>CM019064.1:391695034-392345034 GCA_009667805.1 Leptobrachium leishanense
ACTTCTGATTGGATGTTGCTAGCCTGCCTCTCTGATGAGGCAGGCTAGGAACATCCCACTCAGCCCCAAGATGACCCTGCCCTTAGGAAGGCAGCGCCATCTTGGCTGTCAGTTTATTTTATTTTATAACCTTTTTATTGATTTTTATTTTTATTTTTTTTTATTTTTTTTACACTTTTTTTTACTCTGCTGGGTGCCTTGATCCCTCGAGGCACCCAGCCAGAGCACCTGATCACTCATGTGATCGTTTTGTACTGAGTGCCACGATACCTCGTGGCACTCAGTACTTCCTGCCGCTACCGGAAGTGATCGCTCGGGGGGAGCGATCACTTAGCGGACCGGCGGCAGGTAAGCATATTGCAAGATGCCTCGATGTCGAGGCATCCCTGCAATATACACAGAGCAGCTGGAAGCGATACCGATCGCTTCCAGTGCTCTCTAGAAGTGCCGGGCACCCTCCGGTGAAACCGGATGTTGATCGCTCCCGGGGAGCGATCACAAGGTGCCCCGGCACTTCTCACCGCCATTGCACGGATGCCTGGACTCCCAGGCATCCTGCAATGGCGTTTGAGCTGCTGGAAGCGAATCCGATCGCTTCCAGCGCTCAAAAAACCGCAGGACGTACCATGTACGTCAGCGGGTCTAAAGAGACCCGCTGCAATGACGTACATGGTACGTCCTGGGTCCTTAAGGGTTAAGGGTTGAATAATTGTGTTCAATGAAGAATTCACAAAAGAAACATTACTACTGTATTACAAAACCAATTGATGCATTTTAGTTGCATATGGTTCTTTAAAAAGTCCTTGTAGGATTTCATTCTGAATACAATTACAAATGTACACTAAATTCTCTAAAACCCTTTACAGCATTGGGGGTTGAATAATTTTGAACACAACTGTATTTGACAGTAGTTACAGTTACAAATCTTTATAAAGCGCCAACAAATTCCGTAGCGCTGTACAATGGGAAAGACAAACATACACGTTACACACACAGAACAGTAGGAGAGAGGACCCTGCTCGAGAGCTTACAATCTAAGAGGAGAGGGGGAACACATTAGGTGGGCATGAATAGCAGAGTATGTGAGAGCGTGTGGGCTGAATGGGAAGGTGGTGCAAGAAATGAACAGTGGGGGATCATGGAGTGAGCCGATAGGATTTTCTAAAGTAATGTGTTTTCAGAGACTTCTTGAAGGACTGGAGAGACGGGGAGAGTCCAATGTTGCGGGGAGGGAGTTCCATAGAAAGGGGGCAGATCGGGAGAAGTCCTGAAGGCGAGAGTTAGGGGGTACGGGTACGAGGAACTAGCAGCACTGCCCGGCACAATAACACCACATACAACATCAAGGGCTCGTACTGCTGCACGACTGCCAATGTGATCTACATGATCCAGTGAACGGCCTGTAAAAAGGGCTGCTATTTTGGTGAAACTGGCCTTAAACTGAATCTCAGGATGAACCTGCACAGACACTCCATCATAAGCATAAGAGTAGTCAGGGTAAATAACATCTGTCTCTGGAACCAACTACAAACAAAATAATTAACACCTCTAAGAGACTTCCCCAACTAGAATAGCTGAGGTGAGCAGAGATCAAAGGGTAACACTTGTAAAAGACTTAAAATAGGTGTTCCAAGGAGGCCACTTTTGGGACGGAAATGCTACCTTAAGGCCGGGATGGTATCTATACTCAGACACATTTTATCACTCTGATTATGGTTTAGTGGTGTAGTGAATAAGTTATCTCTTGACTCTTGGTAATAATGCTCAGTTTCTCACTGTCACAATTCCCCCTGGGGTCTATGGTACTGGTCCCTATACGCAAAAAACGATCTACCCTTCCGATTCTTAACCAGTGAGCAGACAGGTATTTAACCACAAAGGGTTAACAGACAGTGATCCTATACTTGGTCAGCAGAATAGCGAGGATCTTAACACCAGGAGGGGTAGTCAGCCGTATGCTAAGGACGGTACACAGAATGGTTCTCAGAACAGCCAGGTTTGATACACAGAGGGGGTTGTCAGACTTGCCAGATTCGATACACATAGAGAGTTAACAGACTAGCTGGGTTTGATACACAGAGCGGGTTGTCAGAATAGCCAAGGTCAATACACAGAGCGGGTTGTTTTCTGGTTTATTAATCTTGGCTTTCCTGACTATTCTTTCTGTCTGCTCCCTGGACTCTGTTTATTTGATATTCTATGTACCGACCTTTTGCCTGTCTGACTTACTATCCTGGTTCCTGATCCTTTGAGTCTGGTTTAGACAATTCTATATATGTTTCATGTTTTGTCTTCTTGGTTATCATTTGCACAGAGGCCAGTATAAGGACCTCTATTCAGTTTAGGGGTTCCTGTGTGTTTGTCTTGTTTAACCCTCGCCCTTCATGTTCTCTTGTCTCTGTTATTCTTTTCTTAGGTCTCCATTTAAGGATCTTACACCTGTGATAGGGATTCTTTTAGATTTCTTCTGTACTTTCCTATTCTTGTTACAGTCCTGATTTATCCTGTCTGGCATCTGTGTATCTTTCTGTGCTGTGATCTGTTCATGCAGCCAGCAGCTAACCTGCCTCAAGTGCTTGTTTCCTTCCTGAACTAAGGCCCCACCATGGCCCAAGCCAAGGGTCATTGTGACAATCTGTGGACGACCCAGATAGGTGCTGTTCCAAAGAGCATTGTTACAGTTTTGTCAGTATTTAAAAAAAGTTTGATGTGTTTGATTCACTTTTCTACCTCTGTGAATTGTTCTTGCAGCATGGCCTCCAGCTGCGAGAGATTTGGTTTGCTGGTATAGATTACAGTGTCGTCTGCATTCATATGTACAGTTGAGGCTTTGCAGAATTGTTCTGTACCTTACAGTATTAATACATTCTTCTGCTCAATTCGGAGCCCATGATGGATTGGTCTGTAATAGGGAGCGAGTAAAGTCAAAAATCATTGTGAGCTGATAACCATGAGCTGCTCTCTGTTACTACTCTATTATTAGTAATAACAAGGAACAACTAATTGATACCAGCAGCAGCGCTGAGTGCCACCACTTGTGTCACCTCCTGGAATCCATTACACTCTATGGAGTTATATGCAACCATGTGCAAGCTCACATGAGTGGGGTCACTTAGGAGTAGGGATGAGCCGAACACTCCCCGAGTTCGGTTCGAGCCCGAACCCGAACTTCCCATTTGTTCGGGACCGAACCCGAACCCAAACCCCCATGCAAGTCAATGGGGCTGAAAATTCGGTTTTTTGGAGTGCCCTCCAAGAGGGCATATATGCTACATATTTGCCATAAAAGGTGTATGGGGGTCCGGGTAGTGCCCTGGGGGACAGGAAACAAAGACAAAAAGTTTTAAAAAAAACGTTTTTAACCACTTCCATGCGGAGGACGCGCTCAGCGCGTCCTCCACATGGCTCCTGCTGTGCGGAGGACGCACTGAGCGCGTCCTCCTTTGGGGTCAGCGTTCGGCCGGGTTCCGGCCAATCGCTGGCCCCCCCAGTGCGGGCTGACATCCTCGATGTCAGCCCAGCATCCGGAACCGCCGCCGATGAAATTAGGTGTCATCGCGGCAGCGCGATGACACCTAATTCAGGCGCCCCCCCGCATGTGCGGAGGAGGCGCCTGAAACGGAGGGGGGGAGGTCCTTCGGACCTCTCTCTCTCCCGATCGGCGGCGTTGCGGGGGTTAACCCAGGCACCATTTGGAAGGGCACAGCCTGCCCTTCCAAATAGTACCTGGCATTAACCCCTGGGGAGCCGGATCACGAATCGGCGCTGAAAAGCGTCGGTTCGTGATCCTTTCCCGGAGCTGGCCGACATCTTGGATGTCAGCCAAGCCTCCGGGAACTCCCCCTGAGGACTGGCATCATCGTGCATAGCACGATGACGCCAGTCCAACAGGGTTATCCAAAGAGATTCGAAAAGTCACCGCACGTTCGGTGACTTTTCGTTCTCTTCAATTCGGTTCCTTTTGCCGATTGCATTTCGGTGACCTGCGTGTATCAGCAAACAGCACAGGGTCCCCGAATTGCAGGGAAAAGCTGCCGCAAACCTGACGAAAACTAACCGAATGCACGCTGAAAACAAGCAAAAACATCTGGATTAACCTTCGAAAAAGCCGAACAGGAGCCGAACAGGAGCCGAATCACACAGAGCCGAAGCAGCTGTGACGTAGAGGAGGCAGTGAATAAATTAGAAAAACCATTTGTATGAATCTGGGAAAATGAAACGCTGTTTGCAAAGAAACTACTAAGCGAAAATGTCTGAAATTTTCACAGGAGGTCCAGGGAATGATAATAAAGAGGGCTGTTACAAAAAAAATAAGTAAACAGAAAAAAAAAAAAAAAAAATCGGACTTTTAATTTTTTAAAAAAATTCATCAAAAATGCTTAAAGTATCCTAAAAAATCTATAAATAAGGAGACTTTTTGCTGCAGAATTTTATAATGAACGGTTTATTAGATATTGAATTAAATCGGGAATATTTTTACATTGAAGTCTATGGGATTCTCCTGAATAAATTTGCCGAATTAAACCACCGAATGGCAGGACATTAGGGGAACCTTTCACTGCTGGTTTGTGTTCTCTGAATAGCCGAAGCAGTGCTTTTTCATGGGGATTTCACTGCCCTCGAACAGGGACCGAACAGGCACCGTATGTGCAGGCAATTCGCCAGGATTTGGCGAATTGCCTGCTCTCTGGATAGCCGAATGGCCAGGAAAGGTAACCGAACGCTGATTTTCAGCGTTCGGTTACCTTTCTCAAGCAATTCGAATCTCTTTGGATAACCCTGCTAGAGTTAACCCCTAACTGCCACCAACGGTGGAGATAGGGAGTTCCAATGAATTCCCTATCTCCCGATCAGTGGCAGCTAGGGGTTAAAGTTTGGTATGGTTGGATCGGACAGAGCATGGCCGTTCCAACGATACCAAACACTACTGTGAAAAAAGTTTTTAAAAAAAATAAAAATTAAAAATAAAAATAAAAATATATTAAAAAAAAAATTATAAAAAAAAAATTATAAAACAAAAAAATAAACATTTTTATTTCTTTTTTTTGGTTCGTTAATGCAGCAATATTGTTCCCATTTCAATTATAATGTGAACAATGATGCTGCACTAACGATTTTTGTATGCGGTGCGTTTGTTAAAAATCGTGTAATTTTCCCCAAAAATTTTTTTAACAAGACCCCATCTCTAATTTTTTTAACAACCGCACCCCATACAAAATATAACCGCAATTGCTCGCATGTTAAAATGTGAAAAAAAAAACACTTTACACATTGTAAATTATTGAAAATACATATTTTATTGCATTTTTTGTTATAATATACAGACAGGTCATGACGTATACATATAATAATGACATATTATGAATCTACCGAGTCTGACGGAAAGAACGATATATAATATGTCTGGGTCATATACTAAAATAAGCCTTCAAAACACGTTTAAACATGATGAGCAAAACCGGTAAAAATGACCTCAGCACAGAGGTGTGAAAAGCCTCAGCAGCGAAAGGGTTAAAGGGACAGTGAGTTTTCCATGAAATAAGGGTTAAAAATAAAAACGAAAAATTCCTTCAAATATCGTGCCTAGGAGGTCCCCATAACCTGCCCGTGAAGTGGCGGATTTCTAGGATGTATAAAAATATGTAAAAACCAAAAAATGACATTTCAAATGACGGTAAATGCTTTTCCTTTAATCTATCCATAAACAACTGCTTGGGGCGGCAGTCTGTATGAAAAGAGGAGACATTTTCGGACACGCAGAAAAAGTTTACTGATTTTTTGGCGGTGAAAAGCAGGAGAATGGAAACTTCTAGACCAAAAAGCCGATTTGGAAAGTGAGATAAATGGGAGAATTTTTCTGGTTCGGCTATTTTGACCTAGAATTTTCCATTCTCCAGTCATCTCCTGAGTTTCACCTTTCTCTGAATAACCCTGTCAGGGTTATTCAGAAAGCGGTGAAGAGCAGGAGAATGACTGGAGAATGGAAAATTCTAGGTCAAAATAGCCAAACCAGAAAAATTCTCCCATTTAGGCTAGGGTCAGACTAACAAATTTTTAACGTGTGTTTAGGCGCACTTAATCACGGCCGCACTAGCAGCAAATGACGAGCAATGACGGACAATATACGAAGTACGGTCGCACGAAAGTTCGGCTGTGCAACGCAAGTGGAAAATGAACGCATTTTTTCGAGAACGCAGAACCGCTAGTACGGACGTACAGAGTGCGCTGCGTCCACTAGCGGCGTGTGTGCGTGATTTGGAGACGTCAGACCCTGCTCATGTCCGGCCAACATAACGTCCAGACACCCAAAGTTTCCTGGTTTGGATCCGTAAATAATCACGCACAAAAATGCACATCGTATGACCGTTTTCGCGCAATCCGTGAAAAAATACGGCAATGCGTTCGGACGCACTTTTTGACGGTCGCTGCGAAAAATGCGTTAGTCTGACCCTAGCCTTATCTCACTTTCCAAATCGGCTATTTGGTCCAGATTGTTCTCTTTTCCTGCCATTCTCCTGGTTTTCACCTTTCTCTGAACAACCCTGAGAGAGAGGTGAAAGCCAGGAGAACTGGCAAGAGAAGAGAACAATCTAGACCAAATAGCTGATTTGGAAAGTGAGATAAATGGGAGAATTTTTCTGGTTTGGCTATTTTGACCTAGAATTTTCACTTCTCCAGTTATTCTCCTGCTTTTCACCGCTCTCTGAATAACCCTGTGAATGTTTAATCCCGAGGTGAAAAATAACATTGCTTTAGATTTTTTTCAAACACCAGTTAAATGCAGCATATTAGGATGTTTTAGGGAAATTAATTCTCAAATCTCAATCAGAAGCAGACACCACCCCACCCTCAGTATATTGTACAATGTATCAATACACAGAGCGGGTTGTTTTCTGGTTTATTAATCTTGGCTTTCCTGACTATTCTTTCTGTCTGCTCCCTGGACTCTGTTTTTTGATATCCTATGTACCGACCTTTTGCCTGTCTGACTTACTATCCTGGTTCCTGATCCTTTGAGTCTGGTTTAGACTATTCTATATATGTTTCATGTTTTGTCTTCTTGGTTATCATTTGCACAGAGGCCAGTATAAGGACCTCTATTCAGTTTAGGCTAGGGTCAGACTAACGCATTTTTGGCATTGTCCGTGAAAAAGTGCGTTCGAACGAATGGACGTATTTTTTCACGGAATACGCGATAGCGGTCATACGATGCGCATTTTCGTCCGTGATTTTGTACGGATCATC
The DNA here is from genome assembly GCA_009667805.1 of Leptobrachium leishanense. Taxonomy (NCBI): domain Eukaryota; kingdom Metazoa; phylum Chordata; class Amphibia; order Anura; family Megophryidae; genus Leptobrachium; species Leptobrachium leishanense. Next base: position 391,702,280 of record CM019064.1, read on the forward strand.
AATAAAACACTTTTTGCGTCTGGACGTGATGTTGGCCGGACATTAGCAGCGTCTGACATCTCCTCATCACACACACACGCCGCTAGCGGACGCAGCGCACTCTGTACGTAAGTACAAGCGGTGTGACGTTCTCGAAAAAATGCGTTCGTTTGCCACTTGCGTTGCGCGGCCGCACTTTCGTGCGGCTGTTCTTCGTATGCTACCCGGCATTGGACGTCATTTGCTGCTAGCACGGCCGCAATTAAGTGCGGCTAAACGCACGTTAATATTGCGCTCGTCTGACCCTAGCCTTAGGGGTTCCTGTGTGTTTGTCTTGTTTAACCCTCGCCCTTCCTGTTCTCTTGTCTCTGTTATTCTTTTCTTAGGTCTCCATTTAAGGATCTTACACCTGTGATAGGGATTCTTATAGATTTCTTCTGTACCTTCCTATTCTTGTTACAGTCCTGATTTATCCTGTCTGGCATCTGTGTATCTTTGTGTGCTGTGATCTGTTCATGCAGCCAGCAGCTAACCTGCCTCAAGGGCTTATTTCCTTCCTGAACTAAGGCCCCACCATGGCCCAAAACAAGGGTCATTGTGACAATCTGTGGACGACCCAGATCGGCTGATGGACAGGCCGCCGGGTGAAAAAAAAGGAAAAACCCTGCTGCTGGGTGAAAGAAATCGTTCGTTGGTGGTTGAAAGAGGGCTGATTCAGCTGTATGTTGTAGGATCGGTCGGACGACTTCAGACGATGATCGCACCATCACACAAATACAGTGCCAGTGGACGGCCAGCCTTACCCCTAGGACCCAGGATGCAAAACAATTTGAGATTGTGGATATCATTTACATGTCTTACCCAGAGTCCTGTGCTGCATATGGGGAAAGTAGCACATGAGCTCTGTGATTTATTTATTTATTTATAAAGTATTTTCCCAGGAAGGATACATTGAGATTTCTCTCATTTTCAAGTATGTCTTGGAATTGCTGAGATGTGTAAATGCCTTCTGCAATAATAAACTTTATTATATATATTTATCCTCATGTATACAATCTTGTGCTTGTGGCACTCAGGAACTTTGCAAAAATCATTTATTGTATGATCAAATTTCAGTCCTCTATCTGCAGATTTTCATCAGGATTCATCCAGGAATTCCCTGGAATTTATTTATTTTATTTATTTATTTATAAAGGATTTTACCAGGAAGGATACATTGAGATTTCTCTCGTTTTCAAGTATGTCCTGGGTTCAAGAACTTTGAAGTGTTACAGTTACAGAAATACAAAGTAATACAATGCAAGATATTAAGAAACAACACAAATATACAGATTAACAGAAAAAAATATATAGGAAATATAGTCACTATGTTACATGTTTACAGGTGCATTCTGTATTGAGGTATGTTAATAGGGAGCTCTTGAGTGACTTAAGACTGGTGGAAGATTTGATGGTGTCTGGGAGGTTATTCCATAATTGTGGTGCTCTGTAGGAAAACGAGGACCGAGCCACTGTCTTTTTGTATTGTGGTATTGCAAGTAAGGTGCTGGTCCTGGATCAGAGGTTATAGGATGAGGGAGCTGCTGGGGGAAGCAGTCTATTCAGGTAGGGTGGCAGCTTCCCAGAAATGCTCTTAAACACCAGGCTGGAAAGGTGAAGGGTGCGTTTAGACTCCAGCAATGGCCAGTTTAGCTCTTTTAACACGTCACAATGGTGGGTCATGTAGTTACATTGTAATGCAAAGCGGCAGAATGAGTTATACAATCATAGGCGTGCGCACGGGGTGTGCCGGGTGTGCCTAGGCACACCCTAATGCCGGCCCGGGACACATTCTGGGTCCCGGCTGGCCGAATCCGATGGATAGCCGCCGGGACCCCTCAACTCCGCGGACCTCGCGGCAGCCTCCGCTTCCCTGGTGGTCCCTGTGGTTCGTGGGGTGCTGCACTGCGATCTGTGCATGGCGCACAGACCGCACAGCAAATCCCACGCTGACCCGAGCGGCCGGCGATCTCTGATGACCTGTCACCTGACCGCCGGCGCTCTGACACAGTCAGTAAGCGCCGGCGGTCAGGTGACAGGTCATCAGCGATCGCCGGCCGCTCGTGTCAGCGAGGGATGTGCTGTGCGGTCTGTGCGCCATGCACAGATCGCAGTGCAGCACCCCACGAACCACAGGGACCACCAGGGAAGCGGAGGCTGCCGCCAGGCCCGCGGAAATGAGGGGTCCCGGCGGCTATCCATCAGGTGCGGCCAGCCGGGTTCCCCCTCCTCGACCCCCCCCCCTCTGTGCCACTGGACCACCAATGATACATATTCAACCCCCTCCCTGCAAGCAGAAAAAACAAAGGTGAGCAGCGGAGGGGGCAATTTTTATATATCAAAAATATTTTTTAATAGTGTATTCAAAATATTTTTAAACACAGAGTTTTATGGCTGTGGATTCTGTGATACACTTACTGCTGAGTTTTATGTCTGTGGATTCTGTGATACACTTACTGCTGAGTTTTATGGCTGTGGATTCTGTGATACACATACTGCTGAGTTTTATGGCTGTGGATTCTGTGATACACATACTGCTGTGTTTTATGGCTGTGGATTCTGTGATACACATACTGCTGAGTTTTATGGCTGTGGATTCTGTGATACACTTACTGCTGAGTTTTATGGCTGTGGATTCTGTGATACACTTACTGCTGAGTTTTATGTCTGTGGATTCTGTGATACACTTACTGCTGAGTTTTATGGCTGTGGATTCTGTGATACACATACTGCTGAGTTTTATGGCTGTGGATTCTGATACACATACTGCTGTGTTTTATGGCTGTGGATTCTGTGATACACATACTGCTGAGTTTTATGGCTGTGGATTCTGTGATACACATACTGCTGTGTTTTATGGCTGTGGATTCTGTGATACACATACTGCTGAGTTTTATGGCTGTGGATTCTGTGATACACTTACTGCTGAGTTTTATGGCTGTGGATTCTGTGATACACATACTGCTGAGTTTTATGGCTGTGGATTCTGTGATACACATACTGCTGTGTTTTATGGCTGTGGATTCTGTGATACACATACTGCTGAGTTTTATGGCTGTGGATTCTGTGATACACATACTGCTGTGTTTTATGGCTGTGGATTCTGTGATACACATACTGCTGAGTTTTATGGCTGTGGATTCTGTGATACACATACTGCTGTGTTTTATGGCTGTGGATTCTGTGATACACATACTGCTGAGTTTTATGGCTGTGGATTCTGTGATACACCTACTGCTGTGTTTTATGGCTGTGGATTCTGTGATACACATACTGCTGAGTTTTATGGCTGTGGATTCTGTGATACACATACACTGCATACTGCTGAGTTTTATTGCTGTGGATTCTCTGATACGCTCATTCACACCGCACATTGCTTGGTTTTATTGCTGTGAATTCTGTGATATGCTCATTCACACCGCACATTGCTTGGTTTTATTGCTGTGAATTCTGTGATATGCTCATTCACACCGCACATTGCTTGGTTTTATTGCTGTGGATTCTGTGATACGCTCATACACACTGCACATTGCTGAGTTTTTCCACCGGGAAAAACAGCGTTTCATTTTCACAGATTCATACAAACGGTTTTGCTAATTTATTCACCTCCCTCGTCTGCGGTCTCAGCTGCGTTCAGCTGCGGTTTTCAGCAGGTTAACCCAGATGTTTTTGGGGGTTTTCGGCGTGCATTCGGTGGGTTTTGCGGTTAGTTTTCGTCAGGTTTGCGGCAGCTTTTCCCTGGGTCACCGAAATGGGATCGGCAAAAGGAACCGAATTGAAGAGAACGAAAAGTCACCGAACGTGCGGTGACTTTTCGAATCTCTTTGAATAACCCTGATAGTAATGGTGTGTGTGTGTCGTTGTATGTATGTATGTATGTATGAGCTTTTGGGTGCACACCCTAATGCAATAGGCTGCGCACGCCTATGTATACAATGTAGTAAGTTTCTGAAGGTGTGTTTGCGGGGTCGCTGCATACACTACATCTCCATAATCAATAGCCGGCATAAGCATTTGTTTTACAATCTGCTTCCTTACCGCAGGGCTCAGGCAGGATTTGTTTCTGTACAGGGCACCTAATTTGGGGTAAAGTTTAGATGAGAGTTTTTCGATGTGGGGGCCAAAGGATAGATTAGGGTCCAACCACATACCTAGATATTTGAGAGAAGTGACTGTGTTCAGTGTGCCATTTGATTTTGTCTCAACACATAGATGGGGATTTTGCAATTTGTGTAGTTTAGGTGCTGTTCCAAAGAGCATCGTTACAGTTTTGTCAGTATTTAAAAAAAGTTTGATGTGTTTGATTCACTTTTCTACCTCTGTGAATTGTTCTTGCAGCATGGCCTCCAGCTGCGAGAGATTTGGTTTGCTGGTATAGATTACAGTGTCGTCTGCATTCATATGTACAGTTGAGGCTTTGCAGAATTGTTCTGTACCTTATAGTATTAATACATTCTTCTGCTCAATGCGGAGCCCATGATGGATTGGTCTGTAATAGGGAGCGAGTAAAGTCAAAAATCATTGTGAGCTGATAACCATGAGCTGCTCTCTGTTAATACTCTATTATTAGTAATAACAAGGAACAACTAATTGATACCAGCAGCAGCGCTGAGTGCCACCACTTGTGTCACCTCCTGGAATCCATTACACTCTATGGAGTTATATGCAACCGTGTGCAAGCTCACATGAGTGGGGTCACTTAGGAGTAGGGATGAGCCGAACACTCCCCGAGTTCGGTTCGAGCCCGAACCCGAACTTCCCATTTGTTCGGGACCGAACCCGAACCCAAACCCCCATGCAAGTCAATGGGGCTGAAAATTCGGTTTTTTGGAGTGCCCTCCAAGAGGGCATATATGCTACATATTTGCCATAAAAGGTGTATGGGGGTCCGGGTAGTGCCCTGGGGGACAGGAAACAAGGACAAAAAGTTTTAAAAAAAACGTTTTTAAAGGGACAGTGAGTTTTCCATGAAATAAGGGTTAAAAATAAAAACGAAAAATTCTTTCAAATATCGTGCCTAGGAGGTCCCCATAACCTGCCCGTGAAGTGGCGGATTTCTAGGATGTATAGAAATATGTAAAAACCAAAAAATGATATTTCAAATGACGGTAAATGCTTTTCCTTTAATCTATCCATAAACAACTGCTTGGGGCGGCAGTCTGTATGAAAAGAGGAGACATTTTCGGACACGCAGAAAAAGTTTACTGATTTTTTGGCGGTGAAAAGCAGGAGAATGGAAACTTTTAGACCAAAAAGCCGATTTGGAAAGTGAGATAAATGGGAGAATTTTTCTGGTTTGGCTATTTTGACCTAGAATTTTCCATTCTCCAGTCATTCTCCTGAGTTTCACCTTTCTCTGAATAACCCTGTCAGGGTTATTCAGAGAGCGGTGAAGAGCAGGAGAATGACTGGAGAATGGAAAATTCTAGGTCAAAATAGCCAAACCAGAAAAATTCTCCCATTTAGGCTAGGGTCAGACTAGCGAATTTTTAACGTGCGTTTAGGCAAATACGGCAATGCGTTCGGACGCACTTTTTGACGGTCGCTGCGAAAAATGCGTTAGTCTGACCCTAGCCTTATCTCACTTTCCAAATCGGCTATTTGGTCCAGATTGTTCTCTTTTCCTGCCATTCTCCTGGTGTGCGGATTAGTCCTAAAATGCAATTTATTTAGTTGCTAAAGAAATTCGTTTTCAGTTCTTTAGTATGAAAACTAATTTCATTCATCCGAAAACCATTGGATACAATTATTATTGTAGTGGCTCCTCAGAGGGCTGAGATTGCTGCTTGTTACAGTATCTCTCACTCTCAGCACAATGTGTCAGGCAAAGCTTTTACAGTAACTGACTGCTGCTCATCACAGCGCTCAGAGTTGCCATAAAACTAGTAAATATTTTTATATATAAGAGGTTAGAACAATATTATTTCCTTGTTTTACTGAAACTCTGAGCGCTGTTACAGTCAGGTACTATAACAGCTGAGCCTGATACATTGTACTGAGAGATAATATAACAAGCTGCCGATCTCAGCGCTCACAGCCACTGGATTTAAAGGGCTAAAAAAAAGGCTCCTCTCTGTATAATGTGTAGAACATCCTTCTGCATTAATTAATACCCCTCTCTGTATAATGTAAATAACATCCTCCTGCATTAATTAATACCCCTCTCTGTATAATGTAAATAACATCCTCCTGCATTAATTAATACCCCTCTCTGTATAATGTATACAACATCCACCTGTATTAACTAATACTCCTCTCTGTATAATGTATAGAAAATCCTCCTTAATTAATTAATGTCCCTCTCTGTATAGAACATCCTCCTCAATTTATACCTTTCTCTGTATAATGTATATAACATCCTTTTGCATTAATACCCTTCTCTTCCCCTCTCTGTATAGAACATCCTACTGCATTGGCATGTGGAGGGTGCAGAACTTCGGAATGCAATGCTTATCCAGCACAGGAGTGAGAACTTTTACTTAAACTTTGTATCTCTGTGGGGAAGAGGGAAAATATTAACGTAAATCAGTCTGAATGCTCAGAGAAGACATGACTGGTGCAAATTTATTTTTATAATAAAATAAAGCACTTGAAATCCAGGGAAAACAAATCACACTGAAGGCTCATAATGACAGAGTAACTGTGAGAGCTGGATACTTACAGGGTTATTCAAAGAGATTCGAAAAGTCACCGCATGTTCGGTGACTTTTCGTTCTCTTCAATTCGGTTCCTTTTGCCGATCCCATTTCGGTGACCCTGCAGTGTATTCAGAAAACACCACAGGGCTCCCGAATTGCAGGGAAAAGCTGCCGCAAACCCGACGAAAACGAACCGCAAAACCCAGCGAATGCACGCCGAAAACCCTCAAAAACATCTGGATTAACCTGCCGAAAACCACGGAAAAACCCGAGCAGGAGCCGATCACCCGCAGCGAAGCCGCCGGAAAAAGCCGACACCGCAGACAGAGTCAAGTGAATAAATTAGGAAACAGTTTGTATGAATGTTTGAAAAGTGAAACACTGTTTGCAAAGAAACTACTGAGCGAAAATGTCTGAAATTTACATATGAGATCCAGGGAATGATAATAAAGAGGGCTGTTACAGAAAAAATAAGTAAACTTTAAAAAAAATCAAAAAAAAATCGGACTTTAACCCTTTTGCTGCTGAGGCTTTCCCCGCCTCTGTGCTGAGGTCATTTTTACCGGTTTTGCTCATCATGTTTAAGCGTGTTTTGAAGGCTTATTTTAGTATATGACCCAGACATATTATATATCGTTCTTTCCGTCAGACTCGGCAGATTCATAATATGTCATTATTATATGTATACGTCATGACCTGTCTGTATATTATAACAAAAAATGCAATAAAATATGAATTTTCAATAATTTACAACGTGTAAAGTGTTTTTTTTTCACATTTTAACATGCGAGCAATTGCGGTTATATTTTGTATGGGGTGCGCTTGTTAAAAAAATTAGAAATGGGGTCTCGTTACATTTTTTTTGGGGAAAATTACTCGATTTTTAACAAACGCATCGCATACAAAAATCGTTAGTGCAGCATCATTGTTCACATTATAATTGAAATGGGAACAATATTGCTGCATTAACAAACCAAAAAAAAGAAAAAAAACTTGTTTATTTTTTTTATAATTCTTTTTTTAAATATTTTTTTTTTTATTCTTAATTTTTCTTTTTTTAAAAAACTTTTTTCACAGTCGTGTTTGGTATCGTTGGAACGGCCATGCTCTGGCCGATCAACAGTACCAAACTTTAACCCTACCTGCCACGGATCGGGAGATAGGGGGTTCATTGGAACCCCTATCTCCACCATTGGTGGCAGCTAGGGGTTAACTCCAGGACTGGCGTCATCGTGCATAGCACGATGACGCCAGTCCTCAGGGGGAGTTCCCGGAGGCTTGGCCGACATCCAAGATGTCGACATCCAAGATGTCGGCCAGCTCCGGGAAAGGATCACGAACCGGCACTTTTCAGCGCTGATTCGTGATCCGTCTCCCCAGGGGTTAATGACAGCCACCGTTTGGAAGGGCAGGCTGTGCCCTTCCAAACGGTGCCTGGCATTAAGCTCAGGACTCCCGCGATCGGGAGGGAGAGAGGTCCGAATGACCTCCCCCCTCCCTTTCAGGCGCCTCCTCCGCACACGGGGGGGGCGCCTGAAATAGATGTCATCGCGCCACCGCAATGACATCTATTGTGCCCGCGGCGGTCCCGGATTGACGGGCTGACATCCAAGATGTCAGCCCGCACCGGGGGGCACAGCGATCGTCCGGAATCCGGCCGATCGCAGGCTGCTTCGGGAGGACGCGCGCAGCCAACCCTTCCTGCAGCAGGACGCGTCCTCCGCAGCGAAGTGGTTAAAAAAAAATAAAAAAATTCTGAAAAATGCTTAAGATATCCTACAAAATCTATAAATAAAGAGACTCTTTACTACAGAATTTTAGAATGAACGGTTTATTAGATATTGAATTAAAACGGGAATATTTTTAACATTGAAGCCTATGGGATTCTCCTGAATAAATTTGCCGAATTAAACCACCGAATGACAGGGCATTTCGGGAACCTTTCACTGCTGGTTTGTGTTCTCTGAATAGCCGAAGCAGTGCTTTTTCATGGGGTTTTCACTGCCCTCGAACAGGCACCGTATGTTCAGGCAATTTGCCAGGATTTGCCGAATCGCCTGCTCTCTGGATAGCAGAATGGCCAAGAAAGGTAACCGAACGCTGATTTTCAGCGTTCGGTTACCTTTCTCAAGCAATTCGGATCTCTTTGAATAACCCTGTAAATGTATCAGACGTAAAAAAAAAACTTTTTATAACAACAAGCAGCACTGGGAGAGGAGAGGGACTTTATATAAAATGTGTATTATAGATGAGGAAAGGGGGATAGTGCTCCTGGATAATATAAAATGTATCAGACCTAAGCCCTTATTATGCAGAGCGGGAGGCGAGATATCACATGTTTTATAAAGTCCCTCTTTTCTCCCAGTGCTGCGTGTTATAAAGGGGTTTTTACTATCTAGCCCTCCTCTGTCATTAGCTTTCAGTGTGATTTATTTGAATGTTTTCCTTCTCCAGCTGCTTTTATCATCTTTTGGAATACGTAACTGGCGGCGCGATGGAAGTCGCTTATGGGTTGTATGGTGATTCTCTTTCGCTTATAGATCGTATGATGGTTCTCTTTAGAAATGCCGTCCACATATAACATGAAAGACAATAAGGGTACAATAGTACAGAACGGTAACAATTGTGGATATTAAACATGTGATACTGTTCCCACTCACAAAGAAAGAGCCCCAACACTGGCTTTGAGCGGGTCAACACATTCAGTCACAGATGTCTGTATCTCCGGGAACGGCCCACAACTTTTCAGATGTCGATCTTCTTATGGTACCCATACATATGGAAACATGGAATAAAAGGAAAACTTTCCTGTGTAGAACTGTTGGAGAAATGGTATAAAAATACACAGAGGTATCGCACTCACGTGTGTTGGAGCTTATAACCAAGCTCTAGGATCAAGCGCCTGTGGACTATTTTAACGGTAAAGCCCATGGAAACCTCTTGTATTCAGCAACACACCGGGGAATGGTGCAGATAAATAAAAATTTATTAGAACATAAAAACGAATAAAATGGATAAACCTGGCTCAGCCAGTGTACCAAAACGCGTTTCGCCGCGTAACGCAGCTTCCTCAGTCGGAAGTCAGAAACCGACTGAGGAAGCTGCGTTACGCGGCGAAACGCGTTTTGGTACACTGGCTGAGCCAGGTTTATCCATTTTATTCGTTTTTATGTTCTAATAAATTTTTATTTATCTGCACCATTTCCCGGTGTGTTGCTGAATACAAGAGGTTTCCATGGGCTTTACCATTAAATAAGTCCACAGGCGCTTGATCCTAGAGCTTGGTTATAAGCTCCAACACACGTGAGTGCGATACCTCTGTGTATTTTTATACCATTTCTCCAACAGTTCTACACAGGAAAGTTTTCCTTTTATTCCATGTTTCCATATGTATGGGTACCATAAGAAGATCGACATCTTGAAAAGTTGTGGGCCGTTCCCGGAGATACAGACATCTGTGACTGAATGTGTTGACCCGCTCAGAGTGAGTGTTGGGGCTCTTTCTTTGTGAGTGGGAACAGTATCGCATGTTTAATATCCACAATTGTTACCGTTCTGTACTATTGTACCCTTATTGTCTTTCATGTTATATGTGGACGGCATTTCTAAAGAGAACCATCATACGATCTATAAGCGAAAGAGAATCACCATACAACCCATAAGCGACTTCCATCGCGCCGCCAGTTACGTATTCCATAATTCCTTTTTCACTGGTTTGGGGGAAACCACTGATTGCTGGCTGGCTTTGGATAGTTGGTGACGGTACAGACAGGGGCGCCTACCACTTTGCTTGCTTTCATCATCTTGTCTGCCTCCATAGACATGCAAGGGTTAATTAAAGGTTTCCTCTCCTGTGCTGGCTGTCTGTGCTGCGAGTGAGTATTCTGGAGCTCTATCACTGTCAGATTTTTGGGTAGGGGTCGGGAAGGATTACGCATACAAAGCTTTTCTGTAGCTTTGCGATGTTGCTCTCTTCATTGCTGGTCTCCTTGACTCATCAATGTAATATCACAAAAAGGACTGAAACTAAAATGTAGTGCATTTTATTTTAGTTTCTTTTGTTTTTTGTACTGAGCAGTTTCGTATCTCTTGAGTCATACTAAAACTAAATTATCCCAAAATTCTGACTAAATCGTTTTAGTACTAAAACGAATGCACATGTCTATAAACCGTTGTTTATAATATTCTGCAGTAAAGAGTCTCTTTATTTCTAGATTTTTTAGTATTTTTTTTAAGCATTTTCTATACTTTTTTCAAAATTTCTTTTTTTTTCGAACCCGAACCGAACACGCCCAATAAGTAGGGATGAGCTGTTCGGGTTCGGACGGTTCAGAGTTCGACCCGAACTTTGGCAGTTCGAAAGTTCGCGAATTTCGAACTTATTGGGCGTGTTCGGTTCGGGTTCGAAAAAAAAAAAAGAAATTTTGAAAAAAAGTATAGAAAATGCTTAAAAAAATACTAAAAAATCTAGAAATAAAGAGACTCTTTACTGCAGAATATTATAAGCAACGGTTTATTAGATATTGAATTAAAAACTAATGTGTACGTGGAAAGATTATCAACTCTAAATGACCTCTGTTCACAAACGGGCATAACACCAGGTGTTTTTAGTCTGGTAATCAATTTGATACATTGTACAATATACTGAGGGTGGGGTGGTGTCTGCTTCTGATTGAGATTTGAGAATTAATTTCCCTAAAACATCCTAATATGCTGCATTTAGGCTAGGGTCAGACGAGCGCAGTGCGAACGCACGTGCAGGCGCACTTAATCATGGCCGTAGTAGCAGCAAGTGCCGGCCAATGACAGGCAATATACGAAGTACGGTCGCACAAAAGTCCGGCTGCGCAACGCAAGTGGAAAACGAACGCATTTTGTCGAGAACGTAAAACCTCTAGTACGGTCGTACAGAGTGTGCTGCGTCCGCTAGAGGCGTGTGTGTGTGATTAGGAGATGTCAGACACTGCTAATGTCCGGCCAACATAACGTCCAGATGCACAAAGTGTTTTATTGATGATCCGTACAAAATCACGGATGCAAATACGCATCGTATGACCGCTATCGCGTATTCCGTGAAAACATGCGTCCATTCGTTCGAACGCACTTTTTCACAGACAACGCGAAAATGCGTTCGTCTGACCCTAGCCTTAACTGGTGTTTGAAAAAAATCTAAAGCAATGTTATTTTTCACCTCGGGATTAAACATTCACAGGGTTATTCAGAGAGCGGTGAAAAGCAGGAGAATAACTGGAGAACTGAAAATTCTAGGTCAAAATAGCCAAACCAGAAAAATGCTCCCATTTATCTCACTTTCCAAATCGGCTATTTAGTCTAGATTGTTCTCTTCTCTTGCCAGTTCTCCTGGCTTTCACCTCTCTCTCAGGGTTGTTCAGAGAAAGGTGAAAACCAGGAGAATGGCAGGAAAAGAGAACAATCTGGACCAAATAGCCGATTTGGAAAGTGAGATAAGGCTAGGGTCAGACTAACGCATTTTTCGCAGCGACCATCAAAAAGTGTGTCCGAACGCATTGCCGTATTTTTTCACGGATTGCGCGAAAATGGTCATACGATGTGCATTTTTGTGCGTGATTTTTTACGGATCCAAACCAGGAAACTTTGGGTGTCTGGACGTTATGTTGGCCGGACATGAGCAGGGTCTGACGTCTCCAAATCACGCACACACGCCGCTAGTGGACGCAGCGCACTCTGTACGTCCGTACTAGCGGTTCTGCGTTCTCAAAAAAATGCGTTCATTTTCCACTTGCGTTGCGCAGCCGGACCTTCGTGCGATCGTACTTCGTATATTGGCCGTCATTGCCCGTCATTTGCTGCTAGTGCGACCGTGATTAAGTGCGCCTAAACGCACGTTAAAAATTCGCTAGTCTGACCCTAGCCTAAATGGGAGAATTTTTCTGGTTTGGCTATTTTGATCTAGAATTTTCCATTCTCCAGTCATTCTCCTGCTCTTCACCGCTCTCTGAATAACCCTGGCAGGGTTATTCAGAGAAAGGTGAAACTCAGGAGAATGACTGGAGAATGGAAAATTCTAGGTCAAAATAGTCGAACCAGAAAAATTCTCCCAGTTATCTCACTTTCCAAATCGGCTTTTGAAGTTTCCATTCTCCTGCTTTTCACCGCCAAAAAATCAGTAAACGTTTTCTGCGTGTCTGAAAATGTCTCCTCTTTTCATACAGGCTGCCGCCCCAAGCAGTTGTTTATGGATAGATTAAAGGAAAAGCATTTACCGTCATTTGAAATGTCATTTTTTGGTTTTTACATATTTCTATACATCCTAGAAATCCGCCACTTCACGGGCAAGTTATGGGGACCTCCTAGGCACGATATTTGAAGGAATTTTTCGTTTTTATTTTTAACCCTTATTTCATGGAAAACTCACTCAGGGTTATCCAAAGAGATTCGAAAAGTCACCGCACGTTCGGTGACTTTTCGTTCTCTTCAATTCGGTTCCTTTTGCCGATTGCATTTCGGTGACCCTGCGGTGTATTCAGCAAACACCACAGGGTCCCCGAATTGCAGGGAAAAGCTGCCGCAAACCTGACGAAAAGTAACCGAATGCACGCTGAAAACAAGCAAAAACATCTGGATTAACCTTCCAAGAAGCCGAACAGGAGCCGAACAGGGGCCGAATCACACAGAGCCGAAGCAGCTGTGACGTAGAGGAGGCAGCGAATAAATTAGCAAAACCATTTGTATGAATCTGGGAAAATGAAACACTGTTTGCAAAGAAACTACTAAGCGAAAATGTCTGAAATTTTCACAGGAGGTCCAGGGAATGATAATAAAGAGGGCTGTTACAAAATAAATAAGCAAACTGAAAAAAAAAATAAAAAAAAAAATCGGACTTTTAATTTTTTTTTAAAAAATTCAGAAAAATGCTTAAAGTATCCTAAAAAATCTATAAATAAAGAGACTTTTTGCTGCAGAATTTTATAATGAACGGTTTATTAGATATTGAATTAAAACGGGAATATTTTTAACATTGAAGCCTATGGGATTCTCCTGAATAAATTTGTCGAATTAAACCACCGAATGGCAGGGCATTAGGGGAACCTTTCACTGCTGGTTTGTGTTCTCTGAATAGCCGAAGCAGTGCTTTTTCATGGGGATTTCACTGCCCTCGAACAGGCACCGAACAGGCACCGTATGTTCAGGCAATTCGCCAGGATTTGGCGAATTGCCTGCTCTCTGGATAGCCGAATGGCCAGGAAAGGTAACCGAACGCTGATTTTCAGCGTTCGGTTACCTTTCTCAAGCAATTCGAATCTCTTTGGATAACCCTGACTGTCCCTTTAAAAACGTTTTTTTTAAAACTTTTTGTCCTTGTTTCCTGTCCCCCAGGGCACTACCCAGACCCCCATACACCTTTTATGGTAAATATGTAGCATATATGCCCTCTTGGAGGGCACTCCAAAAAAAACGAATTTTCAGCCCCATTGACTTGCATGGGGGTTCGGGTTCGGTCCCGAACAAATGGGAAGTTCGGGTTCGGGCTCGAACCGAACTTGGGGAGTGTTCGGCTCATCCCTACTTAGGAGCTGCTGAAGGACACTGGAAACTTGTCCTCTAAGTACCCGCAAATTGACGACTCCTATACATACACGGTTATTCAGAGAGAGGTGAAAATCAGGAGAATTGGCTGGAGAAGAGAACAATCAAGACCAAATACCCAATTTGGAAAGTGAGATAAATGGGAGAATTTTTCTGGTTTGGCTATTTTGACCTAGAATTTTCACTTCTCCACTCATTCTCCTGGTTTTCACCTCTCTCTGAATAACCCTGATAGTTAATTTACAGTAAGCAGCCGCAACCTTCTAGCCACAAGCAAAGCTGCTGGAGTCATTAGACACTGTGTGCGTTGGGAACTTTTCTTTGTTGTGCCCAGAATCGGGTTATCAGACAGACAGGGCTCTCTAAGGCTAGGGTCAGACGAGCGTGATTTCTACGGACTGTACGTCCATGCACACGGACGTACGTTAGTACGGAAGACACAGTAGTGGCCACACAGTCCGTTTATTCACTGATGTATATTTTGACGGATGTAGGAGGGAAAATAAATTAAAAAGCAAAACCATTTTGTCCGTGAAAAATGCTGGACGTATAAATGCAGCCCGTCTGACCACGTTCCATCACTCACACACAAAGCTATGCAGACGTTGCGGACGCAGCGCACTTTGTGCGGCCGTTCTAGGGGTTGTACGTTCTTGCCTGCCTTGCGTCCGTTTGCCGCGGCCGTTGTGCGTCCGCAGTTCAGTGCGGACGTACTTCATGTGTCAGGCTCCAATGGACTTTCTTTCATGCTATCACGGACGTACTTTTAGGCGCAATCACGGACGTGAACACTACGCTCGTCTGACCCCAGCCTAAGTCGAACTGTTCTGCCAAATTTTGTACATTGCAAGACAGGTGTTACATTGTAATGGCAATGAAAGTTAAAACTTACGACTCTCCCAGGCTGAATGTCATAGGATACACATGAAATAGCGTCACATTATCATATTGTAATAGCTTGTCACACCAACATGGTTGTAATTAATATAAATATATATAATGTAATTTAAAGAGGCCAGCAGTTCCTCTTCCTAATGAGGAAAACAAAATATGAGTATGCATTAATTAAGGACAACTCCCTGGGTGTATGCTGCAAATGTATACATGTATGAAAATAATTACATACATAGTTACATGTATGTCTGCGTCCATCGAGTCCAGCCTCTCACACATCACCTAATGTGGTTAATCCAAAAGAAGGCAAAAACCCCAGTCTGAAGCTCTCACCAATATGCAACATACTGGGAAAAATAACTTCTTGACCCCAGAATGGCGGCAGATTTCTTGGATCAAGCAGCAATTATCACATATTACATTTTAATTTTATTTATAACACTTCTTAAATTACTGTCAGGATTGGAGGAGGGGGGAGGAGTAGGAACTACTTGCAGAGGAATCTGAGAATGAGGAACCGTTATGGGGTGATCCACGTGTATAGTCGAGTGGAAAGCCGGGTCAGGCAGGCAGCGAGCAATCGGTAACGGTAACTTGAACAATCCAGGACTGGTACAGTGAATGGCTGAAATAAGTAAAGTGCTGCAGGTACTACACATAGAATGAGAGCAGCGCTGTGGCACTGTTCGGATGGACAAATGAGCATTTATGGACAGGTGAGGTGGACACCCCCCTGGCTGGTGACATCTTGCCCTCCTATTAGCTTCCACCTGGTTTGGAAGCCCTCCTCCTCCTAGCCAATTTCAGCAGCTGTCAGTCAAGGTTCCCGACACATCATAGGGGATTCCACTCCCTGGACACCATCTTGGACTCAAAAGAAAGCTGCGTACCGTGGTCCCCGGAGCAACGGGTCCAGGCGTACAGGCAGGCCCCCGCAGCTGCTCGGTCCAGCACCACCTGCCGGTCATCGATGTGACGGAGACCACTGCAGATGCCAGCCGAGATGCGGGACAGCATCAGATGGGTGCCAAGGTTGACGGCGTCCCGTGACAGGACATGATAGTTATGTCACCGTGGGATTTATCAATGTGATGGGAAAAAATATTTTTGCTCCCATTAGCATAGATATTTTTGTAGCATCTCTTTCTAGGGGTGGGTAAAGCAAATTTTTGCTTACAAAATGCGTGGACATTTTCAATGTTTTTCTTGACAATAAAGTTAACTTAAAGTTAAAACATTTACTGTAAGTTTTAAGATTTATGAGTTTTTGGGAGTAATGATTTTAAGAAACATTTACAGGTCTATTCAAAGAAAGGTGAAACTCAGGAGAATGCCTGGAGAATTGAAAATTCTAGGTCAAAATAGTCAATTTGGAAAGTGAGATGAATGGGAGAATATTTCAGGTTTGGCTATTTTGACCGAGAGTTTTCCATTCTCCAGTCATTCTCCTGCTTTTCACCGCTCTCTGAATAACCCTGATAGAGCATCGGTCCGGTAAGGAATTAAGTCCTTTAACTGTTATACTCAACATCAGAATCTTGGATCAGACTCGCCTTTGCCCTCTGTTGATCATATCTCTCAATATTTATTTATTTATTTATAAAGGATTTTATCAGGAAGGATACATTGAGATTTCTCTCGTTTTCATGTATGTCCTGGGTTCAAGAACATTGAAGTGTTACAGTTACAGAAATACAAAGTAATACAATGCAAAATATTTAAAAAAAAAAAACACAAATATACAGATTAACAGAAAATAAATATGTAGGAAATAGTCACTATGCTACATGTTTACAGGTGCATTATGTATTGAGGTATGTTAATAGGGAGCTCTTGAGTGACTTAAGACTGGGGGAAGATTTGATGGTGTCTGGGAGGTTATTCCATAATTGTGGTGCTCTGTAGGAAAATGAGGACCGAGCCACTGTCTTTTTGTATTGTGGTATTGCAAGTAAGGTGCTGGTCCTGGATCGGAGGTTATAGGATGAGGGAACTGCTGGGGAAGCAGTCTATTCAGGTAGGGTGGCAGCTTCCCAGAAAAGCTCTTAAACACCAGGCTGGAAAGGTGAAGGGTGCGTTTAGACTCCAGCGATGGCCAGTTTACCTCTTTTAACATGTCACAATGGTGGGTCATGTAGTTACATTGTAATGCAAAGCGGCAGAATGAGTTATACAATGTGGTAAGTTTCTGAAGGTGTGCTTGCGGGGCGGCTGCATACACTACATCTCCGTAATCAATAGCCGGCATAAGCATTTGTTGTACAATCTGCTTTCTTACCGCGGGGCTCAGGCAGGATTTGTTTCTGTACAGGGCGCCTAGTTTGGGGTAAAGTTTAGATGAGAGTTTTTCGGTGTGGGGGCAAAGGATAGATTAGGGTCCAACCACATGCCTAGATATTTGAGAGAAGTGACTGTGGTCAGCGTGTCATTTGATTTTGTCCCAACACGTAGATGGGGATTTTGCAATTTATGTAGTTCAGGTGCTGTTCCAAAGAGCATCGTTACAGTTTTGAGTGAGAGAGACGAGTGTTCTATATGTAAGCACTTTATTTATCTATACCTGATAAAACAGATGGAGGTCTTGAAGGGATGTACTTGTAAGGTGACACTAAACTCTTCTCGTCAGGTATATGAAGCCTTACTCCAGTACTGTAGCATGGGCTACAAACAATTATAATTCACATTGCTTTTTTTCTGTCTTTTTTTTGGGACAATACTTGCGAATACATATTTGATTGTACAGTAAAACCAATAACCAGATGTTTTGGGGCACCAACCACTTTGTTCAACCAGTCAACACCCCTACAGATGACTACAGCTTATGATAGACAATCTAAGATTATTTTTGAACCCAGGTCCTGGAAAGCTCTTCACTGGTTGCTGATTGGTGACCTTCAGGGCAGAGTTGTTATGGTGATCAGGGACAGATACCTGCTGCCACAGCCACTTCAGTTAGCATAAAAGCACATGGCCCTTTAATGATATAACCCAATGGAGCTCATCATAAGATATCCTTACCTATACTATTCCTCGGCTAGGCATATGTTAGTCCAATGGACAATATGTTAATTCAAAGGGAAACCAGCACTTCTAAGCCCCTGAAAACAGCCATAATGTGGGTAGAGTCATGTAATCTAAAGAGTTTAATTTATTATCTTTACACCCCCTATCATTCTCCGCACAGCCCCCATTCATCCTGTTATAGATCATACTCCGCTATTTACCCTCACCTTAGTGTGTCACCCCTATCCTCTTAGGCTGGGGTCAGACAAACTCACTTTTCGCGTCCGTCTGACCGCACTATTTGCTATCCGTCGTAGCTTTCAAAGTAGTCGATAGAGAACAACACACAAAGCACGCGCGCACTTTTTCACACACGGGCAACGCATGTTGCAACGGACGCCAAAATGGCATCAACATGAAAAAGCTACACGGACGTAGAGAAACCCCCGCATACAGCTTTTTTTTTCTTCTATTTCTCAACATCAGTCAAAACTAACTGATACATTGTAACCACAATCTCATCCTTTACAAAGTGCATCCGTTTCAGTGCGCTCGTATGACCCTAGCCTAAGATCGTAAGCTCTCTGTGTAGCAATCTCTCTGTGTCATAATTACTTGTTAAAGTTATATTTGTTTTCTTCTACCCATTGTACAGCAGTGCTAAATATGCTTTAGAAATAATTGTCCCTGAAAACATATATTGCTCACACGACCTATTGCATAATCCTTATATGTTGACATCTAACTGAAAATAAACCTGTCCGGTAGAATCCTCCTGAAAAACTGGATGCTAAGAAATGATACCTACTTACTGCATCCTCATCCACCCATTGGAGGTTTCAGTGGTGAGTCGGATGCGTTCGTGAATAAGTTGGCGTGGCTCCTTCCAGAACCAGTTCTGGTGGTTTATTTACGGTGAATTCTAATGATGAATCTGAATCTAATTATGCTGGCTGAATATAATTAGTATTTGTCATGAGCTGTAATTTAATAAGTAAAAAATACAGGGCAACAACATACATCCCTCACTTGCTTCCTTGATCACCAGAGCTCCAGCAGCATGGTAATGTATATCGACGGTACTCTGCTATGCCATAAAAATGAGTTTTACCAAAAGAGGATACTTGTATGTAAATATTAGTAGGTCATCATTGTGTCTGTGAGGGTAGTGTAATTCAGGTCTTCAAAAAGATATAACAGTTTGGACAGAGAGTTTATGACATCAGCTTGACAGGGTGACTTGATTTATTCATCACAATTTATTTATTTTTATATTTATAAAGTGTTTTAACCAGGAAGGATACATTGAGATTTCTCTCGTTTTCAAGTATGTGGTCTGTCTATTCAAATATCTATATGTATAGGCAGTATATACTTATGTGTAAAAATTCTTTGTGATAACTGGAGTGCGCACTTCTTGGTTTTATATATATATATATATATATATATATTATATATATATATATATATATATATGTTACAGTTAAAGCCCGAAGTGCGGTTAATCCTAGGATTACCCGGGTAATCCTGACATTACCCAGGCGTCATTAGCAAAAGTCCGAAGTGAAATGACATGTCGGACTTTACCCGGGTAATCTGCAAAGTATCCAGAGGCCTCTGGGTACTCCGGTTTTCTGCTGTGTTTAACCGGGTAATTCACACATTACCCTAGTGTTGCTGAATAAAGTGTGATGTGCAACAAAACATCAGACTTTATCCGGGTAATCTGCAAAATATCCAAACGCCTCTGGGTTTTTCGCTTTTCTTGGGTTTTCAGCAGGTTACAGATGACTGAATTCCGAGGATTACCCGGATAAAGCTGCAAACTGTTATCTGACCGATAACAAAATTGAGTTTTTTTGTTATTTTTTATTGAAATTGTATCCACAGTCACAAACACTAAATAACCATAAGGTTACTCTGTGCATTAATTGTCTGAAAATTAATTTATGAAGATAAAGATATTATATAAAGAGTAACCTGATGGTTATTATGTTTTATAAATGATATATAAGCACATATAACACATAATAAAGATCATGTAACTCTTTCACATTCATATAAGAAACCTATCGTGTTACTCTGTATATTCATTATATCCTTAATACATTTTAATGTTTGTCTTTTGCCATTTTCGTTGATAATATTCATAGATAATAGCAAAATTCACTTTTACCCAAGCGGGGTTGGATGCTCTGTAGATTATCCAGGTGAAGCTGTGGAGAGTCCTCAGATTACCCGGGTGAAGTGTCAGGTTTACACATTATCCGGGTAAAGTGCAAATTTTTCAGCTCTTCCAGACTGTTACCCAAGGGCAGTTGGTTAGTCCTAAGATTACCCGGGTAAAGTTCGACATTTTCATTTTTTTGCAGCTTTACCCAGCAGTTTTGGGTAATGTCAGGATTATCCGAGTTATCCTAGGATTAACCGCACTTCGGGCTTTACCCGTAGCATATATACTGTATATATAAAAATCACGAGTATAGCAGTATGTAGTGATACCTTTTTTATTGGACTAACGTAACATTTAAAAGACAAGCTTTCGAGAGTATTACTCTCTTCCTCAGGTCTGGAAACTTACTGATCAGTTCCTAGAATTAAACATTAGGACATAAAGGGTCACATGGGTGGGGGTTAGATGTCGTAAAGAGTGAGACTCAAATGGTGTGTACAAAATGGGAAAATGACCTGCCGAATCTGCTCGGACACTGGGGACAGGGATGAACACCTGAACAAACTATCTGCATCATTCCAGCGGAAGGGCTATAAAGAAAGGACAATCTCTGAAAAAATCAAATGCGCCCTGAAAACACTGCGCAAACAGCTGTTACGTTACAAAGAAAAGAAAATCACTGCACGTTTTTATATATATATATATATATATATATATATATATATTAAGGTAATCTCTTGTTTTAGAGTATTTTATTAAGACCATCGAGCCAATTTAGTATTTTAGCGTCTTTTATTCTCGGTGCTGCTGCTGTTAGCTCAATATTTACAGAATGTTGCAAGAAAGCTGTGAGTTGAACACTCCCATGCCAGGTTTTGTTTACACAATCAATTCACTGCTGCAGGCATCTTACATATTTAATTATACAAATATCTATTACACAAAAATTACCCTAAATAACTGCTGGTATTAACCCCTTCACTGCTGAGTCATGTAGCCATTCTTTTCCAAGTTGTCTGCGCAATTACTTCAACTTGCAACATTATGTTTAAAAACATTTTAAAGCAAAATGTTCAGCAGTCTCTGTAATTTAAGACGCTTCATTCTTCCATAGGGCATTAAAGACGCTAAAATAAGATATTGCCATATAATAAATCACCAGATTAATGCAGTAGTGATACCTTTTTTATTAACGTTACTTTTTACATTTAAAAGACATGCTTTCCTGAGTGTTCCTCTCTTCCTCAGGTCTGGAAGCTTTACTGAGCAAAATCATAGAATTGAACAATAAAGAGCCAAGCAGAACAGTGGGAGGTTAGGATGGGTATGGTAGGGTGTTAGGATGGGTGTTGTAAATACTGAATAGTGGAATTCGTATGGTCAAGAAACAAAGGAGAGGCTCATAAAACAACAGAAACACAGGTCTTGAGCACCAAAAGAGTCTATTCTGTTTAACCCCCTGCTGCTGGGAGCCACTCCCGGCAAGGCGGTATCACAACGCTGCTGGATGTCATAGCTTGTTTGCAACCTCGGCAAACACCACACACTGATTTTCTAATTGGCAAGGTGGCAAGTGCTGTTATTCCATCAACATTGCAACATTTCAATCAAGGTACTTCTTTAAAACCAAGCATGCTTTGCATTAACTCGATTGTAAGAGTCAGCAACAGATGCGCTGTTTGATTCC
The DNA here is from genome assembly GCA_009667805.1 of Leptobrachium leishanense. Taxonomy (NCBI): domain Eukaryota; kingdom Metazoa; phylum Chordata; class Amphibia; order Anura; family Megophryidae; genus Leptobrachium; species Leptobrachium leishanense. Next base: position 391,724,262 of record CM019064.1, read on the forward strand.
TAACTCCCCTAACAAGCCCCAGCTATATTTATTGATGCTACGTGTTAACTCGTACAAACACTCTATTCACATCGCACACACAGATAAGGAGAGCTCATCTATTAATGTGTAAACTTAGACCATTGAAAATGTGTGTGTGTGTTGGGCTAAATGTTATACTATTTTTTATTTAGTATATGCTTTATCATTTTTGTGTGCCCTTGAAGCATATGTAACATTAATGGTGACTTGCAAATGGATAACGTGTGTGTGAGCCGCGGCAGATGCAGGGGGGGCAACAGGGCAATTCCCCCCCTCCCGAGAAAATCGCCGCCACCGGCATTCTTCTCCCTTATGAGGAGGTGAGTGGCCGCTGATATGCAGCTTGGCCGCTCGCCTGGGATGAGAACCACCTGACCAGGGCTCAATCTCGCGAGAACGCGGCTGCGCGGCTGGTCAGGTGGTTCCCGGTGAGCGGCCAAGCTGCATGCCAGCAGCCGCTCGCTTCCTCAGGAGAAGAACGCCGGCGGGTGGATACGGAGCCTGGGGCCAGCAGAGGAGGTGAGAGCTGGGGGCAATATATATCCATGTGAGCTGGGGCAATATATATATCCATGTGAGCTGCGGCAAATATACCCATGTGAGCTGGGGACAATGTATACCCATGTGAGCTGTGGGCAATATATACCCATGTGAGCTGGGGCAATATATACCCATGTGAGCTGGGACAATATATACCCATGTGAGCTGGGGGCAATATATACCCATGTAAGCTGGGGCAATATATACCCATGTGAGCTGGGGGACAATATATACCCATGTGAGCTGGGGGGCAATGTATACCCATGTGAGCTGGGGGCAATATATACTCATGTGAGCTGGGGGACTATATATACCCATGTGAGCTGGGGGCAATATATACCCATGTGAGCTGGGGCAATATATACACATGTGAGCTGGGGACAAATATACCCATGTGAGCTGGGGGAAATATATACCCATGTGAGTGGGGGGCAATATATACCCATGTGAGCTGGGGGCAAATATACCCATGTGAGCTGCCTGGGGGCAATTAAATCCATGTGAGCTGCCTGGGGCAATATATATATCCATGTGAGCTGTGGGCAAATATACTCATGTGAGCTAGGAGCAAATATACCCATGTGAGCTGCCTGGGGGCAGCTATATCCATGTGAGCTGCCTGGGGGCAATATATATATATCCATGTGAGCTGGGGGCAAATATATCTGCCTGTCACTGCTAACCCAACACCAGCTCTTGGCCAAAACTGGTAGAATGCCCCCCCCTGAAACCTGTGTCTGGATCCGCCCCTTTTGTGAGCCATTATTCATCTGCGGCTTGCAAGTAACAGCTCTATTCCAACCAATCTGTTCTATTGGCTTCTTGAGTTGGAATATTTTGAAGCCACTCATACAGGGTTATTCAAAGAGATCTGAATTGTGGCCCAAAGGTAACTGAACAGTGAAATTCAGCGTACGGTTACCTTTCCTGGCCATTCGGCTATTCAGAGAGCAGGCAGTTCGCCAAATGTTGGCAAATTGCCTGCACATACGGTGCCTGTTCGTTGCCTGTTCGAGGGCAGTGAAATCCCCATAGAGAAGCAATGCTTCGTCTAGTCAGAGAACAAAAACCAGCAGGGAAAAGTTGCCGAATTGCCCTGCTGTTCGGTGATTTCATTCGACAGGTTTATTCAGGCGAATCCCATAGGCTTCAATATTAAAAATATTCCCGTTTTAATCCAATATCTAATAAACCGTTTATTATTTTCTTCTGCAGTAAAAAGTCTCTTTATAGATTTTTTAGGATCTTTTGGGCATTTTTCGAGATTTTTTGCAATTTTTTTTCTGTTTGTTTTTTTAAATCGTTTTTTCTTTCTTCTGTAACAGACCTTTTTATTATCATTCATTGGATCTTATGTGTAAATTTCAGACATTTTCGTTCTGTAGTTTCTTTGCAAACATCGTTTCACTTTTAAAACATTCAAGCGTACTGTTTTTTTTTTCCTTTCACTCCATTCGTCTGCGATGACGGCTTTGTCCAGCAGCTGCTCTGCGCTGTGATCAGCGGCTGCTCAGTTTTCTACAGCATTTTCGGCGGGGTTAATCCAGATCTTTTTGGGGGTTTTGGTGAGCGTTCGCCGGGTTTTGCAGTGAGTGTTTGTTGGGTTTGTGGCGGGTTTTCCCTGCACTACGACGTTCCTGTGGTGCTTGCTGAATACACGCAGGGTTGACGAAATGGGATTGCCAAATTGCACCGAATTAAAGAGAACGAAAAGCCACCGAATGTGCGGTGACTTTTCGATTCTCTTTGAATAACCCTGATAAATACCAGCAGTTGCGAAGTATGGCACCGCTGACATTGGCTCCTGGCATCCATTGGACTCTATGTAGCCAAGCGTGACCCGGTGTGATGGTATCTAACAAATTTAATTCGCTATACTGTTTCATCATAAAAGAAAATTTTTATTCATTGGGGTTTTATTTAGTAATCCGAAATTCGAATCAATATCAACTATCGAATCGATATCGAATTGATATATCAACTATTGAATTGATCTTAACTTACAATACATACAGCACAAGTACTACAGTCAACAAACGACTTTATGAAACAAATTTAATTTGTTTTACTTTTTCACAAGCACTCTGTCCCTAATAATGGGCCTCTGGTACTAAATCTGTGAGACAGCTTAATATCTAACCCTAGCTTACCTTCTACCAGCAAAATTTGATTAATTGGGGTTTTATTTAGGGATTCAAAATTCGATTTGATATATCAATTATCAAATTTCGAATTGATCCAAAACGAAGCGAAATGAAATACGAAACGAAAGTAAGCTCCGAAATACAAGACAAAATTCCAAAAACGAAATTATTTTAAAAAGAAACAAAACAAATTTTTCAGTTAGCAGAGTTACGTAGGGATGATGAAAGAGCGCTGGGAAATATTTGTTCGAAAGGGGTTATTCAATAAGGGACAAACTTGCCACCGAATTGCACCAAACGGTGAATTTAACTGTACGGTGCAATTTTGTGGCAGTTTGTCTATTTAGAAAGCTGTCGATTCTCCAAATACTGGCGAACTGACAGGAAAATACAGTGCAGTTTGTCGCAATTCGGCGCTCCTATCCGGCAGTGAAATTGTCCCATAGAGAAGTAATGGTTAATCTATTCAGAGCACGCTGAACTGCACCGAAGTGACAGTGAAATGCCCTGAATTTTGGTGGTTTAGTTCGACAGGATTAAAAACGTGAATCCCATAGGATTCAGTGTAAAAAGATATTATCGTTTTTAAATTTTCAACCGCTTCTTCTTTTCATTTTCAGTAAACCGTCTTTTTATTTATTTATTGTATTTGTTGTATTTTTTAGATGAAATTTTTGGTTCCCAGTATTTTGTTTTTTTAAGGCGTTTTTTTTTTTTTATTCTGTAACAGACCTTTTTTATTATTTACACACATTTTCATATATTTATATTGGTTTAGACACCTTTTATAAGAATAGGGGAGTTCAGGTTTTCCTGCTTTTTTTCTGCAGTTCAGCTGTCTGTCTGATACAGTTATAAGTACTTATACATCGCCTACAGATTCCGTATCACTTAACAATGGAAACACAAACACAGACAGGTGACATAATAAACAATAAAACATAAGGAACAGATGGCCCTGCCTGTAGGATAATTGTCCTGCAAATGCAGCACTTTAAACAAGTGCTCAGCCAGACATCCCGAGAGTTTACAATCTAAGGCCCTTTTACATTCAACATGCAAATGCCAAAACGAAAATGCACGAGTGGCAAAACCCTTTGCGCTGAACGTCGTATTACAACGTTCGCGCAAACGATGCGCTTTATCGTTTAACGCGGATGGACCTACGCGAGCGTGATGAACTGTGCGCGTCCTATACTTAACATTGTGAGCGCAAATTTGTTCGTGCGCTGGTACGCGGATGGTATTTCAATCGATGCGCATCTTTTTACTAACGACGTTTGCGCGCATAATTTTAACGTCTTTGAAAAGCTGGTGGTAACTGCAAATCGGAACGTTCTTGCCGAAACGAAAAACACATTCTACACATACCCAAACAAAAAATTGTGAATTCGTGCGTGTTTTTTTTATTGCTGCAGCATGTATACTCAGATTTACTTTGACAGGCGCAAAAACTTAAGTGAGTCAATTAAGGTAAATTGATGTCAATTAAGGTTCTTAATTCTGATTGGCTGAATTCGGCGAAAAAAACAGTCCGCACACCGATTTACGTCCGCTACGTTACTGCGCGCGTATTACTCTTCGTTTTGCGCATCGTTTTTACGAATGTTATTTTTGGATGGATGAGAAAATACTCCATTAAGTTTCGCGCGATAACGCCGGACGATGCGCGCCAAAAAATTACGCTGCGCGGACGAAATTGCGCGAACAATGTAATAGGGGCCTAAGTGACTAAGACAAGTGAAACAAAATGGAACAGGGGGAGTGTGGAGATAATTACCAGAAAGAATATAGCAGACACTGCATGATGATAGGCTTCAAAAAAAGGGATATAAATCTAAAAATAAAATAAAAAATATATAGGGTAATATCCCACAAACTGGGTGTACGCAGAATACACTTGGCAACTCACAAAGGTAGATGTAAATCAGCCCATCATCCTCAAAGGATTGCCATGCAGTAGATGCCCAAACGAAGTTGAATTGGTATCACATCCATCCGATGGTACACGATCTCGGAATAAATAATAAACAAGGATGGCGCCAAGCATCAAATTGTATATACTGTATTTTTCGCTCCATAAGACGCACTTTTCTTCCCCCAAAAAGTGGGGGGAAAAGTGGGTGCGTCTTATGGAGCGAATGCGATTATGCCCCAGCTCACCTGCCGCCGCCGCGTTCGGCTCCCTCTGAGCGTGCGTCCGGCGGCATGGAGCTTGGGCACGCGCCTGGGGGAGCTTTTGACTTACGCTTCAGAATGTAACATTCATCTGCTCCTGAGGAAGACCTTGTGTGGTAGAAACGCGTTGAGCTGCTTGTTTTTATCCTGTTGCCGCCAGTACGGCTATGCTGTTTTAATTACTCTGAGGAGTAAGTCAAATAAATTTTTATTATATACAATTTGATGCTTGGCGCCATCCTTGTTTATTATTTATTCCGAGATCGTGTACCATCGGTTGGATGTGATACCAATTCAACTTCGTTTGGGCATCAACTGCATGGCAATCCTTGGAGGATGATGGGCTGATTTACATCTAGCTTTGTGAGTTGCCAAGTGTATTCTGCGTACTGCGTGATGATAGACCAAGAGCTTGGGCATGATGAGGTTAAATCGAGCGAGAAAAGGAGAAACCGAGCGAGAAAAGGAGGCTATATAATCAGGATAGCAAATAAATAAATAAATAGGGGCTGGGTGGGGGAGCAGAGGGAAAAATGGAGGTGTAGAGTGACCGTGGATAAAAAGAAATACAGAGTTTAGAGGGGATAGCCATTTGTTCATGCAGAGTATTTACACCAGGGAGGAGCAGAGCAGACTGAGAATCAGCACAGAATTAAACTATGAAATAAAAAGGGAAGATAAAAAATTTTACCGCAGGGTTGGCGAAATGGAATCACCGAAGTGCGTCAAACCAGAAAGCACTGACATTTCACAGAAATTTCGGTGCTTTCTGAATAACCCCTATAGTGTTCTGCAGCACGCAGTCAGAGGAGCAGCAGGTCGCGCCACCGTCTGCGCTGTGGGACCTGAGGTGATTTTAGAGTTTTCTGATGTATAATTTGGGCAGAATGCAAATTAACTTTTCTTTCCGGGAAGTTATATGAGTTTTATTGTAGAATTAGAACCTTAGAATTGTGATCTTCAACCGTTCATCCTTCGGCACACTGATAAGGCACACTAGCAGGTTTTTAAGAATATATTTTATCATTTGAAAAAAAAAAGTGTAAGATCTTAAGCTTCTAATAAAAATTCTATTCAATAATAAATCAACCCATTGTGCCATTGCTCCATTACACCCAAATTGTGTTCCTGTCCTGTTACTCACCCAGCTCATTCTGCCATTGCGCAGCTAATACCCATGGCACACCTGAGGACCATTCACAGCACACCAGTGTACCACAGCTCAGTGCCTTAAAATCACTGCCTAAGGCTAGGGTCAGACGAACGCATTACGAGTGCCCGTACTGACTTGCCTCCCGGCGTCCTTCACAGCATTGTGAGGCTTCGACGGCGCCGGCCACACGCTGTAGCGCGTGCATGAATTGTGTGCTCTACAGCGGATGTGCTGCAGTCGTGCTGAAAGCCTCCCCTTCGAAGCACTACGACGCGCGCTCGACGTGGCTGCAAACACAATCCTCCATAGGAGGATGGAGCCTTGCAGTGCTGAGCGCACTAACTGCACTCAGCGAGGCGGCCAGACGCGCGTCTGAGTGAAAGGAACGTCCACTCTCACTGACGTTCCTTCCCCTCTGCAAAACACGGCCTTTGCAGGACGAGACGTATATCTATCTGGAACATGGGGCATGGTGAGAAAGGGATATTACTTTTTATAGTGATACCCAACACAGACTGGATTACTCTCAACACATATATACACACACGCTTTATATACAGTATATAAATATTTATACATTATATACAGTTTTTAAATATATATATATTTGTTAATAAATATTAAAATTAAGCGGAGGTTGCAAAGAAATGAGAAACTCTGGATTTCATTTGCATATCCTACCCAGAATTCACTGTTGTGAACAGGGAATGCAGAAAATCAGCTTTCTGGGTAAAGCAGTTCTCCAATACGCTTGGACGTCAAGAGGTTTCTGACAATAATTTATATTATCTCTTGTAGTTCTTAAAGTGCTAAAAATAATATAAATTCTGTATCAAGTCTATTCAATAAAGGTGAAAAGCAGGAGAATGACTGGAGAAGTGAAAATTCTAGGTCAAAATAGCCAAACCAGAAAAATTCTCCCATTTATCTCACTTTCCAAATCGGCTATTTGGTCATTCTCCTGGCTATTCTCCTGGTTTCACCTCTTTCTGAATAACACTGTATATATTTAATCGCAGGGAAATATAGAACAATAAATTTGTATTTAATGTGGTCCGCATATACATTTAATATTATGAATTCCCCATTGTGGCTTTTTTGACTGCTGTTATATAATAGGTGTTTATTATTATGGTCTGATAAAAGCTCACTCCTAAAATAAAGGAAAGAATTGCATAAATGTCAGGTGATATTTTATTTTAAGAAGTGTTTGTACTGAAGTTTGTGGTTTTTGTCCATCTTAGGGAGGACACGTTTTGGAGCAGAAGATAAGATGAATATTTGTCCACCAGAGGATGATCTTATCTCCAGGTTTTATCTGAGCATTCCCAATGCACTCTGCAGTCCCCCTCACAGTGACACAATCCTGGCTGTAACATGAGCATCTCATGATAAGGACTCACTCTGTCCACCCTTGTTACTTCCTCTGCCCCTCCTTCCATGCAAGTCTTTGATAGCCTCCTCAGTATGACTGAGCAGGGATTGGGACAGAGGTTCAGGCTCCTCCAAGGTTTCAGATGAGCTCAGAGAATCAGGGCAATGGCCTGTGCTTCTTCCTGTCTTCTCCCTTCTCCAGCATTACCAGATAACAAAGGAGACATGCCTGGACCTGGGCTCCTGAAGGTGGCCATAAGCCACCAGGTCACAGCTATGAACACCCTCAGGGGATTACTGGATAAACGGTTCCCAAGCAGCTTGAGGCAAGGCTACCTGGAGGACCAGGAGGCCATATCTCGATTTATGAATTATTTCTCGCTGCTCATTGACAATGATGATGATGAGGACGAGGGATCATGCAGTGGAGTGTGTGGTAGCCAGAGCTTCAGACATAGCATGGTCCAGACTGCTGAAGGTCCATCTGCATACACAAGTCAGGGCCTCGCATCTTCTGCATACACGAGTGGGGACTTCACATCTTCTGCATGGACAAGTGAAGAACTCACATCTTCTGCATGGACAAGTGAGGGACTCACATCTTCTACATGGACAACTGAGGACGCCTCACCTTCTACATGGACGCCTGAGGACCTCTCATCTTCTGCATATTCTAGTGGCCCAGTTGCCAGAGATGCAGGATCAGCCACAGACTTCAGGAAAGCCCCCACACTGGCCCAAATAGCCTCAATAAACTGCTTCTTTCGAGTCCTTAAATGCATTGTGAAGCTGTTGTGTGTGGAGATGAATGCTCTCAGATATCTGCCTCTGGACCACACCATCACCATCAGACTCAAAGTAAGAAGTACAGCCCATGAGGCCGCAATCTGCGATATTAGGGCGCCACCTAGTGTCAATAGATAGTAAAGAACAGATACACAGTTTATTCTAAAATTAGAATATGGTGTTCTATATGGAATACCATTATAAAGTGTACAATAATGTAATTGTATGGAATAGTATAGCATGCTATAGTGATGATTAGTGTAATAAAATGGTTAATGTTATAGCATAAAACAGTATAATTGGTTTTGAAGTACAGTATATTAAACCGAGGGGGTTATTCGATAAGCACCGGTGTTTGCTGTTTTTGTGAATAATGGCAAAGCGTTTTGTTATTGCAACCGCAACAAATGTTGCTGTTTTGGAAAAAAAAAAAAAAACAATAGCAGGAGAAGCTTCATCGATGTGTACGTTATACCGCGGCTTCACTGGGGCCTGCAGCCACGCTCTGTAAGATCTCGAATGTGGACTCAGGCCCCGACGAAGCTCCCGTTACAAGTTACATATGCCGGCGGCCACGTACTGGCACGTGGTGAGCTGGGGAGCCTGGCTGGCAGAATGCTGTTAGAGCATTTTGCCAGTTGGCCCCAGCGTGTCTGTGTCTTAGGTGTGAGGTCTGAGTGTGTGGAGGCCTATGCAGTGGGTAAACATTTGTTGTACTATCTGTTTTTTTAACACAGGGCTCATACACAAGCACATTACTGTGAGCTTTATTGCTGTGGAGCTCTATGATACGCACATACACACTGCTCATTACTGTGAGTTTTATTGCTGTGGAGCTCTGTGATACACTCATTCACACTGCACATTACTGTGAGTTTTATTGCTGTGGAGCTCTGTGATACACTCATACATACCACATATTACTGTGAGTTTTATTGCTGTGGAGCTCTGTGACATGCTCATACACACTGAACATTACTGTGAGTTTTATTGCTGTGGAGTTCTATGATACTCACATACACACTGCATATTACTGAGTTTTATTGCTGTGGAGCTCTGTGATATGCTCATACACAATAAACATTACTGTGAGTTTTATTGCTGTGGAGTTCTATGATATTCACATACACACTGCATATTACTGAGTTTTATTGCTGTGGAGCTCTGTGATATGCTCATACACAATGAACATTACTGTAAGTTTTATTGCTGTGGAGCTCTATGATGCGCACATACACACTGCATAATACTGTGAGTTTTATTGCTGTGGAGCTCTATGATGCGCACATACACAGTGCACGTTACTGTGAGTTTTATTGCTCTGGAGCTCTATGATACACACATACACACCGCACATTACTGTGAGTTTTATTGCTGTGGAGCTCTGTGATAAGCATGGGTGTAGTTTGGTGGGCATAGTTTGATGGGGGCAGATGTATTTAATCCTTGAACTCAGGCAACACAATGTTGGGGCTCTATTCATTGACCGCACGCAGATGTGGCTGCATGAGAGCATGCGCCATCTTTTCATTTTGATTTGAGGGTAGAGAGAAACTGTTTTTCAGTTTATGTTTGGGGGGTGCTCCACAATCCTGTGCCTACAGGCTCCCGAGATGCAAATCCGGCCCTGAATATTGGCCGTAGCTGGTTCACTCTCGCAGTTTATAGGGAACAGTAATTAAGAGGGAACTATGTATTAATTTATATAGAGTGAAACCATCCAAAAAAAAAGTGGCATATTTATATTTTTGTAGCATGTTCAGTAACCATAATACAGAATCAATTGGCTTATTTCTTTCTCTTCTTTTTTCTAGGATAGCATTGAATTTAGAAACATCTGCACCCACATGACTCTACAGAATGAAGGCCGGCCGTTTGATCAGGATCTGACCGCAGCTCAGGAAATCTTAAGGACTCTTATAACTGACCTGATAAGAGCGTTCTCCTTATTCTCAACCGAACTCGAAAACATGTTCATCGATCAGTTAAAACAAATGCTGCAGACACTTCAGGGTTAATGATCTTGCGGTATAACTACATCAGACTGACAAAGGGATATTTTCTGTTTCAGTTCGGTATTATGTTTTTTATTTATCTGTTCATTGGTTATCATTGGTTAAATGCATTTATTTTTAAGCGTCCACATACTGGGTCAGTTTGAAGCTTGATGGAAGAATATATTATTGAATAATAATAAGCTGTTTATAAAAGTTGAAATATGTGTCTTAAAATGTTTTTGTAGAGTTGTGACTTGTGGATGAAAAAATGGAGATCTCAGATTAAAAAAAATCTGTGTAAAGCTACAAAAAGGCTGCAGTTTCTTCAAATGATACAATGCAATAGTGCAGCTTTTATATTCCACCACATGATCCATCCAGTTCTTCAAGCTTCTCCCCTGCAGACTCTTGTGCCCTTCTCCAGTCCTAAGGCTGGGGTCAGACCAGCGCACTTTTAACGTGCGTTCTGGCGCACATAATTACGGCCGCACTAGCAGCAGATGACGGGCAATGACGGCCAATATACGATGTGCGTTCGCACAAAAGTCCGGCCGTGCAACGCAAGTGGAATTTGAACGCATTTTTTTGAGAACGCTGAACCGCTAGTACTGACGTACTGAGTGCGCAGCTGCAGCATAGCGGCGTGTTTGCGTGATTAGGAGATGTCAGACACTGCTAATGTCCAGCCTACATAACGTCCAGACGCAAAAAGAGTTTTATTGACGATCCGTACAAAATCACGCCCGAAAATGCGCGTCGTCTAACCGTTTTTGCGCATTCCGTGAAAAAATACGTCAATGCGTTCGGACGCACTTTTTCACGTTCGCGGGGAAAAATGCTTTCGTCTGACCCTAGCCTTAGACGAAGCTAAAGGACCGGGACACGTAAAGAGCCTTGCTAGCAAACCCCAGAAATAATACGAGACTGTAGATGTGGAGGTTTTCAGGGTCAAAATGGAACTGGTTTTATTGTGGACAGGCACAGATATTTATGCGGTCAAACATGGATTATTTACATATACAAAACCTCCCCTAGAAAATGCTGTGAGTTTCCCATGTTGTGATTTTGTGAAGTTTATGATGTTACTGCTCCTTCTACTTCATGGCGTTTGGGACGTAATTAGACTAGGACAGATAATGGGATAAACATTTGCTCAACATTCCTAGACAAGACAGGACAATGACAGCCGTGGATGGTAAGCAAGATTACAGTCTAAAACAGCAGGTAATGGGGCAGTTTTTGCCTGACAAAGCAGATTAACAAAACTACTCAAGTATACAGCAGATATCAACAGATACGCGTGGACCATAATGATAGACAATAACATTATTCATACATCACACAGATTACACACACACTCTGCAAACAAGAGAGGGCACGGGAATAATATAGAACATCGGGCCTGCACCTGCCAAATACATTTCTAGGCCCATGTACCCCAATTCCAAAGTGACACACGTCACAACGTTTATTATTACTAAAAAAACTGCATCAGGGGTCAGCAACCTTGGCCCTCCAGATGTTTTGTAATATGATGTTCAGCCACTCATTAACTTGATTGAGAGTCATGTGAAATGTAGTTACAAAACCTCTGGAGGATGAAGGTTGCTGACTCCTGCTGTAAATAATTTCAAACTGTTAATTTTAATTTTCTGAATCCTTCCTGAACCAAATAAGAAAAACCCAAAAAGTGTAGACAGGAACTGAAACGTTTGAAAGCAAAAGCAATTAACCAGGTGGCACTCCCTTCAATGTACACCTTTGATTGAATGTAGAGGTTACCGTTCTTATTTTAGCTTGTGTTGATAATTCTGTGGGTAAATAGTATTTCTCCAGTGTTGCATATACAGTCAGGTTCAGAAATATTGGGACATCGACACAATTCTAACATCTTTGGCTCTATACACCACCACAATGGAGTTAGAATGAAACAAACACCATGTGCTTTAACTGCAGACTATCAGCTTTAATTTGTGGGTATGTACATCCAACTCAGGTGAACGGTGTAGGACTTACAGCAGTTTGCAGATGTGCCTCCCACTTGTTAAGGGACCAAAAGTAATGGGACAATTGGCTTCTCAGCTGTTCCATGGCCAGGTGTGTGATATTCCCTCATTACCCCAATTACAATGTGCAGATAAAAGGCCCAGAGTTCATTTCAAGTGTGCTATTTGTATTTGGAATCTGTTGCTGTCAACTCTCAAGATGAGATCCAAAGAGCTGTCACTATCAGTAATGCAAGCCATCATTAGGCTGAAGAAACAAAACAAACCCATCAGAGAGATAGCAAGAACATTAGGCGTGACCAAAACAACTTTTTGGAACATTCTCAAAAAGAAGGAACGCACCGGTGAGCTCAGCAACACCAAAAGACCCGGGAGACCACGGAAAACAACTGTGGTGGATGAATGAAGAAGTCTTTCCCTGGTGAAGAAAACACCCTTCACAACAGTTGGCCAGATCAAGAACACTCTCCAGGAGGTAGGTGTATGTGTGTCAAAGTCAACAATCAAGAGAAGACTTCACCAGAGTAAATACAGAGGGTTCACCACAAGATGTAAACCATTGCTGAGCCTCAAAAACAGGAAGGCCAAATTAGAGTTTGCCAAACAACACCTAACAAAGCCTTCACAGTTCTGGAACAAGATCCTATGGACAGATGAGACCAAGATCAACTTGTACCAGAGTGATGGGAAGAGAGGAGTATGGAGAAGGAAAGGAACTGCTCATGATCCTAAGCATACCACCTCATCAGTGAAGCAAGGTGGTGGTAGTGTCATGGCGTGGACATGTATGGCTGCCAATGGAACTGGTTCTCTTGTATTTATTGATGATGTGACTGCTGACAAAAGCAGCAGGATGAATTCTGAAGTGTTTCGGGCAATATTATCTGCTCACATTCAGCCAAATGCTGCAGAACTCATTGGACGGCGCTTCACAGTGCAGATGGACAATGACCCAAAGCATACTGCAAAAGCAACCAAAGAGTTTTTGAAGGGACAGAAGTGGAATGTTATGCAATGGCCAAGTCAATCACCTGACCTGAATCCCATTGAGCATGCATTTCAGTTGTTGAAGCCAAAACTGAAGGGAAAATGCCCCAAGAACAAGCAGGAACTGAAGACCGTTGCAGTAGAGGCCTGGCAGAGCCTCACCAGGGATGAAACCCAGCGTCTGGTGATGTCTATGCGTTCCAGACTTCAGGCTGTGATTGACTGCAAAGGATTTGCAACCAAGTTTTAAGAAGAGAAAGTTTGATTTATGATTATTATTCTGTCCCATTACCTTTGGTCCTTTAACAAGTGCGAGGCACATCTGCAAACTGCTGTAAGTCCTACACCGTTCACCTGAGTTGGATGTACATACCCTCAAATTAAAGCTGACAGTCTGCAGTTAAAGCACATTGTGTTTGTTTCATCCCAACTCCATTGTGGTGGTGTATAGAGCCAAAGATGTTAGAATTGTGTCGATGTCCCAATATTTCTGAGCCTGACTGTATATACACAGGGTTTTTTCATTAGCAGAGCCAGCTGATTCTCAAGTCCCTATTCTTAATTTGTGCACACGATTCTGTCTCAATGTGGGACATTGGACTTATCTGCATATAAAACCTTTCTTTGTTGTTATGTGTGTAATCCTTCCCCAGGGCAGAGACAGGTCAAAGTCATGTTCTTGGTAGATATTGCAAAGTACATACAATAACAAGTAGTGATTTGCTACAGCCTGCTGATCAAAGTGTGATGCCTGATGTAGATCACATAGTCCTCAGATGGGGCTGCGTGACATCATCCATCACACAATGAATTGCTTACATCAAACTGTATCTTATTGGCCTTAGTCCGATCTTACTGTTACAGTTACAAGCATTTATAAAGCGCCAACAAATTCGTTAACGTTGTACAGTGGGAGAGACAGAATAACAAATATACATATACGTTACACACACGGAACAGAAAAGGGAGGACCCTGCTCGAGTGCTTACAATCTGAGCGGAGAGGGGGGACAAACTAGGTGAGCATGAATAGCAGAGTATGGGAGAGCGTGTGGGCTGAATGGGAAGATGTTGCATAACGATCAGAGTTGCTATTATGACCTTGCCGCAAGCTTTGTTTGCAGCTTGATTGTTGCAGATTACTGTAAATTAATGGCCTCTATAATTTGTATAGCAGCTGTTAATGTGCACCAAGAAGGGGAAGAATGAACTATTCCTTTGTAGCTCTTGCTTATCCTCTGGTCCCGATATTTCTCAAAGATATACTAACTCCCAGAACCTGGTGTTAAGTGAATCTGATTTTGCAAAATTACTTAACACAGTAAAATAAAGGCACCAAAAAAAATCCTTATATACCTCTCAACTCCCGGAGGAGAGGGCTGCGTGATAAACCGCTTTCTTTCACCGTGTGCAGAAGGAAACTTCAAACAAATAGTTCACACAGCTTCTCTCTGTGCTTACTCCACAGCTCCTGTGCAATCCTGCTAGTGTAATGTTGCAGAGAGCCAGGGCCGGCCCATGCTACTGTGCTGCCTGGAGCAATGGTTGACGTGCTGCCCCCCCAAAAATGTGTTGTATATGAGCGTATCACAGAGCAGGGATGGGCTGGCGGTTCTCTCCGTGGAGAAAGCAGGCCGCCCCTTCAGCCAGCTTGGACAGGCAGGCACATACTTGGTGGCTGGCTGGTCCTAGCGGGAGCTGAAGGAGAGTGAAGAATTTGTTGCTGCCACCTGCCGTGCTGATGATCCGCCCACATGCATGACACACACGCGTCCTAATCCCGGCTGGCCTGTGGACGCATGCGTGTGGGCGTAGTTAGTGGCGGCGTCACTCACTGCCCCATGATGCGCTGCCGCCAAATTAGATGCTGGCGCCGGCGCTGACAAAAAAAATAGTGCAGCGTCGGTGATGGCAGCCCAAAAATTGTCTGCTTTTGATTTTTCGCCACCTGGAGCAGCCGCTCCGCACTGCTCCATTGTCGGGCCGGCCCTGCAGAGAGCACACGGCGCTGGACTCCATGGATTCCTATGGACTCTTAGAGCCGATACCAGTGGCAAGTGGAGCGCCATTGCTGGTTCTGTCTGCACCTCCACACTATCCCGTAGCCAGCTGCTAATACGGCGGTGATGTTATTTTTTTTTTCCTTACAGGCTTCTTTCTATTGGCTACTTTGGATTAGGGCCCTTTGTTTTTAACACACTATGAAAATCCGATGACT
This sequence comes from Leptobrachium leishanense, assembly GCA_009667805.1. Classification (NCBI taxonomy): domain Eukaryota; kingdom Metazoa; phylum Chordata; class Amphibia; order Anura; family Megophryidae; genus Leptobrachium; species Leptobrachium leishanense. The sequence goes on from CM019064.1 coordinate 391,739,665, forward strand.
ACCGGCTGTAACGGTTGCTATTTCACAGAAACCGATAAAGGAAAAATTCTAATAAACATAGAAACATAGAAAATGTCGGCAGATAAGAACCTTTCGGCCCATCTAGTCTGCCCAATTACATGGATACTTTACCTGGATTTATCTTTTGTTTAGGATAGCTTTATGCCTATCCCATGCTTGCTTAAATTCAATTACTGTTTTGGCCTCTACCACTTCAACTGGAAGGCTGTTCCATGTATCCACCACCCTCTCAGTAAAATAATGCTTCCTGATGTTACTTTTAAACCTTTGCCCCTCTAATCTAAGACTATGTCCTCTTGTTTTGCTACTTTGTTTCCTTTTAAATATACTCCCTTCCTCTACCTTGTGGATTCCCTTTACGTATTTAAATGTTTCTTTCATATCTCCTCTGTCTCGTCTTTTTTCCAAGCTGTACATGTTAAGATCATTAAGCCTTTCCTGGTAACTTTTCTCCTTCAAGCCGTACACCATTTTAGTAGCCCTTCTCTGAACTCTCTCTAAGATGTCTATATCCGTCTGGAGATACGGTCTCCAGTACTGCACACAGTACTCCAAGTGAGGTCTCACCAGTGCTCTGTACAGTGGCATGAGCACTTCCCTTTTCCTACTGCTAATACCTCTCCCTACACAACCAAGCATTCTGCTAGCATTTCCTGCTGCTCTATTACATTGACTACTTAACTTTAGATCCTCTGCAATAATAACCCCTAAATCCCAACCCTCAGATATTGAGGTTAGGACTGTATCAAATAATCTATATTCAGCCCTTGGGTTTTTACATCCCAGGTGCATTATCTTGCACTTATCCACATTAAAACTCAATTGCCACAGCTCCGACCATTTTTTTAGTTTACCTCTGGAACGTTTGCTCTGTGTTCAATAAACTAAAAGCTATCCAACGACTTGTTCATCTCCAACTCTTTCAACCTCCTAGCTGTTACAGAAACCTGGCTAACTCCCTGACACTGCTTCCTTTGCTGCTCTCGCACATGGCAGTCTACACTTCAGCCATACCCCCAGACCGGGTGAGAAACATGGCGGCGGAGTCGGAATTCTTCTCTCTCCCACCAGTACCTACCAGCACCTTCCTCCACCCCCATCTCTCTCCTTCTCCTCCTTTGAAACACACTGCATCTACCAGTTTTCTCCCCTGGCTCTAAGGGTGGCAGTCATCTACCGCCCAGCAGGACTAGCCTCTCAGTTCCTTGACAACTTTTCTACCTGGCTTTCTCACTTTCTATCTACTAACCTTACATGCCTAATTCTTAGGGACTTCAACATTCCCATTGATGATCCTTCTGCCCCTGCTGCCTCCAAATGTCTTTCACTCACATCCTCTCTTGGACTTACACATTCCTCCCTCCTCCCTACCCACCGTGAAGGTCACTCCATTGACCTTGTTTTTTCCAACCTCTACTCTATTTCTGAGTTCACCTGTCACCCTTTCCCCATCTCTGACCACCACATTCTCTCTTTCAACCTATCTGGATTACCTAAATACCCTGCTCCAGTGGCGCATGTCTCACAAGACATGTGAGAAAAGCCCTGTGAACCCTTTCCATACCATGGGCCCAGGGTACCCCCCTCCCAGCTCTCATTAATATATTGCCCAGCAGCTCACACATGGATATATTGCCCCAGCAGCTCGCATTAATATATTGCTCCAGCAGCTCACACATGGATATATTGCCCCCAGCTCACACATGGATATATTGTCCCAGCAGCTCACATTAATATATTGCCCCAGCAGCTCACACATGGATATTTTGCCCCAGCAGCTCACACATGGATATATTGCCCCAGCTCACACATGGATATATTGCCCCAGCTCACATAGATATATATATATAGCCCCCAGCTCACATGGGTATATTTGTCCCAGCTCACATGGATATATATATTGCCCCAGCTCACATGGATATATATATTGCCCCCAGCTCACATCGATATATTTGCCCCAGCTCACATGGATATATTTGCCCCCAGCTCACATGGATATATTTGCCCCAGCTCACATGGATATATATGCCCCAGCTCACATGGAAATATATATTGCCCCAAGCTCACATGGGTATATTTGCCCCAGCTCACATGGATATATTTCCCCCAGCTCACATGGATATATTTGCTAGTACTAGACCCAGACCAGAGAGGTGAGTATCTCTCTGGCCCCCCTGCCGAGCGGAAGACGTGTGGGGAACATCCTCCACATACAGTGGGGGTCAATGAGGACATTCCCCACACGTCCTCTGCAGGGAAGGGGTTAAATTCAGGCAAGCCTACCACCTGACTCACTAATACAACCCACTGCCCCAAGCAGTCCATCACTCTCACCTTTAAGTTCTTTACTGTTGTGGTTAAGTTTTCAGTTAGCTGCAGCGGGGCGTAATTAGCGTTAAGATTTTGTAATCCTTACACTAATTACTCTTTGCGCTCCCCATATTAAGTACTAGCTAATACGTATGAGCAACAAGGAGTGGGAAATGTTTGACCAACAAGGAGTGGGAAATGCTTGACCAACAAGGAGTGGGAAATGTTTGAGCAACAGTGAGTGGGAAATGATTGAGCAACAAGGAGTGGGAAATGTTTGACCAACAAGGAGAGGGAAATGTTTGACCAACAAGGAGTGGGAAATGTTTATGAATCCCATAGGCTTCAATGTTAAAAATATTCCCGTTTTAATTCAATATCTAATAAACAGTTTATTATTATATTCTGCAGTAAAAAGTCTCTTTATTTTTAGATCTTTTAGGATCTTTTAAGCATTTTTTTAAAAAAATTCTCAAACTTTCCGCAAACGTCCCGAAAAGTTCAAAGTTCGCAAACTTTCGAACAGCCGATGTTCGAATCGAACTTCGAACCGATTCGAACCGGCAGTCCATTCCTAATGAACATCAACTCCCTCGACCAGAACGGTTAGCACTGTAGCCTCGATCACATTTCTGTGGAGTGCTGTTACTTGCAATCTGGTGCCATTACAAAGCTTAGATGGGTTGAGGGTCTGCAATAATATCACAGGTTCTCCCTCGCTGCAGCAGTGAGGGTGGGTGTTATAACATAACAAGGAAAAAAGGTGTCATCTGCGCTCGTTTCTATGTGTTCCATGTACAACAAAAATGAGGTTTTTGTTTGTTTCAATGGCCATTGCAACGTAAGCTCACTCGCCACTTCATGGCACCTCTTTACAGAGTGAGTACCTACCTAACATGTACCAAAAGGCCGCTCTACTGAGCAGCTCCAAGCCCCTCCTGCTGCTTTTCAGCCAAGGAGAGGCAAAGATCGTGGGTTTTATTTATACACGCACCAAACACTTCCCATTTGGGATTAAAAACAAAAACATGGAAAGAGGAACAGCTGCAGAACGACGGACTGGTGTTACAAGCATGATATACATAAATACAGAAAAAATGGCGTCGCGCCCATACTCACCGGAGCGGCAGCAACTGCCAGGAGTAACAGCCCAGTTAATGTATAAAACATAACAAGGAAAAAAGGAGAGGGAAATGTTTGACCAACAAGGAGTGGGAAATGTTTATGAATCCCATAGGCTTCAATGTTAAAAATATTCCCGTTTTAATTCAATATCTAATAAACAGTTTATTATTATATTCTGCAGTAAAAAGTCTCTTTATTTTTAGATTTTTTTAGGATCTTTTAAGCATTTTTTTAAAAAAATTCTCAAACTTTCCGCAAACGTCCCAAAAAGTTCAAAGTTCGCAAACTTTCGAACAGCCGATGTTCGAATCGAACTTCGAACTGATTCGAACCGGTAGTCCATTCCTAATGAACACCAACTCCCTCGACTAGAACGGTTAGCACTGTAGCCTCGATCACATTTCTGTGGAGTGCTGTTACTTGCAATCTGGTGCCATTACAAAGCTTAGATGGGTTGAGGGTCTGCAATAATATCACAGGTTCTCTCTCGCTGCAGCAGTGAGGGTGGGTGTTATGACTGGCCGTGAAAAGGAAGCCGACATGCTGGAGCAGTGAGGGAGTGTGTGGCCTGGCTGTGAGAGGTAAGCAGACCCGTTGGAGCAGTGAGGCAGTGCACAAGCCCTGTCTGTGAGAGGGAAGCAGACATGCTGGAGCAGTGAGGGTGTGTGTGTGAGAGGTGCTGCATAGAGACTCCATTCTGTGTGAAGTAACAGCATCCCTCTGATCTGCTCATCCAGTGTATAAACTGGATTTTTGGGAAATGGCAAAATACGTGTTTTTTTTATTTTTCAAGAAGATTTTAAATACCAATTTTCACGTCTGTAACACCTTCTGTTTTTGAGATATAAGTATCCCGTTTAAAAGTATTCACCCCCCTTTTTCACGACCCACTTGGATCTTTGGAAAATGGTAGAACACGTGTTTGTTTATTTTCAAGAAGATTGTAAATCACAATTTTCACGTCTGTAACATCTTTGGTTTTTGAAATATAGGTATACTGATAAAAGTATTCACACCCCTTTTTCTCCCCCACCCCTTTACTGAATTTTCAGAAAATGGTAAAACACATGTTTGGGTTTTTTCACGAAGATTGTAAATACCAAATTTCATACCTGTAACATCTTTGTTTTTTGAAATATAGGTATACTGATAAAAGTATTCACAACCCTTTCCCCCGACTCCCCCTTAATTGGATGTTTGGAAAATGGTAAAACACATGTTTGGAGCTTTTCACGAAGCTTGTAAATATCAAATTTCACACCTGTAACATCGTTGGTTTTTGAGATATAGGTACCAGGATACCTGTTTTAAAAAGTATTCACCCCCCTCACCTTGTTTCACCCCGCACTTGAGATTTTTGGAAAATGGTAAAACACGTCTTTTTTAATTTTTCAAGAAGATTGTAAATACCAAATTTCAAACCTGTAACATCTTTGGTTTTTGAAATATAGCTATACTGATAAAATTATTCAACCCTCCTTTTTGCCCCACCCACTGGATTTTTGGAAAGTGGTAATATACATGTTTTTTATTTCTCAAGACAAATCTAAATACCAATTTTTACGTCTGTAACATCCTCTGTTATTGAGCTATAGGTATCCGGTTTAAAATATTCAACCCCCTTTTTCACCCCCTTAGGGGCGGAGTTTCCAAAAATTCTTCCTCAGTGGGTGCCTACATCATAAAAACAGTGTACCTTCAAAATTTCACATTCCTAGGTTAAACGGTTTCAGTTGGGCGTTGATGAGTAGGGATGGGCTGGCGGTTCGATCCGAACATGAGTTCGATTCGAACATTGCCCGTTCGGCGAACATCGAACATTTCCGCGTGTTCGCCCACAATGCACTACAATGGACCACAATGCACTGTTCCACTGGCCTGTAGCTTGTAATTGGCTACAGCCTTGCACCTGACCACAGGTCAGGTGCAAGACAGGTGCAAGACTATGCCAATCAGGGCTCAGAGTCCTGATTGGGTAAATTTTGCCCAATCATGGGCTCACAGAGCTAAGTCCCGCAGCACACTATATAAGGTTTCCCCGCAGCCCCAGCGTGTGTTTGTTGCAGGAGTGAATCAGAGAGGAGAGGCGATTGTTTGTTGCATATCAGGCTGTATCACTGAGGTATATATGATTTCTGGAAATTGGAATCTGTGTGTTGTCACTGACAGCTATCAGGGACAGGCTGTATCACTGAGTTATATCTGATTTCTGGAAATTGGAATCTGTGTGTTGGCACTGCCAGCTGCTGCCAGGCTATCAGGCTGTATCACTGATTTATACCAGAGTTCTGGGAATTTTAATCTGTGTGTTGGCACTGCAAAGGCTATCAGGCTGTATCACTGACTTATACCAAAGTTGTGTGAATTTGAATCTGTGTGTTGCCACTGCAAAGGCTATCAGGCTGTATCACTGACTTATACCAGAGTTCTGTGAATTTGAATCTGTGTGTTGCCACTGCAAAGGCTATAAGGCAGTATTACTGATTTATACCAGAGTTGTGTGAATTTGAATCTGTGTGTTGGTACTGCAAAGGCTGTCAGGCTGTATCACTGATTTATTCCAGAGTTCTGGGAATTTTAATCTGTGTGTTGGCACTGCAAAGGCTATAAGGCTGTATCACTGATTTATACCAGAGTTGTGTGAATTTGAATCTGTGTGTTGGTACTGCAAAGGCTGTCAGGGTGTATCACTGATTTATAGCATTGTTCTGGAAAATCGGTATATCTTTAATCTAATTCTAGATACCATACAAAGATACAATAACACAGTTTAACCCCTTAAGGACGGGAGCAATTTTACAACTTTGGCGCTCTTTCGGAAGTGAAGTTTGGTGAAGTTTTTGCTCATCATGTTTAAACGCGGTTTTAAGTCACATATTATTATACCACCCAGACAAATTATATATCGTTCTTTCCGGCAGACTCGGCAGATTAATAATATATCATAATTATATATAAACGTCATGTCCTGCCAGAATGCTATAACAAAAAATGTAAAAAAATGAGAATTTTCAATAAAATTTCAATTATCCACAGTGTGTAAAGTGTTTTTTTTCTCAGATTTTATTATCCGATCCTTTGCGGTTATATTCCATGGGGTAGACTTGGGAACCCATTTTTTTTTTTTTTTTTTTTTTTTTTTTGGGGGGGAGAAATTACGTGATTTTAGCTAAACCCCCCCAAAAAAAATCATTGGTGAAGCATCATTGTTCACATTATAATTGAAATGTGAACAATAATGCTGCATCAAAAAAAAAAAAAGCACGTTTTTATTTTTTAATTAATTAATTAATTAATTAATATTTTTATTTTTAAACACATTTATTTCACTTTTTTCATTGTCATGTTTGATATCGTTGGAAAGGCCATGCTCAGACCTTTCCATCGATATCAGGCATGACCCCCTAGCTGCCACCGTTCAGGAGATAAAGGGGTTCAAAGAACCCCCCTATCTCCTGCAAGGGATTTCCTTAGGAAATCCCTTTGCAGCTAGGGGTTCCCCGGTTAACTGACATCATCGCGCATGGCGCGATGAGTCAGTTGACGCGGGGGGGACCCAGAGGTGGGGGCTGCCATCCAAGATGGCGGCCCCCACCGGAAATAGGCCGCGATCGGGCACAAATTAGTGCCCGGTCGCGACCTGGCAACTAATGGGTTAACCCCATACATCGCTGGAAAGGTCAGGCTGTGACCGTTCCAGCGATGCTGGCCACAGCCTTGTAGCCCCCGGCGATGGGGAGATAGAGGATCCTAAGGATCCCTCCCCTCTCCTCCATGCGCTTCCCCATGCTCCGGCGGGGGGGGGGGGCGCCTGAAACTGACGTCATCGCGCCAGCGCGATGACGTCAGTGCGCCGGGAGGCTAGAAAAGACGCAGATCAGGCTTCATTGAAGCCAGATCTGCGTGGGAGCCGCCGGGGAGGTGAGTATTACCGCCGGCTGGGCTCCTAACGCCGAGGACGTTCCATGCCGTCCTGCGGCGTTAAAGCCCACCAAATGCAGGACGGCATGGAACGCCCTGCGGCGTTAAGGGGTTAATCAGAGTTCATCTGTTTATCTATTCAGAGTAGAATCTGGGTGTTGCCCGCTATCAGCCAGGGTGTATCACTGACATATAGCATTGTTCTGGAAAATCTGTATATCTTTAATCTAATTCTAGATACCATACAATAACACAGTTTAATCAGAGTTCATCTGTTTATCTATTCAGAGTAGAATCTGGGCACGACCCCACCCCTCCTGTACTATATGTTTCAATGTACTTCCAGCCAGGTCATCCCTGCAGCAAGATTCTGCTCCGTGTCTTTGTTTTCGATCCCAAAGTGGATTTTGTTTCTGGGGAGGCATAAATAAAGGCCCACCAGTCTACCTCATGTTTGACAAGCAGCATGAGCAGGTATGGTTTGCTATGCAGTTGCCTGTGGTTTCAATTTTGGATAGGACTCGCCCTCATTAGAGGTGCCTTGACGTTTGGCGGGCGAGCTTAATCTTATAATGGCCATTGATAAGAAACCAAACCTCTAATTTTGTTTAGTTTCACACAGTATAATGGGAATTAGTGCAGATGACATTTTTTTCTTTGTTATGTTTTACACATGTTGTTGGGCTGCATGCATTTGGTAGTTGCAGCCGCCCCATCGGGGAATAGGCACGACCCCACCCCTCCTGTACTATAGAATCTGGGTGTTGCCAGCTACCAGGGTGTATCACTGACGTATAGCATTGTTCTGGAAAATCTATATATCTTTAATCTATATATCACTCACCATGTCAGAAAGACCAAAAAGGACAGGCAGATGCTCTCAGACACACATAAGAGGGCAAGGAGCCTCTGTGGCGGAAGGCTGTGCCCCTGGTCGTCGTGGACGTGGTGCATCCTCTGCAGGGGCACGCTTGTCCTTTCTAACTGGTGCTGGCCGTCTTAAGCAGCAGCAACATACAGAGGATTTGCAGGATTGGCTAACCAGGCCATCCTCATCCTCTGAGTCCTCTGCCAGCCAGGCTTGTAGTGGTTTACAGTCCACCTCAGATGCCAAAACATCTAATTCAGCCTCCATGTCCACAGTTACTCCTGCCGTAGCCTCACTATCATACACGGAGGAGTCAACTGAATTATTTGACTACAGTGACATGCTGCTTGAGGATCCGCAGCAACTCCAGTGCTCTGATTCAAACTCTGAGGTTGAGGAAGGGAGTATAATCAGCCTAGAGGGAGGGGGTGCCAGTGACACACAAAGAACTGGCACTCATGTTGCCCCAGCAGCTGCAGCATATTGCGAGGTTGGCTCCAGTGACGAAGAGATAGGGGGTGATGACAATGATGATGAGGTCACTGACTCCACCTGGGTGCCTGATCGAACAGAGGAGTCAAGTGAGGAGGAGGAGGCACAACAAAAATGAGGCACAATGTCCTCTATGAGCAACCGTAGCAGTCCAAGGCATCAGATGTCAGAGCTGCTCAGGTGCAGAGCGCTGTTGTCTCACAGCACACGTGCAGGATCTCTGCTGTCTGGGAGTTCTTCACGACATTTGCAGCAGACAGCAGCGTTGCTATTTGTAAGCTATGTCGGAAGAGGATCAACCATGGGAAAGACATCAGCCACTTGGGTACCACGTGCTTGAGGCGACATATGACCACCTGCCACGCATCCCGTTGGCACAACACTTTGCATAGGTCCTCCTCCTCATCTGTCTCTACCCCCACTATATGTCCTGCCGTGTCATTGCCTACAACCTCCACTGACAGGGATGATGCTACCGTAATGGGTGTACCACTTCCTTCCTCTGAATCTGCCAGCATCCCATCAGCTGCAGATTTATGCAGTCAGATTTCGTTGCCCCAGCTGCTGCAGCGGAAGAAAAAATATTGTCCCAACCATCCACATGCACAACGTCTAAATGCCAGCTTGGCAAAATTACTCGCATTACAGCTGCTGCCTTTCCAGCTGGTGGACTCTGCTTCCTTCTGTGAATTTGCCGAATGTGCTGCACCACAGTGGCAGGTTCCAAAACGCCATTTCTTTTCACGGAAGGCCATTCCAGCACTATACCAACACGTGGAAGACAATGTTATGGAGTCATTGGGAAAGGCAGTCAGCAGCAAGGTGCACATTACTTTAGACATGTGGTCCAGCAAGCATGGACAGGGCCATTACATTTCCTTCATGGCACACTGGGTAACTCTGCTTGCAGCTGGGAGGGATCCAGGATTGGGCTCTGTGCTGGAGCTTGCTCATCCACCACGCCTCCAGAAAGCTGCTTATATGAGGTCTGTCTGCTCCATAGGCGACTCTACAGGGGGGCAAGGGGGGGCAATTGCCCCCCTAGGTTGTTCCTTGCCCCCCCATGTGCCCCCCCACCAAAATTCATCATCCAGCTTCCCACACTTCTTCGGACCAGCGTATCTCCGTAGCTATGCATCCTATATGGATGAACTAGGTGTCATTTGAAAGGGCAGATTCTGGCCTTTCCAATGATACCCCACATGACCATATTCAGTGTGATGTAAAAGTCATAAAACATCAAATAAAAACGTGCACTTAAACGTAAACATTTTCACAGGGTTGAAATGGCTCAGCAGTGAAATGGTTAATGTTCAGACTATACATTACATTGTGTATTACGTTAGTTTATGCCTTGGTTTAGTTGTATATTAAGGGTTAATGGGCAGGCTTCATCCCTCACAGTATACATTTGTTTTTTCCTTGATTAATGGCATTTTAGGGGTTAATGGGTTGGCTACATGCCTCAGTGTGTTCATTTCATGTTTTCCCTTGATTAATGGCATTTTAGGGGTTGAGGGGTAGCTAAATGCCACATTGTTTATTATTTTTATTGTATTTCCTGGGTTTAAGGCATTTTAGGGGTTATTATGGAAGTTAGAATCTAAAGGGTTTAATGATCTGTAGATCCTCTGCTTTCCGTCACATTTCGGGGAATTTATTTTGCAGAAAATAAGGTGAATTCTCTATTTAGCGAATGGTCACTGTAATTTGCTAAAAGTGGAGTCGCTGAAGCAGTTATAAGACATTCAGCGGAAACTGCCAAATTGCGTCAAATAAAATATTGAATTTAAGTATTAGGTTAGTACAACAACAAGGCATCATTGCATCACATTACTCTGGGGTTTGTAATCTTATTTATATATATACTTATTTAGGGCACTATTACTTGGTGTGAGCTAACCCTTGCGTCGGCGTGATTTTGCGTTAGCGCCAGGTAAATTCAGTCTAGCGCCTGACCAACAGATCGTTTGCCTCCCGCTACAAATGGGAAAAATCACTTTGCGCGTCGCTATTAGCGATTTGTACCGCGAGCTTACTGTACTTTCCGCGTCCTATACTTAACACGGGGAGTGCTAGATATCTTTACAGATCACTTGGTGCCAGCACTAAATTTTTTGAGGTGCACTAATTGCAACATTTTACCTACTGCTCAGCTCTGGTGCTAACTCCAAAAAAACAGAAAAATCAGGTCCTCGTCCAAAATTAACAGGCAATTGAAAGGAATGCAACACAGGTGTTCTCTTGGCCCCATACACCATAGTAATGGATATGGTCAGCAATGTCGCTGCTGTTGCAGTCGGCTCTATTATAAATGTATCCTTTATCCACATATATCCTAATTCTAATATATTGCCTAATTTTAAACATTTTATGCTGGGGGCTATTCATAGTATGTAAGCAGTTGATTATTAGGGTGACTGTGTGGACCATGTTTAAAGGAACACATGGATAAGTCTTGCCCTGAAACATGTATTGTTTATATGCTGTAGCAGGGAAATTTTTGTCGCTCACCTGGCCTTCCTTTTGGATCTATTAAATGCAGTGTAATGATTCAACATGCTGCTGGGAGGCATTTATCATACAATGCCCATCAGCCTTAATATATGTGTGCATCAAAACATGGATGATACGGCCACCGTGGAGGATTTTAATAATGCAGGGGTGAGAGGTTATTCACTGGATGTGTTCATATTCAAGCTTGTGAGGGTGGGGGATAGGTATGACCCAGCACTCTGCACTGGAAAAAAAACGTTCTATCCTGTACACAACCGCATTAGCGCTGGGTCTCAACTTGGGTCTTAGAGTTTCCCAAGCGTGCGCCAAACGACCTTGTTCATGGACTACTGCAGTCAAGGTGATCTGTTAGTAGGTCGTCAGGCACTAACAGGGTTATTCAGAAAGCGGTGAAAAGCAGGAGAATGACTGGAGAATGGAAAATTCTAGGTCAAAATAGCCGATTCTTTGACCAAGAATTTTCCATTCTCCAGTCATTCTCCTGCTTTTCACCTCTCTCTGAATAACCCTGTAAGTTTTAGCGACTCACACTAAATTTTTCCTTTAGTGATGGTGTTTTAGTTCACACTAGGTGATAGGGCCCTTACTTTTATTCAGTGGTATGATTTAGTGGTGAAAATTATTAGTGCCCCCCCAGTTTTGACTGCGGTATCTTCTGTGCCCCCCCTAAATATTGTTCCTAGAGTCGCCACTGGTCTGCTCCACCACCTCTTCCTCTTCCTCCTCCGCCTTCAATGTCTCTGGCGAAGTGGCAGTTAAACCGACGCATGGCAGGGGCTACAAAATGGCTCAAGCAAAAAGATGCCATACTGTGCTTGAGCTGGTTTGTTTAGGGGACAGGAGCCACACCGGGCCAGAAATTCTGTCAGCTCTGCAGGGGCAGGCGCAGAGATGGTTAACACCACGCCAGCTTGAGCTGGGAATGGTCATCTGTGATAATGGCAGCAACCTTCTCTCCGCCCTACGTCTGGGTAAGTTGACACATGTACCATGCCTAGCACACATCCTAAATCTGGTAGTACAGCGTTTCCTAACCAGGTACACAGGGCTGGCAGAGCTTCTCAGCCAGACCAGAAAAGTCTGCAGCCACTTCAGACGGTCATTCTCAGCAAGTGTTCGCCTGGCAGAAATTCTAAGAGAATTCCACCTTCCCACAAACCGCCTCATCTGTGACATGCCCACCCCGTAGAACTCGACATTGGCAATGCTGCAGCGCCTGCAGAAGCAGCAGAGGGCCATCAATGAATACCTGTGTGAGTTTTTCCTCCTTGCAGTGGCTGATGATCAAGGATGCATGCACTGTACTGTCACCATTTGAGGAGGCAAAGAGGATGGTGAGCAGGGACAATGCATGCATCAGTGACACAATTCCTTTAGTGTTCCTGCTGGAGCACACTCTGTGGGGAATTATAGATGTGGCACTAGAGGCAGAGTAGCGGGAGGAAGAGGAGAACTTCCCTAGCTCTCATGGCCCCAGTCTTTACGCAGACAGCATTCCTGCGGGTCCTCAGATCAGACAGGAGGAGGATGAGGAGGAGGAGGAGGAATATTTAAGTTGTGGGGGCATTGAAGGTGGGGATTCCTCAAGGGAGGGTTTTGTGTCCCCAGAAACCCAAGGACTAGCACGTGGCTGGGAGGAGGTAGTGCACGATACGGTCATCCTCAGCGACCAGGAACACTCTGAAGCTATTGCCAGCTCCAACCGACGCTGCATGGGCTCCCTTATCCTGCAAAGCCTGCTAAAGGACCCCAGGATTCGTGCTATCAAGGAGAGGGATCATTACTGGTTGGCAACCCTTCTTGATCCACGATACAAGGGTAAGGTTGCAGAGCTCATCCTGCCCTCACAGAGGGAGCACAGGATGAAGCAACTTCAGGACGCTCTAAACCGACACTTGTGTAACACCTTTCTAGACACTGGTAGGTTACCAGCTGATGACACAGGTGCTTCTGAGGCTGCTGTTTATAAGTGGAAGAGCGGTGAAGGGGGCCGCTTGACTGATGCCTTTTCCAAATTTTTTAGTCCACGACGCCCAGGGACGTCAAATGTAGGCACCCATTGCCAGCGTCTTCACCATATGGTGCAGGACTATCTAGGGGCAAGGGCAGACCTGGATACCTTTACAGCAGATAATCCACTGGCTTACTGGGTGTTGAGATTGGATCACTGGCCAGAATTTAGCCAATATGCTATGCAGTGTTAATTTTGACAGCAAATTAAATTTTAGTCTTAATTTTAGTCTTTTGACTAAAATACCACTTCATTTAGAGTAGATTTTAGTCGACTAAAATCAAATGTGTTTAGCAGCAAATTGTGCCCCCCCCCCTCCATACTAACAGGGTTATCCAAAGAGATTCGAAAAGTCACCGCACGTTCGGTGACTTTTCGTTCTCTTCAATTCGGTTCCTTTTGCCGATTGCATTTCGGTGACCCTGCGGTGTATTCAGCAAACACCACAGGGTCCCCGAATTGCAGGGAAAAGCTGCCGAAAACCTGACGAAAACTAACCGAATGCACTATGAAAACAAGCAAAAACATCTGGATTAACCTTCGAAGAGGAGCCAACAGGAGCCGAAAAGGAGCCGAATCACACAGAGCCGAAGCAGCTGTGACGTAGAGGAGGCAGTGAATAAATTAGAAAAACCATTTGTATGAATCTGGGAAAAAGAAACGCTGTTTGCAAAGAAACTACTGAGCGAAAATGTCTGAAATTTTCACAGGAGGTCCAGGGAATGATAATAAAGAGGGCTGTTACAAAAAAATAAGCAAACTGAAAAAAAAAAAAAAAAAAAATCGGACTTTTAATTTTTTTTTAAAAAATTCTGAAAAATGCTTAAAGTATCCTAAAAAATCTATAAATAAAGAGACTTTTTGCTGCAGAATTTTATAATGAACGGTTTATTAGATATTGAATTAAAACGGGAATATTTTTAACATTGAAGCCTATGGGATTCTCCTGAATAAATTTGCCGAATTAAACCACCGAATGGCAGGGCATTAGGGGAACCTTTCACTGCTGGTTTGTGTTCTCTGAATAGCCGAAGCAGTGCTTTTTGATGGGGATTTCACTGCCCTCGAACAGGCACCGAACAGGCACCGTATGTGCAGGCAATTCGACAGGATTTGGCGAATTGCCTGCTCTCTGGATAGCCGAATGGCCAGGAAAGGTAACCGAACCCTGATTTTCAGCGTTCGGTTACCTTTCTCAAGCAATTCGAATCTCTTTGGATAACCCTGTTACAGATGGCTACCGCACTGCTGCAGCAGCCATCACCCACTCACTGCAGCTAAGGCTGCGCCACGGCACAAAGTCCCAGTGGAAAATGTGGGAAACTGCCGATCATTTTAAAAGATACTGTACAATCCTGACACACTGCACATTACAGAGCTCCACAAAAATAAAACTCAATGGAATGTGCAGTGTGTATGAGAGTATTACAGAGCTCCGCAGCAATAAAACTCACACTAATGTGCAGCTCAAACATGGTTTGATTTGCCCCCATTAGCTCACACATGGATTTGAATTGCCCCCATTAGCTCACACATGGGTATGAATTGCCCCCATTAGCTCACACATGGATATGAATTGCCCCCATTAGCTCACACATGGATATTAATTGCCCCCATTAGCTCACACATGGATATTAATTGCCCCATTAGCTCACACATGGCTATGAATTGCCGCTGCCCATTACTCACCGGGACACGGGTCAATAGGGGCCCGGTTTGGGGCACCACAGTGAGCCCCTGCCGGTTTCCCTCTGCCTCCGATGATTGAAATTCACAGGCAGCCAGCGGCTCAGTCTGAAAAAACGCTGCGGTGGCACCTGTAGCGTACCTGCATCCATCTGATCCCACACTGGAGCAGGCACGTTGCACTGGCGCCGCCCCTCATGTGACACATCACGTGAGGGGCAGCGCAGGCGACACCACAACATTTTCACAGTGCGCCGCTGGCTGCCTGTGAATTTCAATCAAAACAGAGGCAGAGGGGGAACCGGCGGGGGCCCCAAACCGGGCCCCTACTGACCCGCGGGGCAATCGGGCAGCGCCCGAGTGCCTTGATGGGTCTGTCCGACACTGCATTTTCGTCAAAAATCATTTTATTGACGAAAATGGCAGAGTATTTTCGCCATGATTTTCGTCAGGCACACATCATTTTCGTCTTGTTACGATTTCGTTTCTAGTAAGGAAAAAGTGTGCCTGAATAAAATTATGACGAAAATATTTCGTCGAAGAAATTAACACTGATGCTATGGAGCTACTAGGTTGCCCTTCATCCTGTGTGCTTTCTGAAAGGACGTTCAGTGCCGCTGGAGGTTTTGTCAAAGACAAAAGAGTGCATCTGTCCACCGACTCTGTAGACGGCTGACATTTATAAAAATGAATCAGTCCTGGATCAGCAGCTATCACTGCTGTTGCTGATGTAACTGAATAGATCGGGGATCTCTTCTGCATTCCGAAAACCTTCACTACTGCACTCTTCCACAATACTTCAGAGGGGTTACGGTGTGAAGGCACTAGCTGGCACCAAAGGCCCAATATTTGGGTGCACTGACGTGTGTACCAGATTCATATCATTGTAATATTTGACGGCAGGGTCCACCCCTGCACTCTTCCACAATACATCAGAGGGGTTACGGTGTGAAGGCACTAGCTGGCACCAAAGGCCCAATATTTGGGTTCACTGATGCGTGTACCAGAATCCAATCATTTTAATATTTTAATGCAGAGTCCACCCCTGCACTCTTCCACAATACCTCAGAGGGGATACGGTGTGAAGGCACTAGCTGCCACCAAATGCCCAATATTTGGGTGCACTGACACTGACGCGTGTACCAGATTCATATAATTTTAATATTTGACGGCAGGGTCCACCCCTGCACTCTTCCACAATACCTCAGAGGGGTTATGGTGTGAAGGCACTAGCTGGCACCAAAGGCCCAATTTTAATGCACCTGTTGTTACTTTCATCCAAAGCCTGCATAAGTTTCACCATAATTTAGCCCAAAAAATCACTAAACTTGTTCTGTGTGTCCTAAAACGTCTCCTCTTTTCATACAGGCTGCCGCCCCAAGCAGTTGTTTATGAATAGATTAAAGGAAAAACATTTACCGTCATTTGAAATGTAATTTTTTTGTTTTTAAATGTTTCTATACATCCTACAATTCTGCCACTTCACGGGCAGGTTATGGGGACCTCCTAGGCACGATATTTAAAGGAATGTTTTGTTTTTATTCTTAACCTTTATTTCGTGGAAAAATCACTGTTCCTTTAAAAACTTATTTTTTTAAACTTTTTTCCTTGTTTCCTGTCCCCAGGGCACTACCCGGACCCCCATACACCTTTTATGGCAAATATCTTGCATATATGCCCTCTTGCAGGGCACTCTAAAAATCGAATGTTCGAGTCCCATTGACTTGCATTGAGTTAGGATCGTGTTCGTGTCCGAACTCGGACTTTTGAAATTGTTTGAGTTCCAATGCGAACCGAACACGGCGGTGTTCGGCTCATCCCTATTGATGAGTCAGTCAGTCAGGACTTTCGCGTTTATATATATAGATAGGGAGCGCAATGTACAGTAAGCTCGCACAAACAAGATCAATCTCCGATTCGCTAACGGATTTTTTAACCTGTTAGCGTTCTGATTGTAATATGGGCAGGCTGCGCTAGGGCCACTTGAACTAGCGTTAAGACTCACACAGCTGAGCGCTAACGTTAGCGTTAAGATTGTAATATTGCCCTTAATCTTTAGTTACAAATGACTATCGATTACCCACACAGTTTTTAACAGGCTACTGGAAAAAAGTGCAACTACATCTATATTATATTATGGGTGCCATGTTCCACGAAAGAAAAAACGGATCTCAGAGCTTTTCAAATAAGTTCAAAGCATCGGTTGTGGATCAATAAATAAAATTATTTTGCATTGCTCCTCAATCAGAGCAGATCGAGTTTTATCAACCTCAGGCCTCTGCCTGTGCTTTTGAAGATAAAATATACTCGATAATGGTAGCGAAAGGGGTTAAACAAGCAGAAGACTTTAAGACACTGGGAACAAAATAAATATTTTTTAAAGTAATTTTTTTTTTTTTACAGAATATTATTTATTACAACATAAAAAAGTTATTTGTGATGTAGCCTGCTTTTATATTCCTGGTACTCCAAATCCAAAAAAAAGGTTTCTCTACAGCACTGAATATACAAAAAAAACAAAACTTAATGACGGAAAGTAAGAATATATGAGTATACTTTATTAATTTGTAATAAAAAACAAGTCGGGTGTTAAAAAAACGTACAAGAAAGTAGAATTAAAAACCTCATGCCACACGGCTATGGGCTGTAATGTAGTTAAAGGACTGGCTCGAAAATTTCTTTAGAGAATGTCCTTGTCACATTTCTGCTATGCCCTATGTGGTGAGAGCGGAGCTCATCATCAGCTTGGTGAATTTTTGGGCTAAGTCTGCAGACCATCTCACATAGTCTGCGGTCACATGACCTGCTCAGCCCTATATATAGGGCCAGCAGTGCACTTGCTCCCTGGGTCAGGATAGGTCTTTCTCCCTGAGTACTTGCTATAGCGTCATTAGTTCTGATATTTCTGTGTATGACTTCTGGCTCTGGTTTTGGTTTATTCTCTGGTTTATTCCCTGTACCCTGTACCGAGCATCACGATATTTTTGTGTATGACCTCTGGCTCTGGTTTTGGTATATTCTCTGGTTTATTCCCTAAAAGAACCCCCTTACCATCCTTAGGGGGTGATCGTGACACCTTCCATACAATAGTATAATTAAAAAGAGAAAATATGGAGTCTTGAATTGTGGGGAGTAGCAAGACGATGCCAGTCCAGTTTACCAATATGCTTCCCTGAAATGGCAAGTAAAGACATCTCAGTGTACTCAGAAGTTATTCCAAATTAGTGATATGCCCAGAAGGGGTTAATTCTTATATGGAGATTGGAGATTAGGAGAGAGAGGTATTGAGTGCATAGAGTAGAAATACAAGATGCTTTAGCCCTGTAGTACAAACAAACATTTTCTACTCCATCCCCAAAAGGAAATTACAAGTAAAATAGAAGGAACACATGATTAGGAAGAAAAAGCAAAAATGCAATTATTATTATTTTTATAATTATTATCATTTATATACCACCAACAGTTTACACAGCACTTTACAATAATCATTGGGAATGAGAGGAAAATTAAAACAAACATAGGAGCAGAAACGAGGTGTAGAGGGCCCTGCTCGGTTGAGCTTACAATCTAGAGGAGTTGGGATGGAGGAAAACAAGCAGAGTTTTATTGGTCGTCAGGGTCACTACTAGCAGTAGAGTTTCAGAAAGTATATATACAATATATAGGCCCATATTACATTGCTCACGCTATAACGAGGACGCTAAGGAGAAAAACCTGTGCCATTTCGCCATTTATAGCAAGAGGCAAATGATCTGTTGGTCAGGCACTAGACTGAATTTACGTGGCACTGCCGCAAAAACAGGCTGACACTAGGGTTAGCTCACACCAGCTGATAGTGCCCAGCATGTCTAGTGTGTGCGATTTTACACACCTGTAGCAATGTGTTTGATTGACACAGCCAAATTCAATATTTAAGAGATGTATCCCAATACCTCTGTCCATTTTGTGTATTTTTATATTGGTCTGCTTACGCTGGCTATTATCTGTGCATCACCCATACTGGTAATCTTGAGTCTTCAAGTATTTCTGAGTGACATGAGGTGACTGCAATAACCTTTCTAAGGACTGTTTAAAGGCACTGTTGCATTTCTTTTTGTGGTTTGCACTTGTGGTTTAGCACTGTGTATACTTCATATGCACTTTATATTAGGAATCATTTTTATTATACTTTTCTGGAATTTTTGCACTTCATGTTTGTAACGCATGCAGCACTTTAATATCCTTTGGGCCCTAGGACCTTCTTAACATACGTGAGCATTAGCGCTACGTTAAATGAGGATACCGCATGCCGCCCCCAGATCACATCTCGGACACTAACGGGTTAAAAAACCCGATAGCACATCGGTGATAGCGTTTCATACCGCAAGCTTACTGTACTTTGCGCTCCCTATACATAAGATGGGGAGCACAAAGAGTAATTGGCGTTAGGATTACAAAGTCTTAACGCCGATATCGCACTGCTGCGGTTAATTAAAAAGTTAGGCAAAGCTCTAAGCTGGTGCTAACTGATACCGCTTCTGTGGAATATGTCAGCACCAGCTGAAACCGCCCTAAAAATCAGTTACTCACCACTGATACCGCGACGCGAAAGGCGGCCTGATCCACTGTTTCTGTACGACGGGAGCAGAGTGAGACAGGGGACAAAAAGTCCCCAGTCTCCCTCCGCGAATCAGTCTGCGGCCATGCACATCTCGGGAGAGCGAGATTCTGTAAGTCACATGGCCCGGCAGCACAAGCCTTCATGGAGTCCTATGGCCTCCAAGAGGTGATACTGCGGTGCGTTAGTGCTGCAGCGAGTATCCAGGACCATAGAGCTGTATTACGGGGTAGGCTGCTGAATCAGCACCTGCCCCGTGATATGGTGTTAAAATGGGGATGCTAAGGGGAGCCCTGCAGGCACAGGTTTTTCCCGTTAGCTTTCCCGTTTTAGCAACATGGACATGATAGTGCCCTTTATTTGCAAAGTAAGCACTTCTTGCATTTTATCGTACTGATGGAAATCCAAAATGAATCATTTGGAGCCAAGTTTTACTTATTATTTGTTTGAGGAAAGCACATATTGACCAAAATTCAGATGAGAAAACCTCCATTATTTATCTGTGACCAACATAGGTGAAATAAATCATATCACCTGCATATTGGGTGGAAAAAAGTCAGCTCCTGTTTGAGCCAAGTTGACAAACCATGATTGATTCCACCGTGGTCTTTAGAGACAGCAGGTTAAAGTAAACCACATATAAAATACTGAATAAATTAAGTGCACACGTGCAAGCATTATTCATATTTACTTTGCTTTTCATGCTCAATAACACAGCTGGTTGTACAAAAAAAATAGTTGCATCTCCTTTGGGGTCGGACGTTATTAATTCTTTTTCTACTGAACTTGACTGTATATTCAACATTTAAATAAACATTGATGAATGCTGCATGGGTTGTTCTTTCCTTTTTTGTGATCAATAAGTAAATGTTGGCCAGCTAACACTAATGCCTTAACCATTAGCAGCTATTCATGCTTGCTTATGACAGAGGTCCTATTGAGAGTGGCAGTTTCCATGGCCATCCGTGTCATGCAAAAAAGTCCCTTGTGTCAAAATCCATGTTGGGTTAAAAATGAAGGAAGATTGCCTCTCGGGCTGACACTCAGCTGTTTGTTTTATTTGCTACCCACAAACTCCTTGAAACAATAACCCTTTGAAATGTACACATAAGAGTCTGGATCTTCTATCATTCCAGCTGGAACCAAAACAAAGAAATTGGAACAGAATACATTTGCTCAAAGCATCACGACTCAATAGACTGATTTATTACTCATCCAGACTTTGAAACATAAACAGGGTTATTCAAAGAGATCCGAATGGCTGCCGAAAGGGAACCGAATGCTGAAAATCAGCATTCGGTTACCTTTCTTGGCCATTCGGCTATCCAGAGAGCAGGCAATTCGCCAAATACTGGCGAATTGCCTGCACATACGGTGCCTGTTCGGTGTCTGTTCGAGAGCAGTGAATCCCCATAAAAAAGCACTGCTTCGGCTATTCAGAGAACAAAAACCAGCAATGAAAGGTTCCCGAAATGCCCTGCCATTCGGTGGTTTAATTCGGCAGGTTTATTCAGGCAAATCCCATAGGCTTCAATGTTAAAAATATTCCCGTTTTAATTCAATATCTAATGAACCGTTCATTATAATATTCTGCAGTAAAGAGTCTCTTTTTTTTTATAGATTTTTAAGGCTATTTTAAGCATTTTTCTGGATTTTTGTTTTAAAAAAACCCGACTTTTTTTCTACTTTACTTATTTTTTCTGTAACAGCCCTTTTTATTATCATTCCTTGGACCTCATATGTAAATTTCATATATTTTCGCTCAGTAGTTTCTTTGCAAACAGTGTTTCACTTTTCAAACATTCATGCAAACTGTTTTTCTAATTTATTCGCTGCATTTGTCTGCGGTGTCGGCTTTTTCCGGCGGTTGCACTGTGTGTGATCAGCTCCTGCTCGGGTTTTTCCGGCATTTTCGGCAGGTTAATCCAGATGTTTTCAGTGGGTTTGCAGCGACTTTTTCCTGCATTTCGGCGGCCCGGTGGTGCTTGCTGAATACACCGCAGGGTTGTCGAAATCGGATCACCAAATCGAACCGAATTGTAGAGAACGAAAAGTCACCGAACGTGCGGTGGCTTTTCGATTCTCTTTGAATAACCCTGAAAATGTTTTTTTCCTGCACATAACCTTACATTAAAATATATTCTTTATCTTTTTCAAGGGGGGTAATTCAGAAATACTATTGGGTTGGTGTGAACTAATACCGAGGAATATCTGACGGGTAGATTACTTAAGTATATCAGAGTGAATGATATATTGTCGTATTCTAGAACACAGCACTCATTCTGTGACCACCAAAATTATTTTTCCACCTTGTTCTGTAACATCTACCATACCAAAATGGACCTCTAGCTCTCTTATCTTAATGTTTAGTTTGGAAAGTCACCTGTTCCCTTGGTGAGCAGACTGCTAGCGCTTCCTGGTGTGTAATACACAAACGTTTTCTTGAATTTTATAAAATGCGAGAGCTGAGAGGTCCCACAGGTATATCATCATGGGAAACCCACAAAATTAAGCCGTTCCACCAGAGCTTGTGTCTTCTCGTCATTAGCCGCGAGCATGAAGCCTCTACCAATAAAATTAGCCCAATGAAACAGAATCACAGAACAATAAAACACGTTCAAAAACATGTACACAAAGTGAGAAGTACACAAAAACATACAATTTCCTTCTTAATGTCCTATATACACCAACCCACGAAGGTTGGTTTCTTACTTACAAAGAAATAGAGAACAGAAAAAGGAGAGGGAAATCATGATACATATTTGTAGGCTTAAGGCAAGATTGAGAATCAATACCCTACCTGCAGAATTTGTGTGTATCTAAACCACCAAGGAGGTGGATTTTTAAGACTGTTTTTTATATGCAGATCATTAAAAGTTATATTTAAGATGTGTTACTGATGGTTGTAACCATGATTGTCAATTGAAAATTTATGATATTAGGGTTACCCCCTGCAACTATGGCAATGTGTTTTTTTCTTGAATCCTTGGTATTCTTTCAGTATATTCTTTTTGATCATATATACAGAGTTTATAACAATTTTCTAAATAGACTAAGTTGCAAACTCTGAATTGTCGGGCTTTGATCACGTGGCTAATCCATTAGCAGGATAAAGTATACTTTAATGAATGTCCATTCCTTCTCTCACTGTGAGAAAACCAAAGATTGTCCATGGAACACCTTGTTGGATCAAAGGGGACAGCGAACCTGAGTCTGCGATCCAGAACGTGAAAACCATAACAAGAAAACAAGAAAAAATTTATTTGAGAAAAGACGCGTCCCGAACTAACTAAAAACACAGCAAATCTCACTTTAAGTCACCAAAACAAGAAACTGAAACATAACAAGGAGAAAAAATGTCACCTGCGCTTATTTCCATTATACTGTGTGAAACAAAACGCAATTAGAGGCTTTGGTTTCTGTTAATGGCCATTAAAAGAGTAAGCTCACCCGCCGAACGACAAGGCACCTCTAGTGAGGGTGAGTCCTATCTAAAAAATGAAGCCACAGGCTGCAGTGTAGCCAACCATAACTTGCTCATTGTAATGGTAGCGGTAACGCTGCCACATGAGTAGCAGAGTTGAGATCCTTGAGGGCAATAATATCTGCTTAAAAAACACAAATGGTTCATAAACAACAGACTGCAACTTAATAGCCAAGGAGACACAAGGGTTAACTGAATTGCCTCTAGGCTCTGAAGGTTTCAAGACCAACAGGTTACCTAGGACAAGCTCAGAAACAGGATACGTGGAACGTGAGTCCGTGAAGTATTCAAGGTGCAGGGCAGTCAAAGCAAATGGCAAAAATAAACAATCTTTCTGAATTGCAGTTTTCACATGAACAAAGACAGGAGTAGTACGTTGGGTAACTGTACCTCGAAAGGTCACAAGTGATACCCTAAGACAAGATGGGACAGAACCCAGACAGAGAGCAATAAACCCAGCTGCAAGCATAGGGTTAATTGCCAGCGCTCACAAACAGCAATATTCAAATGTTCAGGTAGAGTGCTCAAAGTACAAGCTGGGTCAGTCAACAGGAGAAGGATTCACATACAGAAAGGGGTCGGTAACAGTAATCAATAAGGAATAAACTTAGCGCTGCTGGAAACAAACTCCACGTCAGGGCAATGAGGCCATTCCTCCTTTCCTCTTTTAAACCCGACTGCTCCTTGTGACTACACCAGACCCCACCCCCTCAGATGCCAGTCTGCCATCAGGAAGTGCTGGCAACCGACCAGTCAGCGGCACACCACCCTGCCCAGACCCCTAAGGGAGCACAACAGGGGCTGAGGATGTAACACTCATGCTGCTTGTCAGTCACGAGCTAGGCTGGTGGGCTTTTATTTAAGCTTCCCCAGAAACAAAATCCGCCTTGGGATCAAAAAACAAAGACATGGAGCGGAACAGCTGCAATGATGACCTGGCTGGAGGTACATTAAAACATACATAGTACAGGAGGGGTGGGGTTGCGGTGGGGCAGCTGCAACCACCAAATGTATCCAGCCCAGCAACATGTATCATAGTGAGGGTGAGTCCTATCCAAAAGTGAGTCCTATCCGTGTCTTTGTTTTTTGATCCCAAGGCGGATTTTAAATAAAAGCCCACCAGTCTACCTCATGACTGACAAGCAGCATGAGCAAGTTATGGTTGGCTACACAGCAGCCTGTGGCTTAATTTTTTGGATAGGAGTCACCCTCACTAGAGGTCCCTTGATGTTCAGCGGGTGAGCTTACTCTTTTAACGGCCATTAAAAGAAACCAAAGCCTCTAATTGCGTTTTGTTTCACACGGTATAATGGAAATAAGCGCAGATGCCATTTTTTCTCCTTGTTATGTTTTATACATGAAACTGAAACATCTGGAAGAAAATACAAGTTAATTTAACATTAATATAACATGAGCACTGGCCGTGAGATCGTGCATACAGTCAACCACACTCTCGTTGCCAATGTCAAGCTATATTTTACCTTGTGGCCACCAAGGCCGGATTTTTCCGATCAGGTATGCCCGATAGTGATCAGCTCACCTGTTCGGCATGTGGGATGTATTGCGATTTTGCATAGTCTGCCCGCACATGGACAACTACCACGCAGCCATAATGACCATTAGAGAATTTCTGCCAATGTCTTGTAACGTAGCCATTAATTTCTCCAATCTCTAACCACAACAATCTGATCACGGTGCATTTAAAATATTGAATTCACAGCTATATAATTCATTCCATGGTGTATTACTCTACGGTAATGGGTAGAGTTGTGCCAGGAAACAATGTATATAGTCATCTCATAATGTTTGAAACCAGAAAGAAAAGAAATCAAGAAACTGTCACTGCCCATGACTATCATATTTATTATATATAAAATTAGAAACATTTTACTTAAGACAAGGGAGTTGAAAACCGTGCACAAAATAATGGGGTGAAAAACCAAAGTGAAAGTCCCATGTATGATGTGTTCATGCAATTTGCTTGATCGGCATGACTCCCATGATATGAACCCTCATACAGGACACCATCAACCAACAACGGGTCAATTACATTCCATACAGTTTTGCAGACAGACTGAAGTGGAACATTTCCTCACTTGTCCGTACATCAACTTTTTTTATGTATAAAACGCATTTCGTAACCCTTCCTCCCACTGGTTGGAAGGGGTTGTTTAGTTTCTTACACTTTGATTTCCTTTTTTCCCTTCCTTTGTTTCTCCTCTTCTCCTTTTACTCCACCCTCTCAACATTAACAGACTCCAAAACAAAATATATTCTATATTACATAATGTAACCTTGTTTAAAATGGGATTACACTTCTTATAAGAATCACTGGTTACTTATTCTACTAGTTCCAAATTAGGAAAGTATATAATAAATTCAATATAAACACATATTGTAAGATACCTCGATGTCCAGATGGTGATGCTGTTGTGCTTCCAGTCCAACAAAAAAAAGTAACTGTAAATGCTTTATTTGTTGGTCCTTCTGAACAATTGAAATGTCAGAATGAGCGTAGAGAATATGTATTTTCCAAATACAAATTAAAACATTCACATAGACAATTATCTATGAACTGCCAACATATTCCAGAGCACTGTACAACGGGTAGATCAAAAAACATTAAAAAAAATAATATAAAATGAAAAAACGAATTGACACACGGAAACAACTGGAAAAAGTAGTCTCTGCTCAAGTGAGCTTACAAAACTAGACATTATGGTCTTAATTTAATACGACTCAGTTGCCAAAATCTGCAGCTTTTTCGACTACAATTTGGCCATTTTTCAGTTCAGGAGATTTAAATAAGGGCTTAACAGTATTTTGATTCCCATTAAAAATTTGGCTCAATTTTTAGCACTCATGCCTACACTCGCTAATGGAAATTTTGGCTTTTGCAATTCTACTCAGATTTAATGGTAAGCCGATTTTCAATAAAATAACTAGTGCTGAAGAGTATTGATAAGTAGGGATGAGCCGAACTCCCCCGTGTTCGGTTCGCATTCGAACTCGAACAATTTCAAAAGTTTGGGTTCGAACTCGAACACGAACCGAATTCAATGCAAGTCAATTGGACTCAAAAGTTCGATTTTTAGAGTGCCCTGCAAGAGGGCATATATGCTAGATATTTGCCATAAAAGGTGTATGGGGGTCCGGGTAGTGCCCTGGGGGACAGGAAACAGGAAAAAAGTTTAAACCATCCTTTGTGGTTTTTTTAACATGTAAGCATTAGGGATGTGATTTGGGCGGCATGCGTTAGACTCATTTAACCTATCGCTAATGCTCGTATATGTGAGCGCTACTGCTAGCATTAAGGAGGTGATAGTATCCAAAGTACGAAATGATGACCAGGGGCGGACTGACAAGTAATGGGGCCCCTGGGCAATAGGAGGTCATGGGGCCCCCTTTGTACTGCACCCACAGGAGGTCACACTGATACAAAACCCAACCCCCTACAACACAACACCCACATGTACATTTTTGTGCTAAAGAATTTCTTTCTGAACTCCTTAAAATAACCTTTTTTTTAAATAGTGTGAAGAAAATCCACTTGGACCCAGCAGTGAATTGGAGAATCCATTGTGCCCCTCCAGACGTAGAGATGGCCACCACTCTGCAGTAGGGATGAGCCAAACACCCCCGTGTTCAGTTCGCATTCGAACTCGAACAATTTCAAAAGTTCGAGTTCGAACGCAAACACGAACCGAACTCAATGCAAGTCAATGGGACTCAAAAGTTCGATTTTTAGAGTGCCCTCCAAGAGGGCATATATGCAAGATATTTGCCATAAAAGGTGTATGGGGGTCCGGGTAGTGCCCTGGGGGACAGGAAACAAGGACAAAAAGTTGAAAAAAAAAGACGTTTTTAAAGGAACAGGGAGTTTTCCATAAAATAAGGGTTAAAAATAAAAATGAAAAATTCCTTCAAATATCGTGTCTAGGAGGTCCCCATAACCTGCCCGTGAAGTGGCGGATTTGTAGGATGTATAGAAACATCCCCATCAGAGATCCACACACGACACCTAGCCACCCTTAAGGGGTTAAAATGCACAGGGACTGGCTACTATCCTGTTAGATGAGGGAATGTATTATATGTATAAAGCAAGGTATATATGACAATGGATAGTCAGAGACTCTAGGGACTCAGCTTGTACGCTTTATGATAGACATTTCTAACACAATAATAATTGTATGCTCGCATAGGCCCTTCGGGAGAGGTACAGGACATACAAATACTGGAATATTATGTTTAAATCTAAGGAGTGTGATAAAGATTTTATTAAGCCCTTGATGACAAATGACGTAACATTTACATCATTAATGATTGGCTTTACAGAGCCCTGGTCCTTAAGGGGTTAATCAGCATATCAGAGGATCATATAGTAGAAATGAACACTTCTTAGAATTCAGAACAAGCACAGTGTTTGTTCATATATGTGCAGCAGCCACACCCAGTCTGCAGGCAATGTATCAAATTCATGAGACCAGACTAATTAGAAGCACATGTTAGTTCCAAACACTAATTAAACACCTGTTGTTTACGCCGTTTGAGAGCACAGATCATTTAGAGGGGAGAATCTTTGCACCTAGACATTAGGTAGTTTTTTTAATTCAATATCTAATAAACCGTTGCTTATAATATTCTGCAGTAAAGAGTCTCTTTATTTCTAGATTTTTTAGTATTTTTTAAGCATTTTTTATACTTTTTTCAAAAAATAATAATTTCGAACTCGATTCGAACACGCCAAAAAGTTCGAAGTTCGCAAACTTTCGAACTGCCAATGTTTGAGTCGAACTCCGAACTGATCGAACCAAACAGCTCATCCCTATTGATAAGTGGCTATTTGGGCAAGAAAACAGATAAAATCACAATGAAACCCCCATTTCTATTAGTGTTAGTTTAAAACTGCTCCCTTCAAAGCAATGAAACTTGTTTCAATGTGCAGTGGTCCAGGGCAGCCATCAACGGGCTCTATTACATTCTTTGCGTAAAAAAGCTTGCGCAGCGCTATATTTTTTGCGCGCAGCGTTAAACGTTAACGCGCTTAAATTAATGCTGGTATTACAATCCGATTGCATTTTTTCATCTGTCACACGTAAAAAAGACGCGCAAAAACGCGCGCACATTAACGCTGCGTGCAGAAATCGGTGTGAGTTGTGAATTGTGTGTCAGAATTAAGAACCAGAATTGTCTCCCGTTCAGTTTTTGCACCTGTCAAGATAGATCTGAGTATACAGTATATGCTGCAGCAATAATAAAAACACGCACAACTTCTCCATTTTATTGTTTGGGTATGTGTAGAATGTGTAACTATACTTTGCTGTATTTTCTTTTTCGGGCTGGTGTATTTGGTTTTGGCCAGGACATTCAGATTTGCCGTTACCACCAGCTTTTCAAAGACGTTAAAATTATGCGCGCAAACGTTGTCTGTTAAAATTTGCGCATTGATTGTAATACCAGCATACGAGCGCACAAACGCATTTGCGCTCACAATGTTAAGTATAGGATGCGCAACGTACATTACGCTCGCAAAGGGGATTGCGCAGGTTCACCAGCGGTAGATGTTAATGCGTATTTGTTGCGCGGACATTGTAATACAATGTTCTGCACAAAGGGTTTTTCCCCTTGCGTTAATGCATTTTTGCACACGCGTTAACGTTTGCGCAAGGAATGTAATAGAGCCCAACATGTCTTGCCCCTTGGATACAATGTTCTGGCCTGTGTTATCTCTATTTAACTCCTGCACACCAGGACCTTTTGATTGTATTATAAAATTGATATTGTATGCTAAATAAATTGCCGATGTCATCAGTTTCAGACAGGAATGTGTTGTTTTATAAGCGGCCATTTTTCTTAATTCAGCTGTGGCTGAATCTGACAGCTGATATTGTAAAAAAAAAGGATAAGTCTAAATAGTTACAGTTACAAGTACTTATACAGCACCAACAGATTCCATAGCGCTTTACAATGGGGAAGCCCAGACAGGCAACATAATAAATAATCAAACATAAGGGCAGACGGCCCTGCCCGTAGGGTAATTGTCCTGCAAATGCAGCACTTTACACATGTGCTCAGCCAGACATCCCGAGAGTTTACAATCTAAGTGATTAAGACAAGTGTAACAAAATTCCATTAAACTCAATAAACTTTTCATTCACAAAAAAAAATGATGCTAGTATAAGAAAAATTATATCAGCTTAAAGGGACGATCAACCCACTGACCACTTTTTTAATTTTTGCTGGTGTTTGCAAGTTCGACAAACATCAGCAGTACCCAAATAACACCCTAAATTACATTTAAGGGTTATTCAGTGCTTCCTTGCACTTCGGGGAATCAAAGTTCTCCACCCTACGGTGAAATGAGCATTCAACGCAGGATCCCCGAAGTGCAGGGAAAACCCGCCGAACAACTGCCAAACACCCGCCGAAAACTCACCGAACACTCACCGAAAACGCACCAAAACTGCAGCAAAAACCACACCAAACACGTCGGAAAAAGCCACCGAGCCGCCGAACACAGCACAGACCAGTCGCCGGAAAAAGCCGACAAGCTGACGAATGAGGTAAAGATAAACAAGACAATATCATTGAAAATGTCAAAATTTAAACGCTCTTTGCAAAAAAACCTACTGAACGAAAATGCCTGGAATTACATATAAGATCCTATGAATGATAATAAAAAGGGCTTGTTCTGCCCTCACAGTGTGTCTGAGGCACAAAGCTTGGCAGACAGCTAACATAATAAAAATCTGGAAGCAGGATTGAAGAAAAGTCTTTACTGAACTTTATTTGTATCTTTACTTTTCAGATCTTTAAACTTTGTAAAACTGTGGAAAATACGGAATTATGGCAATATATTAGTCTAAGAATGCAAATCTACACAAATAAGTGACAGGCATGCTACCTAGATGTAAATTACTGGCTAACAGAAGTTTAACTTAATGTGAAGACAATCAAACACTACTAAACTAATCTAACAGTGCTTTGAGTTGCTGAAAATATATACATAACTAAAAACATGAAGGTTCTACTTACAGACTTATAAGCAGAAGGCCTGTGTAAAAGAACTGTGGAGCTTGCTTTCTGCTTGACTCACTGGTAGCTATGCTGGTTGAATCTGGCTCTATCAGGAAGTAACTGTACTGTATGGCATCAGTAATGGCCGCCCAATTAAAGAAACAGTACTCTAATAAACTAAATGCTTAGAAATTTGTGATTAACAGAACACTCCCCACTTTGGATAATAACATTATGCAACTATGTATCCTTTTTGAGAAGTAAGACAACTTCAGAAACAGGCCTAAAATAAACTTTTGGAGTACCTTCCTTCATGACTTTAATTTCTACCTTTCTAACTTTGTTGTCACCACTAGGTACAACTTTGACAATAAGTCCAACAGGCCATTCATTTCTATGAACTTGAGTGTCTTTCAGTAAGACAACGTCTGCGACTTGTAAGTTAGGCTTGTCAGCTTGCCATTTCCTGCGTGGCTGGAGCGTCACTAAATATTCCTGTCTCCATCGTCTCCAGAATGTGTCTGCAAGACTCTGCACTTGCTTCCACTGCTTGGTATGAAGATCTTTGAGTTCAAAATCTAGTAGTGAATCCTTCCACAGTTTCCACTGTGTTTCTTTCTCTTCAGGGAGATGAGTATCCCATTCATTTTGTTCACCTTCATTTGCGAATTCTCTCATGAGAGTTTTACCTTGCATAGTTATAGGGGCGACGAATCCCAAGGGATCGTACAAACTATTGACTGTGGACAAGACACCTCTTCTTGTAAATGGTTTTTCTTCTCTGGATACACGGAACGTGAAACTGTCTGACTTTATGTCCCAACTTAACCCTAGACTTCTCTGGAGAGGTGGTGAATCTGCTCCCAAGTCTAGGTCTTTGAGATCTTTTGCACGATCTTCCGAAGGAAATGCTTCCATAACCTTGTAGCTGTTGGAAGCTATCTTGTGTAGTTTCACGTTAGATTCAGCTAACATTTCTCTGGTTCTTTTTAAGGTGGCTATTGTTTTTTCATCACTGGGGAAGGAAGAAAGTCCATCGTCAACATAAAAATTTCTCATGACAAACTGTTTAATTTCTTTCCCATGTTCTTTTTCACCTTCCTGTGCTGCTCGTCTCAGACTGTAGATAGCCACAGCTGGAGAAGGGCTGTTCCCAAACACGTGTACCTTCATTCTGTATTCCGTGACATCTTTTGAAGTCATTATCTTCATACCACAAGAACCTTAGGTAATCTCTGTGATCTTCACGGACGAGGAAGCAATAAAACATTTGTTGTACATCTGCTGTTACTGCAACACGTTCTTTTCGGAATCTTATGAGTACTCCGAGGAGCGTGTTATTCAAGTCGGGCCCACTAAGGAGGACATCATTAAGGGAGACACCTTCATGCTTTGCGCTGGAGTCAAATACTACGCGTATCTGTCCCGGTTTCTGAGGATGGTACACCCCGAATATTGGTAAATACCAACATTCCTGTTTTTCTTCTAATGGTGGTGCCTTCTCCGCTTGATCGTTATCAAAGATCTTCTGCATGAAATCATGGAAGTGTTGTTTCATCTCTGGCCTTCTGTTCAGAGTGCATTGCATGGAAAGGAGACGCTTCATTGCTTGTCTTCTGTTATTCGGGAGGTGACATCGTGGTAAACGGAAAGGTAAAGGAGCTACCCAGTTGTTTGATTCATCTATGAAGACTTCTTTGCTCATGATCTCAAGGAAGAGGTTATCTTCCACAGATAATGCTTGTTTGTCATCACTTTGTGTTCTTTCGAACACCTTGCACCCTAATCTATCTGTATCTTCTGTTGAAGCTGTAGTCGCCATGTAGACCTGATGCTTCTGGTGTTGCTTCGAGAGGACTAGTCTCTCTTTGATTTGCATGTTGTTTGTACAAGGGCTCAAACATGACGTGCGTCCATTTTGCAACAGGTTCGTTTTGTAGACATTCACTTTTGTTGGCTTGTGAACTCCGTCCAGACACACGTCACCAATGATAACCCATCCAAGGTCGAGACGTTGCGCAAATGGTGCGTTGTGTAGCCCATTGTACTGTTCCCTAACCTTGTGTACTCTCAGTATGTCTCTTCCAAGTAGGAGGAGGATTGCAGAGTCTGGGTCAAGTATTGGTATCTTTTCTGCTATTTGTCTCAGATGAGGATGTCGACGTGCAATTTCGGGCGTGGGGATCTCTGATCTATCATCTGGTATCGTATCGCATTCTATGAGAGTTGGGAGGGACAACTGTGTTTTTCCATCTATTGACTCGATGATATAGTTGGTTGCTCTTCTCCCTGATGTCTCTATAATACCTGAGCAAGTCTTCAAGGTATATGAAACCGGATTTCCACTATCGTTGAAGATGTTGAAAAACTCTGTTCTGGCCAAAGACCTGTTGCTCTGCTCATCTAATACTGCATACATTCTCACAGTTTTCTCTCTGTGACCTTCAGGATATACTTTTACTAAACATATCTTTGAGCATGATCTAGGACTAAATGTCTTTGTGCAGATCTCTGTACACGTTGACGTTATTGCTGGTGCTACGTCCTCTTTTTGCTCCCCACCATGATCTTCTTGGGTGGTTACGTTCTCCTCTGCCCATGGTGCTGGGCCTGGATGCATTGCAGAAAGATGCTTGTCACTGTGGCATTCTCTGCATTGTATTGCTGTCCTACAATCTTTTGCGAGATGTTGAGTTGAAGCACAGCATCTGAAGCAGATGTAATGGTCTTTAAGATAGGACTTACGTTCTTCGATTGTCTTGATCCTGAAACCGCGACATTTTTTCAGAGGATGAGGTTTGTTGTGTATCGGACACTGATCGTCTGGATCTTCAATTTTCTTTTCTGCGATTCTATTGTTGACGTATTCAGACTCAGGTGGTACTCCTGTCTTCCGTACAGACACCGTTGTCCTTGATTCCCTGTTCGGCTGCAGTGATTCTGTTCTGCTATAGTTTGGGTTTCCCAGGTTCAAAAAGGCAAAGCTTGGGTCATTGCGGGTTTTCGCTTGGTTCGTTATGAACTTAGTGAAGAAGGAGAAAGGTGGAAATGCCACTTGATAGCATTCTTTGTATTTTGACGCTGCTGTAACCCATCTTTCTTGCAAGTTGTAAGGAAGCTTCACTATTATAGGGTTGACCCCACGTGCAGTGTCTAGATATGAGAGACCTGGTAGGTGTCCACCATTTTTTGCTGATTCCATCTCCAGGAGTATGTCTCCAAGCTCTCTTAACTTCTGATTGTCTTTGTTTGTTACTTTTGGGAAATTTTCAATTTTCTTCAGGAGTGCATCTTCAATTACTTCTGGTGATCCATAACCTTCCTCCAATCTCTGCCACACCATAGCGAGTCCTGTTGTTGCGTTGTGAGCGTGTACGGACCTAATTCTTTTGGCTTGTTCGGAAGATTCTGGTCCGAGCCATTTAGAGAGTAGATCTAGTTTTTCTCTGTCTGTCATGTTTAAGTCTTGGGTGCTGCTAAGGAAAGATGACTTCCAGGCCCAATAATTTTCAGGACGGTCGTCAAACTTCAGGAGACCGGAACTCACCATTTCACGGCGTATCAGGTACTTCGTTACATCTGAAATTCCAGCTGCCTCAGGTGAACGTACTCTGGGAACAGACCCCGGGCTTGGCTGTGGCTGATAGGACGGTGGGGTTGTTAGGTCAGGCTTGATCTGGTTATATGGTGTGTTTTCCTCATTGTAAATAACTCTCCTATAGCCCACATTGGTGTGTGCCTGGGTAGGAATCGTGTCGTTATTGATTTGATGTCTGGAAGAGCTGGCTAACTGGTCTTTGGGTTCGTAAACATTTGGCTTGTCGTGTTGGAACTCTGTTTTGGCTTTGCAGACTTTAGGTGATTCTAGGTAGCCGTCTGCTAGAGGAGCTTTTGATAGTTTTAATGCATTGTCAGTTTGTTGATCAGTGTACACGGTTGTGTGTAACTGAACATATTCCCTGGTACGATGAATTGCACTGAGAGGTGTCACCTGTTCTTCTATGACAGGGAATGTTTCTTTATACTCTTCTTCTGCCGCATTCATGAGAACTTCAGCTTCTGCTACTGCTTTCATGAGAACTTCAGCTTCTGCTACTGCTGCTGAAGCTGCTTTCTCGTGTTGAAGAATATGTAGAGATGCTTTTAACTCTGCTTTTCTTCTAGTAGTTTCAGCTTCATTCTTATGCTGTTCTTCCTCTATGTAGCCCTGTTCTCTTATCATTTCAGCTTCGCGTATTGCATAGGCAGCCATTGCACATGCTTTTTCTGCCTTTGCACGTGCCTTGATGGCAGCAGCACTCGCCGTCGACAGGTTGGAGCAGATTGAGTGTCTTGAACTAGTGTGTTTGGACCTGGCAGTTTTAGCACTAGCTGATGTCAGATCTGATTTACTAGAGACTGTGGAGCTTGTGCACCGTGACCTGGTCTTTGGTGTGCTGAGTGTGCTTTGCTCTGCATCTGAAAGCTGAGGAATGGCTGGAGTAGCATGCTGTTCTGTGTGCTGCATGGTGAGACAGATTACTACTTTGCAGGATGCTTGAGGAAGTTAGAGATAGATGTGTAGAAAGAATCCACGTTTCTTTTGATTAGGGCTGCTGAGTATAAAGTCTTTTTACTGTTCTGCCCTCACAGTGTGTCTGAGGCACAAAGCTTGGCAGACAGCTAACATAATAAAAATCTGGAAGCAGGATTGAAGAAAAGTCTTTACTGAACTTTATTTGTATCTTTACTTTTCAGATCTTTAAACTTTGTAAAACTGTGGAAAATACGGAATTATGGCAATATATTAGTCTAAGAATGCAAATCTACACAAATAAGTGACAGGCATGCTACCTAGATGTAAATTACTGGCTAACAGAAGTTTAACTTAATGTGAAGACAATCAAACACTACTAAACTAATCTAACAGTGCTTTGAGTTGCTGAAAATATATACATAACTAAAAACATGAAGGTTCTACTTACAGACTTATAAGCAGAAGGCCTGTGTAAAAGAACTGTGGAGCTTGCTTTCTGCTTGACTCACTGGTAGCTATGCTGGTTGAATCTGGCTCTATCAGGAAGTAACTGTACTGTATGGCATCAGTAATGGCCGCCCAATTAAAGAAACAGTACTCTAATAAACTAAATGCTTAGAAATGTGTGATTAACAGAACAGGGCTGTTACAGAAAAATGAGAAACAAAAATTGCCCAATAATTTCAGAAAAATGCCTAAAAGATCCTAAAAAATAAATAAATAAATGAAGAGACTTTTTACTGCAGAATAAAATGATAAACGGTTTATTAGATATTAGATAAAAACGGGAATATTTTTAACAGTGAAGCCTATGGGATTCGCCTGAATAAACCTGTCGAATGAAATACCGAAAAGCAGGGCATTTTGGAAACTTTTCTCTGCTGTTCCCTGAATAGATTAACCATTGCTTCTTTATGGGGATTTCACTAACTTCGAACAAGCACCATACTTGCTGGCAGTTCACCAAAATTTGGCGAACTGCCTGCTCTGTGAATAGCCAAATGGCCCCGAAATGTCACCGTACGGGGAAATTCCCTGTTCGGTGACAGTTCAGGGCCAGATCAGCTCTCTCTGAATAACTCCTATACAATTATTTTAAGACGTTATATAATTTTTACTGTGTTGAATTCATTTTACACACCACTCTGACCCTATAGGGGTTATTTATAGAGAGCAGGTTTGGCCACGTAACTGTACCGTTAGTTTTTTATAGAAATGCAGGAATGGTAAGTATAATAGCGCCCTAGGGGCAGTATTACACACCAAGGAGGAAAACCTGCGCCTGCAGGTTTCTCCTTAGCATCCCTATTTTAGCTCCATATTATGGGGCAGGCTCTAATCCAGCAATCTGCCCTGTAATGCAGCGCTAAGCCTCAAGATGCTCGAGACAGCACTAAGCGCCGCCGCGAGCATTCCCTCCTTGGAGTCCATAGGACTCCATTGAGGCTTCGACTGTTGGTCACATGACTTATTATTTATTTATTTATTACAGGCATTTATACAGCGCCAACATATTCCGACCGCAGCGCTTTTCAATAGGGGAGCACAAACAGGAGACGTACATGATACATAATGAAAAGATGACCCTGCCCGTAGGATGACTGTCCAAGTAGTGCAGCACTTAACCACGCGCTCAGTCAAACATCCCGTGAGTTTATAATCTAAGGGACTGGGGTAGGTGAAACAGATAGGAGCAGAGGGAATGTAAAAATGGTTAGCAGGGCAGCATAGGAAGAACCAGAAGCCTGTGCTTAGTGAGAGTAATTAGAGAGAGAAGTGGAGACAGCTGGAAGAGAGACCATAAGTTATGGACCTGCCCTGGGTGGGAGGGTGGATGGGGAGGATTGGGTGGGACAGCAGAGGGGAAGGAGCCATGCAGTCTGTCTTGTGTGTATGCTGTGAATAGAGTGAATAAGGTTATGAGAAACGCACACTGTGTGACCATGCATGGGGGAGAGGAGGAGGAGGAGAGGAGGAACAGAGGGTTTTTGTCTAACAGAAATGGAGGGAAATTTTAAAATAAAGGCAAACATAAAATACAATTGCGTAAATATGGCGGTCAGGAAAATAAGGTTGAGAGCAGGGGACGTCGTGTTGGATCCAGATACCTTGATGCAGGTTTAGGGGCGCAGAGGGGAAGGAGCTGATCTCACTCTTTTAACCTTTATAACACTTTTTTAACCCGATAGAGTTCGGAATGTAACATGGTCGGCTCGCGCTAGGGCCACTTAACCTAACGTTAATGCTCACAGAGCTGCCGCAAAAGTTAACGTTAAGTATGTAATAGGGCTCTAGATGTTTAATGATGTAATATAATAATAATAGAGGTGCTGCAGGTTTTATAGGGAGTCAAGCAATATTCCTCTCAGATATTGCATATACAAAGTGAAAAATAAAACAAATGGGTCACTCCCACCCCTGCTTGGTATAACAGCGTGAATAATGCAATGGATTTCTTTTATAACAATACAATAGTGTGATCGAGTGCTTTGACGTAATAGCAAAATATACAATAAATTTCTTTAGGGCATTACAATAATGTGATAAAGTGCTTGGAGCAGTAAAAAATATGCATAATATTTTATATGATATAAAAAAATGTCTCTGCATTCTCAATAAATCTACATTTTCATCAGAAAAAGACAAATTCTTGCTGACAGATGTGTTAATACAGAGAGAGATCAATTTGCTGTGCAATAAATAAATAGAGTTATGATTTTACTGATTTTTCTCTAACATATCAGAGATGAAGTACAAATTCAATGAATCAGAGACATACAGGGTTATCCAAAGAGAATTGAAAAGCCACCGCACGTTCGGTAACTTTTTGCTCTCTTCAATTCGGAGCCATTTGGCGATCCCATTTCGGCGACCCTGCAGTGTATTCAGCAAACACCACAGGGCCGTCGTAGTGCAGGGAAAAGCTGCCGAAAAGCTGCTGAACACTCACCGCAAAACCCAGGCGAATGCACACCGAAACCCGCAAAAACATCTGGATTAACCCCGCCGAACACACTGGAGAAACCCGAGCAGGAGCCGATCACAGTGCAGAGCAGCCACCGATAAAACCCAACACCGCAGACAAAGGAGGTGAAGAAAAAAAAAAACCAGTACGCTTGAATGTTTGAAAAATGAAATGCTGTTTGCAAACAAACTACAGAGCGAAAATGTCTGGAATTTACATATGAGATCCAATGAATGATAATAAAAAGGGCTGTTACAGAAAAAAGAAAAAACTATTTAAAACAAAAAAACGAAAAATTAATTTTCGCAAAAAAATCCCCAAAAAATGCATAAAAGATCCTAAAAGATCTATAAATAAAGAGTCTCTTTACTGCAGAATATAATAATCAACGGTTTATTAGATATTGAATTAAAACGGGAATATTTTTAACATTGAAGCCTATGAGATTCGCCTGAATAAATCTGACGCTTGAAACCACCGAATGGCAGGGCATTTGGCAACCTTTCACTGCTGGTTTTTGTTCTCTGAATAGACAAAGCAGTGCTTCTCTATGGGGATTTCACTGCCCTCGAACAGGCACCGAACAGGCACCGTATGTGCAGGCAATTCACCAGGATTTGGTGAACTGCCTGCTCTCTGGATAGCCGAATGGCCAGGAAAGGTAACCGTACGCTGAATTTCAGCGTTCGGTTACCTTTCGGCCACAATTCGGATCTCTTTGAATAACCCTGATATTTGAACAAAACTCAAAGAAGGATGAGTTGCAGAACGGTAACACGGTAAAGTGGCTGTACTTATGTCAAATGTAATAAATGGTGCAATTTTGTTGCCAATAACCAAGGATTATTACCTCACTTACTATCAATTAGACAGAAAGAGAAAGAAATAGATTACAGTGCCACATGTTCTTAATCTTTCTGGCAAATAAGAAAATGTTGAAAGGTTTAATATTGTGAAACCTCTAAACGTCATGCTGTCACAGCGCAATCTTCTCTTGTTCTAACTCAGGAAAACCTTTAGCATTAACTAGAAAACTGGAAATTCATTGAAATCTTAGAAACATAGAAACATAGAAAAAATGTCGGCAGATAAGAACCTTTCGGCCCATCTAGTCTGCCCAATTACATGGATACTTTACCTGGATTTATCTTTTGTTTAGGATAGCCTTATGCCTATCCCATGATTGCTTAAATTCAATTACTGTTTTGGCCTCTACCACTTCTACTGGAAGACTGTTCCATGTATCCACCACCCTCTCAGTAAAATAATGCTTCCTGATGTTACTTTTAAACCTTTGCCCCTCTAATCTAAGACTATGTCCTCTTGTTTTGCTACTTTGTTTCCATTTAAATATACTCCCTTCTTCTACCTTGTGGATTCCCTTTACGTATTTAAATGTTTCTATCATATCTCCTGTCTAGTCTTTTTTCCAAGTTGTACATGTTAAGATCATTAAGCCTTTCCTGGTAACTTTTCTCCTTCAAGCCGTACACCATTTTAGTAGCCCTTCTCTGAACTCTCTCTAAGATGTCTATATCCTTCTGGAGATACGGTCTCCAGTACTGCACACAGTAATTTTCATAGGGGAGAATGTGGTAGTTTCCTTCACGTAGGTCTCTAGAGTTACAGAAGTGTCATGAAAATGTGTGTACCGATAGGATATCTATTAATCATAAACTATAGTGTAATTTGTTATACTTTCTTAAACAAAATCTTAAACCACGAGGCGGAAAATACAAAGTATAAAACGTTTGGTTCATTTAAATTATTTTTTTTTATTTTTTTATTTCGTATGAACTGTGTTTTGTTCTAAAGGCGGTTCAGTTCGTCTGAATTTCATCCAAAAAATTTGGTTCACAGAAATGACATGCTTAAATCGGGGTCATGGGCAGGACATTTGTTTTTGTCACTAATTTTAGCATTTTATACGCAAACTTAACCCCTTCACTACCAAGTGATTTTCCAAAAAAACATTGTCAGAAACACGTTGTTTTTTGAAAAATAATTTTTAATAAATTGTACAGTAATACCCATTACTGTAAATACCCTATTTGGCCAGTAGATGGCACCATCTACTGCCAAATTGAGTTACAGAGGTTTTAACAGCAGATCTATTTTTTTTTTCTCTTGCATCGGCTGCTGAATCCTTTTGAAAGCCCAATATTTCAGAGCTCTCAGCTGCTGATTTTACAGTTTTAGCTCTTTGGACATTATACCCACAGGGCTAAAACTTTGAGGCCACCTTCTGCAGCCCAAGAGCCAACGAAATTAATTTGCAACAAACAAATTTCATTTGCTTTTGGGCTGCAGATTAGCATATCGAGATATCTCCAGATGGTGTCTTTGAAGCCTGAGATATCTCAATATCGGTAGTGAAGGGGTTAATGTATGTGTGCGTATATATATATATACCAGGTAGTAATCTAGCACTCACGGGTTTTCGGTTTCATGCCCGGTGCAAAGCCAAGCTTTATGTAAAGTCCAAAATACCGGCGGCTCTCTGGGTCTTTTCCAAAAATAGCAAAACTTTATTATTGTTTAAAAGGTCAACGTTTGAGCCCGCTCATCGCGAGCTTTCTTCAGGACACTGTCCTGAAGAAAGCTTGGGATGAGTGGGCTGAAACATTGACTTTTTAAACAATAAAGTTTTGCTATTTTTGGAAAAGACCCA
Organism: Leptobrachium leishanense; assembly: GCA_009667805.1. Lineage (NCBI taxonomy): Eukaryota > Metazoa > Chordata > Amphibia > Anura > Megophryidae > Leptobrachium > Leptobrachium leishanense. The sequence continues at coordinate 391,779,866 of CM019064.1, forward strand.
GAGTGCCGCCAGTATTTTGGACTTTATATATATATATATATATATACTGTATGCACACAGCAGTTATTAACCCATTAAAGACCCTTTGCAGGTAAACAGAGCTTAAGGTCAGAAACCCTGCAAAGGGTCTTGAATGGGTTAATAACTGCTTTGCTCCTGAAGGTAGTAAAAAATATATAAAGCTGCTGTTGATGTTCTGTTTGAATTTGATATTTGGTGTGCTCTCCTTCTGGTTTGCTGTATTGTTTTACTTGAGATCCACCCATACTGAATGCTTAGTTAAGATTGAGTGCTGCCCCCCCATGTATTTTGTATATATAAATATATATATAGAGTAGGTAGGCCGTGTTAGTCCAGATGCCAAAATCACGAGTATAGCAGTCTGTAGTGATACCTTTTTTATTGGACTAACGTTACATTTAAAGTACAAACTTTCGAGAGGATTCCTCCCTTCGTCAGGTATAGAAGCTTACTGATCAGTAGAGATGAGCCGAACACTCCCGAGTTCGGTTCGAAGCCGAACCCGAACTTTCCAAATGTTCGGATCCGAACCCGAACTCGAACTCCATACAAGTCAAAGGGGCTGAAAATTCGGTTTTTAGAGTGCCCTCCAAGAGGGCATATATGCTAGATATTTGCCATAAAAGGTGTATGGGGGTCCGGGTAGTGCCCTGGGGGACAGGAAACAAGGACAAAAAGTTTAAAAAAAAAAGTTTTTAAAGGGACAGTGAGTTTTCCATGAAATAAGGGTTAAAAATAAAAACGAAAATTTCCTTCAAATATCGTGCCTATGAGGTCCCCATAACCTGCCCGTGAAGTGGCGGATTTCTAGGATGTATAGAAATATGTAAAAACCAAAAAATGACATTTCAAATGACGGTAAATGCTTTTCCTTTAATCTATCCATAAACAACTGCTTGGGGCGGCAGTCTGTATGAAAAGAGGAGACATTTTCGGATACGCAGAAAAAGTTTACAGATTTTTTGGCGGTGAAAAGCAGGAGAATGGAAAATTCTAGACCAAATAGCCGATTTGGAAAGTGAGATAAATGGAGAATTTTTCTGGTTTGGCTATTTTGACCTAGAATTTTCTCTTCAGTCATTCTCCTGAGTTTCACCTTTCTCTGAATAACCCTGTCAGGGTTATTCAGAGAGCGGTGAAGAGCAGGAGAATGACTGGAGAATGGAAAATTCTAGGTCACAATAGCCAAACCAAAAAAATTCTCCCATTTAAGCTAGGGTCAGACTAGCGAATTTTTAACGTGCGTTTAGGCGCACTTAATCACGGCCGCACTAGCAGCAAATGACGGGCAATGACGGCCAATATACGAAGTACGGTCGCACGAAAGTCCGGCTGCGCAACGCAAGTGGAAAATGAACGCATTTTTTCGAGAACGCAGAACCGCTAGTATGGACGTACAGAGTGCGCTGCGTCCACTAGCGGCGTGTGAGCGTGATTTGGAGACGTCAGACCCTGCTCATGTCCGGCCAACATAACGCCCAGACACCCAAAGTTTCCTGGTTTGGATCCGTAAAAAATCACGCACAAAATGCGCATCGTATGACCGTTTTCGCGCATTTCGTGAAAAAATACGGCAATGCGTTCGGACGCACTTTCGGTCGCTGTGAAAAATTATCTCACTTATCTCACTTTCCAAATCGGCTATTTGGTCCAGATTGTTCTCTTTTCCTGCCATTCTCCTGGTTTTCACCTTTCTCTGAACAAACCTGAGAGAGAGGTGAAAGCCAGGAGAACTGGCAGGAGAAGAGAACAATCTAGACCAAATAGCCAATTTGGAAAGTGAGTTAAGTGGGAGAATTTTTCTGGTTTGGCTATTTTGACCTAGAATTTTCACTCCTCCAGTTATTCTCCTGCTTTTCACCGCTCTCTGAATAACCCTGTGAATGTTTAATCCCGAGGTGAAAAATAACATTGCTTAAGGCTGAGGTCAGACGAGCGCAGTTATCACTAGGGATGAGCTGTTCGGGTTCGGACGGTTCGGAGTTCGACCCGAACTTTGGCAGTTCGAAAGTTCGCAAAATAAAGAGACTCTTTACTGCAGAATATTATAAGCAACGGTTTATTAGATATTGAATTAAAAACTAATGTGTACGTGGAAAGATTATCAACTCTAAATGACCTCTGTTCAGAAACAGGCATAACACCAGGTGTTTTCAGTCTGGTAATCAATTTGATACATTGTACAATATAGTGAGGGGGTGGGGTGGTGTCTGTTTCTGATTGAGATTTGAGAATTAATTTCCCTCCTAAAACATCCTAATATGCTGCATTTAACCCTTTCGCTGCTGAGGTCATTTTTACCGCTTTCGCTCATCATGTTTAACCGCGTTTTGTAGCCATATTTTGATATATGACCCAGACATATTATATATCGTTCTTTCCGGCAGACTTGGCAGATTCATAATATGTCATTATTATATGTATACGTTATGTCACGTCTGTATAATATAACAAAAATTGCAATAAAAGTAGAATTTTCAATAATTTATTATGTGTAAAGTGTTTTTTTTTCACATTTTAACATGCGATCAATTGCGGTTATATTTTGTATGGGGTGCGCTTGTTAAAAAAATTAGAAATGGGGTCTCGTTACATTTTTTTTTGGTGGACAATTTTGCTTTTTTTAACAAACGCACTGCATACAAAAATCGTTAGTGCAGCATTATTGTTCATATTATAATTGAAATGGGAACAATATTGCTGCATTAACAAAACAAAAACAAACAAAAAACTTGTTTATTTTTTTAGAATTTTTTTTAAATATTTTTATTTTTTTATTTTATTTTTTATTTTTTTAAAAAAACATTTTTCATGCTCATGTTTAGTATCCTTGGAAAGGCCATGGTCTGGCCGATCCAACGATATCAAATATTAACCCCTAGCTGCCACGGATCGGGAGATAGGGGGTTCATTGTGGGGGGGCGCCTGAATTAGATGTCATCGCGCCGCCGCGATGACATCTAATTGCTCCGCTGGGGTCCCGGAGTGCTGGGCTGACATCCAAGATGTCAGCCCGCACCGGGGGTGCAGCAATCCGCCAGAATCCGGCGGATTGCTGCCTCCTGTGCATGGATGCGCTCAGCGCATCCATAGCACAGGAGAACCACTTGGCTGGACGCGCTGAGCGCGTCCATAGCAGCCAAGTGGTTAACTGGTGTTTGAAAAAAATCTAAAGCAATGTTATTTTTCACCTCAGGATTAAACATTCACAGGGTTATTCAGAGAGCGGTGAAAAGCAGGAGAATAACTGGAGAAGTGAAAATTCTAGGTCAAAATAGCCAAACCAGAAAAATTCTCCCAATTTAACTCACTTTCCAAATTGGCTATTTGGTCTAGATTGTTCTCTTCTCCTGCCAGTTCTCCTGGCTTTCACCTCTCTCTCGGGGTTGTTCAGAGAAAGGTGAAAACCAGGAGAATGGCAGGAAAAGAGAACAATCTGGACCAAATAGCCGATTTGGAAAGTGAGATAAGGCTAGGGTCAGACTAACGCATTTTTCGCAGCGACCGTCAAAGAGTGCATCCGAACGCATTGCTGTATATTTTCACAGATTGCGCGAAAACGGTCATACGAGGCGCATTTTTGTGCGTGATTTTTTACGGATCCAAACCAGGAAACTTTGGGTGTCTGGACGTTATGTTGGCCGGACATGAACAGGGTCTGTCGTCTCCAAATCATGCACACACGCCGCTAGTGGACCCAGCGCACTCTGTACGTCCGTACTAGCGGTTCTGCGTTCTCGAAAAAAAGTCCCCATGTGACTGCTGAGGAACTGAGAAAAGATTTGTCAGATGTGGGTACTGAAGTTTCAGCTCAGACAATACGGCGCACACTGCGTAATGAAGGCCTCCATGCCAGAACTCCCAGGCGCACCCCCTTGCTGTCTCCAAAGAATAAGAAGAGTCGACTGCAGTATGCCAAAAGTCATGTGGACAAACCACAGAAGTTTTGGGATAGTGTTCTGTGGACTGATGAAACAAAATTAGAACTGTTTGGGCCCATGGATCAACGCTATGTTTGGAGGAGGAAGAACAAGGCCTATGAAGAAAAGAACACCTTGCCTACTGTGAAGCATGGCGGGGGGTCAATCATGCTTTGGGGCTGTTTTGCTTCTGCAGGTACATGGAAGCTTCAGCGTGTGCAAGGTACCATGAATTCTCTTCAGTACCAGGAGATATTGGATGACAATGTGATGCAGTCCGTCACAAACCTGAGGCTTGGGAGACGTTGGACCTTTCAACAGGACAATGATCCCAAGCATACCTCCAAGTCCACTAGAGCATGGTTGCAGATTAAAGGCTGGAACATCTTGGAGTGGCCATCGCAGTCACCTGACTTAAATCCGATTGAGAACCTCTGGTGGGACTTAAAGAAAGCAGTTGCAGTGCGCAAGCCTAAGAATGTGACTGAACTGGAGGCTTTTGCCCATCACGAATGGGCGAAGATACCCGTAGATCACTGCAAGACACTTGTGTCAAGCTATGCTTCACGTTTAAAAGCTGTTATAACTGTAAAAGGATGTTGTACTAAGTACTAAGATTGAATGTCACTTGGGGGTTGAATAAAACTGATACTGATGTGAGCAAAGAAAAGACATTTGTGGTTATTTCATTATAAATGTTATGTTATATTTGTCTGACCTACACGTGCCGCTTTGATTTAATTGTAAGCAAGATGACTGAATGATCAAAATCAATGTCAAACTGTCCAAAACACTAAATTTCAGTGGGGGTTGAATAATTTTGACCACAACTGTATCTATATATATTAGGGCTGTTGAAATTAACGATTAATCCATCGATCAATCGTTAATTTTTTTGGTCAATTAAAATATTTTTAATCGTCCAGCGGCGCAAAGCACACGGTGGCGCCGCCGCGTGCTTTGCGCCGCGTGTTCGGCTCCCTGTGAGTGTCCAAAAGCATGGTGCTTTGGGTGCTCGTCTTGGGGAACCACATGCGGTTCCACGGAACCACAGCTGCATTCTCGCGACATCGCAGCTCGTAACGTGGTTCCCCCCGGCGAGCGCCCAAGCTCCATGCTGCTGGACGCTCACAGGGAGCTGAACATGCGGCGCCAGGAGGTGAGCTGGGGCAGTATATCCATGTGCTGGGGCAGTATATCCATGTGCTGGGGCAGTATATCCATGTGCTGGGGCAGTATATCCATGAGCTGGGGCAGTATATCCATGTGCTGGGGCAGTATATACATGTGTGCTGGGGCAGTATATCCATGTGCTGGGGCAGTATATCCATGTGTGCTGGGGCAGTATACCCATGTGCTGGGGCAATATATCCATTAGCTGGGGCAGTATGTCCATGTGCTGGGGCAGTATATCCATGAGCTGGGGCAGTATATCCATGTGCTGGCGCAGTATCCATGACCTGGGGCAGTATATCCATGTGCTGGGGCAGTATATCCATGTGCTGGGGCAGTATATCCATAAGCTGGGGCAGTATATCCATGTGCTGGGACAGTATATCCACGAGCTGGGGCAGTATATCCATGTGCTGGGGCAGTAAATCCATGTGCTGGGGCAGTATATCCATGAGCTGGGGAAGTATATCCATGTGTGCTGGGGTAATATAGCCATGAGCTGGGGCAGTATATCCATGTGCTGGGACAGTATGTCCATGTTCTGGGGCAGAATATCCATGTGCTGGGGCAGTATATCCATGAGCTGGGGCAGTATATCCATGTGTTGGGGCAGTATATCCATGAGCTGGGGCAGTATATCCATGTGTGCTGGGGCAGTATATCCATGTGTGCTGGGGCAGTATATCCATGTGTGCTGGTGCAAATATATCCATGTGTGCTTGGGCAGTATATCCATGTGTGCTGGGGCAAATATATCCATGTGTGCTGGGGTAGTATATGCATGTGTGCTATGGCAGTATATCCATGTGAGCTGGGGGCAAATCAATATATCCATGTGAGCTGGGGGCAATATGTCCATGTGAGCTGGGGGCAATAAATCCATGTGAGCTGGGGACAGTGGCGTAGCGTGGGGGGGCTGGGGGGGCCGTGGCCCCGGACGCAGTTTTGTTAGGGGCGCATTTGCGCCCCTAAAACTGGCCCGGGGGTTGAGAGGACCCAGATGCCGGGCAGCGCGGGAGTGCCTGCCCGGTCCTGAACAGTCCGTCCTGTTAAAGGGAAGCGCCTGCGTGCAGGCGCAGCCGGTCACGTGGTCCGGCTAATCAGGTGGTACTGAGTCTCTGTACCACCTGACTGGCCGGACCGCGTGACCTGCGCACGCACGCCACGCAGCCGCATCACCTTCAACAGGACGGACTCTTCAGGGCCGGGCAGGCACTCCCGCGCTGCCCGGCATCTGGGTCCCCTCAACCCTGGGCCCTGCCGGAGCTGGAGCAATATCCAGGTGAGAGCTGGGCAAATCCATGTGTAAGCTGGGGGCAAATCCATGAGCTGGGGGCAAATCCATGAGCTGGGCAAATCCATGATCTGGGGCAAATCCATGAGCTGGGGGCAAATCCATGACCTGGGCAAATCCATGAGCTGGGCAAATCCATGATCTGGGGGCAAATCCATGAGCTGGGGGCAAATCCATGAGCTGGGCAAATCCATTATCTGGGGGCAAATCCATGATCTGGGGGCAAATCCATGAGCTGGGGGCAAATACATGATCTGGGGCAAATCCATGATCTGGGGGCAAATCCATGAGCTGGGGCAAATCCATGAGCTGGGGCAAATCCATGAGCTGGGCAAATCCATGATCTGGGGGCAAATCCATGAGCTGGGCAAATCCATGAGCTGGGGCAAATCCATGAGCTGGGCAAATCCATGAGCTGGGGCAAATCCATGAGCTGGGGCAAATCCATGAGCTGGGCAAATCCATGAGCTGGGGCAAATCCATGTGTGAGCTTGGGGCAAATCCATGTGTGAGCTGGGGCAAATCCATGAGCTGGGGCAAATCCATGAGCTGTGCACATCCATGAGCTGGGGGCAAATCCATGAGCTGGGGCAAATCCATGAGCTGGGCAAATCCATGTGTGAGCTGGGGCAAATCCATGTGTGAGCTGGGGCAAATCCATGAGCTGGGGCAAATCCATGAGCTGGGCAAATCCATGAGCTGGGGGCAAATCCATGTGTGAGCTGGGGGCAAACCATGAGCTGGGCAAATCCATGAGCTGGGCAAATCCATGAGCTGGGGGCAAATCCATGAGCTGGGGCAAATCCATGTGTGAGCTGGGGCAATATCCATGTGAAAGCTGGGGCAATATCGATAACGTGTCCACAGGTGGGGGGGGGCGCACAATTCTTGGCTGGCCCCGGGCGCTGACAACCCACGCTACGCCACTGGCTGGGGACAAAGCAATATATCCGTGTGAGCTGGGGCAATATATCTGTGTGAGCTGGGGCAATATATACATCATATATATACAGTTGTGTTCAAAATTATTCAACCCCCACTGAAATTGAGTGTTTTGGCCAGTTTGACATTGATTTTGATCATTCAGTCATCTTGCTTACAATTAAATCAAAGAGGCACGTGAAGGTCAGACAAATATAACATAACATTTATAATGAAATAAGCACAAATGTCTTTTCTGTGCTCACATCATTATCAGTTTTATTCAACCCCCAAGTGACATTCAATCTTAGTACTTAGTACAACATCCTTTTACAGTTATAACCGCTTTTAAACATGAAGCATAGCTTGACACAAGTGTCTTGCAGCGATCTACGGGAATCTTCGCCCATTCGTCATGGGTAAAAGCCTCCAGTTAAGTCACATTCTTAGGCTTGCGCACTGCAATTGCTTTCTTTAAGTCCCACCAGAGGTTCTCAATCGGATTTAAGTCAGGTGACTGCAATGGCCACTCCAAAATGTTCCAGCCTTTAATCTGCAACCATGCTCTAGTGGACTTGGAGGTATGCTTGGGATCATTGTCCTGTTGAAAGGTCCAACGACTCCCAAGCCTCAGGTTTGTGACGGACTGCATCACATTGTCATCCAATATCTCCTGGTACTGAAGAGAATTCATGGTACCTTGCACACGCTGAAGCTTCCCTGTACCTGCAGAAGCAAAACAGCCCCAAAGCATGATTGACCCCCCGCCATGCTTCACAGTAGGCAAGGTGTTCTTTTCTTCATAGGCCTTGTTCTTCCTCCTCCAAACATAGCGTTGATCCATGGGCCCAAACAGTTCTAATTTTGTTTCATCAGTCCACAGAACACTATCCCAAAACTTCTGTGGTTTGTCCACATGACTTTTGGCATACTGCAGTCGACTCTTCTTATTCTTTGGAGACAGCAAGGGGGTGCGCCTGGGAGTTCTGGCATGGAGGCCTTCATTACGCAGTGTGCGCCGTATTGTCTGAGCTGAAACTTCAGTACCCACATATGACAAATCTTTTCTCAGTTCCTCAGCAGTCACACGGGGACTTTTCTCCACTGTGAAAGTCAGCATCTTCTTTCTGCCACGACCAGGTAGCGTTTCAACAGTGCCCTTTGCCTTGAATTTGCGAATGATGCTTCCTATGGTCTCTCTTGGTATGTTTAACATCTTTGCAATCTTCTTATAGCCTTCCTGTGAAGAGTAATCACCTCTTCTCTTGTCTTCCTGGACCATTCTCTTGACTTCATCATGTTTGTAACCACACCAGTAAATGTCTAGAAGGAGCTGAGTATCACAGTCATTTTAAAGCTGCCTAATTGGTGCTTATTATGCTTTATTGCTGCTCCGTGACATCCACAGGTGTTTTCAATGCCTGATTGAAAACACTTGAATGAACCTCTGTTCTTCAGAGTGGTAGTCTTTAAGGGGTTGAATAATTGTGTCAATGAAGAATTCACAAAAGAAACATTTACTACTGTATTACAAAACCAATTGATGTCATTTTAGTTGCATATGGTTCTTTAAAAAGTCCTTGTAGGATTTCATTCTGAATACAATTACAAATGTACACTAAATTCCCTTAAACCCTTTACAGCATTGGGGGTTGAATAATTTTGAACACAACTGTATATATCAGTGAGTTTTATTGCTGTGGATTCTGTGATACGCTCATACACACCGCACATTGCTGTGAGTTTTATTACTGTGGAGCGATGTAATATCCTTTTTTAAGTTTTTCTTTTCTGATCTGTATGTGCGTTATAATTAATCGAAATTAATCGATTAATCGATTTTAAAAAAATTGATCAATCGAACAGAAAACTTTTAATCAGTACCAGCCCTAATTTATATATATATATATATATATATATATATATATATATATAAATTAGGGCTGGTACTGATTAAAGATTTTCTGTTCGATTAATCAATTTTTTTAAAATCGATTAATCGATTAATTTCGATTAATTATAACGCACATACAGATCAGAAAAGAAAAACTTAAAAAAGGATATTACATCGCTCCACAGTAATAAAACTCACAGCAATGTGCGGTGTGTATGAGCGTATCACAGAATCCACTGCAATAAAACTCACTGCTTTTTGTTTAAAGTACTAAATTAAAAGACATACCGACGTTTTGGCCCCTGGAAGCCTTTATCAAGGTGAGTTTTTTGATTTATAAGTTTTATGATGGTTTTATTGATTGACACTTAAAAAAGTTTTTATTTTTATTTTTTAATCTTCTAGTGCTCATCATTGGCACAGTCACATTACACTTTCTTTGGATTCCAGGATCAGCTGGATTTCCACTAAAGATAAATTTTTGCATCCTTTGTGGTTTTTTTAACATGTAAGCATTAGGGATGTGATTTGGGCGGCATGCGTTAGACTCATTTAACCTATCGCTAATGCTCGTATATGTGAGCGCTGCTGCTAGCATTAAGGAGGTGATAGTGCCCAAAGTACAAAATGATGACCAGGGGCGGACTGACAAGTAATGGGGCCCCTTGGCAATAGGAGGTCATGGGGCCCCCTTTGTACCGCACCCACAGGAGGTCACACTGATACAAAACCCCACCCCCTACAACGCAACACCCACATGTACATTTTTGTGCTAAAGAATTTATTTCTGAACTCCTTAAAATAACCTTTTTTTAATATTGTGTGAAGAAAATCCACTTGGACCCAGCAGTGAATTGGAGAATCCATTGTGCCCCTCCAGACGTAGAGATGGCCACCACTCTGCAGTAGGGATGAGCCGAACACCCCCGTGTTCGGTTCGCATTCGAACTCGAACAATTTCAAAAGTTCGAGTTCGAACGCAAACACGAACTGAACTCAATGCAAGTCAATGGGACTCAAAAGTTCGATTTTTAGAGTGCCCTCCAAGAGGGCATATATGCAAGATATTTGCCATAAAAGGTGTATGGGGGTCCGGGTAGTGCCCCGGGGGACAGGAAACAAGGACAAAAAGTTGTAAAAACAGACGTTTTTAAAGGAACAGTGAGTTTTCCATAAAATAAGGGTTAAAAATAAAAACGAAAAATTCCTTCAAATATCGTGCCTAGGAGGTCCCCATAACCTGCCCGTGAAGTGGCGGATTTGTAGGATGTGTAGAGACATCGCCATCAGAGACCCACACAAGACACCTAGCCACCCTTAAGGGGTTAAAATGCACAGGGACTAGCTACTATCCTATTAGATGAGGGAATGTATTATATGTATAAAGCAAGGTATATATGACAGTGGATAGTCAGAGACTCTAGGGACTCAGCTTGTACGCTTTATGATAGACATTTTCACGTTGTGTTGTGTTACTAATGCAGAAGCAGCAGCAAGATTTAACACAATATTAATTGTATGCTCACATAGACCCTTCGGGAGAGTTACATGACATACAAATACTGGAATATTACGTTTAAATCTAAGGAGTGTGATAAAGATTTTATTAAGCCCTTGATGACAAATGACGTAATATCTACATCATTAATGATTGGCTTTACAGAGCCCTGGTCCTTAAGGGGTTAAACAACATATCAGAGGAACATAGAAATGAACACTTCTTAGAATTCAGAAGCACAGTGTTCATACATGTGCAGGAGCCACACGCAGTCTGCAGGCAATGTATCAAATTCATGAGACCAGACTAATTAGAAGCACATGTTATTTCCAAACACTAATTAACACCTGTTGTTTACGCCGTTTGAGAGCCCTGCTGTAAGCACATGTCATTTAGAGGTGAGAATCTTTGCACCTAGACATTAGGCAGACTGTAAAGCATGCTTTCCTTGTAAGATAGAAAATCCACATCACCCATTGAGGTGTGAAAGTTTCAGAAAAATGTACACGTGTGCAAATATTTTAAATAAAGCCAGAATAATTTTATGACAGTCACATTTGTCTGACAAACAGATAATACATTACGCTTCAGCATGTGTTGACATATGTTGGTAGATGTATGTAATGTGTGTTATTTGTATGTAAAATGTTTATGTTATTATACATACCGCTTTTTAACGACGTACACAGTCCGTCCATTGCTAATCATCGCCCACATGCGTGCCTTCTTGCCCTGGGTAGTTTTTTAATTCAATATCTAATAAACTGTTGCTCATAATATTCTGCAGTAAAGAGTCTCTTTATTTCTAGATTTTTTTGTATTTTTTAAGCATTTTTTATACTTTTTTCAATTTTTTTTTCGAACTCGAACCGAACACGCCAAAAAGTTCGAAGTTCGAACCGAACAGCTCATTCCTACTCTGCAGCAGCCATCACCAACTCACTACAGCTAAAACTGCACCGCGGCACAGAATGTCCCTGTGGCAAATGTGGGAAACTGACCATCACTTTAAAAAATACTGTGCATTACTGACACACTGCACATTACAGAGCTCCACAGCAATAAAACTCACAGTAATGTAGTTGATTTATTCAGCCCCCTCAGCACATCAACTCATCACCACCCCCAAAGGATATCAATTGTCATGTTATTCATCACCCACCGCTCAACCTATCAATTCATCATACCCCCCTGCTCACCCTATCAATTCATCATACCCCCCTGCTCACCCTATGTCAGGATCGCCACGCTCTGGCCCCTGTCACTCACGCTAACCCCGCACCATGAACAATGCACCTTCCTGAAACCTTCTGTATGTTCCCAGCATCCTAGCCCTAGAACCTCACCTGACCCCACCTTCCCCTGATTATCCCACTTTATCAGGAAGCTACGCCCTCCAGTATTCACTTCCACATTGAAGTTCCTGACTGCGATACCTACCTGCCAAAGCTCCCTGAAACCTCCTGACAATCTCCTGAATTCTCTACCAAAGACTCCAAGGACCCTCTGTTATTATCTGGACTTTCATCGCTTCCATATACCGGTACCCTCCCATCCTGCTCCCCCTCTGCCCCCCATCTAAGACTCCCCGTGTACCAGACCCCTTGCTGAACCCTGACCACTCTATTGCCTGTACCTTGTCTGATTCTATGCTACCGTGTTTATTTACAATAAACACCCTTTGTTATCCTGAACCTGCCTCCATCACTGCATCCTGGGCTCACAACCCCATCCTGCTACACCAGTGGTCCCCAACCCAGGCACTCAGGGCCCACTAACAGGCCAGGTTTGCCAGATATCTGAAGCACAGCACAGGTGTTATGATTTGCTGCTCAGTGATTGCAGGATTCAGTCTGCATTTCCCCAAGGTGATCTGCAAAATCTGGCCTGTTAGTGGGCCCTGAGGGCCTGGGTTGGGGACCACTGTGCTACACCACCCGCAGTCTACACGTGACACCCTATCAATTCATCATACCCCCCTGCTCACCCTATCAATTCAACACCCCCCTCACCCAGGCCCGGATTAAGATCTCTCTGGGCCTGGAGCTGAAGATTTTGGTGGATTTTTTTGTAATTTAGTGAAATGAAAACATATTTTTGGTTATTTAATAGTGCAGATACGGGTATATCTAACCAGGCACATACTGTGTGATTAATTTTTCATTCAGATTTCAATCATTTTCCCCCATTTTATCATCCAAACCTTTGTGATTATATATTCTATAGGGCACTCCCGATTAAAAAAAATGTGAACTGGGAACCTGTTACTGCATTTTTCTGATAAAATATACAATTTGAACCAAAAAACGAAAAAAAAAGGAAATATTTCCCTTGTGTTTTGGAACATGTTTTTTAAAGAATAATATGACTATGTATAAAAACACTGACCTTGCTCCCAGCGTGGGAAATGAGAAGGTGAGTAATGACAGTGGTATTGCTCATTTTATACGTGACAAATGGACAATGCCATCTCTTTGGAACTAAAAATAAATAAATAAATAATTGATTTCTTTTCTTTTAGATTTTAAATGGGCAGGTTTGGTATAAATGCAAAGGCCAGACTCTGCCCTGTCCAATGACACCACACTTGAATCTTGTGAGGTGTAAAGATTAGTGACGCAGTGGTCCATAGGTCCACGCAGTGCTCTTCGCTGCAGTGCGGTGGTTTAGGTTTTTGATGTAACAATGGATTGTACAATCACCCATCACCTCCACACTTGTTGGTGATATGAGAAATGTGATGGTTAGTTAGTTAGTGCAGCATCATTATTTACTTTATAATTGAAAAGTGAAAAAATATTACTGTTGGAAAGAAAAAGAAAGTAAATATTTATTATTTTATTTTGTTTACTTAAAACCTGGTCATGTTTGATATCATTGGAAGGCCATGCTCTGGCCTTTCTAGTAATACCTGACTTGACCCTGTAGCTGCTATGGTGTTCCCTGAGTCCAAATGCAGACATAGTTATCCTTTCTCTGGACGTATTCTGAGGCATGGGCCTGGAGCTGCTGCTCCGTCTGCCCCTATCAATTCATCACCCCCCTCACCCTATCAATTCATCACCCCCTCACCTATCAATTCATCACCCCCCACCCTATCATTCATCACCCCCCTCACCCTATCAATTCATCCCCCCCCTCACCCTATCAATTCATCACCCCCCTCACCCTATCAATTCATCACCCCCCTCACCCTATCAATTCATCACCCCCCTCACCCTATCAATTCATCACCCCCTCACCCTATCATTCATCACCCCCCACCCTATCAATTCATCACCCCTCACCCTATCAATTCATCACCCCCTCACCCTATCAATTCATCACCCCTATCAATTCATCACCCCCTCACCCTATCAATTCATCACCCCCTCACCCTATCAATTCATCACCCCCTCACCCTATCAATTCATCACCCCCCCCCCCCATCAATTCATCAACTCGCAGCAGCATTCCAGGGTTGGAGCCAGAACTCGTGCCGACTGGCCTCTGTGTTTCCTGGGTGGTGTACTCAGCTGATGGCTAACTTGGCGTCTACGAGGCGACCTCGCTCTTTGGAATCCTGCTGACTCATGCCCCAACGCTCGTTTGCCTTCTCTTGCCTACAACAAATAAGCCTGGGCTTAGGTCAGCAGATTAGAAGGGGGAAACATGTCTTCCTAATGTACCTTCTTTTAGAGGTTCAATGCACTTGGGGAGTACAGGTGTATAATAGAGCCACAAAGCAGTAAAACTACCAACAATCAGTTTGTAAACTAAAAAGATGCCATTAGAAATGACTTGTTGCAATATGACAGTTTCCTTTTGTTCTGAATTACATTTTCATGAATGAATAAATAGCCTCGTTAGGGTGTGAATATTTATCCTAATTTCATTTTATCTACATATCCATATGTATTTAATATCCAGTGGCTGGGTGAAGGGGAGGGCAGCAGCAAGTCTAAATACAGATATGGTCTAAATGCAGACCTGGTATAGGAACATACAGCTATGTTAAGTGGCGCTGATTATTTTCTGTATAAGTTAGCCCTTAGATGTATTTTTTAGATGCATCTATAATCAAACTAGCCATGCACACTTTCTTCCTTTGAAAAATTTTGACCTCTGCATGAAAGCTGTTGCTGCCCAGAAAAACTGATCTCTTGAAATTTTAATTGGTGCTTAGGACTGTCATGGCATAAACACATGAGGGTCACACGATAATCTCTATTTGGTGGGTTCACTGTCAGATACTGTATGTACCACCTGCTTTACTGTATTGAAAACAAGGACGGTAGTGGACTATAATGTTACTTAAATCATTATTTGGCCCCAGGCTTGCTGGCTCCTTACCGCACCCTCCTGGCTCCTCCTTGTTCACCCGACCTCAGGCTCTAGTCTCTGCAGATGCGTGCAGCGTGCCCTGCATGCATCACGTGAGGGGGCGGCGCCATCGAGCGTGGTTAGAGAGTGGAGAGCGTGCTTTGGCGTGTGGGACTATAACGAAGGCAGGCACGCTGCGGTGCCGCCGTGGTTACAGAGTGGCGTGCACCGCAGCGGCAGGGCCCTGATGGCGGACACAGGCATCGCGGCAGCCATCATTCGGGTGGTGAAATCACTCGGAGGCAGGACCTTCAAACCGGCGGGGCCCACTCACATTGTCTGGGCCTGGCTAAAACCGGGCCCCTGACACTCGCGGGCCCTCAGGCAGTGCCCGAGTGCCCGACGGGTCAGTCCGCCCCTGATAATGACATAACTCACAATTCTGCCTCTTAGCTGGGAAGCAGCATGAGAGAATGTAGTTGCTCAGAGGAACAGTTTATGGTTTCATTAAGTAGGACTCACCTTACCAAGAGGTGTCTTGACGGGGCAGGGGAGTTTAACCTTCAATGGCCATTCAAGTAAACCAAAACCTCTGTGTTTTGTTTCACAAGGAATTATATAGAAATTAATGCAGATGCCACTTTTTTTCTTGTTATACTTTACACGTGAACTGGGTTGTTACACGTGGTCGTGGAAGCTGCCTTGTTGGGCATGGGCGCGACACCACTTTTTCTGTATGTATGTATATTTTAGTGTAACACCAGTCAGGTCATTTTTGCAGCTCTTCCTTTTTGCATGTTTTTGTTTTTAACCCAAAGTGGGAGTATTTGGTGAGTGTTTAAATAAAACCCACCATTCTGTCTCTTAGCTGGGAAGCAGCAAGAGAGCGTGAGATGCTCAGAGGAGCAGTTTAAGGTTTTATTAGGTACTCACCTTAGCAACAGGTGCCTTGACGGGCAAGTGAGATTAAATGTCAATGTCATTCAAGTAAACCAAAACTTCTGTGTTTTGTTTCACGTCGAATTTTATAAAAATGAGTGCAGGTATCACTTTTTTTTTTTTCTTGTTATGTTTTATACATGAACTGGGTTGTTACTCCTGGCTGTTGCAGCCTCACTGGTGAGTACAGGCGTGACGCCATTTTTTCTGTATGTATGTACAGTCAGGTCCAGAAATATTGGGACATCGACACAATTCTAACATCTTTGGCTCTATACACCACCACAATGGAGATGGAATAAAACAAACACAATGTGCTTTAACTGCAGACTGTCAGCTTTAATTTGAAGGTATGTACATCAAACTCAGGTGAACGGTGTAGGACTTACAGCAGTTTGCAGATGAGCCTCCAACTTGTTAAGGGACCAAAGGTAATGGGACAAATGGCTTTTCAGCTGTTCCATGGCCAGATGTGTGATATTCCCTCATTACCCCAATTGCAATGTTCAGATAAAAGGCCCAGAGTTCATTTCAAGTGTGCTATTTGCATTTGGAATCTGTTGCTGCCAACTCTCAAGATGAGATCCAAAGAGCTGTCACTATCAGTGAAGCAAGCCATCATTAGGCTGAAGAAACAAAACAAACCCATCAGAGAGATAGTAAGAACATTAGGTGTAGCCAAAACAACTGTTTGGAACATTCTCAAAAAGAAGGAACGCACCGGTGAGCTCAGCAACACAAAAGACCCGGGAGACCACGGAAAACAACTGTAGTGGATGACCGAAGAATTCTTTCCCTGGTGAAGAAAACACCCTTCACAACAGGGGCCAGATCAAGAACACTCTCCAGGAGGTAGGTATATGTGTGTCAAAGTCAACAATCAAGAGAAGACTTCACCAGAGTGAATACAGAGGGTTCACCACAAGATGTAAACCATTGGTGAGCTTTAAAAACAGGAAGGCCAGATTAGAGTTTGCCAAACAACACCTAACAAAGCCTTCACAGTTCTGGAACAAGATCCTATGGACAGATGAGACCAAGATCAACTTGTACCAGAGTGATGGAAGAGAAGAGTATGGAGAAGGAAAGGAGCTGCTCATGATCCTAAGCATACCACCTCATCAGTGAAGCATGGTGGTGGTAGTGTCATGGCGTGGGCATGTATGGCTGCCAATGGAACTGGTTCTCTTGTATTTATTGCTGATGTGACTTCTGACAAAAGCAGGATGAATTCTGAAGTGTTTCGGGCAATATTATCTGCTCACATTCAGCCAAATGCTGCAGAACTCATTGGACGGTGCTTCACAGTGCAGATGGACAATGACCCAAAGCATACTGCAAAAGCAACCAAAGAGTTTTTGAAGGGACAGAAGTGGAATGTTATACAATGGCCAAGTCAATCACCTGACCTGAATCCCATTGACCATGCATTTCATTTGCTGAAGACAAAACTGAAGGGAAAATGCCCCAAGAACAAGCAGGAACTGAAAACAGTTGCAGTAGAGGCCTGGCAGAGCATCACCAGGGATGAAACCCAGCGTTTGGTGATTAGGGATGAGCTGTTCGGTTCGATCGGTTTGGAGTTCGCATCGAACATAGCCTGTTCGTTTGTTCGCGAACTACGAACATTTCCGCGTGTTCGCCCACAATGCACCACAATGGACCACAATGCACTTTTCCACTGGCCTGAAGCTTGTAATTGGCTACAGCCTTGCACCTGACCATAGGTCAGGTGCAAGACAGGTTCAACACTATGCCAATCACGGTTCAGAGTCCTGATTGGGCAAATTTTGCCCAATCATGGACTCACAGAGCTAAGTCCCGCAGCACACTGTAAGGTTTCCACACAGTGCTTCTGCATTCGTTTGAGAGGAGATTTCATAGGAGATTGTTGTTGTGTTAGTGTGTTCTTACTGCCAGTCTGCCACCAGCTACTGGGGGGTCTCATTTCTACCAAATATATGGGAATTGTTGTAATCATTGTGCGCAGTCCCAGCAACTATTTTGGGTGCTCAGTAATTTCTGCAAAATAGTTGGGAATTGAGGTGATCTGTGTCTTGTCACTGCCAGCAAGTATTTTGGGGGTCACTAATGTCTACAAAATATTTGGGAATTGAGGTCACCTGTGTCTTGTCACACAGCCAGTGCCACACAGTGTTTTGGGGGTCACAAATTTCTACAAAATATTTGGGAACTGAGGTGATCTGTGTCTTGTCACTGCCAGTGCCACGCAGTATTTTGGGGGTCACTAATTTCTACAAAATATTTGGGAATTGAGGTGATCTGTGTCTCGTCACACAGCCAGTGCCACGCAGTATTTTGGGGGTCACTAATTTCTACAAAATGTCTGGGAATTGAGGTGATCTGTGTCTTGTCACACAGCCAGTGCCACTCAGTATTTTGGGGGTCACTAATTTCTACAAAATATTTGGGAATTGAGGTGATCTGTGTCTTGTCACTGCCAGTGCCACGCAGTATTTTGGGGGTCACTAATTTCTACAAAATATTTGGGAATTGAGGTGATCTGTGTCTTGTCACACAGCCAGTGCCACGCAGTATTTTGGGGGTCACTAATTTCTACAAAATATTTGGGAATTGTTATAATCCTTGTGTTCTCACTGGCTGCTACCCATCAGGGGGTCACACTGATTTATAGGAGGTTTCTGAGACTTGTAATCTGTGTCTTCTCACTGCCACCCATCAGGGGGTCCCACATACTTCTAGCAGATTTATGCGAATTGTAATTTGTGTCTTCTCACTGCCACCCATCAGGGAGTCACACTGATTTATAGGAGGTTTCTGAGACATGTAATCTGTGTCTTCTCACTGCCACCCATCAGGGGGTCCCACATACTTCTAGTAGATTTATGCGAATTGTAATTTGTGTCTTCTCACTGCCACCCATCACGGGGTCACACTGATTTATAGGAGGTTTCTGAGACATGTAATCTATGTCGTCTCACTGCCACCCTTCAGGGGGTCCCACACACTTCTAGCAGATTTATGCAAATTGTAATTTGTGTCTTCTCACTGCCACCCATCAGGGGGTCACACTGATTTAAATGAGGTTTCTGAGACTTGTAATCTGTGTTGTCAGGGTATAATCTCTGCACGTGAATACAACACGTTATATATTGGATTTATCAACCAAGCCTCCAATATGTCAGGGATTATTATTTCATAAGAAATCTACACGAGACACAAATATCAATCGTTTATATTTCCTAGAAATTCTCCTAAATTCTTTTAATTGTGTTTTGCTTTGAAAAATACAATAATCAATAATTGGATAAAAATATATATATATTTTATTACGTATACAAAAAAGTTTCAAATCTCATATCATAAATTTTTTTTATAAACCACAATCCATCAGCATATAAAAACTAGCTTCACAATATATGTATCTCCGGTTAGTAACTGCATATATAATTAATATCATTTACCTTATCAGTTAGTAACTAATACACAAATGGTTAATAAACATTTCTGCTTAATACAACATGCATTTCCCAGCAAACAATGTTTAACCAGCCAGCTCTTATAGATATAGATATATATATCTCTATGCTACACGGATCAACAAAAGATGAGCTAATTTAATAAGTAATAAAAACTTATTTAGTGAATCCTCCCCTAATCTTGAGAATTAAACTTCTAATCTTTTGCTTTTTATTTTGTAGTTATATAATTCCTTGCTTATTAATTTTAATCAGAGATATTTCCAAATTCAATATATATTGGTATCAATCTTACAACATTTCTTCTAGGAATAAATCCTTATATCCACTTCTTCATATTTCTATCTGCAGAATAGAAATACTTAGAATTTTTGGAGTTAGCCAGTATCTGAGAAATCTCAGTCTACATTGCAAGAATATCTACAAACATATATAATTACATTAATTCCTTAATTTCATACATTACCTGTCCAATTTGGATTTTGATAAGTCTGCCTTGGAATTCCTGATATAATATTTTGGAATGTGTGAAGATTATCGATCAGATAATCAATGCATGTGAGTTAGAGATTTGGTGAGAGTCAGAGATTTGGTGAGAATCTTGATTGCCTCATGTCTTGGGATCTGCCTTCATCGTGGTGTGAGTCTGAGTGTTGGAATCTTGGACTCTCAGAGGGTCATGTGTAATGCATTGCAGTGTGAGTCTGAATGCTGGAATCTCGGACTGATTTGCAACTAACATTGCCGCTTATTATAGTCAATTTGACATCACTAGCAATATTATTGGTACATCAAATCTAATATTTACTATCCTCTAGAGGGCAGTATTGCACTTCTTAATTAATTCCACTATTTCTTTTTAATATTCTTATCTCGGGTCAAAGTTCAATCTGAAGTAACAAAGAACCTCTCTCTCATGTGTCTCTATCTGTCATACCTAATTTATATCCCTACTCCCTTTTAAAATTACTTACTGAGTCCTATCAGCTGAATTATTTTCTGGTTAACTCAACAGAATCTATTCTTTAGTAATTTTTATTAATTTACCAATTATATACTTTCTACAATATTTATTGGAGTATACATATTTCCTACTGTAAATATAATAAAATATACCTTGATTATAAACATATATTTTGTGAATATAAATCTGTATTACAGAGATATTAACTCTTATTCCTATACCCAAAAGACAAAATATCTTTTGTTTTAAAAACTTCAGACAAACCAATAAATTTAATTATGACACGTCTTAGCACTTAACTCTAGCATTATCACACAAAAACATTCTAGGTTCCTTCATGTCTGGCACTTCTAAAAAAATATAAAAGACTTCACCCAGGAATGAAATTTTTTCTGTAAAAAAATCTCGTTCATTTCTAAACCTAGAGAAAATTGAAAGAAAAAACTGTCTTTAAAAACAAAATGGCTACAGGCATCCATTTTAATTTTTCCTTTCTGCAATATACCCGACAGTGTCTTCTCACTGCCAGCTATCAGGGGTTCCCACATACTTCTAGCAGATTTATGCGAATTGTAATTTGTGTCTTGTCACTGCCACCCATCAGGGGGTCTCACTGATTTATAGGAAGTTTCTGGGAATTGTAATCTGTGTCTTGTCACTGGTTGCCAGCTATCAGGGTGTTTCACTGAGTTATACCCGAGTTCTGGAAATCTTTAATCTTTATACCAGAGTTGAATCAGAGTTCTGTATATATTTACTCTATATATCACTCACCATGTCTGAAAGAACAAAAAGGACAGGCAGACGCTCCCAGACACAGATAAGAGGGCAAGCAGCCCCTGTGTCGGGAGGCTGTGCCTCTGGTCGTGGTGGACGTGGTGCATCCTCTGCAGGGGCTCGCTTGTCCTTTCTAAATGGGGCTGGTCGTCTTCTTAAGCAGCAGCAACATACAGGGGATTTGGTGGATTGGCTAGCGAGGCCATCCTCATCCTCCGAGTCCTCTGCCAGCCAGGCTTCTAGTGCTTTACAGTCCACCTCAGCTGCCAAAGCATCTAATGCAGCCTCCATGTCCACAGCTACTCCTGCTGTAGCCTCGCTATCACACACGGAGGAGTCAGCTGAATTGTTTGACTACAATGACAGTGACATGCTGCTTGAGGATGCGCAGCAAGTACAGTGCTCTGATTCAATCTCTGAGGTTGAGGAAGGGAGTATAATCAACCTAGAGGAAGGGGGTGCCAGTGATGACACACAAATAACTGGCACTCATGTTGCCCCAGCAGCTGCAGCATACTGCCAAGTTGGCTCCAGTGACGAGGAGATAGGGGGTTGTTAGAGATTATTGACTTCTTTAATAGGTCAGGGATATATTAATTATGACGTATATTTTTCTTATTGTAGATATATATATATATATATATATTATTGACAGTGCCTCCAATACCAGTGGTATAAATTGGTATTTTACCCTTAAGAAAATAAGATAATAACCAATCAATGAATATACGTCTTAACAAATATATGGCGCGTTATCCCGAGTTCTTTTGATGCTATCTAGATATTTTTAAACACAATAAAATCAATAAAGATGATATGAGACTGCGTAATGGTAAAACAATTCAAACCAAAATTTATTCACACGTCAAGTTTCATACTATCATATGTTATCAACGGATTAGCAAGATACAATTTACAAGTGATTATAGATCGTGATTAGTAGCGATACTGCGATACGCAATAATATAATGGACAAATATTTTAGGTTTATAGACCGCACCACAGATATACACACCTCAGCTCTTAAACACCAGGCTCTATTCTATTCACTTAAACTTTTCCCATTATAAACCAATTCTCCACCTGGCTAAAATAAACACTCAGTTACTGGGCATCACCTGCAGCACAATTTATTATTGTGGGGGCCTATTCACTAAATGCAACTTCCTTCAGGGAGATACATAACATACTCGATAGGTAGACTATCTCTTCCACAGATCAATCACAGAACTTCATTCAATATACATTAACCCAACGCTTCTTATTGACTTACAGTACATGCATTCAATCGAAAGGGCTGCAAGATGGATATGGAAGGAGTTATGCTAGTTTTACGAATGGGGCTGACGGCACTTGACATATAAAAGCTATTTCACGGTCCCAGCGTATCTCACTATAGGTATACAATTGATCTTTAGATGTCCACAACCAGTATTCTTGGAATATAAATAATTTCACTAAATTATGGCTCAAGTATTTAGCCGGTAACCGTTTTCTCTCTTGGCATTCCTCTGCAGTGGAATGTAAAGGTTGATTACTAGTCTACTGATTATTAGGCTTCAACAGCGAAATAATTCATTTATGTTCCTTTAATTTGTGATGGACATCTAAAGTAAGGACTATGCAATTTTATAGATATCAAGTTATTCAGGCATACTTTACCATCCGGTTAGTGAAGATAGAGTGGTGGAAGATTAGGGTGTGGTCACGTCTTAAAGGGGGGCTGATGATATTTGCCCTTTCTCCCCTCCAAGCGTCCCTCAGGTTTCTCCCCAAGCTTTTCTCAGTGTGTTTATCCTTCTGCTCTGGATTGTCCCCTCTATATAGTGGTCTTCCGCCCAGTTTTAGATCTAGCCCATCACTATGTGGCCTCATTTGATTGGAGGATATATATATTCATCAACTCCAGGGGTCTGTCCAGGTGTTATATTACCTGGCCAGCAGATGGCGCTCTCAGATCAACCATCAACCTTCTGCAGGAATTAATTTATGTGTTTGGCCAATCTTTTACTGGTTTGGTCGTTTTATTCCTATATCCCGGGACTCTATAGAGTTTAACAAATCAAAATTTATTTCTATTGTGGCATCGCCGGCATACTTCGCCACGGCGTGTGTGCATTTCATCCCCCTTTACTTAAATCCACAGGGATGTGTATATGAGAGGATCCTGCAGGCATACATTCATTCATTCATTCATGATATCGTCTTTAATCTTCACAATTACCAGACTTAATCGGTTTAGGCATGTTAGTACACAAGACATTTGTAATCAACTGAATGTGGTAGGGCCTCTGTTTTTATAAGACGCCAAGATTATCTATTCTAACTGACCACATAAATTAAATATTCAAATACCATATAGTGTTAGATCATATCGTCGAATAGCATAGCATTACAAACTGGTTTATCCAAGCCATTTAACCTTCTCTGGGTTTTTTCTTTATTGGGCAACCCATTGTTCAATGTTTACTTGGATTTCAGAGTTTCGATCTGACAAAATAAACACAATACTGAGATACCTATCCTAGGGTAAGATCAGCTGTCATTGTGTTCCCTTACTTTTAAACAATTTGATCTAACATCTGCTTGTTTATTTTTTACAACCAGAGTCCATTAGACCTTCTTTGATCAATGGAAAAGTCTTCCCTAGTATGCGTAACAATAACGATTCATTGTCTTTAGAATGCATATTCTTGTTATATATTAACCACGCAGATGAGTTGTCTGTGTGAAGCAATTGCTGCGAAATATAGAAATTTCATATCTGAAAAGGTCTGACAGGGTGATGATGACAATGATGATGAGGTCACTGACTCCACCTGGGTGCCAGATTGAACAGAGGAATCAAGTGAGGAGGAGGAGGCACAGCAAACATGAGGCACAACATCCTCTATGACCAATCATAGCACTAGCCAGTCCAAGGCATCAGATGTCAGAGCTGCTCTGGTGCAGAGCGCTGTTGTCTCAAAGTACACATGCAGGAACTCTGCTGTTTTGGAGTTCTTTACCAAATGTGCAGCAGACCCTACGTTGCTATTTGTAATCTATGTCAGATGAGGCTCAAGCGTGGGAGAGACACCGGACGCTTGGGTACCACGTGCTTGAGGCGACATATGACCTCCTGCCACACATCCCGTTGGCACAAAACTTTGCATAGGTCCTCCTCCTTCTCATCTGTCTCTACCCCCACTGTATGTCCTGCCATGTCATTGCCTGCTACAACTTCCACTGACAAGGATGATGCTACAGTAATGGATGTACCAGGTCCTTCCTCACAATGTGACAGCATCCCATCAGCTGAAGATTTACGCTGTCAGATTACATTGCCCCAGCTGCTGCAGCATAAGAAAAAATATAGTCCCAACCATCCCCAAGCACAGCATCTAAATGCCAGTTTAGCAAAATTACTCACATTGCAGCTGCTGCCTTTCCAGCTGGTGGACTCTGCTCCCTTCTGTGAATTTGCTGAATGTGCTGTACCACAGTGGCAGGTTCCAAAACACCATTTCTTTTCACGGAAGGCCATTCCAGCACTATACCAGCACGTGGAAGACAATGTTATCGAGTCATTGGGAAAAGCAGTCAGCAGCAAGGTGCATGTGACTTTAGACACGTGGTCCAGCAAGCATGGACAGGGTCGTTACATTTCCTTCACTGCACACTGGATAACTCTGAATGCAGCTGGAAGGGATCCAAGATAGGCTCTGTGCTGGAGCTTGTTCATTCACCACGCCTCCAGAAATCTGCTTGTATCAGGTCTGTTTGCTCCACCACCACCTCTCCCTCTTCCTCCTCCTCCTTCTGTGTCTCTGGCGAAGTGGCTGTTAAACCGACATCTGACAGGGTCTACGCAATGGCTCAAGCAAAAAGAAGCCATACTGTGCTTGAGCTGGCTTGTTTAGGGGACAGGAGCCACACCGGGCCAGAAATTCTGTCAACTCTGCAGGGGCAGGTTCAGAGATGGTTTACACCACGCCAGCTTCAGCTGGGAATGATCGTCTGTGATAATGGCAGCAACCTTCTCTCCGCCCTATGCAAGGTAAATTGACACATGTACCATGCCTAGCACACGTCCTAAATCTAGTGGTACAGCGTTTCCTAACCAAGTACCCAGGGCTGGCAGAGCTTCTCAGCCAGGCCAGAAAAGTCTGTAGCCACTTCAGACGGTCATTTCCAGCAAGCGTTCGCCAGGCAGAAATTCAAAGAGAATTCCACCTTCCCACAAACCATCTGATCTGTGACATGCCCACCAGGTGGATCTCAACATTAGCAATGCTGCAGGCACCAGTGGCGACTCTAGGAACAATATTTAGGGGGGGCACAGAAGATACCGCAGTCAAAACTGGGGGGCACTAATAATTTTCACCACTAAATCATACCACTGAATAAAAGTAAGGGCCCTATCACCTAGTGTGAACTAAAACACCATCACTAAAGGAAAAATTTAGTGTGAGTCGCTAAAACTTACAGGGTTATTCAGAGAGAGGTGAAAAGTAGGAGAATGACTGGAGAATGGAAAATTCTTGGTCAAAGAATCGGCTATTTTGACCTAGAATTTTCCATTCTCCAGTCATTCTCCTGCTTTTCACCGCTTTCTGAATAACCCTGTTAGTGCCTGACGACCTACTAACAGATCACCTTGACTGCAGTAGTCCATGAACAAGGTCGTTTGGCGCACGCTTGGGAAACTCTAAGACCCAAGTTGAGACCCAGCGCTAATGCGGTTGTGTACAGGATAGAACGTTTTTTCCTGTGCAGAGTGCCGGGTCATACCTATCCCCACCCTCACAAGCTTGAATATGAACACATCCAGTGAATAACCTCTCACCCCTGCATTATTAAAATCCTCCACGGTGGCCATATCATCCATGTTTTGATGCACACATATATTAAGGCTGATGGGCATTGTATGATAAATGCCTCCCAGCAGCATGTTGAATCATTACACTGCATTTAATAGATCCAAAAGGAAGGCCAGGTGAGCGACAAAAATTTCCCTGCTACAGCATATAAACAATACATGTTTCAGGGCAAGACTTATCCATGTGTTCCTTTAAACATGGTCCACATAGTCACCCTAATAATCAACTGCTTACATACTATGAATAGCCCCCAGCATAAAATGTTTAAAATTAGGCAATATATTAGAATTAGGATATATGTGGATAAAGGATACATTTATAATAGAGCCGACTGCAACAGCAGCGACATTGCTGACCATATCCATTACTATGGTGTATGGGGCCAAGAGAACACCTGTGTTGCATTCCTTTCAATTGCCTGTTAATTTTGGACGAGGACCTGTTTTTTCTGTTTTTTTGGAGTTAGCACCAGGGCTGAGCAGTAGGTAAAATGTTGCAATTAGTGCACCTCAAAAAATTTAGTGCTGGCACCAAGTGATCTGTAAAGATATCTAGCACTCCCCGTGTTAAGTATAGGACGCGGAAAGTACAGTAAGCTCGCGGTACAAATCGCTAATAGCGACGCGCAAAGTGATTTTTCCCATTTGTAGCGGGAGGCAAACGATCTGTTGGTCAGGCGCTAGACTGAATTAACCTGGCGCTAACGCAAAATCACGCCGACGCAAGGGTTAGCTCACACCAAGTAATAGTGCCCTAAATAAGTATATATATAAATAAGATTACAAACCCCAGAGTAATGTGATGCAATGATGCCTTGTTGTTGTACTAACCTAATACTTAAATTCAATATTTTATTTGACGCAATTTGGCAGTTTCCGCTGAATGTCTGATAACTGCTTCAGCGATTCCACTTTTAGCAAATTACAGTGACCATTCACTAAATAGAGAATTCACCTTATTTTCTGCAAAATAAATTCCCCGAAATGTGACGGAAAGCAGAGGATCTACAGATCATTAGACCCTTTAGATTCTAACTTCCATAATAACCCCTAAAATGCCTTAAACCCAGAAATACAATAAAAATAATAAACAATGTGGCATTTAGCTACCCCTCACCCCTAAAATGCCATTAATCAAGGGAAAACATGAAATGAATACACTGAGGCATGTAGCCAACCATTAACCCCTAAAATGCCATTAATCAAGGAAAAAACAAATGTATACTGTGAGGGATGAAGCCTGCCCATTAACCCTTAATATACAACTAAACCAAGGCATAAACTAACGTAATACACAATGTAATGTATAGTCTGAACATTAACCATTTCACTGCTGAGCCATTTCAACCCTGTGAAAATGTTTATGTTTAAGTGCACGTTTTTATTTGATGTTTTATGACTTTTACATCACACTGAATATGGTCATGGGGGGTATCATTGGAAAGGCCAGAATCTGCCCTTTCAAATTACACCTAGTTCATCCATATACGATGCATAGCTACGGAGATACGTTGGTCCGAAGAAGTGTGGGAAGCTGGATGATGATTTTTGGTGGGGGGCACATGGGGGGGCAAGGAACAACCTAGGGGGCAATTGCCCCCCCTTGCCCCCCTGTAGAGTCGCCTATGGCTGCAGCATCTGCACAAGCAGCAGAGGGCCATCAACGAGTACCTGTGTGAGTATGGCACAACTTGGTTTCCCCCCGCAGTGGCTGATGATCAAGGATGCATGCACTGTACTGTCACCATTTGAGGAGGCAACGAGGATGGTGAGCAGGGACAGTGCATGCATCAATGACACAATTCCTTTAGTGTTCCTGCTGGAGCTCACTCTGCGGGGAATTATAGATGTGGCTCTAGAGGCAGAGCAGCGGGAGGAAGAGGAGGCCTTCCCTAGCTCTGAAGGCCCCAGTCTTTCCGCAGACAGCATTCCAGCAGGTCCTCCTCAGATCAGACAGGAGGAGGATGAGGATGAGGAGGAGGAGGAGGAGGAATATTTAAGTAGTGGGGTCATTGAATGTGGGGATTCCTCAAGGGAGGGTTTTGTGTGCCCAGAAACACAAGGGCTAGTGCGTGGCTGGGAGGAGGAAGTGCACGATATGGTCATCCTCATTGATCAGGAAGACTCGGAAGCTAATGCCACCTCCAACCTACGCTGCATGGGCTCCCTTATAATGCAAAGCCTGCTAAAGGACCCCAGGATTCGTGCTATCAAGGAGAGGGATCATTACTGGTTGGCAACCCTTCTTGATCCACGATACAAGGGTAAAGTTTCAGAGCTCATCCTGCCCGCACAGAGAGAGCACAGGATGAAAAAACTTGAGGACGCTCTAAAGCGACACTTGTGTAACACCTTTCCAGGCACTGGTAGGTTACCAAGTGATGACACAGGTGCTTCTGAGGCTGCAGATGATCAGAGGAATAGTGCTGAAGGCCAGGGCCGCTTGACTGATGCATTTTTAAATTTTTTTAGTCCACGACGCCCAGGGACGTCAAATGTAGGCACCCATTGCCAGCGTCTTCACCATATGGTGCAGGACTACCTAGGGGCAAGGGCAGACCTGGATACCTTTCCAGCAGATGATCCACTGGCTTACTGGGTGTTGAGATTGGATCACTGGCCAGAACTTAGCCAATATGCTATGCAGTTACTAGGTTGCCCTTCATCTAGCGTGCTTTCTGAAAGGACGTTCAGTGCCGCTGGAGGTTTTGTCACAGACAAAAGAGTGCGTCTGATCACTGACTCTGTAGACCGGCTGACATTTATAAAAATGAATCAGTCCTGGATCAGCAGTTATCAATCCCCTGATGCTGACGTAACGGCATAGATCAGGGATGTCTTCTGCATTCACAAAACCTCCAGCACTGAATTCTTCCACAATACCACAAAAGGGTTACGGTGTGAAGGCACTTGCTGCCATGAAAGGCACAATATTTGGCTGCACTGACGCCTGTGCCGGATTTATATCATTTTAATTTTTTGAACTGCAGGGTCCACCCCTGCACTCTTCACACAATACTACAGAGGGGTTACTGTAGGAATGCACTTGCTGGCCTGGCAGCCTGGCATCAAAAGCACAATATCTGGGTGCACTGACGCCCATTACCAGATTCATATCTTTTTAATATAGGACCGCAAGGTCCACCCCTGCATTCTTCCACAATACTACAGAGGGTTTACTGTAGGAATGCACTTGCTGGCCTGGCAGCCTGGCATCAAAAGCACAATATCTGGGTGCACTGACGCCCATTACCAGATTCATATCTTTTTAATATAAGACCGCAAGGTCCACCCCTGCACTCTTCCACAATTACTAAAGAGGGGTTACTGTATGATGGCACTTGCTGGCCTGGCACCAAAGGCACAATATTTGAGTGCACTGCCACTGACGCCTGTATCAGATTCATATCCTCAGAGGGGTTACTGTGTGACGTGTGTTGCCGACGGTAAAGGCCCAATTTTAAAGCACCTATTGTTACTTTCATCCAAAGCCTGCATAAGTTTCACAATACTTTAGCCAAAAAATCACTAAACTTTTTCTGCGTGTCCGAAAATGTCTCCTCTTTTTATACAGACTGCCACCCAAGCAGTTGTTTCTGGAAATATTAAAGGAAAAGCATTTACCGTCATTTGAAATGTCATTTTTTGGTTTTTACATATTTCTATACAATCTGAGAAATCCGCCACTTCACGGGCAGGTTATGGGGACCTCCTAGGCACGATATTTGAAGGAATTTTTCATTTTTATTTATAACCCTTATTTCATGGAAAACTCACTGTTCCTTTAAAAACGTTTTTTTCTTCAACTTTTTGTCCTTGTTTCCTGTCACCCAGGGCACTACCCTGACCCCATACACCTTTTATGTCAAATATCTAGCATATATGCCCTCTTTGAGGGCACTCTAAAAATCGAACTTTTGAGTCCCATTGACTTTCATTGAAGTCGGTTCGCGTTCGAGCTCGAACTTTTGAAATTGTTCGAATGCGAACCGAACACGGGGGTGTTCGGATCATCCCTAGACAAGAGGAGTTTTATTGGTCATCAGGATCACTAGCACTAGTGTTACAGAAATGGTGGGTACAAGGAAAAAGCCTCTATCATGATCTGAGGGTAGAAAAAGGAGAGGGATAGGTCAGCATCAGTAATGTGGTACGCTAATCTGAAGAGATGGGTTTTAAGGGATTTCTTAACAGCCAGAAGATAAGAGGAGAGTCTGTTAGGTTGAGGTAGGCCATACCAAAAGACCATATTTCAAACTTCTAGATGAGGTACTGGCCTCTGACTACAATTTTCATGTGACATTTGATAATTTTTAGAAACCAGAAACAGCACCTGGCACTCCAAAGAATTTTGTGTTGTTTATTGAAGGAAAGGATAGAACCTTTTGTAGCGCATCAAAATAGGCTTTAGGATAAACTTCAACAAAGAAGTATATCAATCATAAAGTGCATCAGTAATAAAGTGACAAATATTCAATCAATGTGCACATAAACAAAAGTGCAATTGTGTCATAAAACACAATAAAGTGCAACAATACATAAAGTACCAGCAGTGCAGCAGGTATAAAGGAGTCTATAAGGTGCAACAGTGTCCAATTGTGCAAAAAATTTGTAAATTCAGTAATACAGTCCGATATACTGGTATAGGTACCAAATAATGAAATAGAAAAGATATTACTTAATTTTTCTTTATACTCAAACGATGCATAAATGTAGTCCTCCTTTCTTGATTCGTATTTCTCTTGCCGTCTCTCAATAATGGAGAGGATGGCCAGAAATGAGAAAAAAGGTAAAAGGAAAAAAAGGGGAAAAGAAGATTTGTGGGAAAGAAAAAAATAGAAAAAAATGATCGTGCAGAAAATCCAGAACAAATATGGCAGATAAATTATTCGTAGAAATATGGAAACTCACATTTATAAGAGCCCAAAAAAATCCCTGGCTCTAGGTTTAGAAGCTTCCAGCCATATAGAGGGTGGCGTGTCCCTTCTTAGATCTTCAACTCTGGTTGCGATGACTATAATGGAATGATAGACAGCGCTCCCATAGTATATTACCGTATTATAATAAAGAGAGGTGACAATGTATTAAACTCACCGGATATGGAGCCTCTTCCACGCAGGCTCAATCAGTACAGCATCAGGTACACTATGGTGGATACCAAGGACCTCTTCCCAACCGTCTAAAGACCAAATATCAGGAGCTTCCAAATAGTATCGAATAAATATCCAAGGGAGAGTGGTCGAAGGAAAATAAACCATATAAAATTTATTATATATTAAAAAATGGACAGATGCGTTACCGAGACGCGTTTCGGCATTAACAGCCTTCCTCAGTGGGTATATTATGTGAGCTATTGTCCAAAAAGTCTCTAAACAGGAGCAAAAGTAAAAAAGTCCTCTTTTATACAGTCCTTTCATAAGATTGCCCGGGCCACATGAACAGCGTAGGACTTCCTACATCCGGTTGCGTGACCTCCGTAATTTCCAGTCCGGCTCGTTACCCAGAGATGCCTTGCGGTAGTTCCCCGACGGAGTCAACACAACATGTCCCGCTGTCAATCAGGAAGAGGAAGTAAATAGAAACCACTGCTGATCGAAAAAACGAAAGTAAAAGAAGCCTGGGAGTAGATATCCCTCTAAATATATATTGCAAATCCATAAAGGGACACACTGTCTCAAAATAACAGTGTCTCTATTCCCGATGCCCAAAGCATGTAAGAAAAAGGAGAAATATTCACAGAACATATTCTATAAAAACACATTTGCCATAAACATCAATGAGAACCTATATGTACCGCATGTCAACAAAGAAAATGCACATATCCATAGGAATTAACGATAAATAAAAGATTGAAAGAGTGATCATTCTAAAATAGAAATAAATATAATTAATCTAAAATTGAAGGAAGACCTGCATACTATGTACTGCTCCAATCATTGGATCTATGAAGCCAAATAAATATATTAAATATATTAAAAAAATTATATATATATATATATATATATAAAAAGGGGCAGTTGATGAGGAGGAATTGCACAGACATTTCGGATTATGATACGCAATTCCTTAAATTACATTTCAGAATATGCTGATAAGGGTTATAGGACACATACTCTGGATGAAAGAAGGATGGAGGTTAGGACAATGGAAAGATCAGTCTTATTGAAGAAAAAGGATACTATGAATAAAAAGTTTAGTGAAGATGTACCTTTTGTTTTCTCGTTTAACCCTTTTAATAAAGAGATTAGGAGTATAAAGAAACATAGAAACATAGAAAAATGTCGGCAGATCAGAACCTTTCGGCCCATCTAGTCTGCCCAATTACATGGATACTTTACCTGGATTTATCTTTTGTTTAGGATTTGTTTGTTTTGTTTATGCCTATCCCATGCCTGCTTAAATTCAATTACTGTTTTGGCCTCTGCCACTTCAACTGGAAGGCTGTTCCATGTATCCACCACCCTCTCAGTAAAATAATGCTTTCTGATGTTACTTTTAAACCTTTGCCCCTCTAATCTAAGACTATGTCCTCTTGTTTTGCTATTTTGTTTCCTTTTAAATATACTCCCTTCCTCTACCTTGTGGATTCCCTTTACGTATTTAAATGTTTCTATTATATCTCCTCTGTCTCGGTCTCCATTACTGCACACAGTACTCCAAGTGAGGTCCCACCAGTGCTCTGTACAGTGGCATGAGCACTTCCCTCTTCCTACTGCTAATACCTCTCCCTACACAACCAAGTATTCTGCTAGCCTTTCCTGCTGCTCTATTACATTGACTACTTACCCTTAGATCCTCTGAAATAATAACCCCTAAATCCCTTTCCTCAGATGTTGAGGTTAGGACTGTAACAAATATTCTATATTCAGCCCTTGGGTTTTTACGCCCCAGGTGCATTATCTTGCACTTATGCACATTAAAACTCAATTGCCACAGCTCCGACCATTTTTTTAGTTTACCTAAATCATTTGTCATTTGGCTGATCCCTCCAGGAACGTCAATCCTGTTGCAAATCTTTGTGTCATCAGCAAAAAGACATACTTTTCCATTAATACCTTCTGCAATATCTATAATATAATTGAGTAAGGCTTGGCGTGTCCGTCGTCAAGCCTTACTCTTCGCATGCGCGCGCAACCAGCGGCGGTTGGTTGCGCACGCATGCAACCGCCGCGGCACGAGCCGGCTGTGCGCTCGCCGCAGCGGTTACAAGATGCACACAGCAGCCGGGTAGAGGCTGCGCTCGCAGCCTCTACCCGGCTGCCGCGCGCATCCATCCCCGAGCGGCGAAGGGAAAGTTCCCTCGCTTCCGCTCTTTGAAGGACCCAAGCCGCGGTCACGTGACCGCGACTTGGGTCCTTCAACGACCGGAAGTGGGGAAACTTTCACTTCGCCGCTCGGGAAGGTAAGTATGAGGAGCTCATGGGGCGGCTGTCCGAATGCCGATAGAGCAT
Organism: Leptobrachium leishanense; assembly: GCA_009667805.1. Taxonomy (NCBI): domain Eukaryota; kingdom Metazoa; phylum Chordata; class Amphibia; order Anura; family Megophryidae; genus Leptobrachium; species Leptobrachium leishanense. The sequence goes on from CM019064.1 coordinate 391,813,342, forward strand.
TCGAACAGCCGCCCCATGTCTGGTCTGGGGTCTGAGCTGGGGGGCATATAGCCATGAGAGGTGGGGGCAAATATCCGAGAGGTGGGGGGGCAAATATCCATGAGCTGGGGCATATATCCATGAGAGGTGGGGGCCAAATATCCATGAGCTGGGGCAGTATCCACGTGCTGGGGCAGTATCCACGTGCTGGGGCAGTATCCACGAGCTGGGGCAGTATCCACGTGCTGGGGCAGTATCCACGAGCTGGGGCAGTATCCACGTGCTGGGGCAGTATCCACGAGCTGGGGCAGTATATCCACGAGCTGGGGCAGTATATCCACGTGCTGGGGCATATACCCACGTGCTGGGGCAGTATATCCACGTGCTGGGGCATATATCCACGTGCTGGGGCATATATCCACGTGCTAGGGCAGTATATCCACGTGTTGGGGCAGTATATCCACGAGCTGGGGCATATATCCACGAGCTGGGGCAGTATATCCACGAGCTGGGGCAGTATATCCACGAGCTGGGGCAGTATATCCACGAGCTGGGGCATATATCCACGTGCTAGGGCAGTATATCCACGTGTTGGGGCAGTATATCCACGTGTTGGGGCAGTATATCCACGAGCTGGGGCATATATCCACGAGCTGGGGCAGTATATCCACGAGCTGGGGCAGTATATCCATGAGCTGGGGCAGTATATCCACAATAGACTGCCCTCTGGGCAGGCTTTCCACCTTGTCACTAATAAAAATATTAAATAGAATGGGTCCAAGTACTGACCCCTGAGGTACCCCACTGGTAACAAGACCTTGCGCCGAATAAACTCCATTTACCACAACCCTCTGTTGCCTGTCACTCAGCCACTGCCTAATCCATTCAACAATATTGGAATCCAAGTTCAAAGAAACACTGGCCTATTTTATGTAAAGACCCTATGCTGAGAGATAACTTACCAATAATACCACGGATTATTTGTAGAGGAACAAGCAATCTAAAGATGGAACTCACACACAAATTAAAGAAAAAGACACCCATTAACCATTTTGGCATAAGAGCTGGATTCCACCAATGTGGCAATTGCTTGAATTGCAGAAATACTAGAGGGGAAAAAAAAAACGATAACAGAGATAGAAAGAAGCGGTGAGACCATCAAATTGAGAGAAGTGATGACTTGCTTTTCTAGCAATGTAGTATATGTTCTAACTTGTCCTTGTGGACTGAATTATGTGGGTCGTACCACAAGACATTTGAATAAATGAATACAAGAACATATACGGAATATTCGGAATGGCTTCGAGAAGCATAGTGTGTCATTACATTTTAAACTTAAGCATAATCAGAATCCAGAAGGCCTTATTTTTAGAGAGGTCAAAAAATTGGAACCTTTTTGAAGAGGTGGCAGTTTGGAGAAGAGATTAGGTAAAGAAGAGATGAAATGGATCTATCTGATGAATTCACTACAACCATATGGATTGAACGCTGATTTCGAACTTTGCCATATTCTTAATGAATAATGGTCTTTTTGTTGATACCCTAATTTTCTTATATACGCGCATTTATAGTCTGTCTCCCTCCTTCCTCCCATTATTTTCTAGTTATACATGGTCTTTAGACGCAGATGTGTTTTTATTCTCCCCCCGCTTGCGATATATATGTAGTGTATGTGTGTGTGTATATATATATATACATATATACTCTAAAATATTTTCCACATATGTGTCGTATTTATATATATTTTTATAATTTTAATATTTCTTAGGTTGTGATAGACTGTGGTACATAGGCTCCTCTCCCATTTTTATATATATATATATACATTTTTTTAATATATTTAATATATTTATTTGGCTTCATAGATCCAATGATTGGAGCAGTACATAGTATGCAGGTCTTCGTTCAATTTTAGATTAATTATATTTATTTCTATTTTAGAATGATCACTCTTTCAAACTTTTATTTATCGTTAATTCCTATGGATATGTGCATTTTCTTTGTCATGCGGTACATATAGGTTCTCATTGATGTTTATGGCAAATGTGTTTTTATAGAATATGTTCTGTGAATATTTCTCCTTTTTCTTACATGCTTTGGGCATCGGGAATAGAGACACTGTGTTATTTTGAGACAGTGTGTCCCTTTATGGATTTGCGATATATATTTAGAGGGATATCTACTCCCGGGCTTCTTTTACTTTCGTTTTTTCGATCAGCAGTGGTTTCTAGTTACTTCCTCTTCCTGATTGACAGCCGGACATGTTGTGTTGACTCCGTCGGGGAATTACCGCAAGGCATCTCTGGGTAACGAGCCGGACTGGAAATTACGGAGGTCACGCAACCGGATGTAGGAAGTCCTACGCTGTTCATGTGGCCCGGGCAATCTTATGAACGGACTGTATAAAAGAGGACTTTTTTACTTTTGCTCCTGTTTAGAGACTTTTTGGACAATAGCTCACATAATATACCCACTGAGGAAGGCTGTTAATGCCGAAACGCGTCTCGGTAACGCATCTGTCCATTTTTTAATATATAATAAATTTTATATGGTTTATTTTCCATTGACCACTCTCCCTTGGATATTTATTCGATACTATTTGGAAGCTCCTGATATTTGGTCTTCAGACGGTTCGGAAGAGGTCCTTGGTATCCACCATAGTGTACCTGATGCTGTACTGATTGAGCCTGCGTGGAAGAGGCTCCATATCCGGTGAGTTTAATACATTGTCGCCTCTCTTTATTATCCCTTTCGCTGCTGAGGCTTTTCCCGCCTCTGTGCTGAGGTCATTTTTACCGGTTTTGCTCATCATGTTTAAACGCGTTTTGAAGGCTTATTTTAGTATATGACCCAGACATATTATATATCGTTCTTTCCGTCAGAGTCGGCAGATTAATAATATGTCATTATTATATGTATACGTCATGACCTGTCTGTATATTATAACAAAAAATGCAATAAAATATGAATTTTCAATAATTTACAGCGTGTAAAGTGTTTTTTTTCCACATGTTAACATGCGATCAATTGCGGTTATATTTTGTATGGGGTGCGCTTGTTAAAAAAATTAGAGATGAGGTCTCGTTACATTTTTTTTGGGGAAAATTACACGATTTTTAACAAACGCACCGCATACAAAAATTGTTAGTGCAGCATCATTGTTCACATTATAATTGAAATGGGAACAATATTGCTGCATTAACAAACCAAAAAAAAGAACATAAAAGTGTTTATTTTTTTTTATAATTTTTTTTTAAATATTTTTTTATTTTTATTTTATTTATTTATTTATTTTTACAAACTTTTTTCACATTCGAGTTTGGTATCGTTGGAACGGCCATGCTCTGGCCGATCCAACAATACCAAACGTTAACCCCTAGCTGCCACGGATCGGGAGATAGGGAGTTCCAATGAACTCCCTATCTCCACCATTGGTGGCAGTTAGGGGTTAACTCCAGGACTGGCGTCATCGTGCTATGCACGATGACGCCAGTCCTCAGGGGGAGTTCCCGGAGGCTTGGCCGACATCCAAGATGTCGGCCAGCTCCGGGAAAGGATCACGAACCGGCGCTTTTCAGTGCCGATTCGTGATCCAGCTCCCCAGGGGTTAATGCCAGGTACCATTTGGAAGGGCAGGCTGTGCCCTTCCAAATGGTGCCTGGGTTAACCCCCGCAACACGCGCCGATCGGGAGGGAGAGAGGTCCGAAGGACCTCCCCCCTCCCTTTCAGGCGCCTCCTCCGCACATGCGGGGGGGCGCCTGAATTAGGTGTCATCGCGCTGCGCGATGACACCTAATTTCACCGGCGGCGGTTCCGGATGCTGGGCTGACATCGAGGATGTCAGCCCGCACCGGGGGGCCAGCGATCGCCGGAACCCGGCCGAACGCTGACCCCAAAGGGAGGACACGCTCAGCGCGTCCTCAGCACAGCAGGAGCCATGCGGAGGACGCGCTGAGCGCGTCCTCCGCATCGAAGTGGTTAAAATACGGTAATATACTATGGGAGCGCTGTCTATCATTCCATTATAGTCATCGCAACCAGAGTTGAAAATCTAAGAAGGGACACGCCACCCTCTATATGGCTGGAAGCTTCTAAACCTAGAGCCAGGGATTTTTTTTGGCTCTTATAAATGTGAGTTTCCATATTTCTACGAATAATTTATCTGCCATGTTTGTTCTGGATTTTCTGCACGATCATTTTTTTCTTTCCCACAAATCTTCTTTTCCCCTTTTTTTCCTTTTACCTTTTTTCTCCTTTCTGGCTATCCTCTCCATTATTGAGAGACGGCAAGAGACATACGGATCAAGAAAGGAGGACTACATTTATGCATCGTTTGAGTATAAAGAAAAATTAAGTAATTTCTTTTCTATTTCATTATTTGGTACCTATACCAGTATATCGGACTGTATTACTGAATTTACACATTTTTTGCACAATTGGACACTGTTGCACTTTATAGACTCCTTTATACCCGCTGCACTGCTGGTACTTTATGTATTGTTGCACTTTATTGTGTTTTATGACACAATTGCACTTTTGTTTATGTGCACATTGATTGAATATTTGTCACTTTATTACTGATGCACTTTATGATTGATATACTTCTTTGTTGAAGTTTATCCTAAAGCCTATTTTGATGCGCTACAAAGGTTCTATTCTTTGTTTCATTTTTGGTTGATGCAGATTTTGGTTGTTTTTTCTGTATATTGTGTTTATTCCTTTTGGGCAGCATCTTACTATTTATTAGTCACAATCCCATTATTACCTTAGTCTAACAGCCTGTTTTATAAATAGGCGCCTACGCTGTATGAGATATATATATATCTTTTTCTTTTCTGTTTATTGAAGGACGTGCAAAGTTTTGATCATTTAGACCACTGGTCCATGTAACTCAGGGGTGCCTGGTGCCATTTTTGATTGAGAAAGGTATTATTAGTGGTTGGCCCCACTGGTCTCATGAGCACCCTCTGTTATTGAATTATAAAACAGCTCTCTGCTCATAGAGTAATATTTTGATGCATTCTAGATGCCATGGCTTTCTTATGAGAGAAGGGTTTCACCCCCCCCCCATTTTCCCTTTTTCTTTCTCCTCTCCTGTTCTTCTTTGTTCACTTTCTAAATTGCACTACTTACAATACCGGGCTGGACATTTACCAACTTGTGGATAGCATACTTATGGGTATATTTTTTAAATGTGCAACACACCCATTAGTGCAGTGTACGTCTCATCCAGTTTTTGAAAATATAGTATCTATGTGTAGACACTTGATATGAACCCCTATTGGAGCATTTTGGACATCACATTCCAAAACAACGTTTGTTATTATTATTATTATTGAGTTTTCCCACTGACACTGTGCATGACTATAACAGATGTCACGCTTCAGGGAGGGCTTTCCACAAGATTTATGAGTTTGTCTGTGAGAATTTCTACCCGTTTTTCGGAGATTTTAAGCAGAACATAACATAAAGAAAAAATTATAAAATATATCAATATTCTCCAAAAGTATACAAATTATAGGAAAAGCAAATGTACAGTAACCTACATTTTCAGCTGAGCTGCAGAGGGAGTTTGTAACTCAACTGGAAAAACAGAGGAGCTGTCAGTATTAACGATTAGGCCTCTCTTATACTTAAGGACTCAATCATTAACTCAAGTGGAATGGGGTCCATAATGTCCTGATACTTTGTTTTTTTTTGTGTTGGCATTTCTCAAGATGATCAATTAATCAGCAAAAAATAAATGGATAATTGGGAGAGATCTACAAGGATGAAACAAATACACGTTTCATAGCGCAAAATGTAAATACACTTGTCAAAAATGCCCCCTGCTTGAAATTCACTCACAGAATGTAAGATCGTTAAGGCACATCAAAACCAACATCAATAGTTTCTACCCCACACCTGCATGATCCTGGAGGAAAGACTTTTATTTAATGTCATTTTATCCCTGATGAGGGCTAATCGTTAGACGAAACGCGTTGGATCTTTGTTTTGTGTTATTTGTTTTTTACCCAATAAAATCCTGCTTACATTTACGGAAAAGCTTCCTTGGTGCTTCCTGGGGTGGCAAGAATTACCAGGCTGTGGTTCCAGGACAGGCAGATGTGGGGTAACAAGTAATGATGTTGGTTTTGATGTGCCATAAAGATCTTGCATTCTGTGAGTGAATTTCAAGCAAGGGGCATTTTTGACAAATGTATTTACATTTTGCGCTATGAAACTTGTATTTGTTTCATCCTTGTAGATCTCTCCCAATTATCCATTTAAGGGAAGAGTCGTCTGGGAACTACAAGGTTAACACAATTATTCCTGATTGTCACATCAGTTTTTGTTTTGGTGAACAATTAATCAGGACAGATTTTCTTAGACCTCAAGTTATACACAGAGGCATGTCCATATTTTAATATGTGGACACAAGTCACATTTATTACATACAAACTGTAAATAATCACAATTTTTTAATTTTTATGTTCTTTATTATAAACCAAATAAGAAAAGCCCCAAATGTGTTTCAAAAATTGGAGCAAGTAACCGAACAGGCACACCCTCTACTCACATCTATAATTATGATACTAATCTTTACTATAAAATCTTATAAATAAATGTCTTGTGAGTAAAAGAATTGAAATCAGTGATAGACTTTACTACTCTGAGTTGTGTTTCTGATGTAACTCAACACAATCTCAGGCAAATTCAGGTTGGCATTAAGGATGGCCTGCTGGTTCGAATCGGTTCGATGTTTGATTCGAACACCGGCTGTTCGAAAATTCTCAAACTTAAAACTTTTCAGGACGTTTGCTGAAAGTTCGAAAAAAAGTCAAATTCCAAAAAATACTTAAAAGATCCTAAAAAAATCTATAGATTAAGAGACTTTTTACTGCAGAATATTATAATCAATGGTTTATTAGATATTGGATTAAAACGGGAATATTTTTAACATTGAAGCCTATGGGATTCATAAACATTTCCCACTCATTGTTGGTCAAACATTTCCCACTGATTGTCGGTCAAACATTTACCACTGATTGTTGGTCAAACATTTCCCACTCCTTGTTGGTCAAACATTTCCCACTCCTTGTTGGTCAAACATTTCCCACTGATTGTTGGTCAAACATTTCCCACTCCTTGTTGGTCAAACATTTCCCACTGATTGTTGGTCAAACATTTCCCACTCATTGTTGTTCAAACATTTCCCATGGCTTCAAATCACGTTTATACATGAGCAAAAGCAGTAAAAATGAGCACAGCACACAGTGATGAAATGGCTCAGCACTTAGCAGTAAAAGGATTAAAAAAATTAAAAAACTTTTTTCATTGTTTCCTGTCCCACAGGGCAGTAACCGGACCCCCATACACCTTTTATGGCCAATATCTTGCATATATGCCCTCTTAGAGGGGACCTTAATTTTCAAACGTTCGAGCCCCATTGACTTTAATGGTGTTCGCATTGTGTTCGAGTTCGCATTCGAACTTTTTAAGGTGTTGAGTTCAAATGCGAACTGAACACGGGGTGTTCGGTCCATCACTAGTTGGCATTACTTGGCACGGTCTTGCATTGACGCCAAGCATTTCCCTTGCTAGAACTGATACAGTTCTTCCAAGCTGCACAATTGTTTCCCCCTATGTCAAGTGTTTCCCATTGTAGTTCTGTGTTTGGGAAATGCTTACCATTTGAAGGGACCATTAAACCGATTACATCCATAAATATTTTCATAGAATCCTTGGGTCGAATTGTATTTTGCAATAATCATTAATGCATGATAGAAAATGAAAGAAACATTCACAGATACATACTTATAGATACATGTTATACCTTGTTGGCAGGTACTGTATAGGTAATACAAATCGGATGGTGTAGTGATTTATATCATAAATCTTTGTATGAGGCCAAAAAGGCAAATATCAATATTTGTTATGGTAACCTGTTAACTATACGTCTATGTCTATCTATCTATAAGGGATAGACCGATATGAACTTTTATGCGCCGATACCGATTCTCAGCAGCCTTTCAGGCCGATAACCAATAACAGGTGCAGATTTTCTGTACATTAAATTTTTTTTAAATCCCAGTTACTACACAAATCTGCCGCCAACTGAACATGTTTAATAAAATTCTGAACATTACAACAACTGAGAAAAATAGCTTTCCAGAACACAGAATAATGGCAAAAAAAGCTATAACTATCACACACTAAACATCACTACTAGAAATCTAAACAATATGTAAGGTTAAGGAATCACAGCGCTCAGTGACTGTTTAAATAATAAAACTCTCAGTAATGTGTGCTGTGTATGTGCGTATCACAACAGTAAAATCCTCATACACAGCACGTTACTGTGAGTTTTATTGCTGTGGAGCTCTGTGATACGCTCTTACACACCACACATTACTGCAAGTTTTATTGCTGGGCTCTGATTAAGATACAGAGTAATGTGCTCTGTGTATGAGCGTATCACAAAACTTCACAATGCAGCATCATTGTTCACTTTATATTTGTGAATAATACTGCTGCGTTAGAATTTTTTTATAAATAACATTTTATTTATTTAATTTTACATAAAGCTTATCGTGCTTGGTATCAATGACACCTCATATGACCCTCTGGCTTCTCTGGTTTCAGAGATATAGGGGTCCAAAGGACCCCCATATCTCCCCCATAGGGAATCCCCTACCAGGCTGACGTCAGTGACGTGTCAGATGATGTCAGTGGGCGGGGATATGACCTGCAGGCAGGCCTGACAAAGATGCGGGAGAGGTACGTGATGGGCGCCAGATTGGCACCGAGCCGCAGATCTTCGCTGATGGGCTGCAGACGCCATCCTCAACTTAGCAGAGGAGCGTCTACCTTGGCGGTACGCGCTGTTACCGTCAGAATAAATTTTTTATCGGTATATCACCTATGTAGCAAGCCGATACCGATAATGGGGAACAAAAATTCAATATCGGGCCCGATTATGGGTGGGACTGATAATCATCAACCCCTACTATCCATCTATTGATCTATCTGTTGGTTGGTCATTCCTTCTGTCTGTTTATCTCTCTACTTCCCTGCCTGCTTTTACATCTTTCATTGTACCTGCTTGCATATATATGTATGCCTAAACATGAAGTTTGCATTTTAAAATAATACTCGGTGTATTGTGTGACCTCGATAGTGGTCTACTCTGAAACAATTCCCACACAGAAAAGCTCCTGAATTGTATCCCCTGGGAGAAAATACAAGAGAACTTGTGACAAAACAGTCTGGAAAAGTATTTACGTCTGTAAACTGTAGATAAAATGATGGGACCAGATGTGTCTCTTGAGCCACTGACTGGTTGTGAACCTTATTTGGTAAAACATGAAAGGAACTTTAGGGAAACACAAACAAAATAGTCTAGTACCGCGATGCTTTGAAGATTTCTGTATAGTTTCTCTATTTTGTTTATATGTTTGGGGAATTTTCCTGAGAATGAATAATTTTTGCAATTTGTTTAAATATTATTAGTAACACAAAATAACTCCTCATAATACTGTATTTGACTTACTACCTTTGTAATGGTGAAACCAGGACATACTTGAAAACGAGAGAAATCTCAATGTATCCTTCCTGGTAAAATTCTTTATAAATAAATAAATAAGACAGAATAAACATTTTTTTCCACATTCAGATTAATATACACATATGTAATGTGCACCGAGTGTCTTAATTACTAAGTAATAAATTTAATATAAGACAAACATTGGAAGGAAGTGGAACTCACCAAAAAATCCTGAACACATACTCAAGCTTTACAATGTGATAGTTACTCAGAGTATTTTACATATAATGGTAGTATGGAATGGTATAGTATATATACATATATAAAAACAAGTAGTGTGATATTCTATAATTCATAAAGAGAACACCTCTCAGAAGGGTAATGCAAATTCCACAGGTACTAGATCTGTTTATAGGCTCTGTATTAACTAGCTTAACGAAAACTCAAAGTTTTCCAGGCTCTAAATATTGCTTCTCATTAGATTTCATCTGGATAAAATGTATAAAACATAAAAGAAGTGATCTTAAGGTCGAATGGTTCCAACAATTTCCAAAAATAATGTACTTAAATCCTTCCCTATCATGGTTGACTATCTTTGATGTTCAAATCTCACACAGCATTGAGTAAACTTGATCTGATAATATTCTAGGGCAGTGTTTACCAGTCCTGTCCTCATGATGATCCCCTAACAGGCCAGGTTTTACAGGTATCTGAAGCACAGCACATGTGATATGATTTGCTGCTCAGTGATTGAATGTTGCAGCATGAATTTCCCAAAGGGAATTCTTAAAAACTGACCTTTTAGTGGACCCTGAGGACAGTGATGGGAAACACTGTTCTAGATCAATGCAAAGGAATTTTGTTTACTGCAAAGTTAATTTGCAAATGCGCTCTAGAATGTGCTCCTAAAGTTTCAGCACCTTGGACATGCTATACATATATAGCTGTCTGAACAGCTTGGAGATTCAATTTAATTTTTTCTTTTGCAGAAAGATGGAGCTCCAGTTACACATATATTAGAGCTTTTCTACCTGTCAAATAAGCTTTCTGTCCATAAAATTTATCTAAAATATAGTTTATAAAGAGTACATAAATTAGGGATGTGCATGACTTTTTTTTTCGTCTCGGGTTTTTTTTCTGGTGTTTTTTTTTCATTTCGGATCATTTTGGACAGTTTTTCTTTAGTTTCGGATTGCTTCGATTCGGAGATTCAGATCATTTCGGCAATTTGGCTCATTTTGGTTGATTCGGATCAGTTGGATTTTCATTTTTTTATGAGTTATTTCGTTTTTTTATTGCTTATTTAAGAATGGGAAGTAGATTACTAGTACCAATAGAATGAAAGTTTCTTTACTTATTTATTTTTATATTATTTTCTATGCGGATTCATATGCTGCATTAATTATACTGCAGGGGGGCACTTGTGTATGGATTCATATGCTGCATTGAAACCTATAGGTTAAAAGTGCCACCTTTTTGAATAGCAAATTGGCCATGAAATTACACCGTACAGAAAAATTCACTGTTCTGTGCAATTTTGAGGCTAATTCAGTGCTCTTTAAATAACCCCTGCTAGGTTAGATATTAGGTTTAGAAGCTAGGGTTAGAAATTAGGGACAGGACAGCAGCAGAAATTCTAAACCTAATTTCTAACCTAAATTCCTAACCCTAGCTTCTGACCGTAATTTCTAACCCTAGCTTCTAACCCTAATTTCCAACCCTAATTTGTAACCTTAATTTTTATCTCTATTTTTTAATCCTAATTTCTAACCCTAGCATCTATCCCTAGCATCAAACCCTAATTTGTAACCCTAATTTCCAACCCTAGCTTCTAACCCTAGCTTCTAACCCTAGCTTCCAACCCTAATTTCTAACCCTAGCTTCTAACCCTAGCTTCTAACCCTAGCTTCTAACCCTAGCTTCTAACCCTAATTTCTAACCCTAATTTCTAACACTAGCTTCTAACCCTAGCTTCTAACCTTAATTCCTAACCCTAGCTGCTAACCCCAATTTTCTAGGGGTTTTTCGGCCCTTTTTTTCCATTTTGGGTCGTTTCGGCAGATTTTCGTTTCGGTTTATTTAATTTCGTAATTTTTGTCGATTCGGCAGTCTTTTTCAATGGGTTATTTCGTTTTATTTCACTTTCCTATTTTTGTGAGTAATTTAATTGTATTTTGGATTGATTTGTATTTAGTTTTATGAGTTATTTTGTTTTTTTATTGGTTATTTCAGAATAGGAAACAGATTACTAACAATTAAATGAAAGCCTTTTTTCCACCATAGCTTTCAATGTTAAAACAAATGTTTTTATTAAATATTTCTCTTAAACTGTTTAATATTTTAAATTGCAGCAAACACCAAACAGCCATTTCTTTTATTTATTTTTTAAGAGTATTTTTGGCATTTTCAGGAATTTTTGGGTTAATCTTTGGGTTTCCTAATTTATTTTAAAGAAACTAGCCTTTTTTCCACCATAACTTTCAATGTTAAAAAAAATTGCAGTTTTTAATTGTTTAATAAATATTTCTAAAACCTTTTAATATTTTGAATTGCAGCAAATGGCCATGTTTTTTATTTATATTTTAGGATTATTTTGGCATTTTTCGGGATTTTTTGGTTGAAAGTTTAGGTTCCTAACTTATTTTAAAGAAACTAGCCTTTTTTCCACCATAGTTTTCAATGTTAAAAAAATCCCTGTTTTTATTAAATATTTCTCTTAAACTATTCAATATTTTCAATTGCAGCAAACAGACATTTCTTTGATTTATTTTTTAGGATTATTGTGGCATTTTTCATGAATTTTTGTGTTAATCTTTAGGTTTCCTAATTTATTTTAAAGAAAATAACCTTTTTTCCCACCATAGCTTTGAATGTTAAAAAAATCCCAGTTTTTAACAGTTTATTAATTATTTCTAAAACCGTTTATTATTTTCAATTACAGCAAACAGCCATTCCTTTTATTTATTTTACTCTTAAGGGTTCCTAACTTATTTTAAATGTATAAGGAGGTCTGTTTTTTCTTTGCTGAACGCATACAGCTGGATTATCTTCTTACAGTGACTCTACTCTGTAAGTGTTCAGCAATGAATTTTGATACTATCCATGGTACTGACAAAATGTATTGTAACAAGACTGCCATTATCCATGGTCCTGAGGTGAACAAATAGACTGATAATATGTTTCACATTCGGCTACTGTCCATGGTTGTGACTCAGATCAGAACTATGGACAGTCGCTGATGGTGAAACATATTATCGATCTATTTCTTCACATCAGGACCATGGAAAATGGCAGGCTTGTTACTATCCATGGTACTGACAAAATGTATTGTATCAAAATTCATTGCTGGACACATACGGACTGTAAGAAGATAAACCAGCTGTATGCGTTCAGCAAAGAGAAAACAGACCTAGTTACATATTTAAAATAAATTAGGAACCCTAAAGATTAACCCAAAAATTTCAGAAAAATACCAAAATAATCCTAAAAAATAATTAAAAGAAATGGCTGTTTGCTGCAATTCAAAATAATAAACGGTTTTAGAAATATTTATAAAAACTGTTTTTTTTTTAACATTGAAAGCTATGGTTGAAAAAAGGCTAGTTTCTTTAAAACAAATTAGGAAACCTAAAGATTGACCCAAAAATTTGTGAAAAAATGCCAAAATAATCCTAAAAAATAAATAAAAGAAATGGTGGTTTGCTGCAATTGAAAATAATAAACGGTTTTAGAAATACTTAATAAACAGTTAAAAACAGGCATTGGTATTCACATTGAAAAGTATGGTGGATAAAGAATCCTAAATAATAAAGAAAAAAATTGGCTTTTTTCATTTTTAAATCATTTAATTTCTTCTGTTTCAGATAATTTGGTTCAGTTTTTTTTTCATTTTAAATAATTTTGTTCTGTTTTTTTTTTCCCGTTTCAGACTATTTTGTTCCATTTTTTTGCGTTTTAAATCATTTTTTCTTTTTTTTGCTTTCATACCATTTGTTTCCCTTTTATTTTCATTTTAGATCATTTTGTTCTCTTTACTTTCATTTTATATCATTGGTTCTGTCTTTTTTCGTTTCAGATCATTTGTTTCCAAAATTTAATTAGTTTTTGATCATTCTGTTCTGTTTTTAGCACCTCGTATCATTTCCATCCCATTTTCTTTCGTTCCAGACCCATAACGAAATGATTTCGTTTGTGTTGAAAAATCGATTCGGTATTTTGTATTTTTGGGCGGTCGATATTTAATTTCGAAAATGCTCCCGAAGCATGAAAATGGTGAATTTCTTACGAAATTCAATTCGGAACAAAACAAAACTCACATCCCTACTAGTGTCTAACCCTAGGTTCTAAATTAAAAATTAGGGTTAAAAATTAGGGTCAGAATCTAGGGTTAGAAATTGCGGTTAGAAATTAGGGATAGGACAACAGCACCACGGGGCTCCGGAGCCCGATGGAGCTGCTGAACATATTCGGAGTGCCCCACAAAATAACAAATCGAATCATACAAAACAGAATCAATTTGTTTTGTTTTGTTTTGTTTTGTTTAGTTTTAGTTCTGTTTCGGACGGATGCGATTAGTTATTTCGGAAGTGCTTCCAGAATACAAATCAGTAAATTCTGTCTGAAATTTGATTCAGAACAAACAAACAAAACATCTCTAGTTCTGAATAGTGCAGCAGGTCAGGGTAGCCAATTCGGCCATATCTTTCTTGACACATATTACAAATTTATGCAGAAAGAAAGCTCAGGGAATGATCTGCCTTGTAACATGTATAATTCATATGCTGCAAGAGGAAATCATTTACCAAGTCCAGTCATGTCCCCTGGGATTACTCTTCGATTTCTTACCTGCGGCATATGGGTTCTACATCATACAGGGCTGTATTTCCTACACTGCCCATTAGGATGAATAAATTATATGTGTGTCCAGGATAACATGGCCGATCAGACAAGCCTAGGCTCAGCCCACGCCAGAGCTGGTTCAGGAGTGCCCCTTTTTGAGAGACTTGTGTGACCTCTGACATGGGGTATGACTAGGGTTGGCAGATCAGCTGTATTTTCCTGGACATATATTATTTCATGTAGAAGGAGAGCACAGAGATGTTGCTGCCCTTCACTGTGCATAATCCATATCCTTCAGGAGGGAATCAGTGTTTTAATCAAGGCAAATCACCTGAGGTTTCTCTTTCTCATCCGCAATATGAGTTATACATACAGCAGGGTTGTATTTTTATGCACTGCCCGTCAGCATGAATACATTATTTGCCATATTACATAGTTGGTGCTAACTAAACCAGAGCTGTTGTAAACTGAAAACCTCCATAGGCTATAATGGCTCTGGTTAAGTTAGCACCAACTATGTAATATGGCCCTATATGTGTCCAGGAAAATATGGCCTATCTGGCATCCCTAGGTATGACACACAGAGTTACTGGATGCTTGTTTGATGGTTCCAAGTGAAAAACAATTCCAATGGCTTTGGAACAAGAAGCCCATTTGGTATTATATTTCCTTTTCTTACATGTGTACCCATATGTAATAAAACAAAGAGTAAGTCTGCTTAGTTTTGCATTTTGAGTTTATTTAAGTATTCATTTTTTTTAATTTTTATTCCCTCTTAAAGTGTTTCTGTGCCTCCAACAACTAAGTCTTCCT
This sequence comes from Leptobrachium leishanense, assembly GCA_009667805.1. Classification (NCBI taxonomy): domain Eukaryota; kingdom Metazoa; phylum Chordata; class Amphibia; order Anura; family Megophryidae; genus Leptobrachium; species Leptobrachium leishanense. The sequence goes on from CM019064.1 coordinate 391,828,500, forward strand.
GTCTTTCATTTTTGCTCTTAAGCTCGCCGAAAAGAAAAATTACAGCTGTTTCTGGAAAGCCACTATAATGTTTTGATAATAATTTGCTCAGTAAGTTACAAGGCAGCCAAACACATATACAGAATTTCATGGAAAAAAGATAGACGGCTTTTTTGCTTTTCACGTAATCCTGGGACCATGAGCCTGTCTCAAGGGGACGCTCCACATGAGAAGGAAAAAAAAAAGACAAGAGTTCAAAACCCATGGTTTCAATTTGCTACCACATGGTTTAAATTAGATGTATATTTATTAAGGTTGTTAAATGCGCAGATTAACTTAGGGAAGAGGTCATTCAAGTTAAGAGAAATCATGTTTAGTACTTTAGTTAGTTACAAGTTAATTATGCTCCAAAATGCTGAGTTATTCATACAAACATATGCAAAGAAACAAAGTTCCCATATACTAACTCGTTTTATTATTCATAGACTCTTTCAGCGCTGGAGGGCAATATTTTAATTATTGCCATTGTAGATATTCAGTGTCATGAGATGACAATCATTGGGTTAAACCCGTAGAATGGAAAATTCATAATTGGCTTGCCCTTGGGCATAGACCTTCGATGTATTCAGTAGACGTAAGTCTTTTTTCAATTTAAATTTCAATGTTTTACAAATAAATGCACCATGGAAATAAGTAACAGTCAATTATCCGAATGCCTTTGTTAAAAGCAGATAAAAGCTACAAACCATTTGCACAAATTGTAAAGAGAGTAAAGGCTACATAATTGTATTGTCGGCCTGTATGAAAAATGGTTGCAAATATCAGAGGAGCGCTGGTGCACTGCATCATTTTGTATATTTTAGTTTTTTTGCGTATGGACCAATTACAGATCAGACAGTAATAAAAATGTGTTTCAGATGACGTTTACCATTATTATTATTTGTTATTATTATCATCATTTATATAACGCCAACAATTTCCTGCAGCGCTTTACAATAACCAAAAGGAACGAGATACAGAAAATGGACATAGGATAGAAACACTAGGGGCCAAATTACATTCTTCACGGAAAAACGCACGCGTAATGCGTGAATTTGTGTTCCAAGCGTTAAATGTTAACACGCATAAATCACCACTGTAATTACAATCCTTGCGCATTTTTTCATCCGTCGAGCAATAACGCGCGTAAGACAGATGCGCACAAATGCTCGCGCAGTAACATTGTGCTCAGAGATCGGTGTGCGGACTGTTTTTTTAATGCGATTCAGCCAATCAGAATTAAGAACCACAATTATCTCACGTTAAGTTTTTGACCCTGTCAAAGTCAATCTGAGTATATATGCTGCAGCAATAATAAATGCACACACAACTTCATTTTATTGGTTTGGTATGAGTAGAATGTGTAACTATACTTTGCTGCATTTTTTTTTTTTTTGGGCTGGTGTATTTGGTTTTGGTCCAGGTTGATAGAATTTGCCATTAACACCAGCTTTTAGGAGTTGCTAAAATTATGCATGCAAAGGCTGTGCGTTAAATCCTGCGCATAGATTGTAATGACATCTGCGTACCAGCGCACATTTGCGTTTGTGCTCACAATGTTAAGTATAGGATGCACGCAGTACAGTAGGCTCGCGCAGGGTTCGCGCAGGTTCACCCGCAGTAGACGATTACGCGCGTTTGTTGCGCTGACATGTAATACGGCATTCGGCGCAAAGGGTTTTACCCCTCGCGTTAATGCGTTTTTGCAGCGGCGCAAACATTTGCGTGAAGAATGTAATTTGGCCCTAGGTGTAGAGGGCCCTGCTCATAGGAGTTTACAATCTAGAGGGATTGGGGTCGAGTTTTACTGGATGTCAGGATCATTCGTGCCAGCGGTTCTGGAATGGAGGGTGTAGTGGATTAGAGGTAGGAGATGGGGCAGATTAGATCTGTATTTCTATCTATATAAGGGTCTGCCTGTGTATATGTGTCTATGTGCCTATTTATAAATAGCTCCTCCATATAGAGTCATATTTATATTTGTGTCTGACCATTTCGGGAATGTGTCTCAGTGTCCACAGCTGTCTGGAGTAAGTGCTAAAATGTAATTAAAATGATTAGCTTTCTCCCCTGGGGGGAGGATATAACATGTGGCTGTAAAATGGAATGTCTTTTGTGAACTGACATGTCGGGTAGTCTATTAGTCGCACCTTGGGAGCCAGCCCGGCACCAAGGTGTAGGTCCTATCTTCAAAGATGGACGCCTTTGGGCATTTAAAAAGTTAACGACGAAGCGCACTGAGCGTGCCCAGGAAAAGGGAGGTCTGGGAAATGTAGTGTACGGTGGTAGAAAATAGGGGCTGTCCTCAAGAGGGACAAGGCAGCCTATATATACCTGAGCCAAGCATGGGCTCAGGGCTTGTTTTCTGTGGGGTCACCTAAGAACGTGAGAAGCTGTGCCATTCTTTAAAATCCCCAGCCCCAGGAGTACACGGATGCTTCTGTTAGCTTACCGACATGAGTAAGGGTCTGTGGTTTTAATCCCTTTCTTTTATTTGCTGTGTACTGTGTAATTATCGATTAATTATATACATTTTTCCTGTAACAAATGCACTGCGATATATAGTTTTTTCTATATCATAATAAATATTCCTTATTACGTTCTGTTTCTGCCTGATATTCAATCCATGCTAACTGAAGAGACTGGAGTATTGCTTGTTGTTTTAAGCTCGAGTAGCTACGAAATTGTGAGTTGCAGTCGCTGGGGGACGGTTGGGTAAGCAAGCGGGGATTGTTGTCTATGCAGTCACTGTCTGGGTCTAGGATAGACAGACAGCAGGGTTGCTTAGTCCTGCATCTCTCGCTGCGACGCGCGTAGTGTTCATGAGGACTGGTGGCAGCATAACTGATAGAATAGGAAAGTGGGCCCAGGGATTGTAGTCACTACCCGATTCAAGAGAAGACTAGTACTGCGTTAAACTCTTGGGGATCACATCATCGCGCTCTACGTGCCTGTTGTGAGAGAAAGTGTGACCGGGATGGTTAGATATGCGCGCGCGTGGATTGTGGTCTACGCAGTCATTATCTGGGTCTAGGATAGACAGATAGTGAGCGGCTTAATACGGCGTCTTTCGCAGCAGCGCGCGTAGTGGTCGTGACAGAGGGCAATGAAGTTAATGTGACAGTACGCTAAGTAACAAATGAGTAAACACATTAGTTATATGGCACATGTATTTTCGATTAACTACTAAATATTTGCTTTAGGTGCTTAATAACTTTTTATCCCAGTCTTTATTGGGGTGGGGAGGAGACTCTGGGCCCTGTTACAAACTTAACGCCAGCGTTAGCGCTCAGTTAGGTGAGCGTTAACACTAGCTTAAGGTAGTCTAGCGCATGCCTCCCCCACATTACCTTCCTAACGCTAACGGGTTAAAAAATCCGGGCATAGAAACATAGAAACATAGAAAAATGTCGGCAGATAAGAACCTTTCGGCCCATCTAGTCTGCCCAATTACATGGATACTTTACCTGGATTTATCCTTTGTTTAGGATAGCCTTATGCCTATCCCATGCTTGCTTAAATTCAATTACTGTTTTGGCCTCTACCACTTCAACTGAAAGGCTGTTCCATGTATCCACCACCCTCTCAGTAAAATAATGCTTCCTGATGTTACTTTTAAACCTTTGCCCCTCTAATCTAAGACTATGTCCTCTTGTTTTGCTACTTTGTTTCCTTTTAAATATACTCCCTTCCTCTACCTTGTGGATTCCCTTTACGTATTTAAATGTTTCTATCATATCTCCTCTGTCTCGTCTTTTTTCCAAGCTGTACATGTTAAGATCATTAAGCCTTTCCTGGTAACTTTTCTCCTTCAAGCCATACACCATTTTAGTAGCCCTTCTCAGAGAGAGTTCAAAGATGTCTATATCCTTCTGGAGATACGGTCTCCAGTACTGCACACAGTACTCCAAGTGAGGTCTCACCAGTGCTCTGTACAGTGGCATGAGCACTTCCCTTTTCCTACTGCTAATACCTCTCCCTACACAACCAAGCATTCTGCTAGCATTTCCTGCTGCTCTATTACATTGACTACTTACCCTTGCATCGGGGATTGCACTCACTTCCGCGAGATTACTGTAGTTTGCACTACCCATACTTAATATGGGGTGCGCAAAGAGTGATTAGCATTAGGATTACAAAATCCTAATGCTAATTACGCACCGCTGCGGTTACTGGAAAGTTAACCACAGCTAGAAGCTGGTGCTAACTCATTCCGCTTCTGCAGAATCATTTAGCACCAGCTGTGAACCCCCAGCCCCAAAAATCAGATACTCACCTCTCATCCCACGGAGCAAACATTGTAATACTGCCCCCTATGTTTTTAAAATGGCCAGGATGTGTAAAGTGGGCAGGATGAGTAGAGTGCTCCTTTAACTGGATGCTTGGACTGTGAATGCAGCTTAAAAATGGCGGAGGATTGTGCATCAAATGTGGTGTTTGTGTCATTTCCAATATTGGAGGGGAAGCCAAGACCTCTGACATTTTTATGTGGGAATTAATGACATTAGAGATTTCCTTATTGGAAAAACATCTACAGGGTTATTCAAAGAGAGGAGAAAAGCAGGAGAATGGAAAATTCTAGGTCAAAATAGCCGATTTGGAAAGTGAGATGAATGGGAGAATTTTTCTGGTTTGGATATTTTGACCTAGAATTTTCCATTCTCCAGTCATTCTCCTGCTTTTCACCTCTCTTTGAATAACCCTGTTGGAATTTTTTTTATTACTATTAGGTCTATTCAATAAAGGTGAAACTCAGGAGAATGACTGGAGAAGTGAAAATTCTATGTCAAAACAGCCAAACCAGAAACAGTCTCCCATTTATCTCACTTTCCAAATCGGTAATTTGATCTAGATTCTTCTTTTCTTCTGCCAATTCTCCTGAGTTTCACCTTTAGTAAATAGTCCTGTATGTTTGTAGTGTAACTTTTCTCCATGGAGGCTGCCATCTTTTTGCCTAACACTCTGCAGCTACTCTCTCTTCCACTGCGAGTGCTAAGGTAGCACTTCTGCGTTCAGTTGCAAATGGCTAACAGCTACACCAAATTCGCCTCCGGTCACAGATACAGGATTTGTGAAAAATAATGAATCTTAAAAAGAAGAAATCCACATTATAAATTAACATATAAGGTAATTCAAGTGAAGTTATAGCAACATGAGGCAGCCATTGGGCTTCTCCTGTTTGTATTTTTAAATCAGTGGAAATGTTGCTATTTCTTCTTTGCTAGATATATTTAGGGAATTGTGAAATGCTGGTGGGCTGCACATTATCTGGTACAAAATAGGCTTGTGCACCGATTTTTTTTCGATTAGGTTCGATTTTTCGGATGTTTAAACTTTTCGATTCGGCTCGTTTCGACCGATTTCTGTTTTGATTCGGTTCGGCTCGACTCGTTTTTCGTGTACATTTTTTTTTCGGAATATCGACCATTTTTCGTATTTTCGCGTCACTTAGCTCGTTTTTTGTATCGACTTTTTGTGATTTCGGAAATTTTCTTTTTTCGGAATTGTACATGTTTTCGGAATATCGACCATTTTTCGTATTTTCGTGTCACTTTGCTCGTTTTTTGTATCGACTTTTCGTGATTTCGGAAATTTTCGTTTTTTCGGAACGTCTGTTCTCCTCGTTTCAAAGCAATAAATTTCGATTTGACACATTTCAAGTCCATTCGAAAATTCCGAAAATATTTAGTTTCGGCTCGGAAAACTTTTCGGATCTGCCATTTTCGGATCTAAAAATTTTCGGAAAATCGGCCGCATCCGAAAACACGAATCGGGAAATTTCGTGAAAATTCCGAAATTCCAAAACCCGAAACGCACATCCCTAGTACAAAACATTGGAGAGGATACTTTACATATCACAACACTGGACATCCTGATACTGTTTGAAAAATACCTAAAACACCTTTTCCCCTGTGCAATATACTCTTATCCCATAGCCAGTTGTTAATGAGCAGCTGTGAATGTCTGCAAACTGTTTTTATTAACCACTTCGATGCGGAGGACGCGCTCAGCGCGTCCTCCGCATAGCTGCTGGTGTGCTGAGGACGCGCTGAGCGCGTCCTCACTTTGGGGTCAGCGTTCGGCCGAGTTCCGGCCGATCGCTGGCCCCCCCGGTGCGGGCTGACATCCTCGATGTCAGCCCGGCATCCGGAACCGCCGCCGCTGAAATTAGGTGTCATCGCGGCAGCGCGATGACACCTAATTCAGGCGCCCCCCCCGCATGTGCGGAGGAGGCGCCTGAAAGGGAGGGGGGAGGTCCTTCGGACCTCTCTCCCTCCCGATTGGCGGCATTGTGGGGGTTAACCCAGGCACCATTTGGAAGGGCACAGCCTGCCCTTCCAAATGGTGCCTGGCATTAACCCCTGGGGAGCTGGATCGCGAATCGGCGCTGAAAAGCGCCGGTTCGTGATCCTTTCCCGGAGCTGGCCGACATCTTGGATGTCGGCCAAGCCTCCGGAACTCTCCCTGAGGACTGGCGTCATCGTGCATAGCACGATGACTCCAGTCCTAGAGTTAACCCCTAACTGCCACCAACGGTGGAGATAGGGCGTTCCAATGAACGCCCTATCTCCCGATCCGTGGCAGCTAGGGGTTAATGTTTGGTATGGTTGGATCGGCCAGAGCATGGCCGTTCCAACGATACCAAACACAAAAGTGAAAAAAGTTTTTTAAAAAAAATAAAAATTAAAAATAAAAATAAAAATATATTTAAAAAAAAATTATAAAAAAAAATAAACATTTTTTTTCTTTTTTTTGGTTCGTTAATGCAGCAATATTGCTCCCATTTCAATTATAATGTGAACAATGATGCTGCACTAACGATTTTTGTATGTGGTGCGTTTGTTAAAAATTGTGTAATTTTCCTCAAAAAAAATGTAACGAGACCCCATCACTAATTTTTTTAACAAGCGCACTCCATACAAAATATAACCACAATTGCTCGCATGTTAAAATGTGAAAAAAACACTTTACACGTTGTAAATTATTGAAAATACATATTTTATTGCATTTTTTGTTTTGGAGGAATGATTCAGCTCCCCCAGAGCAGGGGATTGGTCTGTCCAGAAACCAACATTTGGAAGTACAGATCTCGGCTTCCTTAATATCAGGAACTCTTTTTGCGGAAGCACGACTCTTTCTCACCACTTAGCTCACATTAGCCAATGTGTTCTATTGCATTGTGAGCCATGGGATTGGTTGGACACCCTGAGTCACATGACTGATGCTTACATGAAGCCAGCAACATGTCATATCCAGAGGAACAAAGAAGGAGCTCAGTGCTCCTTTATTTCCATTGGGGTTGAAATGGGAGAAGGTAAAGACTAACAGGGTCATTCAAAGAGAATCAAAGTCACTGCATGTTCGGTGACTTTTCGTTCTCTTCAATTCGGTGCGATTTGGCAATCCCATTTTGGCGACCCTGCGGTGTATTCAGCAAGCACCACAGGGCCGTCGTAGTGCAGGGAATAGCCGCAGCAAACCTGCTGAACACTCCCCACAAAACCCGTTGAATGCACACCGAAACCCGCAAAAACATCTGGATTAACCCCGCTGAACACGCCAGAGAAACCTGAGCAGCTGCTGATCACAGCGCAGAGCAGCCGCCGGCACCGCACCGCAGACGACACTGCAGCCGACACCGACACCGCAGACGAATGGAGTGAAAAATAAAAGCAGTACACTTGAATGTTTGAAAAGTGAAAGTCCCAAAGAGATGGCATTGTGCATTTGTCACGTATAAAATGAGCAATACCACTGCCATTACTCACCTTTTAATTTCCCACGCTGGGAGCAAGGTCAGTGGTTACTTTATACATAGTCATATTATTCATAAAACACCATCCTCCAAAACACAAGGGGCCAAATTACATTCCTATCGGTAAAACAGGGGCACTAGGGAGGAAAAACTGCGCTCGCAGTATTCCCCCTAACATGTCCGTTTTACCGCTAGATTACAATGCAGGCGCTAAAAATGCTGCCTGCATTGTTACCGCGCGCAAAGCCCCGGGATGCATGCGGCAGCGCTGAGAGCCGCCGTGAGCATCCTCTCAGTGGAGTCCATAGGACTCCATTGAAGCAGACGCTAGTGGTCATATGACCTGCCTGATCTCACCTCTGCAAGATACCAAACGCAAACGGGTTACTTAACTCGTTAGCGTTTGGATTGTAATTTGCGGTAACTACTTGGGCTAACGTTAACGCTCACGCAGGTGAGTTCTACCATTAGCACCAAGTATGTAATTTGGCCCAAGGTAAATATTTCATTTTTTAAATTAAAATTGTATATTTTTTTCAGAAAAATGCAGTAACAGGTTCCCATTTCACTTTTTTTTTTTTTTTTACAAGAATGCCCTATAGAATATATAACCACAAAGGTTTGGATGATAAAATGGGAAAAAATAATTTTACACGCTTTAAATGATTGAAATCTGAATAAATAATTAATCACTCAGTATCTGCCTGGTTAGATATAACCGTATCTGCACTATTAAATAACCTAAATATTTTTCATTTCACTAAATTCCAAAAAAAGCCCGGCAAAATATTCAGCTCTAGGCCCATAGAGAACTTAATCCGGTGCTGACGCTAACAAGTTCCTTACTGCTGTAGAATGAGAAGCAGAATAACAAATATACATACAGGTTCAACACACAGTACAGGAGAGGACCCTGCTCAGGAGCTTACAATCTTCTTCTCTTTTTAATGTTTCAAGTGAAAAAGGTTTCATTATTAAGCAAATCTTTACAAAGATTTAAAGTGAATCATGACGTGCAATTATCAGGGTTATTCAAAGAGAATCGAAAAGCCACCGCATGGTCGGTGACTTTTCGTTCTCTTCAATTCGGTATGATTTGGCGATCCCATTTCGGCGACCCTGCAGTGTATTCAGCAAGCACCACAGGGCTGTCATAATGCAGGGAAAAGTTGCCGCAAACCCGCAGAAAACTCACCGCAAAACCAGGGCGAACGCACACCGAAACTGGCAAAAACATCTGGATTAACCCCGCCGAAGACGCCGGAGAAACCCGAGCAGGAGCCGATCAGAGCACAGAGCAGCCGGCCGGAGAAACCCGAGCAGGAGCCGATCAGAGCGCAGAGCAGCCGCCGGAAAAACCCGACACGGCAAACGAAGGATGCTTGAATGTTTGAAAAGAAACTACAGAGCGAAAATGTCTGAAATTTACATATAAGATCCAATGAATGATAAGAAAAAGGGCTGTTACAGAAAAAAGAAAAAACGTTAAAAATTAAACGGAAAAACATTTATGCAAAAAAATCCCTAAAAATGCTTAAAAGATCCTAAAAAAATCTATACATAAAGAGACTTTTTACTGCAGAATATTATAATCAACGGTTTATTAGATATTGAATTAAAACGGGAATATTTTTAACATTGAAGCCTATGGGATTCGCCTGAATAAATCTGTCGAATGAAACAACCGAATGGCAGGGCATTTCGGCAACTTTTCCCTGCTGGTTTTTGTTCTTTGAATAGACGAAGCTATGGGGATTTCACTGCTCTCGAACAGGCTCCGAACAGGCACCGTATGTGCAGGAAATTCGCCAGGATTTGGCGAATTGCCTGCTCTCTGGATAGCCGAATGGCCAGGAGAGGTAACGTACGCTAAATTTCAGCGTACGGTTACCTTTCTCCAGCAATTCGGATCTCTTTGAATAACCCTGTATATATAATACAATATATTTAGGGAACAATTAAAAACTAATAGAAGCTCCCCTTGACTTTGAAAATCATTGTCATCTGGAAGCACTGTATGCAATTAGCGAGGTAGAATCTCTTCATCTGAAGTCGGGCAAAATAAAGCTCAACGAGTGCAAATCGTATAAGCAAATTCTGCTCACAATCACAAAACCCCTCAGTGTATTTACTTGTAGACACAAAGTGGGAAATAAACTGTACGAGTCGATCCTTAATTATTGTACATGAAGTCTGGGGTAGTAAACTTGTTAGAAATAGCTACACAAAAAATAACCAAATGATGCCCCTCTCTCCATGAATAAGTAACGCTTATACTGACTTGTTATTTATTATGTCTCATTTGAAATGGAGGAAAGCCTGTAATAATTTTCTGTACTTTAGACCACCCAAGGAAGTGACTGAAATAAGAAACAAATCTAACAAAGGATTTCCATTATTTAATGCTGACGCATAGCAGTACAATACGCTGATGAGCCCCTTGTGGGAGTCCCCAAAGAGGCCCTTACTTTATGTCGGTCTATTGGGTGATATTAAAATACTTTGCTCAAGCAGTTTGTTCATTTAGCTACGTTTTACGGGTGTGTTCATGTTTTATGTACTGGAATTCTGAACAAACTGAAATGTAACCCCTGTCCTAAATGTCTTATCCATTAACTACTGAGGTCTGAAAAACAGGCAAGCAAAATAGCCCAATAAATATAACGTAAACGGAAAATAACGCATTTTATTACATTTTATTTAGATTAATAGAAAATAATTTTAAAATATATTATTATTTATTACTACTATTATTTGCTACTTGCAAATATTGCTGAAAAACATTACAAACTATCATCAAAATGCGATTCGGGTGCAGTGTATTTTTGCTATAAGCACATTGAGAACATTTATGCAGGAGACAGATTGGCTAGTGCAGGGGTCAGCATCAACCTTGGCTCCCTGATGTTTTGGGAACTACATTTCCCATGTGGTTCAGTCGGCCTAATGGGTGACTGAGCATCTTGGGAGATGTAGTTCCCAAAACATCAGGGAGCCAAGGTTGCTGACCCCTGGGCTAGTGGTAACCTCACCCAAAATATACCTGAATAAGTAATCTGACATGATTTCACTGGTAATGTAAAAAAATAAAGGGCAAAAAAGAGGCCATATACATACAACGGTATATGACTGAATACAATATCAACATTTTCTGGTGTCATGATTCCTAGGCAACATGGAGGAGTCCAAACCCCCTTGAGCTGCCAGGACAAAGAAAAATCCTGGTCCACCAATCCCTGATCACAGCCCTGCTGATATGTAACTTATGTTGGCAATAAGTGTATGAAAGAGGAATGTCTCAGATTTCTGCAGCAGCCCTGCATATAAGTAAGGAGTAAAAACCTGCCAGGTTTGTGACAGTGGATTACGCCTTAGAATTGAGTTTCTTCTCTGTACTACGTCATTATTGTTGGGTTCCTGGAGCCCGATTCCAACCAAGACACTAAAAATGAGACACAAATGGAAAACTTGTGATCAAGCCGTTTTCCTTTTTTGACTCATCGTTAACATCTGTATTCTAACAGAGCCACTATGTCAGCAGCTGGAGACGTAAAACTTTTGAGCTGCGCACCATTTTATTTCAACTCCAGGAGTCCATAGGACTTCACAGAGCCAGGCGCAAACTCACTCAAACTCTGCAGACACTCATGCGAGCAGGGTTACGCTGGGACAGCAGAAGAATTTGCAGAAAAACACTGGGAACTATCTGTTGACATTTTTCAGATGCCCACGGAAAGAGGAAGTGGTGGATTGTGCAGCTCTCTTTCACTGAGGGATCTGAGGTGCGTATGGGGTTTTCTAAAGGGTTTATAATACTGTGTTAAAGGGACAATCTAAAAAAGTTAAAGCACTCAGAATGTGAGGTGTACCCCCTTGTCCTTCCCACGCTCTCCTGGACCAATTGGGTGTAGTCACTGGATGACATGAGGGAGTTTCCTCCACCCTACACAGTGTCACCAGAAGCTGGTATTCTTCATTTCCCAAGTGCTGGTCATCAGGTCGAACACTAATGACATCAACGAGCTGATGTCACCCTCGTTGAGATCAATCGCTGTAGGGAGCAGTCTCAGAGAGAGTCTCAGAGAGGCACCCAATGGATTGGTTTGTGCACTCACATGCTGCACCGATCCATTGCGTTTCATTTCGTATTTCGTTTAGTTTCGGATCGATTTGAAATTTCGAATCGATTTTCATATATCAATTCGATAGCTGATATCAATTCGAATTTTGGATCACTAGATAAAACCCCAATTAATCAAATTTTGCTGTTAAAAGTAAAGCTAGGGTTAAATTTTAAGCTGTGTCACAGATTTAGTATTTGAGTCAAATTAAACAGTGAAACAAAATTTATTTGTTTCATAAAGTCCTTTGCTGACTATTACTTGTATTTTAACCCCTTAGTGACCGGGCGGTTTTACACAAATCCGTCCTTTAGTGACCGCTGCTGTTTTTACGTTTCTGCGCTGTTAGGCTAGGGTCAGACTGAGGCAGTGCGAACGCGCGTGCAGGCGCACTTAATCACGGCCGTGCTAGCAGCAAATGCCGGGTAATGACGGCCAATATACGAAGTACGGTCGCACAAAAGTCCGGCTGCGCAACGCAAGTGGAAAATGAACGCATTTTTTCGAGAACGTTAAACCACTAGTACTGACGTACAGAGTGCGCTGCGTCCGCTAGCGGCGTGTGTGCGTGATTAGGAGACGTCAGACGCTGCTAATGTCCGGCCAACATAACGTCCAGATGCAAGAAGTGTTTTATTGATGATCCGTACAAAATCACGGATGAAACTGCGCATAGTATGACCGCTATTGCGTATTCCGTGAAAAAATACGTCCATTCTTCGAACGCACATTTTCACGGACAACGTGAAAAATGCGTTAGTCTGACCCTAGCCTTAGTGTTTAGGACAAATTTTCCTCTTACTCGTTTATGCAACCTACACATATTTTACACTGTTTTTCTCGTCATTAAATGGACTTTATAAAGATACCATTTTTTTCATCATTTCATATAATTTACTATAAAAAACATTGTGAAATATGACAAACAAATTGAAAAAACACCACTTTTTTGAACTTTGACCCCCAAAATTTCTTATGTATCAACAACTGTCAAAAAAATTTAATTCCTTAGTAGTTTCTAAATTTAGTTCTGAGTTTAGCAATACCTAATGTTTACATATTCCTCGCTTTTTTCCTTATTTTATGCAACAATAAGTGCAAGTAGCACTTTGCCATTTCCAAAGAGTTTATTTTCAAAACTAGTGCTAGTGACATTGTAACACTGATATCTGTCACTAATTCCTGAATAACACTCCACATATACATATTTTTTTAAAGTACACAAATCAAGGTATTAAACTTGGGGTATTTTGACTCTTTCCATGCAAACCATTTTACCACAAATCTATGCCAAAGTTTGAGAAAAAAAAAAGTTTTGGTGATTTTCTTTTTTGAACGCAATTTAAGAATACATGTACTGTGAACTCTAAGGTTTACTGCCAAAAAGCACCCCAAAATATGTTCAGCAACATCTTCTGAGTAAATTGATACCACCCATGTATAGGTATGTCGGGTCATTTGGGGGCTAATAGGCCTTATTTGGGGGGGGTGCATTTCAGGTTTCCAACTTGGAATTTTCACATTTCGTCATCATGCACCCATGTCCTATTTGGGACATTTTTGAAGCCGGCCAAAGTAATTTACCCCCATCAAACCATATATTTTTAGAAAGGGCACACCCTAGGGTGCTTCAAAGAGTTGTATTTTAACAATTTCCATGCACTAGCTCTATGTCAAACTTTCAGGTAGTCACTTTTTGGGTTATTTTTTCACACACATTGTACTTTAGGCATGAATTGTCAAATCCAGTTATGGGTTACTGCCAAAAAACACCCCAAAATATGTTCAGCAACATCTTCTGAGTAAATTGATACCACCCATATATAGATTTGTTCTGTTGTTTTGGAGTGCTACGCCAATCTTTTGACATGTGCTTGTCAATTTTCTAATTTGACATACAGTATCTTCTTTTTAGGGGCCTTTTTACATACCCCAATTTTATTAACGTGCATATATTTGGTAAGCTAACACCCCAAAGTATTGTAAATGGAGTGTTTTTATGCCATGGATGCAACCGTTTGCTCCAAACAAATTGGATACTAGACATGTGCATTCGTTTTAGTACTAAAATGATTTAGTCCGAATTTTGGGATAATTTAGTTTTCGTATGACTCAAGAGATACGAAACTGCTCAGTACAAAAAACGAAAGAAACTAAAATAAAATGCACTACATTTTAGTTTTAGTCCTTTTTGTGATATTACATTGATGAGTGAAGGAGACCAGTAATGAAGCGCAACATCGCAAAGCTACAGAAAGGGTTTGTATGCGTAATCCTTCCCGACCCCTACCCGAAAATCTGAAAAAAAAACAGAGCTCCAGAGTGATAGATACTCACTCGCAGCACAGACAGCCAGCACAGGAGAGGAAACCTTTACTTAACCCTTGCATGTCTATGAGGCAGACAAGATGATAAAAGCAGCTGGAGAAGGAAAACATTCAAATAAATCACACTGAAAGCTAATGACAGAGGAGGGCTGGATAGTAAAAACCCCTTTATAACAAGCAGCGATTGGAGAAGAGAGGTACTTTATAAAACGTGTGTTATCTCCCCTCCCGCTCTGCATAATAGGGGCTTAGGTCTGATACATTTTATATTATCCAGGAGCACATCCCCCTTTCCTCATCTATAATACACCTTTTATATAAAGTCCCTCTCCTCTCCCAGTGCTGCTTGTTATAAAGTTTTTTTTTTACGTCTGATACATTTAGTATCCAGCTCTCACAGTTACTCTGTCATTATGAGCCTTCAGTGTGATTTATTTGAATGTTTTCCCTGGATTTAAAGTGATTTTATTATAAAAATAAATTTACATCAGTCATCTCCTCTGAGCTTTCAGACCGATTTACGTTAATACTTTCCAACTCCCCTGCTTTTATATTCCTGTGTCTCCCCCACAGGAGATACAAAGGTTAAGTAAAAGTTCCCTCTCCTGTGCTGGATAAGCATTGCATTCTGAAGTTCTGCACCCTCCACATGCCAATGCAGTAGGATGTTCTATACAGAGAGGGGTATTAATTAATGCAGGAGGATGTTCTATACATTATACAGAGAGGAGCCTTTTTTTTTTTTTAGCCCATTAAATCCAGTGGCTGTGAGCGCTGAGATCGGCTGCTTGTTATATTATCTCTCAGTACAATGTATCAGGCTCAGCTGTTACAGTAACTGACTGTAACAGCGCTCAGAGTTTCAGTAAAACAAGGAAATAATATTGTTCGAACATCTTATATATAAAAATATTATTTACTAGTTTTACTGAAACTCTGAGCACTGTGATGAGCAGCAGTCAGTTACTGTAACCGCTTTGCCTGCCACATTGTGCTGAGAGTGAGATATACTGTAACAAGCAGCGATCTCAGCCCTCTGAGGAGCCACTACAATAGTAATTGTATCCACTGGTTTTCAGATGAATGAAATTAGTTTTCATACTAAAGAACTGAAAACGAATTTCTTTAGCAACTAAATAAATTGCATTTTAGGACTAATCCATTAGTTCAAAATGAAATTTTGTGCTGTGCACATGTCTATTGGATACTCTTTGGTGGTCATTTTTCATTTTCACACCCACATCAGTTTTGGACTGTGATTTAGGAGACACTGTTGTTTGTTACTGCATGAAAACTCTCCAGGTTGTTTTCTGCAAGGTCTCCTGAGTACACCCATGCCCCCCATGCATAGGTTTGCCAGGATTTTGGGAAGGTTCAAATACAATTTTTATGACTTTGTCATTGGAGTTGAAATTGAGATTATTTCTTCAGCTAGGCCTATCTTTGGTTTTGGGTCTACCGCATACCCCAGTTTGAATTATTGCCAGAAAATTGTTTATATTTGTTATGTTGACACCCCAAGGTATTGCATATGGAGTGCTTTGATGCCATGGATGCAACGGTTTTAGCCCAAAACATTTGAGAAGGTGTGTGGCGGTAATTTTTCAATTTTCAGATTTTTACGCCCACAGTAGTTTTGGACTGTGATTTAGGAGACACTGTTGTTTGTTACTGCATGAAAACTCTCCAGGTTGTTTTCTGCAAGGTCTCCTGAGTACACCCATGCCCCCCATGCATAGGTGTGCAAAGATTTTGGAAAAATACAGCACCAATTGTAGAACATAAAAATGTACGAATAAAATGTAAAAGTCTGGTGCAGTAAAAGAAAAAAAAACTTAACTGAACTAACTAACTGGAGTGTGAGAAAAAATAGAAAGGAAAAAAAAAATCACAGATCACGCACAGTGTGATATAGCTTGAAACAGTCCCCAAGACACAGACCGGGTTGTCCAGGGCATTCTGGGCAGTAAAAGATTGTGTCTCTCCTCTGCCCCCTCTTGAAACACACCCTGCATCTTTTTTGGGGTTTCTGTTTGCCCTCAGTAGGGGGGATTTTATAAATAAAATGTGTAGCCCCAACTCTGTCCCCCATCACCGCCCGGGGAGCATGTGCATCCTGGTACAAAAACCCCGAAATGACCTGGAGCTGAAACTGTAAAAAGGACAGCGTCACTCCGGGGTTTGCCTTTTTGCAGAGCAAAAAGGCATTGTGGGTTGCAATTTGCATCAGGTAAATTGCAACCTTTTTGTACCAGGCCCTTGACTTCCGCATAATCTGGTAGGGCTGGAGCAGCTGATCTGCCAGATCAACCCCACCCATATGCCGGTTATAGTCTTTGATGCACACTGGCTTCCTGATGCGCTCAGCTCTGCCACGTACAGAGACCTCCACAGACCTCTCAGTGTGGATGGTGGATAGAAGGTATACATCCTTCTTGTCTCTGTACTTGACCGCCAACAGCTCCTCTTGGCGCAGAGCTGAGGTCTCCCCCCTTTTTAGCCGGGTGCGGACAAGCTGTGCTGGGAAACCTACGCGGTTCTTGCGAACAGTACCGCATGCTGCTGTATCAAAACAATACAGCAGCTTGAACAAAGGGACACTCGTATAAAAATTATCAACATACAAGTGGTACCCTTTGTTCATCAGGGGAAAAAGTAGGTCCCACACAATCTTGCCACTGGTTCCCATGTGTTCTGGGCAACCTGGAGGGTCAAGGCTACTATCCTTTCCCTCGTACACCCGGAAGGCCTGAGTATACCCACTCTCGCTGTCACAGAGCTTATACACCTTCACTCCATACCTGGAGCGTTTGGAAGAAATATACTGCTTGAATCCCAGCCTTCCCTTGTATTTCATTAGGGATTCATCCACGCAGATATTCCTTCCAGGTGTATAAGCCTCTGCAAACCTGGCGGCGAAGTGGGTAATCAGGGGGCGGATTTTATACAGCCTGTCAAACTGGGGATGCTCTCTAGGAGGGCACAGGCTGTTGTCACTGAAGTGCATGAAACGCAAAATGTTTTCATACCTTCTACGTGACATTGATTGGGGGTAAATGGGGGTAGAGCAGATGGGGCTACTGCTCCAGTAGGAGCAAATTGAGGGCTTCTTTATGATGCCCATCAGCATAGTAAGTGCCCAGAATTTCAGAAATTCTGGCACATCTAGCGGGGTCCATTGCTGCCTTGCCAAGTAGGAGTCTGGCTTCGCAGCACAATGCTGATGGGCATACAGATTTGATTGGGCCACGATGTGGCCCAACAAATCATCCCCCATAAACACCTGCAAAAACTGTGTGGCGGTAAATTATGCAACATCAATATTGATGCCAGGATTTGCCGTGAAAGGAGGGATATCTGGCCTCTGGCGATGAGGCACTACCCACTCCTCAGCTGGAGCTGTGCGTCTCCTGCTGGCAGGTGGTGACCCAGGATCTGCATCAGAAACATCACTAGATACATCAGCCAGCGTAGATGATGTATCTAGCGACGTCTCTGAGCAGTTAGCGGGGTCGAAATCAGGGTCTGAGTCTGACGCAGATGCCTCAGATTCTGACGCCAGGATGGCATATGCCTCCTCGGCGCTGTACACCCTCTCAGACATTATATATAATAGATTATAAAATGTTATAATTATTATATATATAAGCGGATTATTGGTTCTTAGAAGAACCGTTGGGTTTCACAAGAAAATACAAATAAACACCTAAATCTCTCTAAATCACTCTAAACCTGCCTCAATTCTTCTAAATCTCCCTAAATTCTCTCTAAATCTGCCTCAATTTTTCTAATCTCACTAAATCTACCTAAAATCTCTAACCTGTCAAATCTGATCTCTCTCTCTCGCTCACCAAAACACAAGTGAGGAGAGGGAGGGAGAATCACAGAGGTCAGAGCCAATATTTACAAAATATTGACCTGACCTGACAAATTAGAAATTTTATTTTGACTTTTTCTAACTTCTGATTGGATGTTGCTAGCCTGCCTCTCTGATGAGGCAGGCTAGGAACATCCCACTCAGCCCCAAGATGACCCTGCCCTTAGAAGGGCAGCGCCATCTTGGCTGTCAGTTTATTTTATTTTACAACTTTTTATTTATTTTTATGTAACTTTTTTTCTTTTTTTTACACTTATTTTTACTCTGCTGGGTGCCTTGATCCCTCGAGGCACCCAGCAGAGCACCTGATCACTCATGTGATCTTTTTGTACTGAGTGCCACGATACCTCGTGGCACTCAGTACTTCCTGCCGCTACCGGAAGTGATCGCTCGGGGGAGCGATCACTGAGCGGACCGGCGGCAGGTAAGCATATTGCAGGGATGCCTCGATGTCGAGGCATCCCTGCAATATACACAGAGCAGCTGGAAGCGATACCGATCGCTTCCAGCGCTCTCTAGAAGTGCCGGGCACCTCTCCGGTAAAACCGGGTGTTGATCGCTCCGGGGAGCGATCACAAGGTGCCCCGGCACTTCTGTCCGCCATTGCACGGATGCCTGGACTCCCAGGCATCCTGCAATGGCATTTGAGCTGCTGGAAGCGATCCGATCGCTTCCAGCGCTCTCTACAAGTGCCGGGCACCTCTCCGGTAAAACCGGATGTTGATCGCTCCCGGGGAGCGATCACAAGGTGCCCCGGCACTTGTAACCGCCATTGCATGGATGCCTGGACTCCCAGGCATCCTGCAATGGCATTTGAGCTGCTGGAAGCGATCCGATCGCTTCCAGCGCTCAAAACACCGCAGGACGTACCATGTACGTCAGCGGGTCTAAAAGAGACCCGCTGCCATGACGTACATGGTACGTCCAAGGTCCCTAAGGGGTTAAGTTAAGATCAATTCGATAGTTCATTTCAAATTCGGTAGTTGATATCAGTTATTCAAATTTTTCTTTTATGATGATGACACAGTGTAAAACTAAATAAATTTGTTATATACCGTTTCGTTTTGAATTCGTATTGTATCGATTCATTATTCGAAAGTACTTACGAATACAAATTCGTAACATATTTGATTCCAGGTTATCTTACACAGAAATATAATCAGTTTATTTACTTAAAGAATATGATGGATATCTGCAGTGAGATATATAATAGTTCAGCGGGATGTGACTTCTGCAGAACATGACTTAAAGAATGCAACTTGAAACCGTCTCTGCTCTTTAGCCAATACACATATTTTTCTTAATTTTCAAATAGGATAAAGAACAAAGAGTGAGCCATTTGGGGAAATAAATGATATAGACTTACAAGCAAAAGTGTCCCTATTACGTAAATACATCAAGATGAATGTCTTGGTTTCTGGCTTTACAGATCTTTTTGCTATTCATATTAGTCTGTGAATGTTTACACTGATGATTTTATCGATCACGGACCCATGTTTTATTGAATGCCTTTATAAAACCGTACGTTTCTCTGTAGCCCCTAAGCTAGTGAAATTTAACTTCAATACACAAGGTTTATGATCTACATTTCACAGGAAGTATTCTTGGAGTATCATGGACAGGGCAGGTGCAGCCGTTAGGCCAACTAGGCAGTTGCCTAGGGCGCCGCTAGGAGGGGGCGCCGTTAGGAGCTAATATAACCGAGGGCACTATGGCAAAGATTATGTCTGTTTTTCACTAACGTGAAGCTTGCAGCAGCCCTCTCCTGCCATTAGCCAGGAAAATTAGTAACTGTGAGAGCTCTAACTGGAATCGCCCTCTGCCTGCAAGCAGGGCCGGCGCTAATGTAAGGCGGCACAGGCGGCCGCCTTACTGTCCTGGCCTGCTGCCAGTTTGAGGGGCGGAAAAATCAGATTTGCGGCGGCGCTGCAGTGTGTGTGCCTGTCTCAGTCCCATCCCACGCTCTTAACACGAGCAGGCACACTGTGTAATTTGGCGCCGCCCCCACACGTGATCCACATAGCCCAGGAAAGCAACTGCAGGAGGAGCCACCAGCCCGCGTGCTTTCACTCTGCTGCGATGGAGGAGCGAGGCAGAGAGGAGATTTATTACCAGGTGTGAATAAACTAATGGGAGGGGGGTGTAGATTAATATACTGGGGGGGCTTTAAATTGCTGCACTGGGTCTGGGGCTGTAAATTGCTATACTGGGTCTGGGGGCTGTAAATGGATATACTGGGTCTGGGGGCTGTAAATAGATATACTGGGGGGGCTGTAAATTGCTATACTGGGTCTGGGGGCTGTAAATAGATATACTGGGTCTGGGGGCTGTAAATGGATATACTGGGTCTGGGGGCTGTAAATAGATATACTGGGGGGGGGGCTGTAAATTGCTATACTGGGTCTGGGGGCTGTAAATGGATATACTGGGTCTGGGGGCTGTAAATAGATATACTGGGGGGGCTGTAAATTGCTATACTGGGTCTGGGGGCTGTAAATTGCTATACTGGGTCTGGGGGCTGTAAATAGATATACTGGGTCTGGGGGCTGTAAATTGCTATACTGGGTCTGGGGGCTGTAAATAGATATACTGGGGGGGCTGTAAATTGATATACTGGGGTCTGGGGCTGTAAATGGATATACTGGGGGGGCTGTAAATAGATATACTGGGGGGGCTGTAAATTGATATACTGGGGGGGCTGTAATCTGATTTACTGGGGGTGTAAATTGCTATGCTGGTGGGTGTAAAATCATGTACTGGGGGTGTAAAATGATATGCAGGGGTTTGAATAAACTGATATTGGTACATTACCTTTTTTTATTGCCGTGGAGCTCTGTTATACACTCATTCACACTGCACATTACTGTGAGTTTTATTGCTGTGGATTCTGTGATACGCTCATACACACCGCACATTACTGTGAGTTTTATTGCTGTGGATTCTGTGATACGCTTTTACACACTGCACATTACTATGAGTTTTATTGCTGTGGAGCTCTGTGATACGCTCATACACTCTGCACATTACTATGAGTTTTATTGCTGTGGAGCTCTGTGATACGCTTTTACACACTGCACATTACTGGAAGGTTTATTGAAGTGAGCTCTGTAATTTGCAGTGTGTATAAGTACATCAATAAGGTAGACGTATCTTATAAACCTGAATTGCTCCTGGTGAGGGTATAAATAAAACCCACCAGTTTCTCTCATGGCTGAGAAGCCGCATGAGGACATGTGGTTGCTTAGAAAGCAGCTTTTGGTTTCATTAGGAAGGACTAGCCTGACCCAGAGGTGTCGTGATGCGGCAGAAGAGCTTACACTTTAATGACCATTCAAATAAACCAAAACCTCTGTGTTTTGTTTAACATGGAGCTACAGGGGTGAGCAGGGCTGGACTGGGACAGAAAATCAGCCCTGGATGTCATCCAGACCGGCCCAATTTAATTATGCAAATACGCACAAATATAGTATATAATCCAACTGGATCGCTCAACCAATCGCTCTACAGATACTGGAGTTGCTGCAGAGCGATTGGGTAAAGCACCGCAGTGGCACTGAGGTCAAGTGTGCACCATGCCTTAAGGTGAGGCGGATGCGCAGAGGGTCTCACCGGCACGGTGGCCGCAATATGAGACTGCGTCTGTTTTGCAGTGTGGAAGTTCTCACCTCACCCATTAAGGGCAGCGCGAGCCACGCGGTGAACCAGCATTCACACTGGCCCACAGAGCCATCGGCCCACCGGGAATCTCCCTGTAGTCCCTATGGCCAGTACATGCCTGGGGGTAAGCGCAAATGACAACTTATTTTCTTGGTATGTTTTAGAGATTATTATGCATCTCAATGCTGATTGACATGGCATGGTAGGGATGGGGGGGGCACTAAAATGCACCTTCGCCTGAGTAGACAAAAATGCTTGCACCGGCCCTGCCTGCAAGCTCACTTCG
Source organism: Leptobrachium leishanense (assembly GCA_009667805.1). NCBI lineage: Eukaryota > Metazoa > Chordata > Amphibia > Anura > Megophryidae > Leptobrachium > Leptobrachium leishanense. The sequence goes on from CM019064.1 coordinate 391,850,542, forward strand.
CTATCTCACTGCGAGCAAGGATGCTGTCCCCTTTGGTGAGAAACACTGGGGTGTGGAGGGGCGACAAATTTTTTTGCTTAGAGTGGCAGAAATCCTTGCACTGGCCCTGATCATGGAGAATATTGTTATTATGATTATCCTTTATTTATATAGCACCACAAATTCCGCAGTGCTTTACAAGGTCAGTGTACAAGGGGTTGATACATTAGGATACCACACATGGATGATGACCTAGCTTCAATAGGACAATTTCCACAAACCTAAATGTGGTAAGTGCTGTTATTTACATGAATGAGTATAGGAACACGTTTTGTCCATGAGATGTAAACAGAGCTCCCGTTAGAGATTCTGGAGTGCCTTATTGAACCAATGGTTGAGACCCCAGACACTTTTTTAGCACCTGCATTGTAATATCACGCTAAAAGGGGGACACCAAGGAGAAACCTGCAGGTGCAGGTTTTTCTCCCTAGCGTCCCTGTTTTAGCGTTATGATCGTAGTATGGCCCGATATGTGTAAAGTTTAAAATCTAATGAATTTTAGTGAACGTGACATTCAATGAACTTTTAATACAGAACACTAATTGCTTTGTGATGGAGTAGCACAAAAATGCTATTTTATTGACTGAATTTAATACATGTTATTCTTTTGAATTCTAGAAAATCTGTGCACATCTTGACTGACTACAGTAAATACAGTTGTCAGTGTTCGATAATAAGGATGTTTTTCAACACTAAATTGTAACTCTAATCAACATATTGCATGTTGCTCACTCTTATTTCAAAGTAATCCTTTGGGCTCGTCATAAAGTAGGATAAGGTAAGATAATTAGCAACTTGTTAATATCAGTTTGTCTTTTCGGAGGATGATTATTTACTACATTCACCTATAGCAAGATTGGGCTGAGATTATTCACATTTGTTGCGCAGATGTCCAAAGCTGGACTATACGTTTTTGACAGACAATTTAGGAAACGAGTTGGCTACAATTAACATGAAACACAAGTAAAGTGCTTCTTTGTTTAGATTTGGTAATGGTGATGAAATTTAGAAAAATACATGTCACCCCAAAAAAAAAAAGAAATGAAGAAAGTTTTCAAAGAAGCTCTGTAAATTGAGATTTCCGTAGGTTCTTTAAACTTAAAACAAGGTGATGAGGTCGGGACCAGGCGAGCTTATCCCCTTTATATAACCCCTTCTCTACTTAGATTATGCCTTTAATTAGACAATCCAAGGGGTATGTCACTTACAGAGTTTGATGTGACCAAATGACCCTTGTATCTCCTATTCTGGGATTTTCCTGACCGGGTTAGGTTGCTGTAGATGAGGCCAAAGCTCGGCAATGAGCCGCAGCAATGAGACAATATGCTGGACACATTAGGGATTATTCAAGGAGCACCAAAAAGGCCATGAAATTGCACCAGTGAAATTCCCTATGTATGATGTATGAAGAATACGGGATTTCAGCACCAAGGAGAGCACCAGTGAATACAGCCAAATGCAAAAAAGAAACTCGCTGAAGGCTTTATGGCAGGGGAAAAAACCCTGTCCTTGGTGCTGAAATAAGTTTCAGCACCAGGGACACAACTGCCGAACACAGCCAGACTGAAGATAAAAAAACGCTGTGTTCAGCCAGGAAAAAAAGCCTCGTCTTTTTAAAATAAAAATGGAATTTGGCCTAAAAAAAATACAAAAAAATTCCAATTAATTAAAAAGGCTTATTGCTGCATATGAAAATAATAAACGGTTGAATAAAATAAAATAGAAACAAAACTATTTTTTTTTACATTGAATCCTATGGGCTTCGGCTGTTGAACTGGATCACTTTTTTACGGGACAATTTCCCTGCCGCAGAACAGCGGTTTAACCCTTTCACTGCTGAGCCATTTCACCGCTGTGTGCTGAGTTCATTTTTAACGCTTTCGCTCATCATGTTTAAACGCGATTTGAAGCCACATTTTATTATATGACCCAGACATATTAGATATCGTTCTTTCCGGCAGACTCAGCAGATTCATAATATATCATTTTTATATGTATACGTCATGTCCTGCCTGTATATTATAACAAAAAATGCAATAATATTTGAATTTTTAATCATCTGCAGCGTGTAAAGTGGTTTTTTTCACCTTTTATCACATGAACATTTGCGGTTATATTTTCTATGGGGTGCGCTTGTACAAAAATTAGAAATGGGGACTTTTTAAATTTTTTGGGGGAAATTACATGATTTTTAGCAAACGCACCCCATAGAAAAGAATCATTAGTGCAACATCATTGTTCACATTATAATTGAAATGTGAACAATATTGCTGTATTAATAAAAACAACACACAAAAAAAAACATGTTTTTATTAATTTTTTTATTTTTTACATTTTTATTTTACTTTGTATCTGGTCATGTTGAGTATCATTCGAAAGGCCATGCTCAGGCTTGCACGGTTCTGGAGATATTGGGGTTCAAAGAAACCCCCTATCTCCACCAGGGGATTTCCTTGAGAAATCCCCGGGCAGCTAGGGGTTCCCCGGGTATCTGACGTCATCACGCTATGCGCGATGACATCGGGCAGCGAGGGGGGACCCGGGGGTGGAGCCGCCATCCAAGATGGCGGCCCCCACCGGAGTTAGGCTGCACTTCGACCCGGTGCTTGAGGGGTTAAAACCAGGCACCACTTAAAAGGGGAGACTCTCCCCTTTTAAGCGGTGCCTGGCTTTTGGCGCTGTTCTTTCCCGATCGGGAGGGAGAGGGATCCAGTCGGATCCCCCCCTCCCTTCCAGGCTGTCTCCCGGCATTGCCGAGGGGGTCGCCTGGAAATAACGTCATCGCGCATGGTGCGATGACATCATTGACGTCGGGAGGGTCTTAAATTCAGCGTCTGAGGACGCTGAAGTCAGACCACCATGGGACCCTGGACAGAGAGGTGAGTATCTCCGCCGGGGCTCCCGCAAAGCTGATGACGTGTGGGGCACGTCTGCAGCATATAACGTGCGTCAATGAGGACGAGTCCCACACGTCCTCAGCAGTGAAGGGGTTAACTATACAATGCATATTTTTTTATGTAAATTGTACCAGATCGTCCCAGGGTCGTCTGACAAATCCCATTGAAATGGGAAAGATCGCTTGTCTGTTGTAGTTGCAAAAAAAATGTCTGAAGACGTCTAATGGAAGTCGGAGGCAGTGGAAGAGAGCTGTTTCGCCTACATGTTGTGGAATTGGTTGGACAACGACAGACGATATCAGATGATGGCAGCATCACACGAATACGGACCCAGTGGACGGCCAGACTTAGACTCACTAAATGCTGAATTTTGTGTACAGATGTACGTCAAGTAATACGCCTGCTGCTAAAATAAACAAAACAAAATATGTCTTAGTACAGTAATTTAATCAATCTTTTACATTGGGCTTATATTTATGAAAGTAAATGCTTTAATTATTATTGTCCAACAAATTTTAACTTTACAGGATGGATAAATATTACCATCAAATTATGTAGTGAAATGCAATTAGCTCATAAAGATTAGCGGCTCAGTGGTTCTTTGATGGTGAGAGGGGCTCTTATTCCATATTGGATGAAATGAAAATGAATCACTTCTTTTCAGAAAGCAAAGCTCTTTCCCACAGCATAATTAATGCTCAGTCGCATGAGGTCATCTCTATTTCTGAAATAACTACTTAATTCAGATACAGAACTTATGGCCAGTAAAGCTCTGGCTCTCATAAAACATGATTACTTTTGCTCTAAAATATTGGCATGGTTACTTTCAATCTCTAATATATAACTGTAAATTTCATCTATGCACTGTGCGCTTTACGATATATTTATGTTTACATTTAAATTAATCTTAGGGTAGGATTAGGGGAAAATAATTACAATGACTATCGGTAAATACTGCAATTACAGCGGTTACATTGCAGCATGCAAATTGCTGTATATCCTTTGTGCATGTCTTGTATTCAGCAAGCATGTTGTATTTTAACCAGATAAAATAGATATGTGTGAAGGGGGTTATTCCACAATAATAAATAAAGACTTTGCAGTCAAGATCAAGATTATGCTTGCTAGGAAATCGTGAAGGTGTGTTGAAAGACAAATGATTACTTCATTCTGAGATAATACAAAGCAGAAAGACAAAGAGCGTTAATAAATTGTCTCAACCCAAAGGACATACAGTACATACCAGGTTTTCCTGTCAGGGGCGTAACTACCAGGGGTGCAGAGGGTGCCAACGCACCCGGACCCTTCAGTCCGGGGAGGGGGGCCCACATTCGCCTGCTTGGTCCTGTGGGCTTGCCTACAATATGTATATGGAATTATTATTTTTTTAATTAATTTTTTACTTATTTGTGAGTTATACTTTGTAGCCCTATGATACGCTCGCTCATACACACCACATATTACTGTGAGTTTTGTTGCCATAAACCTGTGTGATTTACACTGATACACACTGCACATTACTGTGAGTTTTATTGCTGTGGAGCTATGTGATACGTTCATACACACTGCACATTGTTGTGGAGCTTTGTGATACACTCATATACAATGCACATGTGAAGCTCTGTGATACGTTCACAGGGCCGGCTTTAGGCCTCGGGCGCCCTGTGCGAGAAATCTGCCCCACAGTAGCCACACCCACTGCCATGTCCCTCACAGCATGCAGCTCCTTCACTCCAGCTCAGAGACTCCCGAATCCAGAAGTCCCTGCAGCTAACACAATTTGCATTCTTACACAACTTGCGTAGTGTAGGAACAGCATCTTCCACACCACTATAGGACTTGCGCACAGAGCTCCCTATATGTGGTCACTGCTCCCTAATCACAGAGCTCTATATATGTGGCCCACTGATCCCTAATCGGAGCTCCCTATATGTGGCACACAGCTCCCCAATCACAGAGCTCTCTGTATGTAACACACAGCTCCCTAATCACAGAGCTCCCTATATGTGGCACACAGCTCCCTAATCACAGAGCTCCTTATATGTGGAACACAGCTCCCTAACCACAGAGCTCCTTACAGCTAGCACACCCCAAAGGCCGGCCCTGTACCGTACCGTACGTTCATACACACAGCACATTACTTTGAGTTTTATTTTGTGTGGAGCTCTGTGATTCGTTCATACACACTGCACATTGCTGTGGAGCTTTGTGATACACAATGCACATTACTTTGAGCTTTATTTCTGTGGAACTCTGTGATACGTTGATACACAGCGCACATTACTGTGAGGTTTATTGCTGTGGAGCTCTGTGAGATACACATAGCGCACGTAACATTGACAAATGGGATGGACTGAAGAGGTCATAGTGAACCTGGAAAAAATTTGATACTGTCTGGAGTCAACATTGTTGGCTGTAGGTATAATACGAGATGTATATTTGAAGTCATGTGAGGTCCATAAAAAAAACACAAAAACAATCTTTTAACTTGTGTTTGTGAACTGATCACTAATACAATTATTTGCACTGATTTATGTACCTATGCCCATACCAGCAGTGGTGGCACAAGCAAACGGACAGGCAGCGATACATGGCCACGGTGGTCTCTGTCATGGAACTGACATAGCGCTCCACGCTTCAAAACCCAAGAGACTTTATGTTCAATTATATTGTATCGTGTGATTTTAAATATATTTTACATTGCTTGGTTTTAGTTTAAATGTAGTGTAAATTGCGTAGCTTTAGTTTTAAATATACTTATATTTCTGTAGGTAATGTATTTTTGTGTGGCCGGTAAACAAGCTTGACTGCTGTGTAATTTATGCAAAAGGGATTTTCCCCTTATCTGGCTGCGTGCTTGATTCAAGAAGTCTGGGATAGTGTTTTGTCTCTAATCTGATGAGTTAGAACAATAGATTATGTAAATCAGTGCTGTATCTTGGCCTAGGCCAACACGGCCTAGGTCTAGGGTGGCACTTTCCAGGGGGGGCAGCAAAAAAGCTGCCACTATGCATCTGGCAGGGACAAATTGATGGAGGGCAGACTGGAGCCGAATGGAACATCTCGCGCAGCCTTCTGTGTGGGTGTGCGTGTTTACAAGCACTCGAGCAGGCTGCATGAGCAGCAGCTGCAGACTGCTCGAGTGCTTGTACACACAGCAAGCTGCGTGAGATGTTCCTATCGGATCCGCCAGTCAGAAACATTCCCGGCTCCCGCAAAGCTCCTCCTTCACACTGACGCGGGGCACCGGCGCCACGCTTTGCGTATTTGGTGCTGACGTTGGTCACATGGGAAGGAGCAGAACGAGGCAAGCCATGCCACCGCAGGGGACCCCCTCACACCACACTCCACCTGGACTTTCTCGGAGCGAGACGACCAGGCAGCCAGCGGCAGTGCGCTCTGAGACGCCACAAATCCGTCGAACGAGCACCACAAACTCGCCGAAAGAACGCCAACTAGCGCACCCACAAGTCTCCGACGACCTGCCGACCAGACCACCAAATGCAGTTGACGACCCGCCAAACGCCAAGGAGAAAAGCCAACAAGCCAATGGAGAGGTATAAAAACCACCACTTTTAAAAGCTGTTTGCAAAACTATTGCACAACAATGCCTGAAAATGATATGAGGTCCTATAAATAATAATAAAAAGGTCTGTTACAGAAAAAAAACGCTATTTAAAAAAATCTGAAAAACAATTTCACCAAAAAATGCCTAAAAAATAAATAAAGCTGCAAATTAAAAGAATAAATGGTTTAATAAATATTTAATAAAATATGGGAATGTTTTAAACATTGAAACCTATGGGATTCGCCTTATTAAATCTGTTGAATGAAACCACCGAAAATCAGGGCATTTCACTGACATTTTGGAGCACTTTGGTGTTCTCTGAATAGACTAACCATTGCTTCTCTATGGGGAATTTCACTGCCGTCAATTCAGTGATCTTAGCATGTAAAAGCTGTCTGAGAGTGAGTCGACTCTTATCACTCTGAGGCAGCCGTTGCATGTTGAGATTACTAAAATCTCAGCATGCGGTGACTTCCGACTGAATGCTTTAACAGGAAGAGGTGGGGCCTTGACAGGAAAGGGTGTGTCAAATTTAAATTAGGGGCTGTACGAGTTTAGTCAGGCCTAGGGCAGCACAAAACCTAAATACACCACTGATGTAAATGTTGTGTGAGCTAAAAGCTAAAGAATGTTTATTGTAAATATCTAACTGACATAATGTAATTAGAGACTTTGGGTACATGTTCACCATTTGGTATACAAATTATAACTGAAGAGGACCTGAAGGAAACCGACAGTGGTCTTGGAACCAACCAATCAGAACGGTTGGGATGGGTGGGAAGTTTGAATGTTCATTGCTGTATATTGTATAAATATCCAGTGAAATCTTCCATAAAGAGAACATACAGCTCGTCTGGTGTCTCCTTCAACTACGCTACACTACACTCAACCTCAGAAGGCACAGAGCGGCCTTCTGGAAATGCAAAGAGGCTCCAAGGCAGAGGTTCAGATCAAGCAGATCTGGAGCTGCAGATCAGGCTGCTCGAGGCACTGAGCTCCAAGCAACTCAGAGGCCGGGCTGATCTTGGCAAGGGGGTATCTGGAGAGGCGGAAGAGAACAGTTCTCTTTCTTTTTAACATAATGTATATATATGTTATTTTTTCAGTGCTTCATTTATGTTTATCTTTTAAAAACACATTTCTGGGATGAAAGGTTCTAAACGCTAGATGCTGTCCTGTATGTTGCACAATTTCAAAAAGTCTGCATTATCAGCATACATGGCCTTTGCATCAAATATAGTGAATGTGATAAAGATAGGTACTAAAATGATCAGATCTCCTGCCGATGGGGATTTGCAGTGATTATGAGATTATTTATTAGCAATGTGACTTCCAAAAAAAAAGGAAAAGAATATAAAACTATAAGTCACCTACTGATGACCGGGTCGGACGCAGGGAGACAAAAAAATACACAAAAAATACGCAAACACATAACTGTGGAATAATATATATATTTATTATATATAGTATAGGCCACAGCTAAAAACTCCACACAATAACCCACCACCATGACATAACCATTCCCATAACAAAATTAAAACAATAACCCAGTGCTGAAAGAGGACTCCCCACAACCACCACACACCTCCAAACCAACCAACCACGAAAAAACTTCCCAACTCCCAACCATCTGACCAAAGTTATCCTAACTAAAAAGGAACCCCTAGCCAGCACTGCCTACAAGCCCCCGCCGTGACAAAGGAGCCCAACAAAAATACTGTACTAATGAAAAAACCAACCCAACCTGGAATTAAATAAAACAGGGTGGGAGTGGGGTGGGGATTTTAACCGCTCTACCTCAGGAGAAAAAGGCTCACAGAGCCTCTCCACACGCGCCTTAAGTACCCTCCTGGCGACTCCTCCCACACCACTCCCCCTCAATCCCCTCACGCGCTGCCAAGCCTTCTAGAAAAATCCTCCCTGCGTCCTGGCATCAGAGGCAACTTAAGGGCCCTACGCCTTAGGTGCTTCAGGCCTTCATTATCTTGTGTCATAATGTCTGTGCATGGAAATTACAGTAACACCTTGTATCTGTACTGTAGAGGGAATATAACTCATTATAACCCCCTGAATCATATCACTGTAAAGCAGTTAGTGATCCTAGAGTTCTCCCTGTATTCTGCCCTCTCCCTGGCTTCTATTATGCAGTAGTAATGTGGTGTTGTTACCTCGAGGGGTACACTGCTTCTTATAACATCAATATAAAATATAGTGTGACAGGAGTGAGATCTCACAGCTAATTCAATTTCTCACCAGTTAATACACTAATCTTGCATTAAAAAGTTATACAAATAAAGGCTTTTCATGCCAATTTTAATATTTCACTGTGTTACAATGCAAAATTGTATAAATACGTTTTTGGTGGTGAATGGGAATTAATAAAATGTCTCCCTGCAGTCGCTCGGAGCTCACATATTAAGTAGCGAAACAAAATCCAAATAAAGAATATAATAAAAACCATAAGTGTTTAGTAAACCATTGTAGAAGAATAAAGTAATTTATCTCCATTAATATACACAGTCCAAATCAAAGACAACAAGGGCAATGGATCAACAGCAGCTGTTTTTCAGAATTGCTGTCTTCCCACCACATGATTACTTGTCTCTTTACCTTTGCATGAACCTATGAGTTGGATGTTTTGAGCAGTTACCCTAATTCAACTGTTGACTTGTTTTCTGAATTCCCCTTTTGTTGAAAGGGAAAGGTCAATGTAAAATATCGGCAAAATAAACCATCAGGTCTATTCAATAAAGGTGAAACTCAGGAGAATGACTGGAGAAGTGAAAATTCTAGGTCAAAATATCCAAACCAGAAAAATTCTCCCATTTATCTCACTTTCCAAATCGACTATTTGGTCTAGATTGTTCTCTTCTCCTGCCTATTCTCCTGATTTTCACCTTTTTAGTGACTAGACCTAAATATCTCTGTTTCACTCGTATGTTCTTCTGGTCTTTGGGTTTGTTAGCTCGCCATGCTTGGTTACATACGAACAGTCAGTGCGTCACATAAAGAGTCTTAATTTACAGAAGAGGTTGTTACGGTGTTTATTCTCTGAGCCTCAAAAAGTACAAGTCGTTGTTGTAACAGATCTCTGTGCCCGGACAGGGTCACATCTGCCAAATGCCGCTTCCTCGCTGTACACCCTGACCCCTATTACGATCTCCACGCTAACGGTAGCGCTCACTTGCGTGAGCACTACCTTTAGCTGCGGTATTTACCGCCTATTACAATCCAAATGCAAATGGGTTAAAAAACCCGTTTGCGTTTGGAACCTTGCGCTTCTCAACACAAGGTTACTGCACTTTGCGCTCCCTATACTTAACATGGGGAGCGCAAAGCGTTAATCATCGCTGGTATTACAATGTCCCAGCACTGATTAACGCCTGGCTCTGTTCAGCGAAACATTAACCAGAGCCAGGACCTGGTGTTAACGGATTCTGCTTCTGCAGAATCCGTTAACACCAGCTTAAAAAATAAAAAAATAGATCTAATACTCACCCTCTGTCCCTCCTCCGGCCGGCGGGATCAGGGAAAGACTGGAAAAAGTCCCCCCCCAGTCTCTCCCTGGGCATCCCTACGCCGACCGCCCGGATCTTGCGAGGCGAGATCTGGCTGGTCATGTGACCGCCAGCGTCTCTCTCAATGGAGTCCTATGGACTATCCAGGGACATAGCGGGCGAAAACAATGCAGGCAGCATATTTTGCACCTGCATTATAATCCCCCACTAAACCGGGGACAGTAGGGGGAATACCGCAGGTGTAGTTTTTCCTGAAAAGAAGAACTTTTGCCTCAAGGACAATGGAGTCAAACCAACGCATTTAAGGATTAAACCTATATTTCATAACAAAAAAACAACAACAAGAGAGATTGTGACAAATACAACACAGCTATAATAAGCTGGTTAAAACCACTTGCGCTGGTATCAAATAGAAGACATAAATTAAACATAAATTTTTATTAGATTGATTCTAAAAATAGATAGACATACAATTCTATATGGAAAAATACTCAGTATACTGAAAAACAGTGAGAAAATGTGTATAATAGGGATGTGCGTTTCGGAATTTTCACAAAATTTCCCGATTCGTGTTTTCGGATGCGGCTGATTTTCTGAAAATTTTTAGATCCGAAAATGGCAGATCCGAAAAGTTTTCCGAGCCGAAACGAAATATTTTCGGAATTTTCGAATGGACTTGAAATGTGTCAAATCGAAATTTATTTTTGCTCTATTCATGATTTGATCTTTATTTAATAAAAAAAAACACGATAGAATCGCCAGAATTATCGTAGATACTTTGAAACGAGGAGAACAGAAGTTCCGAAAAAACGAAAATTTCCGAAATTTCCGAAAAGTCGATACAAAAAACGAGCAAAGTGACACGAAAAATGGTCGATATTCCGAAAATAAAATGCACACGAAAAACGAACCGAACCGAATCGAAACAGAAATCGGTCGAAACGAGCCGAATCGAAAAGTTTAAACATCCGAACAAATCGAACCGAGTCGAACCGAAAAAAAAATCGGTGCACAAGCCTAGTGTATAATGAGAGACCAAAATAGTATGAATTATCCCTATCCTCAATTCAGCAAATACAACTTAATTGGTTGATTAGTTAGCAGGATAGCTGGTCTCCTTAAGACATTAGTGTATGGTTAGAATATCACTTAACAGTAGATAGAGGGTGTAGAGTAGACAACTGGATGAGCTAATGTACTGCAGTATAAGGATCCTAGATTGAACAATTAACTAACTTCTATAATAAACTTGGTCTCAGTCCTAAAAGGGATACACCAAGCACCAATGAGCTAAGTTAGGTAATGATTAAATATCAACAACCTATACCATGGACAATTAAACCATTCAATTAGTCAATATCTCATGTCCAGAAGGTACAGCCCTAAATACGAACGTTCATTTGGAAAACATGTTATATCAAAGTTGAGTAGTTAAATACATACAAGAAAGGGGTCAATAAACTGTGTTGAATAAAGATAGGTATCGCCGACACATACCATGGACAAATACACCATTTAATTGGTAAGTAACTCGTGTCCAGAAGGTGCTGCCCTGAATAAAATGGAGAATCTTGTGCTGACCCAATCTACAAAAACACACAATACTGCACAATGGATTATTCAAGTTGGTTGCTGCAGTGAAATAGCCCCAATGGCAATAAATTGTTTGTAACCATAACACCAGTGACAACAGTATACATGAGCCAACTGCTAAAAATAATGTAACATAATCAGTAACAGACGCTAACGCGCGTTTCGCCACTAAACAAGAGCGGCTTCGTCCAGAGCGTGACCAGAATCTCGTCCTGTACCCATATTTATACCCATCAGTTGGGCGCACCCCACCTGTGTCTGCTGGAGCTCGATTGCCCGTAGCATACCAGCACTTCCGCATCTAGAAGCCAACAGAATAACCACGTGACTCCACTGAACCAATCAGATAACGGTTCAGAGTAACACATGGGCTAATAATACTACTCTGTTGCCATTTCTTAGATACATATATTAACCAGCGTTCCTCACTAGTTTGGCTTTCATTTAGATGCTTAAGGGCAGCAATATGCTCAATTAACCGGGATCATGGGTATACATCCCATCTAGTGAGACATATTGTGGTTTCTAGAAAAATTGGCTATTAATAACCAACTCCTAGACCAACATGTCTCATATATGGGTTAAAGGGTATTGATTAGAGTTCTGTAAATTAAAATATTGAAAGAATAAGTGAGTTTTACAGTAATCTACATAGATAGTGTATCTTTTTTCCTCCCTACCACCCCTGGTTTAGCGCGGGGATTGTAATAGAGCCCCCAGTTTCTCCTCGTGGCTCTCACACCTTTCTCTAGTACCTTAGCCGCAGCTTAAGGCCCGTCGCATGTAGAGAGCCTGGCTAGCACCCCCAGAAATAAGCCGTAGCTGTAGACCTGGAGCCTTTCCTTGGCACAGCGGGCAGAAGATTCCTGGTACCCCAAATCATAAGCAGTGACTTCAAGCTTGGTCAGAATAGAACTGATAGACGTGCTTGCGGACTAACGAAGACATCTGTAGATAGTTACCAATATATTCCATACCATCAACAGTGCTGGAGAAAACAGTCCACATGACAAAGTGAAAGCTCTTGTGGTTTCAGGTACATACCATAGAAATTTCAGGGATACCATGGTAGGACAGCAAGCAGAGTGTTAAAGAGGACACAGCAGGTCCCATTTCTACTCCTTTCCCTCCTCCTGCTCTACACCATGGTATCCCCATGATTATTATTCTCATACGGGTGACACCATAACAGCTTGCACTCTGTCATATGGATTGCTTGCCCTAGTAAACCGCGGAGATTACACTCTTTAGGCCCCGTTCACACCTGGGCGTTTTACTGCGCGTTCCTGTGCGCTGTAAAATGCCTAAACACGGAAATCCCATGATTTCCTATGAGGCCCGTTCACACCTTGGTGTTTTACAGCACGTAGGAACACGCTGTAAAACGTCCTACGCTCAAAGAAGTACAGGAGCTTCTTTGGGGCGTACTGCAGCGCGTTCACAGCCATAGACTGCAGCGTGAATGCGCTGCAATGCGCATTTGCACGTTTTTTGACGTTTGCGCGATATGCGCGTCAAAAAACGCGCGTATTACGCGTGTCAAAAAAACCTGCAGGTGTGAACCCAACCTAATAGTGTAAGGAGGTTCTCATTAGAGTGTAAGCTCTTCTGCATGTTTCATAGGTTACTAGAGGGGTTATTCATTTACCTTCGAATTAGCCCCAAAATGCACCAGACTGTGAATTTCACCATATCTGCAGTTCTGGATCAATTTGCCTATTCGCTAAGCTGTCAATTCAACAAATACAGGCGAATTGACAGCGAAATATGGTGATGTGATGCTGCTTTTGAAGTCATGAGTTATCTCGATATCATTAGTGAAGGGGTTAGAAGACCTTTATTTTGTAACAGACCTTTTCATTCTATTTAACCACTGAGCGTGAAGGACGTGCATGAAGCATTCTCTTGTTTCACTCCCGTGCGCCGGAGGACATTCCCCGCACCTCGTCGCAATCAAGCCCACCTCCCATTGATACTCACTTCTCCGTCTGGGGTCCGACAGAGATCTGACTTCCTTGAAGTCAGATCTGCGTGTTTATACCCATCCTGGCGCACTGACATCAAAGAAAAATTAATTTCCAGTAAAATTTCAATCCTCTACAGCGTGTAAAATTATTATTTTCATATTTTATCATCCAAACCTTTATGGTCAGATATTCTATGGGGTACGCTTGCTAATAAAATTGGAAATGGGAACTCGTTACTGTATTTTTCTGAGGAAAAGATGAGATTTTAGATAAATATGAAAAAACAACATTTTCGTTAGTGCAGCATCATTGTTCACATTATAATTGAAAAGTGAACAAAAGTGAACAATAATGCTGCATTAATAATTGTTTTGCTCTGGCCTTTCCACTGATACCAAACATAACCCTCTATTTGCCACTGATTGGGAGATACGTAGGTCCAAATGACCCCCCTAGTTCCACCATAGGGATTTCCGTAGGAAATCCCTTAGTAGCGATGGGTAATTCCCCCAACTGATGTTATCACGCCAATGCACCATGAAGTCAGTGGGTGGGGGGAGATCCTGGACGCATTGGTAACATCCAAGATGTTTTACGGTTTTACGTTCTTGCCTAACTTGCGTCCGTTTGCAACGTGCGTTGTGTGTGCAGTTTGGTGCGCACGTACTTCATGTGTGGGTCTCTATTGCTCATGATTCTATGCTACGACGGACGTTAAACTGTGCGGCAACACGGACGTGATCACTGCATTCGTCTGACGCGGGCCTTAGCGTCAAGATCAGAATATCGATGCCAGACTTTTAACTTACTAATGCCACCGCTAACTATTACATAGCAAGACGCTACATTAGCACCAACTGTGGAAGAGCGCTCTACATTTTTTCAGTTATGAAACTAGACCATAACAAAATTATGACTAAAACTATGAGGAAAATCTATTGGGGGTCTTTCAGAGAGCACTCTGGCTCTCCTGTTCCCTGCACTTCAAATCAAATTTTCCCACCCTGTGGTGAATTCAGCATTCATTGCAGGGTCCCTAGAGTGCAGGGCCCGGACCCAAAAATCCGCCGCAAAATTGCCGAACACCCACCAAGAACCCACTGAAAACACATCCGATATGATCCGAAGTATTGGATCACTCAAACCGCCTCAAAAAAACACTCCAAACATGTCCGGAAAAAGCCACTGAATACAACGCAGACAAGCTGCCGGAAAAAGCCGACAACCGGGCAAACGAGGTAAAAAAAAATCAGAAAAAGAAAACGATTGAAAGTGTCAAAATTGAAACCCTGTTCCCAAAAAAACTCTACGAAATGCCTAGAATTTACATATAAGGCCCTACGAATGATAATAAAAAGGTGTGTTACAGAAAAAAGAAAAAACGCTATTTAGATAAAAAAGGAAAAAAAATTGATGAAAAAAATCCCCAAAAAACCTAGAAGATCCTAAAAAAAAATCAATTAATAAAGAAACTTTTTTACTGCAGATTAAATTAATAAAGGGTTTATTAGATATTGGATTGGGAATATTTTTAACATTGAAGCCTATAGGATTCGATTGAATAAAACTGCCTGAATGAAACCACCGAACAGCAGGGCATTTCGTCAACTTTACACTGCACGAGAAGGAAGAAACGGTAGCGCTGATAACAGAAAAAACAGGAATCGCTAAAAACACGCAAATGGTCCTTGTCCGTAACCATCAAGGAATAAAATGAAATAAAAAGAAGAGTGTAGCGATGGCAATGTCCTTCTTGAGGAGAAGACGAGAGTTTCAACGATATTTCTTGAGAATCTCCTTCGTCCAATATCCTCAAATGAAACACAGATAATATATCATAGTGCGACCCATAATCAACATGTAGCTAGATATGGATGAAATAAAAGCACTCACATGGAGTAGAACCCTCCTGGTTCTAGGGGAAATTGCGTCTGGGTACTTTCCGGCCACCCAATTGCCCTTTAGGATCCAAGATGTTCCAGTCTCCAAATCCGTCCGTACCGTATTTCAGAGTATAATCGGACAAATAAATCAGGAACACAGCAGAGAGAACCTTATACTGAACAGGCACCGTACTTGCTGGCAGTTCGGCAAACTGCCTGCTCTCTGAATAGCCGAAAGGCCAGAAAATGCCCTTTTTGGTGCCATTTCGGGACCAGACCGGCTGTCTCTGAATAACCCCTTATTGACATTTTCGACTAATAAAAACTAGATGAAATTGGTAGGGAGGGACTAATTTTAATTTAGTTTTAGTTATTGTCCTTGGACTAAAATGCCAATTAATTAGAACTGTTCCTGTTGAGGGTATAAATATAAATCCATCAGTTTGCCTCTTAGCTGATCAGGAGCATGGAGATATGTGGCTGCTTAAAAAAACAGCTCTTGGTTTCATTAGAAAAAAGAAAAAAAGCACTGAATCACTTAACTCCTGACCCAGAGGTGCCGTGATGTGCCCGGGGGGACTTACACTTCAATGACCATTCAAGCAAACCAAAACCTCTGTGTTTTGTTTTGCATGGAGCCAGTGGCATCCTTGGGGGGGGGGCAGCCCGCACCGGGTGACACCACCCCCTAGGGTGACACCCTAAAAAAATATTTTTTTTCTTTTACTTTTACAAGGTATTTTACCAGGAAGGATACATTGAGATTTCACAAATTTTTAAGTATGTCCTGGGTAGGCAAAGCCTAGGACGGCACTTTCCAGGGGTCAGAAAAAAAACACAGCACTAAAGGGGTTATATCACAGAGCTCCAGTGGTGTACTTAGGGGAGGGGTGGGAGGAAGGCCGCCCCAGGTACCAGTGATTATTGGGGTGTCATTAGGGAGTACTAGGAGATGTCACTGTGTGTCAGCTTTGAGCTATGTTCTCAAACAACAAGCAGTGGAGCAGGGCGTTTGCATTAGGAGAATAAAAATCCCCCTCTCCTCCCTCCATAGCTCCTCCCCTGCCCCGCAGCAGCTCTAGGAGAGGGGAGGGGATGTGATTTGTGCGCAGAGAGAGAAGATGACTGTAAACGGAAGGTAAAGGAGGGGTGTATCAGCAGAATATGAAGCCCTGTCTGCTTACTGCTGTTTAAAGTGGACCTTTCCTTAACCAGCACTGCAGTGATCAGAAATTTGTCACTGAGCTGCCTGGCTCATGGTGAGGTCCTGTATAGAGGCTGCCAGGCTGCATTAACTGCATCACCAGGGAATAGGCAGCCCAGGGTAAACAGGGACAGGGAAGAGGGAGTCTTAAAAAACTGGAATAGTAAAGAAAAAAGACCATAGCAGGATCTCATACCTGCAAAACACAAACCCATTCTCTGCTCAGCAACTCCAATCCACAAAACCAGCCACCCAGCACACGCACATACACAACTCCATTCCACAAAACTACCCACCCAGCACACACACACAACTCCCATTACACAAAACCAGCCACCCAGCGCCCACACACAACTCCCATCATACAAAACCAGCCACCCACACACACAACTCCCATCACACAAAACCAGCCACCCACAAACACAACTCCCATCACACAAAACCAGCCACCCACAAACACAACTCCCATCACACAAAACCAGCCACCCACACAACCCCATCACACAAAACCAACCAACACACAACCCCATCACACAAAACCAGCCACCAACACACAACCCAGCCACCAACACACAACTCGTATCACACAGCCACCAACACACAACCCAGCCACCAACACACAACTCGTATCACACAAAACCAGCCAAACCAACACACACACAATTCCCATCAACAAAACCAGCCACATGTGTACTTTTGTTCATAGCATGAGGGTGGATATGTTGTGAGTTTGCAAAATCACTTAAAAATAACAATTATTCAAAAAGAATCTACACTCACCTCTTATTGCACAACACAGAGGACGCATGATCCACAAATCGGCAGATTCATTATATATCACTATTATATGTATATGTCATGTCCTGCCAGAATGCTATAACTAAAAATATTTTTGAAAACAGTAAAAAAAGTGCGTGTGATTTTTTTACATCGTGTGCGTGTGATTTTTTAACATTTTAAAGTTGGGGGGGGTGCCAAATATAGGATCCGCCCTGGGTGCCAAATGTTCTAGGTACGCCCCTGCGTGGAGCTATAGTGGTGAGCACAAATTACAACTTTTTTCTTGTGATGTTTTATACACGAAGAAGGCTGGAGTCGCCCTGATAGGGAAGAGGCGCAAAACTATTTCTTCTGCACTAAAATGCCAATTAGCCTAAGCCATATCTTAGTTGATGAAATTGTCACTGGCAACAACTGTGATTTGTACCATTGTTTGTAACAGCAGTGAACATTGGTGTTTAGTGAATTACCCCTTAAAATTAAATGATAAAACTGTTGCACATTCGCAATTAGGCTACAGTCACCATAAATCTAATGCCTCTTGTAGAATTCTCACCATCTTTTACATTTACTGCCTGCAATGGATGGCACCACAGTTTTTACAGACTAATAACACTTTAGGAAATGTCCCCGACGCCCTCATTGCAATATCAAGTGAATGTCGGCCAATTACTTTATTAAGAGTTGTACCAAACTTCACACATTATCTGTCTTGTATGTTTTAATATCTGACCCGAAGCTACACCAATGTGTTTACCATCAAGAGCAGCCAGTAATAAAATAAACATGTCTGACAGTCATTATGTTACCCGGGGGAACATTTTGAATTTTATCTAAATGTTGAAATCATTATCTAAATCATTAACACACAAACAGTAATTTGGGGAAATATTACTTCAAAACATAAGAAATATATTAGAAGGCTAAATCCATCTTTCCTTAAATAACCTATATATAAGTTCCTTGTAATATTCCAGGGGTTTGGTGTATGCATAAACTGGTGCTCATTTCCGTAATTAATTTTATAAAAAAGTATATTTATTTATTTTTTAGTTATTTATACAGTATTTTACCAGGAAGGATACATTGAGATTTTTCTAATTTTCAAGTATGTCCTGGGTTCAAGAACATTGAATTGTTACATTAGTTACAGAAATAGAATGTAATAAAATGCAAGATATAAAGAAAAAAAACACATATACAGATTAACACAGAAGATAAATATGTAGGAAATATAGTCACTATGTTACATGTTTACAGGTGCATTCTGTATTGAGGTATGTTAATAGAGATCTCTTAAGTGACTTTAGACTGGGGGAAGATTTGATGGAGTCTGGGAGGTTATTCCATATTTGCGGTGCTCTGTAGGAAAAAGAGGATCGAGACACTTTCTTTTTGTATTGTGACACTGCAAGTAAGGTGCTGGTATATACACTGGTGGCCAAAATTGTGGATACACCTTACATTTTTACAAACCTTTGCAGTTTAAAGTATTTTTTATATAAAAAGCTCTAAAACTGTAATAACACAAGTAAAATTTATATAGTAAATGAATGCCTTAACCCTTTCGCTGCTGAGCCATTTCCCGCCTGTGTGCTGAGCTCATTTTTACCGGTTTCGCTCATCATGTTTAAACGCGTTTTGAAGCCTTATTTTATTATATGACTCAGACATATTATATATTGTTCTTTCCGGCAGACTCGGCAAATTTATAATATATCATTATTATATGTATAAGTCATGTCCTGTCTGTATATTATAACAAAAAAATGCATTACATTTTAATTTTCAATAATTTACAACGTGTAAAGTGGTTTTTTTTCACATTTTAACATGCGAGCATTTGCGGTTATATTTTCCATTTGAGAGTTGCGCTTGTTAAAAAAATTAGAAATGGGGGACTAGTTACATTTTTTTGGGGGAAAATTACGAGATTTTTAAGAAACGCACCCCATACAAAAATCGTTAGTGCAGCATCATTGTTCACATTATAATTGAAATTGGAACAATATTGCTACATTAACAAAACAAAACAAAAAAAACTGTTTATTTATTTATTTTTTAATATTTTTTTATTTTCATTTGAATTTTTTAGTTTTTAGGCCATGCTCTGGCCAATCCAACGATACCAAACATTAACCCCTAGCTGCCACAGATCAGGGGATAGGGGGTTCCAATGAACCCTCTATCTCCACCATTGGCGACAACTATTGGTTAACTCCAGAACTGACATCATCGCGCTATGCACGATGATGCCAGTCATCAGGGGGAGATCCCGGAAGCTTTGCCGACATCCAAATGTCGGCCAGCTCCAGGAGAGGATCGCGATCTGGTGCCTTTCGCCACCAAATCATGATTCAGCCCCAAGGGGTTAAAGCCAGCCACCGTTTGGACGGGCAGGCTGTGCCCTTCCAAACGGTGCCTGCCTTTGACCGCTGCCCCTTACGGAAGGGGAGGGAGAGCGGTCCAAAGGACCTACCCCTCCCTTTCAGGCACCTTCCCCGCACTCGCGTGGGGGGGCACCTGTAATAGATGTAATCACGCTAGTGCAATGACATCTATTGTCCCTGCCGGGGTCCCGGAGCGCTGGGCTGACATCCAAGATTTTCACCCCCTTCCGAAAAAAAAAAAGAACATAACACAGTTCCACAGCAATGAAACTCACAATAATGTGTGGTTTGAATGAGTGTATCTGTCATGTCTTTGGCTTAGAGGGGGCCCCGGCACCCAGCGGCACCATAGACATTGGTAAAACATTTCCCACTCACTGTTGGTAAAACATTTCCCACTCGCTGTTGGTAAAACATTTCCCACTCGTTGTTGGTAAAACATTTCCCACTCGCTGTTGGCAAAACATTTCCCACTCGCTGTTGGTAAAAAAATTCCCAGGGGTTTGGCTGGGCCCTGGGGTCTGGCTGGACCCTTGGGTTTGGCTGGGCCCAGGGGTCTGGCTGGGCCTGGATCTGGCTGGGCGCTGAGGTTTGGCTGGGCCCAGGGGTCTGGCAGAGCTCAGGGGTCTGGCTGGGCCCTGGGTCTTACTGGGCCTGGGGTCTGGCTGGGTCCTTAGTTCTTGCTGGGCCCTGGGGTCTGTCTGGGACCTGGCTGGGAACTGGGGTCTGGCTGGGCCCTGGGGTCTGGCTGGACCTTGGAGTCTGGCTGGACCCTGGAGTCTGTCTGGATCCTGGAGTCTGGGCCTGACTGGGCCTAGGTCTGGCTGGGGTCTGGGGTTTGGCTGGGCCCATTGGTCTGGCTGGACCCTGGGGTCTGGCTGAGCCTGGCTGGGCCCTGGGGTTTGGCTGGGCCCTAGGGTCTGGGCCTGGGTCTTGCTGGGTTATAGTGTTTGGATGGGCCCAGGGGTCTGGCTGGGCCCTGGGGTCTGGCTGGGCCCAGGGGTCTGGCTGTGCCTGGCTGGGCCCTGGGGTTTGACTGGGCCTGGGGTCTGGCTGGGGCCTGGGGTCTGGCTGGGCCTTGGGGTCTTGCTGGTCCATGGGGTTGGCTGGGACCTGGCGTCTGGCTGGCATCTGGCTGGGACGTGGCCAGGCCTGGGGTCTGGCTGGGACCTGGCATCTGGCTGGGACCTTGCGTCTGGCTGGGATCTGGCGTCTGGCTGGGACGTGGCCAGGCCTGGGGTCTGGCTTGGCCCTGGGGTCTGGCTGGGCCCTGGGGTCTGGCTGGGCCTGTTGTCTGGTTGGACCCTGGGGTCTGGCTGGGCCTTGGGGTCTGGCTGGGCCTGTTGTCTGGTTGGACCCTGGGGTCTGTCTGGGACCTGGCTGGGAACTGGGGTCTGGCTGGGCCCTGGGGTCTGGCTGGACCTTGGAGTCTGGGCCTGACTGGGCCTAGGTCTGGCTGGGGTCTGGGGTTTGGCTGGGCCCATTGGTCTGGCTGGGGTCTGGCTGGACCCTGGGGTCTGGCTGAGCCTGGCTGGGCCCTGGGGTTTGGCTGGGCCCTAGGGTCTGGGCCTGGGTCTTGCCGGGTTATAGTGTTTGGATGGGCCCAGGGGTCTGGCTGGGCCCTGGGGTCTGGCTGGGCCCAGGGGTCTGGCTGTGCCCTGGGGTTTGACTGGGCCTGGGGTCTGGCTGGGGCCTGGGGTCTGGCTGGGCCTTGGGGTCTTGCTGGTCCATGGGGTCTGGCTGGGACCTGGCGTCTGGCTGGCATCTGGCTGGGACGTGGCCAGGCCTGGGGTCTGGCTGGGACCTGGCATCTGGCTGGGACCTGGCATCTGGCTGGGATCTGGCGTCTGGCTGGGACGTGGCCAGGCCTGGGGTCTGGCTTGGCCCTGGGGTCTGGCTGGGCCCTGGGGTCTGGCTGGGCCCTGGGGTCTGGCTGGGCCTGTTGTCTGGTTGGACCCTGGGGTCTGGCTGGGTCTGACTGGGCCTTGGGGTCTGGCTGGGCCTGTTGTCTGGTTGGACCCTGGGGTCTGGCTGGGTCTGGCTGGGCCTTGGGGTCTGGCAGGGCCCTGGCTCACCGCTCGGCCATCTTCTGTCCTGGTCCTCTACTCCTTCTTCTTCTCTTCTATCTTCTCCTGCTTCTCCTTTGTGTGTGAGTCACACACACGTGACTGGAGGGCAGTGACCACCGGGACCCTTACTGCAACATTGGGCGTAATGCCCTGATGGCGGCCCTGCTTATACGACAGATAATACATTGCATGTGCTTTAACTATGTTTCTAAAGAGCTGAAATGTAATTGTAGATATTTCTGTAAACAGTACTGTAATTATTATTTATGTGTAAGATGCTGTGTGATATATTTTCAAGTATTAAATCTAACTTCATGTTTTCATATATTTGCAATTAACTTTTATTTCACTGCACAATCAAGTGGGTTTTTCATTCCCATTAATGATACGATACAAGACACAGTCATTTTTTTCCAATACTATCACTATGACATATGAGGTAATATAGTCTTGTTCACTGGCTTGTTTTTTAACTGTCAGGTCAGTTCCTTCATCAGAATCAAATTACGAGTTAATAGACATTCTAATTCATCTCCTGTATTAGGCCCGGAGCTTGTCATATAACTAAAAATGATGTCATGCAATGAGTGATCTGTTGGGAAAGTCACCTTCAACAACTGATAACTGCATAAAGCATTAAACCTATAAAACCGGTGGTACTGGCTATTTCAGTATAGCTGAAACAATGCACTTAGCAAAGTATAATTTGCGAGGGACTGCTTTTTAATGTATAATATTTTACAAACACATGAGGCCTGAATATGTTGTTGAATAAGCAGCGTAAGTGAAAGCAATTTTTATGTAGAATATAGAGTATACACACATATATTAATGCATTTCTCTCTCAACAGCTACTCAAATTAAGACAGAGGACCAAACGTCAGATTAAAATTCTCCATACCGCACATTATGAGAAATAATATAAATAACTGTGAAAAACATATGCAAGAAAATCAGAGAACTGCTTGGCCCACAGAGCTCATTTTCTACATGCCCCTTATGCAGCAAAGAACCCTCAGTAGGACGTGCAAATGAAGCCCATTATTGCAAAAATCATCTATATATCAAAGTAAATTGATGCAAAAAATAGGAAGACATTTGGGACTTTATTTATATGTCCTACCTAAAGTTCCTATCTGCATATGGGGAGTGTAACAAATGGGCTCTGTGGGCAAAGCAATAGAGATGTGCATTCGTTTCGGAAAAATTCAGAATTTGGAACGAAATTTGATAATTCGTATTCGGAAGTACTTCCGAATAACGAATCGATACGATATGAATTCGAAAGGAAACAAAATGGTATATAATGAATTTATTTCATTTTACACTGTGTCATCATAAAAGAAAAATGTGACTAACTGATATCAACTATTGAATTTGAAATGAACTATCGAATTGATATCAACTATCGAATTTGAAATGAATTTGAAATAAAGTGATAAAAATGTTGAGTACCTTTCTTTGCCATTTACTCTTATTTAATCTCTAAGGAATCTTCATATTTTTTTCTTTGTTAATATATTTTTTATATATGTGCTTACTGGGGCTCTGACTATTATGTATATTGTGGAGTAGTGTTTGGCTCCTTGCTCTTGCTTTTTGCTACATTATATGCATGTATCATGTGATTTCTGTTTGTTTTTATTTTAATTTGAAAATAAAGATTTAAGTGTTTATTATAGGTGTCAATTTTTTTTATTGCTCTTGTCTATTGAGTGTTTTGGGGAGCCTTTGGTGACGGGCTAAATCAATATAATTATTAGCCCATGTAATTTGTGCTATTTTCCTCCGAGCTCATCACAGAAGAAATAGAATGAAGATTCTGTGAGAAGGCAGTGGGAGAAGGACGGGAATTGACCTTCACAAGATGGCGCCCACTACATGATGATTGGACTTTTTCTCACGATACGTCATTTCCGGTTTGACCGGAAGTGGACTTTCGGGAAGAAGGAGAACGGATATGTGTTCCAACATGGGACGCTTGGTGCTCCACCTTCAGTGATTAATTGAATCAGATGTTGGCAATTATTCAATTGCCTGGAACTTGGCAATAGGCTTGATTGTTGCTGGATGTAGTATAAATTGTGACACTCTTCAGAACACATCCCTGATGAAGTCCTTGATTTAATAAGTACGAAACGCGTTTGAGTGTGTTCCAACTTTTATTTAATTTTATATGTTATTAAATTTGTTTTAAAATACCAGAAAGAGCCTGGGCCTGAATCTGTAAAGCTCCCCTAGTCCTGGACTTACCTGTTGGCAAGTTTCTTTGGAAGGAGGTACCGATGGTGTTCCTTGTTTCTGGACTCCAGGAGGTGATCAACTCCAATTCCATCCAGGAGGGGTAACAAGAACCTGCTATATGCCTATACTATTTGTTTATTCTGTGAGTGAGATTCCAGCGGGTCTATATTAATTGTATACATTTATCTGCGGTCTGCACTATGTATATGTGATTTATTTTGCAGACACTGCTCCTACTTTTTTCCACATTTGTCCTGTAAGCACTGAGGGGACAGTGCGTTGCCTTGGAGGACGCAGATACGTACAAAGTTATTTTATTAACCATGGGGGTGATCACATGTTTTCTTTTGTACATTTTCATTATTTATCTTTGTCACAGTATTTGACACAAAGGCCATTTCTGCTTGTATGCTGATAATGTAGACAACGCGTGACATTGTGCAAGATAAGGGACACCATCTTGAGTTCAGAATCTTTCGTTTCAACAATATTTCTGCAATAAACTTAGTAGAAGTGGTGAAGTGCCCACCAGAATAGTGTGTACAACCCGCTCGCTAAATGTTGAATATGGAGGTTCCTCTAAAAAACCTTAAACTATAAACATACAGAAAGACAACGTAGCTCCAGTGAACCACAGTCCCCGGTTGACGGAGTTATACACCCTGCATGTCCATGGATATAATATTCTTTCTTTCAAAGTTCACCTTTTTATATACGTTGGTGTCTATTCAGCAATACTGCAAGAGAAGACAAAAAAACAAGATTGCGCAGTATATAGATTCAAGATTAAAGGAACAAGAATAAGGGTATCCAACTCACACTCTCATGAGCCCACACCCGGCTCTAGGGTAGATCTCCTTATGCCATTATGGGTCTTCACTCATTTGTTCAGGTACCCATTGACCCCTTGATGGATCCTTATAGATTTTCAATAGGGTTCCCCTGCAATCCATTTCTGGTTTGGCTATTTTGGCCTAGACTTTTCACTTATCCAAAAGTTCTCCAGAGTTTCAC
Source organism: Leptobrachium leishanense (assembly GCA_009667805.1). Classification (NCBI taxonomy): domain Eukaryota; kingdom Metazoa; phylum Chordata; class Amphibia; order Anura; family Megophryidae; genus Leptobrachium; species Leptobrachium leishanense. Next base: position 391,875,708 of record CM019064.1, read on the forward strand.
TTTTCTCTGAATAACCCTGTATGATTTTTTTTAATGGTTTCCACTAGGGGTCAGCATGTCACACAATTGCAAAAATTGACTACTATATCAGTTAACTTTTTTTCTGTTATGGTCACATTTTAATAAGTTTTTATTTATAAATCAAACTCTGGTTTTGGCATAAAAATATAAATGTTTAAAACACTTTGGATGCATAACTTCTCAAAATATTCCATCGTACAAAATATGACACACACTCACATTTGACGTAGCTCTGAATTGGAGCCTTTGAACGTCAATCAGACTTTAAAAAATTGCTAAAGAATATATCCCTAAACACTACAGTTCATAAACTATAAAGGATAGAATTGTTTAACTTATCAATATGCATACTTAGAAATAATAAGTCATTTAGCATGAAAAATACATAATTAGGGGAAATGTTTTGAATAGTTTGTTTTAAAAAGCTGCAATAATAAGTAAAGCTCAATACAAGTAAATAAAGGCATATTTGTAGAGACTGGAGGAAGAAAAATAAAATTTACGTAACATTTCTGATACAGGTCAAATGAAGGAAGGGGGACCCTAAGAATATCAGGATGCTTATCTTTGAGTTTCTAACCCACCAGGACCCATTATACAGCGCTACAGAACTTGTTAGCGCTTCATAAATACTTGTAACTGTTTCAATGCACAGATTAATCAACATGCAATTTCCATATTTTATGTTTTACAGCTTAATTTTGAATTAACACATCCAATTGCGAGGTTCTCTGAATGAATGATGGAGTGAAAGTTAGTAAATCTCATGCAATCTTCAAAACAACTAACTCATCATTTAAAAAGTTGAATTTTAACCCCTTCACACCAAAAATCGAGTTCTCTCGATTTTGCTTTGTAATGCATTGAAAAGCACACATGAGCATATCAATAGACCATTTTTTTAAAAGCATGAGTAGTGTGTTCCCTGTCAAGAAACAAAATACTTTGTTTTATGGGTCTCTAAGTACCTGAGAAACACATAAAACCATCTGCAAATAGCAGCCCTAAACCTCACTGTAACAAAAGTTCAAATAGATTACTGCTGCATTACAGCTGCCTGGGAGAGGGCAGAATCCAGGGTGTGCTCTGGGCTCACTCACTGCTGTACAGGGATAAGATTTGGGGGGGTTATAATGACTGATACTCCCTGTACAGTACAGATACAAGGTGTTACTGTAATCTCCATTTACAGGCATTATGTCACATACAGATAGTATTTTTATATTGCGCTGGTAATTTTTGGAAGCTGCATTACTAATAATCTCAATATGATCACTAAAAACCACCATAAGCAGGAAAAAAGTTTTATTTATCGTTCTCAAAGTTACTGTATCTAGCACAAAGGTCTTTTCTGCCTGTATGAGAATATTGCAGACCCCGTTGCAATTGTGTAAGATAAAGGACACCATCTAGAGCTCAGAATTTTACATTTCAACAATATTTCTGTAAAGGATAAACAAATACATGAAAAATTAAAAAGGAGCAAATTAACATTATTTTAATTTTTTTTAACTAAGAATAACAATTTATGTACGAAACATATATTTTACCGCATAGTTAATGTTAACTTCACATCCCATGTTTCACATAACTGTTATGATAAAAAAAATTCAACAAAAAACGCTTTTTACTGAAGCGGTTAAAAAACAATTAAATCTGCATGTACCGGCTGGGTGGAGTAGAGGTAACATCACTGCTCTGCATGGAGAGAGCCTGTGGAGTCATGGGTTTGATCCCAGCGAGCAACCTCTCCAGTAAGTGTCCTTGGGCAAGACACCTAACAGTACATACTCGCCACCCAGGACATACTTGAAAACAAGAGAAATCTCAATGTATCCTTCCTGGTAAAAAATCCTTTATCAATGACTCTTCTGCACATAAATACAAAACCAAGGGCACTATCATGTGCCCCTCACGAAAACAGGTAGGCAAATGGGAAAAATTAGCAATCACAAATTTCTCCTTTGCATCCCGTTTTCACCTGCAGATCGCGGGGCAGGCGCTGAGTCCAAAAGCATCCCCTCCATAGGACTCCATGGAGGATTCTCCTGCAGAGTCACATGAGCGGCAGGATCTTGAGATCCTGCTGGTTGACAGAGTGAACGCGGAGAGAGGGAGACTGGGGACTTTTTTCCCCAGTCTGACTCTGCTCCCAGCCAGAACAGCGGATTGGGCCACCATTCTCGCCGTGATTTAAGAGGTGAGTATTTGCTTTTGAAGGGGTTTTTGAGTTGCAGCGAACGGATTCTGCAGCAGTGCAATCTGTCAACTACACCTCTGAGCTAGTGGTAACTTTTTCGTTAGCGCCAGCTCTTAGTAACTAGCGTTAGAACCAAGTGACCTGTCTTCCTGTCTTCTAATCTTCCATGCCTATTTCTCGGGGACTTCAACATTCCCATTGATGATCCTTCCGCCCCTGCTGCCTCCAAACTTCTTTCACTCACGTCCTCCCTTGGACTCACACAATCCTCCCTCCTCCCTACCCACCGCGACGGTCACGCTATTGACCTTGTCTTTTCCAACCTCTGCTCCATTTCTGAGTTCAACTGTCGCCCCTTCCCCATCTCTGACCACCACCTTCTCTCTTTCAACCTATCTGGACTTCCTAAACACCCTGCTCCCCCACCCCGCACACACACTCGCAGAAATCTACATGCTGTGGATCCCCATCAATTCTCCAATCTACTTCACCACCTCCCTCACACCTCATCCTTCACCTGCCCTGATGCTGCCACTAATCACTACGCTTATCTCTGCTCTAGACACTCTTGCTCCTCTTCGACTCTGTAAGGCCCCACGCCGCCAGCTTCAGCCCTGGCACACCCTCCAGACTCGCTACCTGCAAAGATGCTCCCGCACTGCAGAGCATGCCTGGAGGAAATCCCGCTCTGAAGCTGATTTTGTTCACTTCAAGTTTATTCTCCGATCATACACCTCTGCCCTCCACTTGGCCAAACAATCCTTCTTCTCATCTCTTATATCTACGCTGTCCTCCAACCCTAAACGGCTCTGGTCCACCTTCAACACCCTCCTCTACCCACCTGCACCTCCCCCCACAGCTGCCTTCAGCGCTCAAGACCTGGCAGACTACTTCCTCGGTAAAACTCTAACTATCAGAAGCAACATCCCAACACAAGATAGTTATCTGCCACCTCCACTCCCAGAGGTCCCCTCTGCCACCCTCTGCCGCTTCCTCCCAGCCACTGAGGAGGAAGTCAATTCCTTATTGTCCTCCTCACATCTCACCACGTGCCCACTTGACCCCATTCCCTCACATCTAATTCCTCCCCTCTCCTCCTCCCTCACCCCTGCTCTCACACACATCTTCAACCTATCTCTCTCCACTGGCTCCTTTCCATCCACCTTCAAACACGCGCTAGTTACCCCTTTACTAAAGAAACCATCCCTCGATCCCAACTATCCATCCAACTACCGTCCTGTATTCCTGCTTCCCTTTACATCAAAGCTCTTAGAAAAACTAGTCTTCAACCGCCTCTCCCTCTTCCTGTCCTCCAATTCCCTACTTGACCCCCTGCAATCTGGCTTCCGTCCCCTACACTCAACTGAAACTGCCATCACCAAAGTCACCAACGACCTCTTAACTGCTAAAAAACACGGCCACTATTCTATTCTCATCCTGCTTGACCTCTCGGCTGCTTTTGACACTGTTGATCACCCCCTCCTTCTACAGACCCTCAACTCTCTGGGTCTCGGTGACACTGCACTTGCTTGGGTTGACTCCTATTTATCCAACAGGTCCTTCTGTGTGTCCTTTGCTGGTAACTCCTCCTTTTCATTGCCTCTATCTGTTGGTGTACCTCAAGGCTCTGTCCTTGGTCCTCTGCTCTTTTCCATCTACACCTCCTCCCTGGGCAAAATCATGAACAGCTTTGGCTTTAATTACCACCTCTACGCTGATGACACTCAGATCTACCTCTCTACCCCTGATCTCTCTCCCCCTGTCCTTCCAAAAGTCAGTGACTGTTTATCTGGCATCTCCTCCTGGATGGCCTCCCACCACCTAAAGATAAACATGTCAAAGACGGAGCTCCTACTTATTCCTCCCTCCAATGCCTCCCCACCTCCTGACTTCTCTATCACGGTGGAGGGTATCACCATCTCCCCATCAAACCAAGTTCGCTGTCTTGGAGTTACACTTGACTCTGCTCTTTCCTTCATCCCCCACATCAAGTCTCTTTCCTCCTCCTGCCAATACCAACTGCGTAATATTTCCAGAATTCGGCCATTTCTTACCGCTGTCACCACAAAACAACTCATACACGCCCTGGTAATCTCCCGACTCGACTATTGCAATAATCTCTTATCTGGCCTCCCTCTGTCCCGCCTCTCCCCCACACAATCCATCCTGAACGCCTCCGCCAGGCTAATTCACCTCACCCGCCGCTCTGTCTCTGCCGCTCCCCTTTGTGAGTCCCTTCACTGGCTCCCCATCCACTGCAGAATTAAGTTCAAAATCCTTATCCTTACCTACAAAACCCTCACTAACTCAGCTCCCCACTACCTGTCCTCACTAATCACCAAATACACCCCGGCCTGCTCCCTAAGGTCAAACAGTGACCTGCGCCTAGCTTCTCCCCGCATCACCTCTTCCCATGATAGACTGCAGGATTTCTCACGCGCAGCCCCACTCTCTGGAACGCTCTCCCTCGTACTGTCAGACTTTCCCCTAACTTCTCTTCCTTCAAACTCTCCTTTAAAACGTTCCTATTTAGGGAAGCCTACCACCCAACTCACTGACGCAACCATCAATCACTCTCACCTTGCAGTCCTCTCCTCCTGTTTTCAACCCCAACCCTCCTAGATTGTGAGTTCCTACGGGAATAGGGCCTCATCTCCTCCTGTAATGTTTGTCAAATGTTGTTCAATGTATTGTAACCCTGTCTATACTGTGCCTATTGTACAGCGCTGCGGAATATGCTGGCGCTTTATAAAATAATAATAATAATAAATAATAATAGTTACTTTGTGCTCCCCATGTTAGGTATAGGGAGCGCAAAGTACAGTAAACTCGCACTACGAATAGCAAATTAATGAGCGCTAACGTTTTTTTAACCCATTAGCAATTTGTAGGTAATCGGGCGCAGCGCTATGACCTCCTTTAAGCTAGCGCTAACGCTGACGCTAGTTTTAATTTGAAGGAGGTGATTGGGCCCTAAATGTCCCTTTTCAACTCAAGTCAATACTTTGCTGATACAAGGGTCATAGGACCCCCACCTCTCCCTCCAGTTGACCAGCTTACATTTTAGATGATGCGTGAATATGCATTGTGTCATCAGCTTCACAATTCCTCCCAGGAATAGTAAATGACAAGTTTGACTTACTGCAGCAGTATTGTATACTTTATATTTGAACAGTGCACAATGCTGGTGCTATTGATCAAATGAAAACATGTAAAAAAATATATATACTGTATATTTTAACACTATAGGGGTTATTCACAGAAATCCGAACTTGCCCTGAAAATGCACCGAACAGTGAATTTCCCCATACGGTGCATTTTCATGGCCATTCGGCTATTCAGAGAGCAGGCAATTTTCCAAATATTGGCAAATTGCCAGCGAAATACAGTGCCTGTTCAACGGCAGTGAACTCCCCCATAGAGAAACAATGGTTAACTTACTCAGAGAACACTGAACAGCATTGAAAAGTTGTCAAAATGCCCTAATATACAGTGTTTTCTTTCGGCAGGTTTATTAAAGCGATTCCCATAGGTTTCAATGTTAAAAATATTCTTGTTTGCATCCAATATCTAATAAACCGTTTATTCTTTTAATCTGCAGTAAAAAGTTTCTTTATTTTTTATTAGCATTTTTTACCAATTCTTTTTTCTTAAAATAGCGTTTAATCTTTTTTCTGCAACAGACCTTTTTATTGTCATTCATAGGACCTTATATGTTAATTCCAGACATTTTCGTTCAGTAGTTTATTTTACAAAGAGCGTTTCAAATTTGACACTTTCAATCGTTTTTTGGGGGTTTTTTCACCAGTCCGACGACTTGTCGGCTTTTTTCTGCGACTGGTCGGCGCTGTGTTCGGCGGCTCGGTGGGTTTGTGGTGCTGTGCGGCGGGTTGGCAGCAGCGGTCAACGGGTTGGTGGCAGCTGTCCGGCGGTTTGGCTATGGCGATTTTTTGATTCGTTCGGCGGCTGATTTTCTGCACTTCGAGGACCCTGCGGTAAATCCTGAATTCACCGCAGGGTCAGCATATAAGACTCGCCGAAGTGCGGCGAATCAAAGAGCACAGAAATGTCGGTGACATATCGGTGCTCTCTGAATAACTCTAAGTCATGTTTGGTAACAGTGTAAAGGTTAATGATAAGAAATGATCATGACTCCACTGCAAAAACTTCTCCAAAAATTTGCTGGAGTTTAGTTGGTTTCTCTGATGTCGTGATGTCATACGATTGAAAAAGGTTAGTGGCGCCAAACGTTGCATGGTTTTCATTTAATTCCATGAATTTCTGTGGAGTGCCTAGTGCTGTTCTTTTCTGCTTGATGTATTATGGTGGGTGGCCCCACTGGCCCTAAGAGCACCTGTGCTATTTGTTATTTCTAAATGTGATTTCCTTACTGAGTACTGCTCTCTATTGAATTAACTGTCATGATGTCACATGTCACAGAGGAGGCTAACCTGACTCATGGATGAAAGAGAGGAAGCCTTGCTTTGTCACTGGAACGACGGAGAGGTGAGTAACTGCAACGAAGAGATGCTCACGTAATCTGCACCACAGAGTGACTTTATACGATGTAAGGGTCTCAACCTCTGCAGCGAAGGGGTTAAACACGATACGTGAATGAAGTTATACAATTGTGCTTACTCTGTATTTCTCTACTGTGATTCTGTAGTTACTCCCACTACTACAACTCTGATAGAGCAGCATACAGTGTTGCAACACATCTCAATTAACCCCTTCACTGCCAAGCGATCTTTGTTGAAAAATATGCTATCATTACATTTATTTGAAATATGGGATGTGAAGATAACAGTTGAATATAGGGTAAAATAGATGTTTCACACAAAAATTGTTATTCCAAGATAGTTAAAAAATAAAAATTATGTAAATTAGCTCATTTAAAATTTTTCATGTATTCTTTAAACCATTACAGAAAAATTTTTGAAATATAAGATTCTGAGCTCTACATGGTGTCCTTTATCTTACACAATTTCAACGGGGTCTGAATTATTATCATACCGACATAAATGGCTTTTTTGTTAGATACAGTAACTGTGATAAAGATAAATGATAATAATAATGTTCAGATCTCCTGCTTATGGTGGTTTATAGTGATCATATTACTTAGATTACAGAGATTATTAGCAATGCAGCTTCCAAAAAATACCAATAGAATATAAAAATAATATCTGTCTGTGACATAATGCCTGTGTATGGAAATTATAGTAACACCTTGTATCTGTACTGTACAGGGGATTTCCATCCTTATAACCCCCTGTATCTTATCCTTGTACAGCAATGAGTGACCTCACAGCTCTCCCTGTATTCTGACAAATCCCTGGCATCTGCAATGCAGCAGTAATCTATTTGAACTTTTTGTTACAGTGAGGTTTAGGGATGAAATATTTACTGCTGGTTTTATGTCTCTCCAGGGTGCTTGGAGAGCCATAAAACAAAGGATTTAATTTCTCCACAGGGGACTAATCTTGCTTTAACCTCCCTCGCGGTCTAATTTTTTCAAAATTGTGTGTCTAAAATTGTGTGTCTCAATTTTTTTTTAAAGCAAACGTGTTTTTGTACATAGTTAGCCTGTAATAATTAGGAATCACGCACTGAAATCCGTGAAATCAAGAGTCCTTACTGGTAAAATCCTTTATAAATAAATTATTTTAAAAAAAATAGTAAATACACGGAGTCCGATAAAGTTTGAAACACGACATAATAATTTATTATCCCAAAAATAATTATCCAAAATAATGCAAATAAATGATATTCAATAAAATACAACAAAAAACACTGAAATCTGTCTGAGAACAAGGGTGATATGATGTATGGTCTATTTCTTATCCTGTACTGCCACCTAGTGGCCGTTCATAAACATTGCATTTTGTATTCAGTGTTTATTATGAATGAAATTTGCTGCGGTCCAGCCCCCCTGCATCATGTGACTCGCAGGGCGCTTCCAGGAAGCAGCTCGCTGCGATCACACTGCGGGGGACAGCGAGGGAGCCAGGAGGAGGTAAGTAAACATCCAGCCCGAGTGTGGCTCGGGGTTACCGTTCGTGGTAGTGAAATTTAACCCCGAGTCACACTTGGGAATACCGCCAGGGAGGTTAAAAAGGTGTGAAAATGGTCTTTTGATATGCTAGTGTGTGCTTTTCAATGCATTACAATGCAGAATGCAGATAACTCATTTTTGGATGTAAAGGGGTTAAAGCTGTATTTTCCAGTTTTAATATATATATACAAAATTCCCAATTAAAGATGAACGTAATCTCGATATATCTACTGACTGAGCTACATGGTGTGTTCTGTTTAATAAAGCAGTAATTGATAATATGCCATCATTTTTACTTTGCAGGTGACAGTATTTGCACAGCTGTGACCATACACAAAGGTCTGAAGTGTAGAGTCGGAGAATGAGTAATTCCTGCCCAGTGTATGTGGGACATGCTGTAAACTATTACTTGTCACTGTTCGGTGGAGTGATGACAAGTTCAATAGGTCATTTTGTGTGACATTAAACCAAACATTTTAGACAATACTCACTTTCTGGCATTTGCGACCTGTCTGTAATGAGTACTACAAGCGCATTTTAGGAAAGAAATACCCCCGGGCGCGCAATAATGCATGCATTTGATATTAATATGAGAACATGTAAATCCTTACTTTTCTCATCTGTGTAATTAAGTGGAATTGCTTTATGAATACAGCAGAATTATCAGTTCAACAACTTGTACTTTTCCCATGGAGACAGGAAGCAAGTATTGGTTTTAAGTGCTTTACTGTTGCCTGGTCATGTGCTCGAGATGCAGTTGAGTCCCTTCGGTGCATTATGCAAATAATATAAATTATCTTTTATATTTCCAGCCTATGCATTTGCAGGTGTGCAAATAATGAACAGCTTTTAACAAATATAATAGCAGAGTATTGATTATGTTCCAAAACATATAAAGTGAATACAAAATAAAACTAATATATATATATATATATATATATATATATAAAAAGTTTTACACTCAAGGACTTCCCCAAACAACAATGCAGTGCCACCGTCAACGACCTTGTCCTAATGAAACAAATGTGGAATTTAAGAAACGTTGACCTTTGTACATAAAGTGGACAAGAAGAAATCTCTGGAGCGCTGGTCTTTTCTCGTTTTGTTATATATATTGTGACAGTGTGATTGCGGGCAGGGTAATAGACCACAGGTTTATTAGCAAGTGAATGGAGAACTCCCTATTCCCCCTATAGGGTTAACTCACAACTGGTGCCTGATTAGGAGTGCCCTTATAAGAGCTGTGGTTCCCTCTGAGAGGGCAGTCTAAGGCTAGGGTCAGACTAACGCATTTTTCACGTTGTCCGTGAAAAAGTGCGTTCGAACGAATGGACGCATTTTTTCACGGAATACGCGATAGCGGTCATACGATGCGCCTTTTTGTCCGTGATTTTGTACAGATCATCAATAAAACCCTTTTTGCGTCTGGACGTTATGTTGGCCGGACATTAGCAGCGTCTGACATCTCCTAATCACGCACACACGCCGCTAGCGGACACAGCGCACTCTGTACGTCAGTACTAGCAGTATCATGTTCTCAAAAAAATGCGTTTGTTTGCCGCTTGCGTTGCGCGGCCGCACTTTTGTGCGGTCGTTCTTCGTATGCTGCCTGGCATTGGACGTCATTTGCTGCTAGCACGGCTGTGATTTAGTGCTGCTAAACGCACGTTAATACTGCGCTCGTCTGACCCTAGCCTTAGTGCTGGGGCCAGCAGGAAAAGAAGCTAAATCCTGTAGTCAATAGGAAAGTAAATTTTATTTTGTTTTCCCTTGCTTATTGGTAAGTGGCTTAGCCGCCCAATATTATAGGTAGAAATACTATCAGGTCTATTCAAAGAAAGGTGAAAATCGGGAGAATAACTGGAGAAGTGAAAATTCTAGGTCAAAATAGCCAAACCAGAAAAATTCTCCCATTTATCTCACTTTCCAAATTGAATATTTGGTCTAGATTGTTCTCTTCTTCTGCCAACTCTCCTGATTTTCACCTTTCTTTGAATAGACCTGTAAATGTTTATTTAGGCTCCGCATAAGGAGTAGGCATTTGATTTACATTTGCTTTATTTTTCCTGTTTATGGTGTACCCTGCAAGTACCGTGGCTGCATAATAAAGAAAAGCATGAATCACTGATCCCTGTGTCCAGTGGCTAGATCACAATATATATATATAGATATATACACATACATATATAAATTTTAATATTAATGTAAACAAAAAGTGAAATTAAAATCCTTCACTATGCAAATTATAAGAGAGAATATTAATCATTGTGGAAAACCTTTACATGTCCAAGCTAATCAGAGTTTTACTGTGCTCACAGAGCTCCTTTGCCGCAATCCCTTTATATAGCAGGGAATTCTGGGTAGGACATGGAAATGAAGTCCACAATCTCTTACTTTTCTATATCAAATCTCTGCAGCAGCACCTTTTAGTAGCAGTGCAATGCCATACTAATGGACTCTAGCCTAGGTTAGGGCAGGATCAGCAACCTTGGCCTGTTTTGGAACTACAGTTGTGTTCAAAATTATTCAACCCCCACTGAAGTTGAGTGTTTTGGCCAGTTTGACATTGATTTTGATCATTCAGTCATCTTGCTTACAATTAAATCAAAGAGGCACGTGTAGGTCAGACAAATATAACATAACATTTATAATGAAATAACCACAAATGTCTTTTCTGTGCTCACATCATTATCAGTTTTATTCAACCCCCAAGTGACATTCAATTTTAGTACAACATCTTTTTACAGTTATAACAGCTTTTAAACGTGAAGCATAGCTTGACACAAGTGTCTTGCAGCGATCTACGGGTATCTTCGCCCATTCGTCATGGGCAAAAGCCTCCAGTTCAGTCACATTCTTAGGCTTGCGCACTGCAACTGCTTTCTTTAAGTCCCACCAGAGGTTCTCAATCGGATTTAAGTCCGGTGACTGCGATGGCCACTCCAAAATGTTCCAGCCTTTAATCTGCAATCATGCTCTAGTGGACTTGGAGGTATGCTTGGGATCATTGTCCTGTTGAAAGGTCCAACGTCTCCCAAGCCTCAGGTTTGTGACGGACTGCATCACATTGTCATCCAATATCTCCTGGTACTGAAGAGAATTCATGGTACCTTGCACACGCTGAAGCTTCCCTGTACCTGCAGAAGCAAAAGAGCCCCAAAGCATGATTGACACCATGCTTCACAGTAGGCAAGGTGTTCTTTTCTTCATAGGCCTTGTTCTTCCTCCTCCAAACATAGCGTTGATCCATGGGCCCAAACTGTTCTAATTTTGTTTCATCAGTCCACAGAACACTATCCCAAAACTTCTGTGGTTTGTCCACATGACTTTTGGCATACTGCAGTCGACTCTTCTTATTCTTTGGATACAGCAAGGGGGTGCGCCTGGGAGTTCTGGCATGGAGGCCTTCATTACGCAGTGTGCGCCGTATTGTCTGAGCTGAAACTTCAGTACCCACATCCAGAAGCAAAAGAGCCCCAAAGCATGATTGACACCCCGCCATGCTTCACAGTAGGCAAGGTGTTCTTTTCTTCATAGGCCTTGTTCTTCCTCCTCCAAACATAGCGTTGATCCATGGGTCCTTTAATCTATTCATAAACAACTGCTTGGGGCGGCAGCCTGTATGAAAAGACATTTTAGGACGCGCAGAAAAAGTTTAGTGAATTTTTTTGGGCTAAATTATGGTGAAACTTATGCAGTCTTTGGATGAAAGTAACAATAGGTGCTTTAAAATTGGGCTTTTAGCGTCGGCAACAGTGCCGTCACACCGTAACCCCTCTGAGGATATGAATCTGATACAGGCGTCAGTGGCAGTGCACCCAGATATTGTGCCTTCAGTGCCAGGCCTGCAAGTACTATCATACAGTAACCCCTCTGTCGTATTGTGGAAGAGTGCAGGGTGGACCATGCGGTCCTATATTAAAAAGATATGAATCTGGTAAAGGCGTCAGTGCACCCAGATATTGTGCTTTTAGGTGCCAGGCCAGCAAGTGCATTCATACAGTAGCCCCTCTGTGGTATTGTGGAGGAGTGCAGGGGTGGACCATGCGGTCAGGGCCGGTGCTAGACTATTTTGCGCCCTAGGCAAGACCAGCTACTTGCACCCCCCCCTCCCAAAAAAAACAAAACAACATGAAACTGCTAAATTTCTTTTGATTTAAGAATAAAGTTTGAAAAGCACCAATAGCAAAGGTAAAATAAATATAAATAAACTGTATTAAACCATTTTAAATTCACTCTATTAAACAAATTAAAATTAACCGTATTGAACAATTATAAATTAACGAAAATAAATAAATAAGAGTTGTCACGTAAGTTTCAATTTCAGACACATCGAAATTTCACTTTGCGTGCCTTATCCTTTGCAAATTTTCATCATGCGTATATATATATTGCCCAGGCCAGCTCACATTATGCATATATACAGTTGTGTTCAAAATTATTCAACCCCCCAATGCTGTAAAGGGTTTTAGGGAATTTATTGTACATTTGTAATTGTATTCAGAATGAAATCCTACAAGGACTTTTTAAAGAACCATTTGCAACTAAAATGACATCAATTGGTTTTGTAATACAGTAGTAAATGTTTCTTTTGTGAATTCTTCATTGACACAATTATTCAACCCCTTAAAGACTACCACTCTGAAGAACAGAGGTTCATTCAAGTGTTTTCAATCAGGTATTGAAAACACCTGTGGATGTCACGGAGCAGCAATAAAGCATAATAAGCACCAATTAGGCAGCTTTAAAATGACTGTGATACTCAGCTCCTTCTAGACATTTACTGGTGTGGTTACAAACATGGTGAAGTCAAGAGAATGGTCCAGGAAGACAAGAGAAGAGGTGATTATTCTTCACAGGAAGGGCAATGGCTATAAGAAGATTGCAAAGATGTTAAACATACCAAGAGAGACCATAGGAAGCATCATTCGCAAATTCAAGGCAAAGGGCACTGTTGAAACGCTACCTGGTCGTGGCAGAAAGAAGATGCTGACTTCGACTGCTGTGCGCTACCTGAAACGTAGAGTGGAGAAAAGTCCCCGTGTGACTGCTGAGGAACTGAGAAAAGATTTGTCAGATGTGGGTACTGAAGTTTCAGCTCAGACAATACGGCGCACACTGCGTAATGAAGGCCTCCATGCCAGAACTCCCAGGCGCACCCCCTTGTTGTCTCCAAAGAATAAGAAGAGTCGACTGCAGTATGCCAAAAGTCATGTGGACAAACCACAGAAGTTTTGGGATAGTGTTCTGTGGACTGATTAAACAAAATTAGAACTGTTTGGGCCCATGGATCAACGCTATGTTTGGAGGAGGAAGAACAAGGCCTATGAAGAAAAGAACACCTTGCCTACTGTGAAGCATGGCGGGGGGTCAATCATGCTTTGGGGCGGTTTTGCTTCTGCAGGTACAGGGAAGCTTCAGCGTGTGCAAGGTACCATGAATTCTCTTCAGTACCAGGAGATATTGGATGACAATGTGATGCAGTCTGTCACAGACCTGAGGCTTGGGAGACGTTGGACCTTTCAACAGGACAATGATCCCAAGCATACCTCCAAGGCCACTAGAGCATGGTTGCAGATTAAAGGCTGGAACATTTTGGAGTGGCCATCGCAGTCACCTGACTTAAATCCGATTGAGAACCTCTGGTGGGACTTAAAGAAAGCAGTTGCAGTGCGCAAGCCTAAGAATGTGACTGAACTGGAGGCTTTTGCCCATGACGAATGGGCGAAGATACCCGTAGATCGCTGCAAGACACTTGTGTCAAGCTATGCTTCACGTTTAAAAGCTGTTATAACTGTAAAAGGATGTTGTACTAAGTACTAAGATTGAATGTCACTTGGGGTTGAATAAAACTGATAATGATGTGAGCACAGAAAAGACATTTGTGGTTATTTCATTATAAATGTTATGTTATATTTGTCTGACCTACACGTGCCTCTTTGATTTAATTGTAAGCAAGATGACTGAATGATCAAAATCAATGTCAAACTGGCCAAAACACTCAATTTCAGTGGGGGTTGAATAATTTTGAACACAACTGTAACACACCACACCCTCCTGCCTGAATAAAGCGCTCCTCCCCATTCAGCAATGCTCCTGCATTACAGTGCAAAGCTTGTTCCTAGCAGACCTGCTTCCTGAGCTCCCTGATACTTATTATATTGACCACCCGTGTACCAGACCCCTTGCTTTCACCTACGATCACCACCTTCTGCCTGCCCCTGATCAACGGACCACCCGACTATTCTATTGGAGTGCCCATCTGTACCTCGCCTGGAGTCCCCCTTTTGTCTTGTCTACCATCCCAAGGCCTACTCTACGTATCCTGGTCCCTCCTGTCTGTGTGTTCCACGAATCCCCGCATACTGGGTTCAGACCCCCAGCCGAGCCTTACACAAGTACAGCGGCTCACGTGTAATAGAGCCAAAAAAAGGGAGTCGCTAATGTCTAACAACTCCCACGTTGTTTGCTCCGTGTTACCAGAATAGGAGCTATGCAGATTAATTTATAGGTATCATTGAAATAACTAACTATACCAAGAATGTATTTTTTCCACATGATACAATTATTTATTTATCTTATTTGCAAAATATTTTACCAGGAAGGATACATTGAGATTTCTCTCGTTTTCAAGTACGTCCTGGGTTCAAGAGCATTGATATTTTACAGTCGTTACAGAAATACAAAGTAATAAAATGCAAGATAGTAAAAGAACAACACAAATATACAGATTATCACAGAAATAAATATGTAGGAAATAAAGTCATTAAGTTACACGTTTACAGGTGTATTCTGTATCCAGGTAATTTAATAGAAAGCTCTTGAGTGACTTAAGACTGGGGGAAGATTTGATGGTGTCTGGGAGATTATTCCATAATTGTGGTGCTCTGTAGGAAAATGAGGATCGAGCCACTTTCTTTTTGTATTGTGGTATTGCAAGTAAGTTGCAGGTCCTGGATCGGAGGATATAGGATGAGGGAACTGCTGGGGGAAGCAGCCTATTCAGGTAGGGTGGTAACTTCCCAGAAAACCTCTTTGTCCGTGTTGCCGCACATTTGTACATCCGTGGCAGCATAGCATTCTGAACAATGGAGCCCCACGCATGAAGTGCGTCCGCACAGAAGTGCGGACGCATGACGGACATGGCAAACGGACGCAGGTTAGGCAAGAACGTAATACTGCTAGAACGGACGTGCCTAGTGCGCTACGTCTGCAACATCTGTGTAGCTTTGTGTGTGAGTGATGGAACCAGGTCAGACGGACTGCATTTATACGTCCAGCATTTTTGACGGACAAAATGGTTTTTCATTTCCCATCTACTTCAGTCAAAAAATACGTCAGTGAAAAAAAACGGACTGTATGGCCACTACCTTGTTGTCAGTCAGAAAGTATGTCCGTACTGCATGGACGCACAGTCTGTACAAAATGCGCTCATCTGACCCGAGCCTAAAACACCAGGTTGGAAAGGTGAAGAGTGCGTCTAGATTCCAGCAACGGCCAGTTTACTTCTTTTACATGTCACAATGGTGGGTCTTGTAGTTACATTGTAGCACAAAGCAGCAGAATGAGTTATACAATGTAGTAAGTTTCTGAAGGTGCATTTGCGGGGCCGCTGCATACACTACATCTCCGTATTCAATAGCTGGAATAAGCATTTGTTGTACAATCTGTTTACTTACCGTGGGGCTCATGCAGGATTTGTTTCTGTACAGGGCACCTAATTAAAGCTCTCTTTATCTGGTTGGTATCCAAATGGAGTTGTAATGGAAATGGTCGTAATGTCGCTCTTTAGTATAGAATAAAAATCTGAATTTATAACCTTTTCTAAAATGCTACTGGATTTATGTTTTATATTTTGCTTAAATGTATTCATGTTTTTACATCTGCATAGTTAACCACCATAGTGCCAGCATGGAGTGAACATTTGTTTTTGTTCCCACTGTAAGCAGCGTGTTCTGGTGCTGACTTTGCATTCAGCAGGTCGGAAAGTAAGCTGAAGACTTACCACAAAACCAACCGAAGGCAGCTCAGCAGTTTTACAGCCACAGGTACACTATGCTTCACATCAGAGCACCAGCCAGAGTCAGAAATATTCCAAACGTATATGTTGCTTCAAGAAATGAACTTGTGGAGCATTCAATAAATCCTGTCACTTATAGCAGCCAGGATAAATGACTATATATACATATACAGTATATATTAGCATCCATCCAGCATTCGAAATAGCTTAAAAGAGAAGCGGTTTTCTGCATGATAACTTATAAAATAAGCAATTTAAAAAAGTAGCATTAATGTGGAAACCGATATGTAGCAAACTCAAAAAC
Organism: Leptobrachium leishanense; assembly: GCA_009667805.1. Classification (NCBI taxonomy): domain Eukaryota; kingdom Metazoa; phylum Chordata; class Amphibia; order Anura; family Megophryidae; genus Leptobrachium; species Leptobrachium leishanense. The sequence goes on from CM019064.1 coordinate 391,892,305, forward strand.
ATATAAAAGCAGTTTTACATATCGCTAGGTGTTCAAAGGCACAAATAAATTAATGGAAATTTAAATTTTTAAAGGGATACTCTATTGAAAAAAAATCCCTTTTCTGCCCTTCAATAATTGCTGTAACTATCAGGGTTATTCAGAGAAAGGTGAAAATCAGGAGAATGACTGGAGAAGTGAAAATTCTAGGTCAAAATAGCCAAACCAGAAAAAGTCTCTCATTTATCTCACTTTCCAAATCAGCTGTTTGGTCTAGATTGTTCTCTTCTCCCGCCAGTTCCCCTGATTTTCACCTTTCTCTGAATAACCTGTTTATGTAACATTTGGCCTTGTGTTACTTTTGTTATTGACATTATATATTTTATTTATTTATTATATGTTTTAGTTACGGCAATTGCTGTAACTATATAAAAAAATAAAATAATTGGGCAGAGGCTGAGAGCAGCCTCTGCCCAATTATTTTTTTGAGATTTTTTTTCCAATTTATGGTGGTTTTACTCACCTTTTCTCCCTTGCCGTGATCTGCATCTCCTGTTCGGCTAAACCCAGAAGTCCCTGAAGCTTTTCTTTGTAATTTGCACTCCTACACAACTAGTGCAGCGCAGGAGCTGCAAATTGCGCAGCGCTATGGGATTTGAGCACTTTATGTATAAAGTGCCTGAGCGTATGTGCAGACCCGATCCATCGGCTGCCAATTGCTACTGCGATCAGTCTCAGAGAAAGTGAATTCTCTGCATGTTGATGTCACTAGTGACGAACTGGTGATTGGCAGCCGGGAAATCCAACAATCCTGACTGCTGGGGGAAGTGGAGAAAACTCTTACACTTCGTCCAGCATTTACTCCAGATCAGGGCTGTGGGCAGGAAGGGCACTATAATACTGACCACTCTAAAACTATGACAAGATACGGTAACAACAATAACAAATTGAATAATAAATCACACATAGGGTGATACCCCTAACAATACAGCACAATACAGAATAAATTGGTGCAATGTATTCTTAGATATAACCACTCACAGGCTACTGGTACTGGGAAGACACATAGCTGGTTCTTGAATGTCTCCAAGCCAAGATGATAGCCTTAAGGGAAGGATAATAACAATAGTGTAGATAGCCAAGCAACCATAAAAACAACGTTTTTAATGCGCTTACAAAAATTTAAAACAAATGGAGCATAACATCACCAACTCCCATGACCCAATTCGTCTGAAGGTGTTTGAAGGTGTTGCTCGACGCGTTTCATCACGTGGACTTCATCAGGAGCGTGGCTCTCTAAAACTATACAGTGGTCAGAATTAGGGATGAGCCGAACACCCCCGTGTTCAGTTCGCATTCGAACTCGAACAATTTCAAAAGTTCGAGTTCGAAAGCGAACACGAACCGAACTCAATGCAAGTCAATGGGACTCGAAAGTTCAAATTTTAGAGTGCCCTCCAAGAGGGCATATATGCAAAGGTGTATGGGGGTCCGGGTAGTACCCTGGGGGACAGGAAACAAGGACGAAAAGTAAAAAAAATAAGTTTTTAACCCTTTCAATGTGGTGCGCGTCCACCCGCATTGCTACTTGGCTGCGGAGGACGCGCTGAGCGCGTCCTCCCTTTGCAGCCTCGATCAGCCGGTATGTCGGCCAAGCTTCCGGGATATCCCCCTAATGACTGGCGTCATCGCGCAGAGCGCGATGGCGCCAGTTTTGAAATTAACCCCTTGCTGCCACCTATAGTGAAGATAGGGGGTTCCAATGAACCCCTTATCTCCCGATCCGTGAAAGCTAGGGGTTAATGTTTACTATCATTGGAACGGCCGGAGCATGGCCTTTCCAATGATACCAAACATGAACATGTAAAATGTAAAAAAAAAAAAAAATGTAAAAAAAGTTTTTTGTTTTTTTTCCGTTTTATTAGTGCAACAATATTGTTCCCATTTTAATTATAATGTGAACAATGATGCTGCACTAACAATTTTTTCTATGGGGGGCGTTTGCTAAAAAACATGTAATTTTCCCCAAAAAAAAGTAACGATTCCTCATTTCTAATTTTTTTAACAAGCGCACCCCATAGAAAATATAACCGCAAACGATCGCATGTTAAAATGTGAAAAAAAAACACTTTACACATTGTAAATGATTGAAAATTCAAATTTTATTGCATTTTTTGTTAGAATATACAGACATGACATAACGTATACATATAATAATGACATATTATGAATCTGCACAGTCTGCCGGAAAGAACGATATATAATATGTCTGGGTCATATATTAAAATAAGGCTTCAAAACGCGGTTAAACATGATGAGCGAAACCAGTAAAAATGAGCTCAGCACAGAGGCGTGAAAAGGCTCAGCAGCGAAAGGGTTAAAGGAACAGTGAGTTTTCCATGAAATAAAGGTTAAGAATAAAAATGAAAAATTCCTTCAAAAATCGTGCCTAGGAGGTCCCCATAACCTGCCTGTGAAGTGGCGGATTTATAGGATGTATAGAAACATTTAAAAACAAAAAAATGACATTTCAAATGACGGTAAATGGTTTTCCTTTAATCTATTCATAAACAACTGCTTGAGGCGGCAGTCTGTATGAAAAGAGGAGACATTTTAGGACACGCAGAACAAGTTTAGTGCTTTTTTTGGCTAAATTATGGTGAAACTTATGCAGGCTTTGGATGAAAGTAACAATAGGTGCTTTAAAATTGGGCCTTTAGTGTTGGCAATGGTGCTGTCACACCGTAACCCCTCTGTGGTATTGTTGGACCCTGCAGTCCAATATTAAAATGATATAAATCTGGTAATATAGGCGTCAGTGGCAGTGCACCCAAATATTGTGCCTTTGGTGGCAGCAAGTGCCTTCACACCGTAAGTAACCCCTCTGTGGTACTGTGGAAGAGTGCAGTGGTGGAGGTTTTGGTAATGCAGAAGAGATCCCTGAACTATTCAGTTACATCAGCATCAGTGTAATACAAGTCTGGATATATATATATATATATATATATATATATATATATAAGGCTAGGGTCAGACTAACGCATTTTTCACGTTGTCCGTGAAAATGTGCGTTCGAAGAATGGACGTATTTTTTCACGGAATACGCAATAGCGGTCATACTATGCGCAGTTTCATCCGTGATTTTGTACGGATTATCAATAAAACACTTCTTGCGTCTGGACGTTATGTTGGCCGGACATTAGCAGCGTCTGACGTCTCCTAATCACGCACACACGCCGCTAGCCGACGCAGCGCACTCTGTACGTCAGTACTAGTGGTTTTACGTTCTCGAAAAAATGCGTTCGTTTTCCACTTGCGTTGCGCAGCCGGACTTTTGTGCGACCGTACTTCGTATATTGGCCGTCATTGCCCGGCATCTGCTGCTAGTGCGGCCGTGATTAAGTGCGCCTGCACGCGCGTTCGCACTGCCTCAGTCTGACCCTAGCCTAACCTGACCTTACCCTATATATTTGCTAAAAATATGCACACAAGAAAAACAAATCACTGCCTGAGACCCCGCGCAGCCCACATGCCACCCCCCCTCTACCTGGCTGAATGTATCTAATATATATAAATTAAATACATTCAGCAAGGTAGAGAAAGAAAAAAAAAAGTTTTATTTTATGTTCCCGGGGACATTTAAAAATGTCCTTGGATTTTATTTTTTTTAGAAATGTGTCGCCTTACCTTAGCCTGGTGGTCAGTGGGGTCTCCCTTGATCCTGGTTGTGGGGGGGGGGGTCTGCCGTGGCCGCAGGTGCAGTGGCTCCCTCCCTGAGCTGCCTGTCTCTGCCGCATGCACCCGGGCTGCTAGCCCGAACAGTCGCAGCTCTGTCATCGCATGCTCCTCAAGGGGATCCTTGGGAGGCCCCTGCAGGCTGCCCTCCACAGTGCCTGATTAGAGGGCCGTGTCTGCCTGATGTTTTAGTAAATAGAATGGTTTTATCCCATAGGCTTCAATGTTAAAAATATTCCCGTTTCAATTCAATATCTAATAAACTGTTGCTAATAACATTCTGCAGTAAAGAGTCTCTTTATTTCTAGATTTTTTTTAAGCATTTTTTATACTTTTTTCAATTATTTTTTTTTTTTCTAACTTTTGGCGAACGTCCCAAAAAGTTCGAACTTCGCGAACTTTCGAACGGCCGATGCGAACTCCGAACAGATCGAACCGAACAGCTCATCCCTAGTCAGAATGAGTAGAGCGTTCCTTTAATTTTTCATTTATTAGCTAATCTATTACAGCAGTATTGTCGGGATAATGAAGGCCTGAAGCAACTCAGGCGTAGGGCCCTTATGTTGCCCCTGATGCCAGGACGCAAGAAGGGATGAGCCGAACACCCCCCGAGTTCGGTTCGGGCCCGAACCCCAACTTCCCGTTTGTTCGGGTCCGAACCCAAACCCCCATGCAAGTCAATGGGGCTGAAAATTCGGTTTTTTAGAGTGCCCTCCAAGAGGGCATATATGCTACATATTTGCCATAAAAGGGGTATGGGGGTCCGGGTAGTGCCCTGGGGGACAGGAAACAAGGACAAAAAGTTTTAAAAAAAACGTTTTTAAAAAGGGACAGTGAGTTTTCCATGAAATAAGGGATAAAAATAAAAACGAAAAATTCCTTCAAATATCGTGCCTAGGAGGTCCCCATAACCTGCCCGTGAAGTGGCGGATTTCTAGGATGTATAGAAATATGTAAAAACCAAAAAATGACATTTCAAATGACGGTAAATGCTTTTCCTTTAGGCTAGGGTCAAACGAAAGCATTTTTACACGCGAACGTAAAAAAGTGCGTCCGAACGCATTGACGGATTTTTTCACGGAATAGGCGAAAACGGTCATACGATGCGCATTTTCGTGCGTGATGTTTTACGGATCCAAACCAGGAAACTTTGGGTGTCTGGACGTTATGTTGGCCGGACATGAGCAGGGTCTGACGTCTCCAAATCACGCACACACGCCTCTAGCGGGCGCAGCGCACTCTGTACGTCCGTACTAGCGGTTCAGCATTCTCGAAAAAATGCGTTCATTTTCCACTTGCGTTGCGCAGCCGGACTTTCGTGCGACCGTACTTCGTATATTGGCCGTCATTGCCCGTCATTTGCTGCTAGTGCGGCCGTGATTAACTGCGCCAGAACGCACGTTAAAAGTGCGCTGGTCTGACCCCAGCCTAAATCTATCCATAAACAACTGCTTGGGGCGGCAGTCTGTAAAGAAAGAGGAGACATTTTCGGACACGCAGAAAAAGTTTACTTATTTTTTGGCGGTGAAAAGCAGGAGAATGACTGGAGAATGGAAAATTCTAGACCAAATTGACGATTTGGAAAGTGAGATAAATGGGAGAATTTTTCTGGTTTGGCTATTTTGACCTAGAATTTTCACTTCAGTCATTCTCCTGAGTTTCACCTTTCTCTGAATAACCCTGTCAGGGTTATTCAGAGAGCGGTGAAGAGCAGTAGAATGACTGGAGAATGGAAAATTCTAGGTCAAAATAGCCAAACCAGAAAAATTCTCCCATTTAGGCTAGGGTCAGACTAGCAAATTTTTAACGTGCGTTTAGGCGCACTTAATCACGGCCGCACTAGCAGCAAATGACGGGCAATGACGGCCAATATACGAAGTACGGTCACACGAAAGTCCGGCTGCGCAACGCAAGTGGAAAATGAACGCATTTTTTCGAGAACGCAGAACCGCTAGTACGAACGTACAGAGTGCGCTGCGTCCACTAGCGGCGTGTGTGCGTGATTTGGAGACGTCAGACCCTGCTCATGTCCGGCCAACATAACTTCCAGACACCCAAAGTTTCCTGGTTTGGATCCGTAAAAAATCACGCACAAAAATGCGCATCGTATGACCGTTTTCGCACAATCCGTGAAAAAGTACGGCAATGCGTTCGGACGCACTTTTTGACGGTCGCTGCGAAAAATGCGTTAGTCTGACCCTAGCCTTATCTCACTTTCCAAATCGGCTATTTGGTCCAGATTGTTCTCTTTTCCTGCCATTCTCCTGGTTTTCACCTTTCTCTGAGCAACCCTGAGAGAGAGGTGAAAGCCAGGAGAACTGGCAAGAGAAGAGAATAATCTAGACCAAATAGCCAATTTGGAAAGTGAGTTAAATGGGAGAATTTTTCTGGTTTGGCTATTTTGACCTAGAATTTTCACTTCTCCAGTTATTCTCCTGCTTTTCACCGCTCTCTGAATAACCCTGTGAATGTTTAATCCCGAGGTGAAAAACAACATTGCTTTAGATTTTTTTCAAACACCAGTTAACCACTTGGCTGCTATGGACGCGCTCAGCGCGTCCAGCCAAGTGGTTCTCCTGTGCTATGGACGCGCTCAGCGCATCCATGCACAGGAGGCAGCAATCCGCCGGATTCCGGCGGATTGCTGCGCCCCCTGGTGCGGGCTGACATCTTGGATGTCAGCCCAGCACTCCGGGACCCCGGCGGAGCAATTAGATGTCATCGCGGCGGCGCGATGACATCTAATTCAGGCGCCCCCCCACATGTGCGGAGGAAGCGCCTGAAAGGGAGGGGGGGGAGGTCCTTCGGACCTCTCTCCCTCCCGATCGCCGGGGGGCAGCGGGTTAAGCCAGGCACCGTTTGGAAGGGCACAGCCTGCCCTTCTAAACGGTGGCTGTGATTAACCCCTGGGGAGCCGGATCACGAATCGGCGCTGAAAAGCGCCGGATCGTGATCCTCTCCTGGAGCTGGCCGACATCTTGGATGTCGGCCAAGCCTCCAGGAACTCCCCCTGAGGACTGGCGTCATCATGCATAGCACGATGATGCCAGTCCTGGAGTTAACCCCTAGCTGCCACTTAGGCTAGGGTCAGACGAACGCATTTTCGCGTTGTCTGTGAAAAAGTGCGTTCGAACGAATGGACGCATTTTTTCACGGAGTACGCGATAGCGGTCATACGATGCGCCTTCTCGTACGTGATTTTGTACGGATCATCAATAAAACACTTTTTGTGTCTGGACGTTATGTTGGCTGGACATTAGCAGCGTCTGACGTCTCCCAATCACGCACACACGCCTCTAGCCGACGCAGCGCACTCTGTACGTCCGTACTAGAGGTTTGACGTTCTAGAAAAAATGCGTTCGTTTGCCACTTGCGTTGCGCGGACGAACTTTCGTGCGGCCGTACTTCGTGTGTTCCCCGGCATTGGACGTCATTTGCTGCTAGCACGGCAGCAAAAACTGCTTTCGTTTGACCCTAGCCTAATGGTGGAGATAGAGGGTTCAATGAACCCCCTATCTCCCGATCCGTGGCAGCTAGGGGTTAATGTTTGATATCGTTGGATCGGTCAGAGCATGGCCTTTCCAAGGATACTAAACATGAGCATGAAAAATGTTTTTTTTAAAAATAAATAAAAAAATAAAAATATTTTAAAAAAAATTCTAAAAAAAATAAACAAGTTTTTTTGGTTGTTTTGTTAATGCAGCAATATTGTTCCCATTTCAATTATAATGTGAACAATAATGCTGCACTAACGATTTTTGTATGCGGTGCGTTTGTTAAAAAAAACAAAATTTTCCCCAAAAAAAAATAAAAAATGTAACAAGACCCCATTTCTAATTTTTTTAACAAGCGCACCCCATACAAAATATAACCGCAAACGATTGCATGTTAAAATGTGAAAAAAAACACTTTACACATAATAAATTATTGAAAATTCTAATTTTATTGCATTTTTTTGTTATAATATACAGACTTGACATAACGTATACATATAATAATGACATATTATGAATCTGCCAAGTCTGCCGGAAAGAATGATATATAATATGTCTGGGTCATATATCAAAACATGGCTACAAAACGCAGTTAAACATGATGAGCGAAAGCGGTAAAAATGACCTCAGCACAGAGGTGTGAAAAGCCTCAGCAGCGAAAGGGTTAAATGCAGCATATTAGGATGTTTTAGGAGGGAAATTAATTCTCAAATCTCAATCAGAAACAGACACCACCCCACCCCCTCACTATATTGTACAATGTATCAAATTGATTACCAGACTGAAAACACCTGGTGTTATGCCCGTTTGTGAACAGAGGTCATTTAGAGTTGATAATCTTTCCACGTACACATTAGTTTTTAATTCAATATCTAATAAACCGTTGCTTATAATATTCTGCAGTAAAGAATCTCTTTATTTCTTTATTTCTTTTTTTAAGCATTTTTTTAAGCATTTTCTATACTTTTCAAAATTTCTTTTTTTTTTTTCGAACCCGAACCGAATACGCCCAAAAAGTTCGAAATTCGCGAACTTTCGAACTGCCAAAGTTCGGGTCGAACTCCGAACCGTCCGAACCCGAACAGCTCATCCCTACACGCAAGGAGGATTTTTAGGTGAGCACTACAGGGGCTTAGCGTGTGTAGGCGTTAGAGCGGGAATTTTAGGGGCGGGGGTTTCCGGGAGGGTATAAAAGGCGCGTGCTCTGTGGCTCTGCACGCCTTTTTCTCCTGAGGTAAACTCGTGAAGGAAATCCCCACCGTGAAATACATGTTCCCGTGGTTTCTTCTTTTCAATTTGGAAATAGGGAAGGGTGCAAAACCAGGGAGGATGGTCAGTCCTACAAATGTAACATACAAAATACTGCACACGCAACCTCAACAATCTGAAAATTCTAAGACAACACAAACGAGAATGATCGTAACTCTACAGAATCTATAATAGTAAGTTTAACTGTATATAAAAACAGGAGTGGTTTTGACCAGTTGCATAAACCTTATCTCTGCTACAAAGCCACGGTGTGGCATAGCATTGATTTTAGGGTTCTGTGTAATAACAGATCCAGGATGCATAAAAGTGAGACAGAGGTCATTTGCATATCCTACCCAGAATTCCTTGCTGCATATGGGGAATGTGGCACAGGAGCTCTGGGATGCAATTCATCGAATTGCTGTGATGTGCAGGTGGCTTCTGCAATAATAAACACACTTATTAGTGTGGAGGCTTTTTATCTCACTTTTAGTCCTTCACCACAACCCTTGTAGACACTAATTTACCCTACGGTCCAAGCATCCACTACAGCTGGTCATTTCTACATCCTAGCTGATGAGGGTTCAACAAACCCGAAACAGCGCTGTCCTGGGAGTGGCTTTGACCAGTTGCATAAACGTTATCTCTGCTACAAAGCCACGGTGTGGCCTAGCATTGTTTTTAGGGTTCTGTTTAATAACAGATCCAGGATGCATAAAAGTGAGACAGAGGTCATTTGCATATTTAGTCCTTCACCGCAACCCTTGTAGACACTATAAAAGTATATATATATTATTTTTTCTGGTAAAAGGAAGCTAGTAAGAGAAAAAATCTGAGCAAGCCCATTTCCCCATATCTATTCCAACCCAGCCACTAATAATTTCATGATGGTCAATACAAATCCTCATAAGCAGGATATCTCACCATTTTTATTATCTTTATCACAATTACTGTATTTGGCACAAAGGCCATTTCTGCCTGAAAGCTGATAATGCAGACCCAAGGGTGAATTTACACAAAATAAGTAATCCCATCTAGCGTGTAGAATCTTTAATCTCAGCAATACTTATGTAAAGAAAAAATAAATACATTGAAAATTAAAAATTAGCAAGTTTGCATTAATATTTAATATTATTTTGAAATGGCAATCTCTGAGCAAAATTGCTACTCGATCCTGTATTTTATTGTTAACTTTGCATCCCATGTTTTAAATGAAGGTTATGATAATATCAGGTCTATTCACTATCAGTGTTATTAAGAGAGAGGTGAAAACCAGGAGAATTGGCAGGAGAAGAGAACACTCTAGACCAAATAGCCGATTTGGAAAGTGAGATAAAAGGGGAGAGTTTTTCTGGTTTGGCTATTTTGACCTAGAATTTTCACTTCTCCAGTCATTCTCCTGAGGTTCACCTTTCTTTTAATAGACCTTTAAAAGGCGAAACTCTGAAGAACCTTTGGAGAAGTGAAAATTCTAGGTCAAAATAGTCAAACAAAAAAAATTCTCCCATTTATCTCACTTTCCAAATTGGCTATTTTGACCTAGAATTTTCACTTCTCCAAAAGTTTTCCAGAGTTTCACTTTCTAGTGAATAGACCTGCATTTTTTTAACGTAGATGGTAGTGAAAGGGTTTAATAACTTACCACCTCTCCATTTCCTCTTGTTTTTCATACAGGGTTATTCAGAGAGAGGTGAAAAGCAGGAGAATGACTGGAGAATGGAAAATTCTAGGTCAAAATAGCCAAACCAGAAAAATTGTCCCAATTTATCTCCCTTTCCAAATCAGCTATTTTGACCTAGAATTTTCCATTCTCCAGTCATTCTCCTGCTTTTCACCTCTCTCTGAATAACCCTGATAGTTTAGTTCTGCTTTTAGAGCACTTGTTGATAACCAAGAGAAGGCAGCAGAAATTGGAGGTAGAAATAGGGAAATATGAATCATTACGTAACATACAATTATTCATAGATTAAGAGAATCAAGATGCAGTTTCGTAGCACAGAACATATATCTAGGGTGCGAAATTGACAATAAAAGTGTACAATATGCACGATACTTCCTTTAAAGATTAGAATTTATATATTTGAATTGGGTTTGAGGGTCCTGGACAAAGAATTTTTAAAGATACTATTCAGCTGCCACATACTAGCTGAAAAGAGAGAATGCCACAATGTTACGTCATTTATTTATCTTTTATTATTATTAATGTCCTCATTTATATAGCACCAGCAATGTCTGCAGCGTTTTGTCATTAGTATTAGAATATAAACAAAAGGTATTAATATATAAACAAAATTAACCCCTTCACTATAGATAAAGATATCTCGATGTGCTCATCTGCAGTCCAAAAGCAAATGAAATTGTTTTGCTGCAAACAAATTTTATTTTCGTTGGGGGCACCTTCCGCAGCCCTAAAGTTTTAGCCCTGTGGGCATAATGCCCAAAGAGGTAAATCTGTAAAGTCAGCTGCTCAAAGCTCTGAAATATCGGGCTTTCAGCAGCTGATGCAGGGAGAAATAGACCAGCCGCTCAAAACTCAATTTAGCAGTAGATGGCGCCATCTACTGGCCAGAAATAGGTTATTTACAGTGAGAAATACAATGGGTATAAGCTCAAATATTTCTTGCTTTAAAATGTATTAAAAATTATTTTACATAAACACACTGGTTTCCGACAATTTTTTTTTTTTGGAAAATCACGTGGTAGCGAAGAGGTTAAAAAGAAGAAAAGATTGTTCCATCTGTAATATTTGGCCAACAGGAGCCCGGGACTGGGGGCCTGTTTCTGCCGGAGCGGCAACTACGGGCCTTTGCGTCTCGACGACATATTAAAGCTGCCTCCCAGACACCTCTCTCATTTTTTGAATCCATCTGCATAAAAGGTACTTACCCTAAAGGTCTGATCTCTACTCTATATTATAAGCTAACGTCACTGATTGACTGGAAAGAACTCCACTATGTAAAAGTATGGGAACGTGACCTGGCAGAAGTATTGGACTCAGAAGACTGGCTCGACATTTGGGAAGCTTCCAAAGGGGTCTCACTGTGCACTACCATGCAGGAACAACCGCTGAAAATGCTCATGCGCTGGTACATCACACCTACGCAACTAGCGCACATGTCCCCGAACCACCCGGATCTTTGCTGGCGATCCTGCGGCTCTAAAGACACTTTTATCCATATGTGGTGGGAATGCCCACAAATTAAAAAGTTCTGGACCAACATTCTAGAGATGCTTTCTGACGCACTGGGGAAGGAAGTCCCCAGTGACCCCTGGAATTTGTTGCTTTCTCGACCCCTGGAGGGCTTCACAAGACATGAAAACAAGCTAATCTCTAAAATCTCGATGGCGGCTAGACGGGCAGTAGCAGAGACCTGGCACCACCAAGCTCTCCCCGTTATGGCCAAAATTTCTGCTAAAATACAGGACACTAGGATCATGGACGAACTCACAGCTGTCGTGAAACATACCTTACCACAGTTTCACAAAGTTTGGGACCCATGGACGGATGCTGGCCTATATCCTGGCCGATGCATTTCGGAAGGCGATTTCACCCATGATGCCTCAAATCATATAACTGTTTGATTGTATAGTTACGATGCCCCCAGACCCTCTCCTCTCTTTCTTTTCTTCTTTCCCTCCTTCCTCCTTTCCTCCCTTTCTATCTTCTTTCTCCCCTGCTCTCCTCCATCCCTTCCCTTATAACCTTTAATTTTTAAATATTTGGCTTATACTATGCTGACAGAAAACGTTTATTGTTTCATTATTCGCTTCTAACCCTGTCTACGTTGATATTTGTGAATGCCTAATAAAATTCATTTAAAAAAAAAGAAGAAAAGAAGAGGTGTAGAGAGCCCTGCTCAAATGAGCTTACAATCCAGAGGCGTTGGGGTGGAGAAGAACAAGAGGAGTTGACCACAGTTTCCTATAGAGCAAAGCAGCTTTTTCTCACCTCGCCAACCTACTAATTTTGCAATTCAGATGCATGCAATACATTTACTGATACGTCCGCCACCTATAAGAAACTGTGGTGTTAGGCTGGGGTCAGACCAGCGCACTTTTAACGTGCATTCTGGCGCACATAATCACGGCCGCACTAGCCAGCAGATGACGGGCAATGACGGCCAATATACGATGTACGGCCGCACAAAAGTCCGGCCGTGCAACGCAAGTGGAATTTGAACGCATTTTTCTGAGAACGCTGAACCGCTAGTACTGACGTACTGAGTGCGCAGCTGCGGCATAGCGGCGTGTGTGCGTGATTAGGAGATGTCAGACGCTGCTAATGTCCAGCCTACATAACGTCCAGACGCAAAAAGAGTTTTATTGACGATCCGTACAAAATCACGCCCGAAAATGCGCGTCGTCTGACCGTTTTTGCGCATTCCGTGAAAAAATACGTCAATGCGTTCGGACGCACTTTTTCACATTCGCGGGGAAAAATGCTTTCGTCTGACCCTAGCCTAAGATGTGCAATCGCAGACATATTAGAAATCATACAGAAAACAGAACATTTTTTTTTGCATTATATAACTACTTGTAACTGCATTAAGTAAAAGAATGCGAACACTGCTTTGATAATATATAAAATAATATTCTGAACATAAATATCAACACTAGCAGGGTTATTCAGAGAGAGGTGAACATTAGGAGAATGAATGGGGAAGTGAAAATTCTAGGTCAAAATACCCAAACCAGAAAAATGCTCTCATTTATCTCATTTTCCAAATCGGCTATTTTGACCTAGATGTTTCACTTCTCCAGTCATTCTCCTGGTTTTCCCCTCTCTCTGAATAACCCTGTAAATGAATTCTATGGGACTTTAATGTTGTTTCATGATTTGGTAGACTGAAAGAATTTGAGTGGTATCCCTCCTGCACTGCAAACAATAAGCCGTTTTAGTAAAGATATGAATGTTATTTTTAGCAAAAAATAAAATAAAAAGATCAAAGTAGCCGGATAATTAATTCAAGGAACATTAAACAATTCTATGCATTTCAGGATTATACTCTGATAATATAAAACTGTTTCTGATTTTTATAGTATGTTTGGAGTCTGTGCGTAGTGCTGCGCAGATGTCCCGCCGCATTAGCTATTTTTGTAAAACCAAAACCAAACATTAAAAAATCTACTAGACAGCACCATTCATTAAATTGCTGTTCAAAGAAAGCTGTTTTGTTTATTCAAATAAACAGCTGTGTGTTTGCCTATTGACAAAACAACATTACCCAAATCAAAAGTAACATTTCATTGAATTTGGAAAGTCGTCGTGATACACATGATACATACCGAGGCTCTAATGCCTTTCAGGAACAGACTATTTTTTTCTGTACTATACCCAGCTTCTGCACCCGAATTGCCTTCTTGATGAGAAATCAAGTGTGTTTTTTTAATGAATGGAAATCCACATGCACATTAGACTGTTTGCAATCTTCTTTTGAGATCTGCTAAATAGATAAGCTACGTTTCAACTCAAGACAACTTAATGACTGAGGGTTTTCCCATTTTCCATGCTTTAACCCCTCAAGGAATTTTCCATAAACCACTTTCAGGAACCAGTGCGGTTTCCGGCCGGGGGCACATGGGACGTTTTCTTTAACGCACAGTACGTGCGTTAAGAAAACGCTAAAGCACCAGCGTCCAGTCGACGCCTGCCTGCCCCCCCTCAGCGCTGAAGAGCGTGATCGCGCAGCCCCATAGACGCGCATCCTAGCGCATCATCACCGTTGATGTGCTAGGATGCGTGTCGACGGGGCTGCACGATTCTCCTGCGCTCAACAAGTGCGCATGTGCAATGCATTTGACGCCCAACGTCGCGTCAATCCTAGCGCTACAGCCTTTGTGTTTTGAAGACGGATGTCTTCAGCACGCGTTAGGCGTAGCACGCGTTATGCATGTGCGCGTGCGGATCCAGCCTAATGATACACAGCGACGTGCGTTAGTAACTCGCGTCAGTGCGCACAAAAAAACGTCCCGTGTGCACCCAGCCTTACTCGTTTATTTATTTATTTTGAAAAAGTTCTTTTCAGAATTTATACAATAAGAAATATTTATTTATTTATAAAGGATTTTACCAGGAAGGATACATTGAGATTTCTCTTGTTTTCAAGTATGTCCTGGGTTCAAGAACATTGAATTGTTACAGAAATACAAAATAATAAATGCAAGATATTAAAAAACAAAAAACACAAATATACAGATTAACAGAAAATAAATATGTAGGAAATAAAGTCACTGTGTTACATGTTTACAGGTGCATTCTGTATTGAGGTATGTTAATAGGGAGCTCTAGTCTTGAGTGACTTAAGACTGGGGGAAGATTTGATGGCGTCTGGGAGGTTATTCCATAATTGCGGTGCTCTGTAGGAAAAGAAGGATCGAGACACTTTCTTTTTGTATTGTGGTATTGCAAGTAAGGTGCTGGTCCTGGATCGGAGGTTATAGGATGAGGGAACTCCTAGGGGAAGCAGTCTATCCAGATAGGGTGGCAGCTTCCCAGAGAAGCTCTTAAACACCAGGTTGGAAAGGTGAAGGGTGCGTTTAGACTCAATACATGTCTTATTGTAGTAGCCCTATTTGACAGACAGACATTGCCATCTGCTGGCCAAGAAGTGTTATTGCAGCTTGGCCTCTGTGCTGAACCAGTTTTGGATCTCAACTGTTTTAGCATAAACAAAATTCCTTACATTGTTTCAGTATTACAGCAACTCAGGGAAACTAGGGGCCCTATCGCTTGGGCCTTGCTAAAACGGGGACACTAAGGGGAAAGATTTTTAGTGTTCGCTAACCTCCTCCTAGCGTCCCTGTTTTCCCGGTGGATAATGGAGCAGGCGCTGAGTCCAGCAGCCTGCCGTAGTGGCCGCTAGGGTCCTGGATGTTCGGAACACCACTAAAGCACCATCCTGAGCATCCCCTCCATGGAGTCCATAGGACTCTTGCCTCTCGCTAGATTCTGCTTGTTGGCGGAGTGATTGAGGAGGGAGAGAACCGTCTGCCATTCTCACCGCGGGATGAGAGGTGAGTATTTCCATTTTTTTGGGTGGGGGTTTCAGCTGCTGCTAACGGATTCTGCAGCATTAGAATCAGTTAGCAGCAGCTCAGCGCTGGTGTTAACTGTTTAAGGCCAGGGTCAGACGAACGCATTTCTGACGTCCAGCGTCAAAATGTACGTTGGTGCGTGCGAACGCATTTTTTCACGGAATACGCGAAAGCGGTCAGACGATGCGCAATTCTGGACGTATTTCATGACGGAGCTGTAAAAAAAAGGAAAATCTGATGAATCTAATTAATTGATGAATGAAAAAATAAGGGGTAGGGTTATAAAAAGCCATTTTGGGTATGGTGGCGTTTTTCAAAGATGGATCCAGTACAAGTCTTTGTGTTTGCTGCAATGGGGTACCTGTACCTTAAGAGGAAGAGAAAGTGGCGAACCTGGGTTCATCAAATTAACGCTGCCAGACCCACGCATGGACACTTTGTGACGCTGTACAGGCCACTGCGAGAGAGGGACCCCGTGAAGTTTTTCAACTACATGCGGATGTCCATCCCCTCCTTTGATGAACTGTTGTCGCGGGTACGCGAGCCGCTGACCAAGAGGGACACCAACTTGAGGGGCGCCATACCACCGGAGGAGATGCTGGTCATCACTTTGCGGTACGTACTGTCAAACACCTGCATACATGACATCGCTGCCAGTCACCTGACATGAGTGCATCATGTCTGTAGTCACATGCCCACTGTCACATGCATACACACACACACAGGCATCACATCACACGTACATAATCATAAATGACTCCGACAACAATGTAGTCCAAAATAATAATATAATATGAAACATGAAATAAAATAACAGTAATATATTCTCGACATATATTATAACTTGTTAACTGAAGGTCATGATATATTAAACATGAAACCAAATAACACATGACAAACAAAACTAAAACATATCCATGACATGTATCACAGATCATGATACCGCCGAGCATCTGGGTCATGAGGGCCGGTGGTGTGGCTAGAGCAGGACTCCGACTCTGTGTGTGGCCTGGCTCCAGGGGGCATGGCTGGGTGGGTGGACAGCACCTCACTGGGGAGGGAAGATCCACTGGCATTGGTGGATTGTGGCACAGCATTGTAACCGGCTGCGTGATGGGGACGGGAAAGGATGTCGTCCAATATTGCCAGAGATCTGCGCTGGTACTCCACCTTCTCAACCTCGCTCATCTTGTTGAGGAGGATCATACAGGAATTGAAGAATGACATGTCCATGGAGTCCGCAAGCATGCAGCGTTGGTGTGGATGGTTGGTTTGAGCCTCCATGAAGGTAACCATGGCCTGCTCCAGGTCTGTAGCTGGTGCCCTTCTCTTCTGTGCAGGTCTGGTGCTGATCGTTGTTGCGGTACCTGCCACCTGTCCTGTCTCCACATCCTCCTCCAGTTGCGACTCTGCACCACCCCGGTTCACCTCCTCCTGGCAGCTGGCAGAACCTCCTGGCACCATGTGTTGGACCTGTGAGCCGGAGGTGGATGGCTGGTCGATGCTGCTAGCGCTACTGCGCGGCTCCTGGGTCCTTCGGAAGAACGACATTTGCTCTGTATAGATGTATCCACGGACTTTTTTGGAACCAGCTCCAGAGCGTGCAGCCATGGCTTGCTTCTTCTGCACCCGCGTATAATTGTCACGTACTGTGCGCCATTTGTTCATCGCCTCTTGTGCTGCAAAACATGATGAGTGTGACATTAGCTTGTGTTCATGGTATGTGATCATATTCAAACAGTTTTGTTTTGTCTTCTAGGTATCTTGCTAGTGGATGCAGTTTGAAGGATCTGCATTATAACTTCCGCGTTGGCAGATCAACAGCTGGTGAGATCGTCCGCAAGGTGTGCCAAACCATATGGGAAACCATGAAGGACCAATGTTTGCCAAAACCGACACACAAGGCATGTCTAGAAATTGCAGCAGGATTCTGGGAGATAGCCAACTTTCCAAACTGCCTGGGAGCCGTGGATGGCAAACATGTCCGCATAGTGAAGCCACCGCACAGTGGCTCACTGTATCAGAATTATAAACATTACTTTTCCATTGGCCTACTGGCGGTGGCAGATGCCAACTATAGTTTCGTCTATGTGGATGTCGGTTCATACGGCAAGGACTCTGACTCCACACTGTTCAGGAACTCCACACTGTGGAATGAAATTGAGAGTGGGACCGTGAACATCCCCAGACCCGCACCATTGCCTGGCAGTGACGTGGCAGTCCCCTATGCCTTCGTGGGTGATGAAGCATTCGGACTATCCACACACCTCCTAAGGCCCTACTCAGGGACACACCTGAATGTGAAGAAGCGGGTTTTTAATTATAGGCTGTCGCGGGCGAGACGGTATGTGGAGTGTAGCTTTGGCATACTGACCAACAAGTGGAGGATTTTACATAGACCGCTTGATGTACATGTTGAATTCTGTGTGGATATAGTCAAATGCTGTTGCATCCTACATAATTATGTGCGTGCCAGGGATGGTTTTAATTTTGATGATACCCTCACAGTTGTCGGTCTTGAAGATGATGTGAACGATGACATCATAGCTGTGAATAGAAACAGCAACAGGTTTCGCGATGCTCTGTCTAATTATTTTACGAGTGATGCAGGTCAGGTGCCCTGGCAGCTGGGGAGCATTTGAGATTTCACCTCAATGATTACATATTTTTTTGTTTTGTTTTTGTTATTATTATTGTGATTTACATGTATGGGATTATGAATAAAATAATCAAATACTCACTCTGCATATGCTGCTCTTTCTCGGACCACGTATCATAATCAGGGTACACGACACAGGACACCACGACCCATGCGTTGGCCTTCTTCCCCTTGTCTTTGTACCTGTCGCAGGCCGTGTCCCATATCTCAGGATGCTCCCCCACAGCGCTGATCAGCCTCTCCACGTCGATCTCTGGTCCAGCAGACATTTTCGACAGTCGCAGGTACGCTCCAACAAAACCTGGAAACTTTGGCTGTTTGGACGTGATGTAGGCCGCACAATAGCAGTGTCTGACGTCTCCTAATCACGCACACACGCTGCTATGCGGCCGCAGCGCACTCTGTACGTCTGTACTAGCGGTATCACGTTGTACGAAAAATGCGTTCATTTGCCGGGTGCGTGGCGTGGGCGCACTTTTGTACGCCCGTACTGCGTATATTGGCCGTCATTGGCCGTCATGTGCTGCTACTACGGCCGTGATTTAGTGCGCCTGCACGCGCGTTCGCACTGCCCCAGTCTGACCCTAGCCTTAGTTAGCGACAGCTCTTTGTAATTGGCGTTAGGACCTTGTGATCCTAAAGCTATGTACACTAAGTAACCTCATCATGCCCAAGCTCTTGGTCTATCATTATTCAGTGTCTGCTATATTCTCTCTGGTAATTATCTCCACACTCCCTCTGCTCCTTTTTGTTTCACTTGTCTTAGTCCCTTAGATTGTAAACTCACGGGATGTCTGGCTGAGCACTCATATAAAGTGCTGCATTAGCAGGACAATTATCCTATGGGCAGGGCCGTCTGTTCCTCATATTTTATTATGTTTGTGCTTCCCCATTGTAAAGCGCTATGGAATCTGTTGGTGCTGTATTGTAAGTACTTGTAACTCTAACTGTAACTGTACTGAGTGCTTGCACTTTGTGCTGCCCTTGTTAAGTATAGGGAGAGCAAAGTACTTTAAGCAAGCACTAAAAAGCGCTAATACCGATTCATTAATGGGTTTTCTAACCCGTTAGCGCTCCGCACAGATTAGCTCCGAATCACTATCACCTCTTTTAACCCCTTCACTGCTGAGCCATTTCACGGCTTAAAAAAACTCATTTTTCTTTTTTGTATTATTATTGCTATTATTTTTTTTCTTTTTTTAAACATGGTCATGTTTGGTATCATTGGAAAGGCCATGCTCTGGCCTTTCTAATGATACCAAATATGACCCTGCTAGCTGAAACCAGTCAGGTTATTGGGGTTCAAAGGAACACTTATCTCCACCCCTATCTTTCCTTAGGAGTCAATGAGGACGTTCCCCACATGCTAGCTTTAGCTTTAAGGAGGTGATAGAGTCCTGGGTGGGCCCTATTCCAATGTCCACAATAAGATAACTTATAAAGATGTTGTAGATAACATCTCAGAGTGATCTTATCACTTGGAATCGCTATTTGACTCTTGGTGAACAATGTGCTTGCTCCTCAGGAGAAACGTCTGTAAATTAACTTCTCCCATACCTTGTATAGGAGGTGTCAGTTTGTGCCTCAGAATAGATTAGAATAGAAGATCAAATAGTTTTCAACCTCCCTCAGCAATGCATTTATTTATCTTGCGTGATTCTGTGAGTGTGAACTCGAACAGAGCTCGCTGATTGGACGCCCTGGGCTCCACGGAGTCCTATAGACTCCAGGAGCCGATACCTGCAGCAGCACACAGCTTCGCTGCAAGTTTCAAGCTGCACTTGCACTTCCTTCTCGGGCCGAGCACCAATAAAGTGCCTACCTCTGATTAATTTCGCTAAAAGGGAGACGCTAAGTAAAATCTTAAATTATTTTCTTAAGCGCTAAACCAATCCTGAAGATATATTAATTGGTTATGTATAGTTTTTAAAGATACATTTACCTTGGTTTTCATCTCAACTCTTAGTATAGTGAGTGAGTCTAATTGGAAAGAAGCAAAGATCTGAAGTTGATGTTGAATGTTGTATATATGCAGGGTTATTCAGAGAAAGGTGAAACTCTGGAGAACTTTTGGAGAAGTGAAAATTCTAGGTCAAAATAGCCGATTTGGAAAGTGAGAATAATGGGAGAGTTTTTCTGGTTTGGCTATTGTGACCTAGAATTTTCACTTCTCCAAACGTTCTCCAGAGTTTCATCTTTCTCTGAATAACCCTGATGATATTTAAGTTTTGCATCGACTAGTAAGGCATTAAATCCTTC
Source organism: Leptobrachium leishanense (assembly GCA_009667805.1). Lineage (NCBI taxonomy): Eukaryota > Metazoa > Chordata > Amphibia > Anura > Megophryidae > Leptobrachium > Leptobrachium leishanense. Next base: position 391,912,714 of record CM019064.1, read on the forward strand.
ATTTCATAAGCACAAGGTGTATAGTATTGAGATTGTGTATTTGCTGGTGGTTAGTACCTAAACTTGAGCCAGAATGTTGTGCGACCAAAGAGGGATAAAGCTGGATACATAGAAGCAGATAGCATTCAGGAGAGACTGAAGGGGAAGTTTATCAGGGCTATTCAGAGAGAAGTGAAAACCTTGAGAATGACTGGAGAATTGAAAATTCTAGGTCAAAATAGTCAAACCAGAAAAATTCTCCCATTTATCTCACTTTTCCAAATTGGCTATTTGGTCTAGATTGTTCATTCTCCTGGCAATTTTCAAGGTTTTCACTTCTCTCTGAATAGCCCTGTATCTGTTAGTGTGCAAGACGATGGAAACAACAGATTATAGCAAGATACCATCCAGTTACATCTGCTGACACAGCTCCTACAAATACATCTGCTTAGATGAAACTACTATGTGGCTGGAAGTAAAATATGTATGTATATTTAGACCACAGTATTAAAGTCATACTATGTGGAAATGAACCACTGCCAAAATGTGCTTTCCTAAAAACCACAATGCTATTATTATCACTGTTACTCACGAGAGATTTATTTTAAAATAAATTATCCACTCCACTTTTAGTAGGAAATCCAAGGATGTTGGTTATTTCATTCATACTAGTTCAGGTCACAAACTGAATTCTTACTTGACAATCTATTGTGTTCTACGCATTTCATTGATAAGTTTTGTTTTAAAAAATGAGAACTTTAGCATTCTCGATGTTTCAGTTCACCCCCCCCCATAAAAAACCCCCACCCATACAGCAATACGTGATCTGGTTTAAACATAAAGTAAACACGCAGGACGGCGCTCTCCCTTTAAACCACAAAACGGTGGTGGTGAGAAACAAAGAAATCAGCTTACAGGAATTCGGAGCACCCATCTCAAGTCCTCTGAGGGTGTCAGATCCTAGGTCTCATTGTGACCTCAGAGAGAGCACAACAGAAGTATTCTGCTTCCCTAAGCAAAGCTGTGAGGCGTGGGTGCTTTAGACTAGCTACGTCTGTATTTGACCAGTACTCACACGATGAAGTTCAGCAGATAGCTTCAACTCAGCAAAACTGACTCGTATAAAGATGAATCCATTTGAAGACTTTAATGATCAGACTGACAATCTTGAATAGTGTACCGCAATGCAGGTAAAAAGACATTAGATTTGACCAACAGTGAGCACAGAATGGCTGCTATGTGACCAGGAAGTAACTAACAACAAGACACTGAGCAGAGGGGTGGAACCTAACTGGATACAGAAAGCTAGGGAAACCCCGCAGGGACAAAATATCTATGAACTCAATAGCATGTAAGCAGCAAAGTCAGATTCAACACAAAACAGAAAATATATGTAGCGCTGTGTTAAAAATCTTGCTGTGGCAGTACCTATTTTTGGCCACAAGATGGAGACTATCGCGATCAGAGATACTGGACATTGGGACTACAATGCCCGGCATGCTTTGCCAGAAGACAGGAAGTGGGTGGGGACTGGACACTTACATCCTCTGCCTTGTGGAGAAAGTTCCAGAGCGCGCCAGGGAACAGGAGAAAGCAGACGCACTGAGGAGATCGTGAGAGAACCTAGGCCAAAGCCCGAGGGAGACCTGTTATTCCTGTCTGGGTCACTCAACCTGAGGAGAAGGAGACTTGCCAGAGCTCAGACATTGCTGCAGACCGGCGGAATCGAACGGAGAGCAGGCGGTGAGCTGGACAAGCTGCATGAAGTCAGACAACGGATCCGGCCGCTAGTATCCCCAGTCAAAATCCGGAGGAGAGACGCCCTGGGTCAGCGGAGCCTAAAGCCTGCGTCGGATGGGTGAGAGGCCTCCAAGGCTGTTTGTGATTAAAGGTCAAGCTGCTGTTTTCTCTTTAAAGTTCACAGGGCCCCAACTGACTAGTCGAAGACTTTCCTTCATGTAAATTCACTGGCCAGTTGAACAGTACCCGGGTACCACATACATACATATACACCTTTTTACATTCCGGGATTTAACCTGTGCAGGACTCATTCTGTTACGAATCGGAACAAGGGGGTTAAAGATAAAGTTACGTTCCGAACTATATTTTTCTCTTTTCCGCTGCGCATTTACCGCAATATGAAGGGATTGTATGTTTTGGGTTCCGCTACGTGTCCCCTTTTTCTGAACTATCGGGAAATTGCATTCTTTTATGTTCGGTCGCGAATATTTTATTTTCCGAAATACGAAGCCTCGTGTTTCGTTTCTTTTCCGCTACGCGTTTTACCGTGATACGAAAATACTGTAATAATACTTGTGAATACCGTGCTTCAACATCTGCTCAAGATTTTAGTAAACTATTTAAATGATAAAAACTCACAACTGTGTTGGAGTATATTTATTCCCTAGTGCGGGGAGACTGACCCGTGGTTCATTTTCAGCGGCTCCTCCGGGAGTGAGCGCTACATATGCAATAAATCATGGGGCATGACAAGAAGCATATATCATAGTACAATACTGTTAAACTATATGTAGAGGTAAACAAAGTGGTGGTATCAACTCACACTATCAGAGAGCTTCAAGCCCTCATCTGGATGTGTCACAGGTTGTTAATGGGCCAACCTGTCTGCCTACATCCTCCTGAATCCAGGATATATTCCCTCCAGAGACAAGAAAGATTTACAGTTATAACCAGTATTATCTGGGAGTGGTATATTCACCTACTCACCGTGTGATCCCAGGTTTAGGAAAATTGAAAATCTCTCGCTGTAAGTAGCAGCACGGGGGTCCTTGTGAGCAAAGCTTGCTGTACCCGGGAGAGCAAATGATCATAGATGGGTATTCAGACAGAAAATATTTAATATATTTACCAATGAAGTTAAAATACAGAAAAAAATCAATAAAAGCGGCAAAAAGCATAAGCCAAACACGTTTCACGCCCTACAGGCGCTTCCTCAGTGTCAAAAAATAAAAGTAACAGATCCCTTTACAGTAATCCGTCCATAAATAGTGTCAATAATCAAATCCTTTGGGTTGCACTTTCTCATTATTTCCGTTGGATTGTTAGATGGGGTATCAGATTAAATGAATACACTAGGAGCCATATAAGTTTGATAATGCTAAAACAGGGATGCCAATGGGGAAAACCTGCACCTGCAGGTTTCCCTGTAGCATCCCCATTTTAGCATTAGATTCGGGGACAGGCGCTACAATGGCACCTTGCCCTGGAAGCCCGCACTACCTTCGGTGATACTCGCGGTCGCACTTTTGCGCCGCGGCGATTATCATCTCCTGGAGTCCACAGGACTCCACGGAGGGTTGCTCTGCCAGGTCCTGAGATAGCGCTCTCATGAAATCGTGCAGCGCCGTGGAGGGAGAATGGGAACTATTTGCTCCCAGTCTCACTCTGCTTGCAGCCAAGAGAAGAGGTTGATTGGGCCGCTCTTCTCGTCACGGGATGACAGGTGACTATCTGAATTATTGGGGAGATTCTAGGCGGTGTTAATTGATTTTTCAAATGCAGAATCATATAGCACCAGCTTTTAGGTGTCAGTAAAATTTAGATTTTTCCCTTTGGTGCAGTGAAAGTCACATATCCTGACGTTAACTCTTACATATCCGAACGCTATAGTTGACGTTTGATATGTAATCTAGCCCTCAATGTCTGTATTCTGGACCAACCAAGAAACGATCTTAAGCATTAACAAACTGTTATATGGTAGGTCACATAATCATGGGCTGAATTTATTTGCTTACTTGCCTTTGCCTCAAAGCTGTTGAACCTTGGCACCCCAGAAACGACATGCCCCATGATGATTAGCAGCCCTACGGTTGGCTGGGCATCATGGAACATACAGTTTGGAAACATCTGGAGTGCTGGGGTTTGCCATCAATGTTTCAAGGGATACTTCTCACCTCTTAGTGAGATTTCAAGTTGACTTCAAGTTCACTTAACCCCTTCACTACCACGATCGTGTACACAATCAGCAGTAGCAGACACCGCAGCTTGAGATTGTGTTATCATGACCTGGACTTATGCTATATCTTTGCAAATTATATTCATTTGTTGCAGATTTCATTTGCATTTGGGCTCCAAAAGGTGCCACCAAAGTTTTAGTACCTCAGGCATGACACCCCAGGTGCTACAATACTATTTCCAAGTGAATAGCTCTAGCGCAATGATATTCACATGCTGCAGCACAGAGGCCCAGCTGCAATAGCTACCTTTGGACAGCAGATGGCAATGTCTGCCAAATGGGACTAGTACAGTAAATCAAGTATTAATTATATATTGGGACTATTCCACTGGTGTGCGCAGACCATTACAATAGGGCGTGCACCTACCCAACATTTATTAACTGAAAGTTTATGTTTAGGCTAGGGTCAGACGAAAGAAGTTTTAACGTGCGTTTAGACGCACGAAATCACGGCCGTGCTAGCAGCAAATGACGTCCAATGCCGGGGAACACACGAAGTACGGCCGCACGAAGGTTCGTCCGCGCAACGCAAGTGGCAAACGAACGCATTTTTTCTAGAACGTCAAACCTCTAGTACGGACGTACAGAGTGCGCTGCGGCCGCATAGCGGCGTGTTTGCGTGATTGGGAGACGTCAGACGCTGCACACGTCCGGCCAACATAACGTCCAGACACAAAAAGTGTTTTATTGATGATCCGTACAAAATCACGGACGAAAAGGCGCATCGTATGACCGCTATCGCGTATTCCGTTAAAAATTGCGTCCATTCGTTCGAACGCACTTTTACACAGACAACGCGAAAAATGCGTTAGTCTGACCCTAGCCTTAGAAGATTTTGCACAAAATGCTCATTTTTCATTAGAAATAACACATCTGTAATCAGAGATACAGTCAGTTAAGGGACATCTAAAATGTCAATGTAAGGCTCGGGTCAGACTAACGCATTTTCACGTTGTCTGTGAAAAAGTGCGTTCGAACGAATAGACGCATTTTTTCACGGAGTACGCGATAGCGGTCATACGATGCGCATTTGCGTTCGTGATTTTGTACGGATCATCAATAAAACACTTTGTGCGTCTGGACGTTATGTTAGCTGGACATTAGCAGTGTCTGACGTCTCCCAATCACGCAAACACGCCGCTATGCGGACGCAGCGCACTCTGTACGTCAGTGCTAGCGGTTTTACGTTCTCGACAAAATGCGTTTGTTTGCCACTTGCGTTGCGCAGCCGGACTTTTGTGCGACCGTACTTCGTATATTGGCCGTCATTGCCCGGCATTTGCTGCTACTACGGCCGTGATTAAGTGCGCCTGCACGCGCGTTCGCACTGCCTCAGTCTGACCCTAGCCTAAGAGGTGAAGGACCACCATTAGGGTCCGGAATGAATCTCTAAATCCCAAATAAAATGAGACTACAATTAGTTTAGCAAACGATTTATACAATGCTATCATATTCCACAACATTCTACAAATGGTAAGAAACAAAAAAAAAATGTTTGCCTTCAAAATATCATTTTATCCATCGCATAGCTTTAGAGGGGAACCACATCTTAAAAACCCGAGCATTCTTTAATGTAGAAGCAGCTTTCTATATGAATTTTGTGTGTTTTCCTTAGATTGTTTTAACCTGACGCAACACTTTGGATTTTGTTTCATCCTTTCTTACATCATATTTCCCGGTGATTCATATTGTCCATCAGGCACAAACCTTGCGTTCATATTTTTCTGTGCCGAAACAACAACCCGCCGGTGTGTTAAATTACCCTTTTAATCCCTTTCAAATATTTCACATCTGCTGTCTCCTGAAAGTGAGCATTAAATCAGACACAGTTTCTGGCTTTGGAGGTTCTGTTTGGGTGGCACAAAATATCAAAGGATGCTTGTATGAGCCATCACATAAGATGGATGTGAATGCCGGGTCTTGGTTTACTGCATCTTTCTAATAACATTGCCATTAGCTATGTTGGGGCTCGATGAATACATTAGAAGATGTCATATTTTGATTTCAGTGGTGTGTCGTGCTTAACATGGTGTTCCAAGAGGATGTCAATTTGTTCCTTGTGAGTGGGCTCTAGGCTTTTGGAGTTCAAAACATTTCATCTTCAAAGAGAAGTCGATTAAGATCTCCGATAACAATGGCAGGTTTGAAAAACAAAATAGGTTGTGGGGCATGTCCAGAGCCAGTCATTAATTTTTATTTCAAGATTTGTATCTTTCAAATCCACTTCCACTTGGAACTTGAATAGTTATCAGCTGTGGTTGATTGCAGGGACTCTGCATGAAAGGGCCCCTATTTTGGAATATTAACTGTTCACTTAGGCTGGTGTCAGACGAGCGCGTTTTGTGTGGACTGTGCGCCCGTGCAGTACGAACGCACTTTCTGACGGAAGACGCAGTAGGGGCCACACAGTCCGTTTTTTAAACTGACGTTATTTTTGACAGATTTAGGCTGGGGTCAGACCAGCGCACTTTTAACGTGCGTTCTGGCGCACATAATTACGGCCGCACTAGCAGCAGATGACGGGCAATGACGGCCAATATACGATGTACGGCCGCACAAAAGTCCGGCCGTGCAACGCAAGTGGAATTTGAACGCATTTTTCTGAGAACGCTGAACCGCTAGTACTGACGTACTGAGTGCGCAGCTGCGGCATAGCGGCGTGTTTGCGTGATTAGGAGATGTCAGACGCTGCTAATGTCCAGCCTTCATAACGTCCAGACGCAAAAAGAGTTTTATTGACGATCCGTACAAAATCACGCCCGAAAATGCGCGTCGTCTGCCCGTTTTTGCGCATTCCGTGAAAAAATACGTCAATGCGTTCGGACGCACTTTTTCACGTTCACGGGGAAAAATGCTTTCGTCTGACCCTAGCCTTAGCAGGGAAAATAAATTAAATATGAAAAACATTTTGTCCGTCAAAAATGCTGGCCGCACAAATGCAGCTCGTCTGACCTCGTTCATCACTCACACACAAAGCTATGCGGACATTGCGGACGCAGCGCACTCCACACGTCCGTTCTAGCGGTTTTACGTTCTTGCCTATCTTGCGTCCGTTTGCCGCGTGCGTTGTGCGTCCGCATTTCGGTGCGGACGCACTTCGTGTGGGGGGCTCCATTGGCGATTATTCTATGCTGCGACGGACGTTATTATGTGCGCAAAAACGGATGTTCACACTGCGCTCGTCTGACACCAGCCTAAATGTTCATATGTTATTAGAGTCTTCTTTAATTTTTTTTCTACATATGATCAAGACAACCTGGATTAAGAAACAAAGACATACAGGGTTATTCAGAGAGCACCGAAATGTCACCGACATGAATGAATTCCGAATGCCGCCAACCTGTCAGACATCCGCTGGCAGCTGCCACCAACCAGCTGGACAGTCACTGCAAACCCACAGGACAGCCGCCAAACGCACCCATGAGCAGCCGAAGACCCGCTGAACACTGTGCCGACTAGCCACAAAAAAAAAGCGCCAAGCCACAGGACGGGTAAAAAAAAAAAACGATTGGAAGTTTAAAAATTTGAAGTGCTGTTTGCAAAAATTCTACTGGACGAAAATGTCTGGCATTAACATATGAGGTCCAATGAATAATAATAAAAAGGTCTGTTACAATAAAACGAAAAACCGCTATTTAAAGAAATTGAAAAAAAAATTGCCAAAACAATCTCAAGAAATGCCTAAAAGATCCTAAAAAAATCAATATATAAAAATACTTTTTGCTGCAGTTTAAAAGAAAAGACTGTTTAATAGATATTGAATAAAAACAGGAATATTTTTAACATTGAAACCTATGGATTCGCCTGATTAATCCTGCTGCATGAAACCACCGAAAATCAGGCCATTTCGGTGTTGTGCGGTGTTCTATGAATAGATTAACCATTGCTTCTCTATGGGGGATTTCACTGCCTTCGAGCAGGTACCATATTTTGTAGGGATGTGCTTTCGGGTTTCGGAATATCGGAATTTTCACGAAATTTCCCGATTCGTGTTTTCGGATGCGGCCGATTTTCCGAAAATTTTTAGATCCGAAAATGGCAGATCCGAAAAGTTTTCCGAGCCGAAACGAAATATTTTCGGAATTTTCGAATGGACTTGAAATGTGTCAAATTGAAATTTATTGCTTTGAAACGAGGAGAACAGACGTTCCGAAAAAACGAAAATTTCCGAAATCACAAAAAGTCGATACAAAAAACGAGCAAAGTGACACGAAAATACGAAAAATGGTCGATATTCCGAAAACATGTACAATTCCGAAAAACGAAAAGTCGATACAAAAAACGAGCTAAGTGACACGAAAAATGGTCGATATACGGAAAAAAAAATGTACACGAAAAACGAGTCGAGCCGAACCGAATCGAAACAGAAATCGGTCAAAACGAGCCGAATCGAAAAGTTTAAACATCCGAAAAATCGAACCGAATCGAACCGAAAAAAAAATCGGTGCACAAGCCTAATATTTTGCTGGCAATTCGCCAAAATTTGGCGAACTGCCTGCTCTCTGAATAGCCGAATGGCAACGAAATGTCACTGTGTGGGGAAATTCCCTGTTAGGTGCAATTTCGGGGCCAGATCATCTCTCTCTGAATAAACCCTATAGCAGTGTTTCCCAAACCTCTCCTCGGGAGACTGAATCCTGCAATCACTGAACAGCTGATTATATCACCTGTGCTGTGCTTCAGATATCTGGCAAACCTGGCCTGTTAGGGGGACCTGAGGACCAGGGTTGGGAACCACTGACCTATAGTCTACATCTGAGCCCAAAGAACTGTGGTCAATGCAACTTTGTTTTCAAGTTTGCCCCCTGCCCTGTGGCGAATTAAGTATTTACCGCAGGGTCCCCGAAGTGCACCGAATGAGATCCACTGAATATTGATGAATGCCGCTGAATACCGAACAGACCGCTGAACGCCTCAAGACAGCTGTCAATCCGCAGCATGCCGCCGCCAACAGCCGACGATCCGTCAAATTGACCGCCGAAAAAGCCTATCAGCCACCAAACGCCGGCGAACTGTTAAAAAAAACATATAACGGAACTCTGCTATTCTTAAAAAGGTGTTTAAAACAATAAAAATGCTTGAAACTGCATGGAAATAATAAAAAAGGTCCTATAAAAACGGTCTATTACAGAATAAAAAAAATGCCTAAAAAATCCGGAGAAATACCTAAAAACTCTAAAATAAATAAATAAAATAAAAAAAGGATTTTTGCTTAAACTGAAAAGCAAAAATGGCTGAATAAAAAAATTATTAAAATGGTAATATTTTTTACATTGAATCGTATGGGATTAGCTTGTCTAAACTTGTCAAACTGGGCCACCGAAAATCTGTGCATCTCGGCTATGATCCGCTTAGGTGCCAGAACATAATTTGGCACCGGATCACGGTCCTCTTCTGGAGGTGACTGACATCTGGAGCCTCCCCTGCCCACTGGCGTCGTCGCCATATGCGCAATGACGTCAGTTCGACAGATAACGCCCTAGCTGTCAAGTGGAGATAAGGGGGACCTTTGGACCCCCGAATCTCCAGGTGGCAGCTATAGGGTCATATTTGGTATCATTGGAAAGGCCAGAGTATTGCCTTTCCAATGATACCAAACATGACCAGATTTGGTGTTAGAAATAATAAAAAAGAAGATTTAAAAAACCAAATGTGGGGTTTTTTTTTAAAAAAATTCATCTGAAAAATAGGACTTCAAATTGCATTTAAACATGAGCACAAAACGGTCAACATGAGCTCACCACACAGGGGCGAAATGGCTCAGCACTGAAGGGGTTAAAAGAAAAAACATGTAAACATTGGGAATTTCTAAACTCAGGACAAAATTTAGAAACTATTTAGCCATGGTCCTTTTGGTGGTTGTAGATTTTGGGGTCAAAGTTCGAAAAAGTGTCTGATTTCCATTTTTTCATCATATTTCATAAATATTTTTATAGTAAATTATACGATATGATGAAAATAATGGTATATTTAGGAAGTTCACTAAGGCCGGGTGCACACTAGACTAGAGTAGACGTTTTTTTTAACGCACTAACGCGCGTTAAAAAAAAAAACATCGTACCCGACGCTCGTCCACGCCCCCTTGCGTTATCTTCCATAGGAGGATAGCGGAGCACCCGTCGACGTGAATCCTAGCGTTCTAGAATGGCGATGCGCTAGGATTCGCGTCGACGGGTGCTCCGCTATCCTCCTATGGAAGATAACGCAAGGGGGGGTAGACGAGTGTCGAGTACGATGATTTTTTTTTAACGCGCGTTAGTGCGTTAAAAAAAACGTCTAGTGTGCAGCCGGCCTTAATGTGAGAAAAATGGGATATAATATGTGTGGGTTCCATAAATGAGTAAGAGGAAAACTAGGCCTAAACACAAACAGTGCAGCAACATCAAAACAGCAGTAGGTACGTTCGGACAGTCAATGGTAAAATTGCCCTGTCACTATGGGGTGACGTAGAACGGTTTCACTCAGTAATTTAATGACTAACAGGTCTATTCAAAGAAAGGTGAAACTCATGAGAATGACTGGAGAAGTGAAAATGCTAGCAGGGTTATTCAGAGAGGTGAAAAGCAGGAGAATGACTGGAGAATGGAAAATTCTAGGTCAAAATAGCCAAACCAGAAAAATTCTCCCATTCATCTCACTTTCCAAATCAGCTATTTTGACCTAGAATTTTCCATTCTCCAGTCATTCTCCTGCTATTCACCTCTCTCTGAATAACCCTGCATGTCAAAAGCGCAAAACCAGAAAAATTCTCCCATTTATCTCACTTTTCAAATCGGCTATTTGGTCTAGATTGTTCTCTTCTCCTGTCAATTCTCCTGGTTTTCACCTTTCTCTGAATAACCCTGTTAGCCAGAATAGAGAACTTATTTTACTGTTAAATTTCAAGTAGTCACGGTTCCCAATAATGTTAATCAATTTTGCCACATTAGTTCCAGGAAAACTCTTAACCCCTTCACTACCAAGCGATTTTTGTTGAAAATTATTTTATCATAACATTTATTTGAAACATTGGATGTGAACTTAACAATTGAATAAGGTGTAAAATAGAACTTTTGTACAGAAAATGTTATTCTGAGACAGATAAAAAATGTAAAAAATTATAAATAAAAAATAAAAATCCTTTACAGAAATATTGTTGAAATATAAGATTCTGAACTCTAGATGGTGTCCTTAATCTTACACAATTTCAAATGGGGTCTGCATTATTATCATACAGGCAGAAAAGACCTTTGTCTCTAAGGCTAGGGTCAGACGAAAGCATTTTTCCCCGCGAACGTGAAAAAGTGCGTCCGAACGCATTGACGTATTTTTTCACGGAATGCGCAAAAACGGTCAGACGACGCGCATTTTCGGGCGTGATTTTGTACGGATCGTCAATAAAACTCTTTTTGCGTCTGGACGTTATGTAGGCCGGACATTAGCAGTGTCTGACATCTCCTAATCACGCAAACACGCCGCTATGTCGCAGCTGCGCACTCAGTACGTCAGTACTAGCGGTTCAGCGTTCTCAGAAAAATGCGTTCAATTTCCACTTGCGTTGCACGGCCGGACTTTTGTGCGGCCGTACATCGTATATTGGCCGTCATCTGCTGCTAGTGCGGCCGTAATTATGTACGCCAGAACGCACGTTAAAAGTGCGCTGGTCTGACCCCAGCCTAACTGTGATAAAGATATATAATAAATAATAAAAATAGTGAGATCTCCTGCTTTTACGGATCTGTAGTGATCATATCGAGATTATTTAGCAATGCAGCTTCCAAAAAATACCAACAGAATATAAAAATAATATCTGTATGTGGCATAATGCCTGTGTATGGAAAGGATTTCATTTCTCCCCAGGGGACACGCTAATCTTGCTTTTAAAAGTCGTGAAAATTATCCTTTGACATGTTAATGAGTTTTATACATAAAGTGGGCTGGATACTTCTGGTTGACGCAGGTAGGGAATAGGTGCAAAACAGTTTTTTTCTGCATATACGTGTATTTTGTTGTTTCCAGGTCATTTTTGCTGCTGCCTCTTTCCATGTTTTCTTTTTCAATCCCAAAGTGGAAATGTTTGTGGTGGTATAAATATAAACCCATCAGCCCGTCTCTTAGCTGAGAAACAGCATGAGGAAATGTAGAAGACTTGTGCACCGATTTTTTTTTTTTTTTTTTTTTTTTTTTTTTCGGTTTGGTTCGGTTCGTTCGGTTCGTTCGGATTTTGTAAATTTTCGTTTCGGCTCGTTTCGACCGATTTCCGTTTCGGTTCGGTTCGTTTTCGGTTCGTTTTTCGTATCGACTTTCTTTTCGTCATTTCGGAAATTTTCGTGTTTTTCGGAACGTCTGTTCTCCTCGTTTCAAAGTGTCTATTCGTTTTGACGTAAACTAATGATTTTTCGGATCCGATATTTCTGTCGATACGATAATTCTGCCGATACGATAAATCTGCCATTGAGATTTCTCATGTTTTACAAGAAGGATACATTGAGATTTCTCTGGTTTCCCGGGAAGGATACATTGAGATTTCTCTGGTTTCCCGGGAAGGATACATTGAGATTTCTCTGGTTTCCCGGGAAGGATACATTGAGAATTCTCTGGTTTACAAGAAGGATACATTGAGATTTCTCTGGTTTTACAAGTAGGATACATTGAGATAGAAACATAGAAAAATGTCGGCAGATAAGAACCTTTCGGCCCATCTAGTCTGCCCAATTACATGGATACTTTACCTGGATTTATCTTTTGTTTAGGATAGCCTTATGCCTATCCCATGCCGGCTTAAATTCAATTACTGTTTTGGCTCTGGTTTTCCAGGAAGGATACATTGAGATTTCTCTGGTTTTCCAGGAAGGATACATTGAGATGGGAATGATACAAAATTACAGAATCAGCGATATAACCGAAAAATACATTGTCCGAAATTATTGAAATTGAACCGAAATCACGAATGGAAGAAAAATGATTTTCGATTTTACACATTTCTAGTCCATTTGAAAATTCCGAAAAGTTTTCGTTTCGGTTCGGAAATTTGTTCGGATCTGCCGTTTTCAGATCCGAAAATTTTCGGAAAATCGGCCAAATCCGAATGCACGAATCGGGAAATTTCATGAAAATTCCGAAACCCGAAACGCACATCCCTAACATGTAGCAGCTTTTGGTTTCATTAGGTTAGGACCCACCTGGCCAGAGGTGCCGTGATGTGGCGGGTTGGCTTACACTTTGGTGGCCATTTGGATAAATCAAAACCTCTGTTTTGTTTCGCACGGAGCTATGGGGCGAATGCAATTGACAACCTTTTTTCTTGTTAAAGCACGAATCAAGCTAATGGAAATGTTTGAGTCTTGTACAACAAATATCAACCTTCAATTACAGTTTCAACTTTAATCTAGACAAAAAAAAATTTGGAAGACAAATGGCTTTCCCAAGACAAGAAGCAAGCAGATAAATGACTCTGCCTGGTGAACTCATCATGCTTCTAGATCTATAAAGTTAATTATAGTTCAAAAGAATATTCAAAGCATTAAAAGAGTAGTTTTGTTCACTGCATTTTTGTGGTTTCTGCTCTTTAAACTCCTCAGAGCTACAGAAAGCAGTTACAATGCGTGTTGTCCTTTAGAGTGACTAAAGATGAAAAATGCACCATGTAATCAGTCTTTGGTGCCCTTTTGGAGCCCACCCACTCACTGAATTCCCCATGGAAAGATCCCTTTTTAAAATAAGTTCTATGTTCACGTATTAAACGTATTATGAATCTGGCACTTCTCACTTGTAGAAATGGGAAAATACATTTTTTATTATCTCGTAGGCTTGTGCACTGATTTTTTTTTCGGTTCGATTCGATTTTTCCGATTTTTAAACTTTTCGATTCGGCTCGTTTCAACCGATTTCTGTTTCGATTCGGTTCGGCTCGACTCGTTTTTCGTGTACATTTTTTTTTCGGAATTTCTACCATTTTTCGTATTTTCGTGTCACTTTTCGTATTTTCGGAAATTTTCGTTTTTTTCGGAACGTCTGTTCTCCTCGTTTCAAAGCAATAAATTTCGATTTGACACATTTCAAGTACATTCGAAAATTCCGAAAATATTTCGTTTTGGCTCGGAAAACTGTTCTGATCTGCCATTTTCGGATCTACAAATTTTCAGAAAATCGGCCGCATCCGAAAACACGAATCGGGAAATTTCGTGAAAATTCCGAAATTCCGAAACCCGAAACGCACATCCCTATTATCTCGTGATGTTGCATTCTATCTAGTAGTACAATCGATCGAGGATTGCAGAATGTAGTATCTTTTGTTCTTGCTCGTAGTTTAAATTCATGTCATAAAACCATGTGCGCAAAGATGTGTTTGAAATGTTTACGTAATACGCAAAAACTCATTTTAGCATTTCATTCTCTGAAACCGTTTCTGCTGAACAAATCCTCACTAAAAATGTAACCAATGGTCGTTGACCCATTCAATGGTGGGTCATTTCCCCCTTTCCAAGTGCTGAGCTCATTATGACCATTTGTTGCTCATTGTTATTTGTTTAAACAATATTTATTTATTTATTTGCAAAGTATTTTACCAAGAAGGATACATTGAGATTTCTCTCGTTTTCAAGTATGTCCTGGGTTCAAGAACATTGACATTTTACAGTCGTTACAGAAATACAAAGGAATAAATGCAAGATATTGAAAACAAAACACAACTATACAGATTAACATGGAAAATAAATATGTAAGTAATATAGTCACTATACAGGGTTATTCAAAGAGACTCGAAAAGTCACCGCACGTTCGGTGACTTTTCGTTCTCTTCAATTCGGTTCCTTTTGCCGATCCCATTTCGGCGACCCTGCGGTGTATTCAGCAAACACCACAGGGTCCCCGAATTGCAGGGAAAAGCTACAGCAAACCCTCAAAAACGAACCGCAAAACCCAGCGAATGCACGCCGAAAACCCTCAAAAACATCTGGATTAACCTGCCGAAAACCGCAGAAAAACCCAAACAGGAGCCGATCGCATGCCTTCGACACAGCAGAAGAGGCAGTGAATAAATTAGGAAAACAGTTTGCATGAATGATTGAAAAGTGAAAAGCTGTTTGCAAAGAAACTACTGAGCGAAAATGTCTGAAATTTACATATGAGGTCCAGGGAATGATAATAAAGAGGGCTGTTACACAAAAAATAAGTAAACTTTAAAAAAAAAAAAAATCCGACTTTTAAAAAAAAAAAATTCAGAAAAATGCTTAAAATATCCTAAAAACTCTATAAATAAAGAGACTCTTTACTGCAGAATTTTATAATGAACGGTTTATTAGATATAGAATTAAAACAGGAATATTTTTAACATTGAAGCCTATGGGATTCTCCTGAATAAATTTGCCGAATTAAACCACCGAATGGCAGGGCATTTCGGGAACCTTTCACTGCTGGTTTTTGTTCTCTGAATAGCCGAAGCAGTGCTTTTTCATGGGGTTTTTACTGCCCTCGAACAGGCAACGAACAGGCACCGAACAGGCACTGTATGTTCAGGCAATTCGCCAGGATTTGGCGAATTGCCTGCTCTCTGGATAGCCGAATGGCCAAGAAAGGTAACCGAATGCTGATTTTCAGCGTTCGGTTACCTTTCTCAAGCAACTCGGGTCTCTTTGAATAACCCTGTATGTTACATGTTGACAGGTGCATTCCGTATTGAGGTATGTTAATAGGGAGCTCTTCTTGAGTGACTTTAGACTGGTGGAAGATTTGATGGCGTCTGGGAGGTTATTCCATAATTGTGGTGCTCTGTAGGAAAAATGAGGATCGAGTCACTTTTTTTTTGTATTGTGGTATTGCAAGTAAGGTGCAGGTCTTGGATAGGAGGTTATAGGATGAGGGAACTGCTAGGGGAAGCAGCATATTCAGGTAGGGTGGTAGCTTCCTAGAAAATCTCTTAAACACCAGGTTGGAAAGGTGAAGGGTGCGTCTAGATTCCAGTGACGGTCAGTTTAGCTCTTTTAACATGTCACAATGGTGGGTCATGTAGTTACATTGTAGCACAAAGCTGCAGATTGAGTTATACAATGTAGTAAGTTTCTGAAGGTGCGTTTGCGGGGCAGCTGCATACACTACATCTCCGTATTCAATAGCCGGCATAAGCATTTGTTGTACAATCCGCTTTCTTACCCTGAAGGACACACACTTGCCAAATGAGGACATCCCATCATTCGTTCTATGGCTTCGGGTTACCAACTACCAAAATAACGATGAAACAATATAACCCAGTGGTTCCCAACCGCGGTCTTCAAGTACCCCTAACAGGCCAGGTTTTAAGGATTACCTTGGGGAGATGCAGACTGATTCCTGCAATCACTGAGCAGCAAAACATTTCAACTGTGCTGTACTTCAGAGTTCAGATATCTGGAAAACCTGACCTGTTGGTGTGGGGGTTCTTGAGGACCGCAGTTAGGAACCACTGATATAACCATCTCACATCATGCAGACCTGTTTGAAAAGCTATTTAAAGTCATGTTTTATTGTAGAACCCACACTTCTTCTGTATTTTTTTTCAATTCAAAATATATCATTAGAATGTGTACATGTCATGGCCCATTAGAAAGCTACACCAAAAATGTAAAAATAAATTGCACACATTTATTCTGATTTCAAGTTTATATATACATTTATTTTTCCACGCTTTATCGTCCAAACTTTTATGGATACATATATTAAATATTCTTTTTAAAATAACAAAAAAATGAAGAACATGTTACTTATTACTGTAGAACTGTGAAGTAAGTTTAAACCGTTCACTGCCAAAAAGTGTAAACTAACAGGGTTATTCAGAGAGAGGTGAAAACCAGGAGAATTACTGGAGAAGTGAAAATTCTAGGTCAAAACAGCCGATTTGTAAAGTGAGATAAATGGGAGAATTTTTCTGGTTTGGCTATTTTGACCTAGAATTTTCACTTCTCCAGTCATTCTCCTGGTTTTCACCTCTTTCTGAATAACCCTGTAAATTTTTCATTGTAATACAATTATGTACAAAGACTAGCATTGAAATCCCCATTTGAACACATTTTTAATGAAAAATTAGTGTGCTTGCTACAATGGGAGAAGTTCTCTGAAATATTGCTCCTGTCACCCTGTATTACTGTAAAGAAGCTATAAGGAGCAACCCCATTCCTTACTGTAACAAAATGTTATACAAACTCTACTGCTACACTACAACGAGCATTGTTAGGACAGAATACAGGGAGAGCTCTGGGTTTATTTGATGGTGTACAGGGATAAGATTAAGCAGGTTATAGTGACTACTAGGGATGGGCTGCCGGTTCGAATCGGTTCGATGTTCGCATCGACTGTTCAAAAGTTCGTGAACTTCGAACTTTTCAGGCCGCTGGCAAAAGTTCGAAAAAAAAATTAGATTTTTTTTAAAAAAATGCTTAAAAAATATCCTAAAAAATCTGAAAATAAAGAGACTCTTTACTGCAGAATATTATAAGCAACGGTTTATTAGATACTAGGTGGAAAGCGTGTCCAGAGGGCAGTCTATTGTTGTTGTCGCCAGCTCAGAACTCATGTCCACATATATTTTTTTTTAATCTCCTATCCAAGAGTATCTCTCTATATATAAATGTGTTTGTAACGCGTCCATCGCCATCCCATCCACAACAGGAGGGCCGACTGAGCAGCTGTGATGGGTGCGTGCACAGCTGACAGCGCATTACAAAGGAATTTATATATTAGAGTAGGTTCCTCTTCCCTCTTAGATTGTAAGCTCACGGGAACCGGACCCTCAGATTGTAAACTCGTGGGACCCTTTAGATTGTAAGCTCGTGGGGCCCCTTAGATTGTAAGCTCATGTGGCCCCTTAGATGGTAAGCTCATGGGGCCCCTTAGATTGTAAGCTCATGGGGCCCCTTAGATTGTAAACTCATGGGGCCCCTTAGATTGTAAACTCATGGGGCCCCTTAGATTGTAAGCTCATGGGGCCCCTTAGATTGTGTTGGGTGTTGGGTCTGTCCTGGGGAATCGTTACAAATATGTGGTGAACGCCACAGAAAATGTTAATGCTCACGCAAGTGAACGTTAACGTTTGTGTTAAGATCGTAATGTTTCCCACTCGTTGTTGCTCAAACATTTCCCATGGCTTCAAATCGCGTTTAAACATGAGCAAAAGTGGTAAAAATTAGCTCAGAGCACAGCGGTGAAATGGCTCAAAAAAAGTTTTTGGGTTAAAAATGTTTTTTTTAAAAAATTTGTTTTTTATTGTATCCTGTCCCCCAGGGTACTATCCGGACCCCCATACACCTTTTATGACCAATATCTTGCGTATATGCCCTCTTGGAGGGCACCTTAATTTTCGAACGTTCGAGCCCCATTGACTTGCATTGCAATTTAATCGTGTTCGAGTTCGAATTCGAACTTTTTCAAATGTTCGAGTTCGAATGCGAACCGAACACGGGGGTGTTCGGCCCATCCCTAATAGTGACGGAAAGGTTCAGGAGATTATAATTGATGAAAATCCCTTTAAAGGGCAAGTACAGTGTTACTGTAATTTCCAGATACATACATTATGCCATACACAGATAATGGTTTTATATGGTATTGGTATTTTTTGGAGTTCGCATTGCTAATAATCACAATCACTACAAATCCCTATAAGCAGGAGATCTGACCATTTTTATTTGTTTTTTTATCATATTTACGCTACACAAAGACCGTTTCTGCCTGTATGCTGACAATGCAGGCCCTTAACCCCTTCACTGCTGAGGCATTTCACGCCTGTGTGCTGAGCTCATTTTTACCGCTTTCGCTCATCATGTTTAAACGCGATTTGAAGCCACATTTTAATAAATGACCCAGACATATTATATATCGTTCTTTCCGGCAGACTACGCAGATTCATAATATATCATTTTTATATGTATACGTCATGACCTGCCTGTATATTATAACAAAAAATACAATAAAAATTGAATTTTTAATCATCTGCAGTGTGTAAAGTGTTTTTTTTTCACATTTTATCACATGAGCATTTGCGGTTATGTTTTCTATGGGGTGCGCTTGTACAAAAAATTTGAAATGGGGACTTGTTACTTTTTTGGGGGGAATTACGTGATTTTTAGCAAACGCACCCCATAGAAAAAAATCATTAGTGCAGCATCATTGTTCACATTATAATTGAAATGTGAACAATATTGCTGCATTAATAAAAACAACACCCAAAAAAAAAAACATGTTTTTTTTTATTTATTTATTTTTTAAATTTTTTTTTTTTTTTTTTTTTATTTTTTTTACTTTTTACCTAGTCATGTTGGGTATCATTCGAAAGGCCATGCTCAGGCCTTTCAAATGACACCCTCCATGACCCCCTAGCTGCCACGGTTCTGGAGATATCGGGGTTCACAAGAACCCCCTATCTCCACCAGGGGATTTCCTTGGGAAATCCCCGGCAGCTAGGGGTTCCCCGGCTATCTGACGTCATCACGCTATGCGTGATGACGTCAGACAGCGAGGGGAGTCCCGGGGGCGGAGCCGCCATCCAAGATGGCGGCCCCCACCGGAGATAGGCTGCACTTCGGCGCCGCAAGGCGCTGAAGTGCAACCCAGCACTTGAGGGGTTAAAGCCAGGCATCGCTTAAAAGGGGAGACTCTCCCCTTTTAAGCGGTGCCTGGCTTTTACCGCTGCTCCTTCCTGATCGGGAGGGAGAGGGATCCGAACGGATCCCCCCCTCCCTTCCAGGCTATCTCCCGGCATTGCCGGGGGGTCGCCTGGAAATGACGTCATCGCGCATGGCGCGATGACGTCATTTACGCCAGGAGGCGCTTGACTTCAGCGTCTGAGGACGCTGAAGTCAGAACGCCGTGGGACCCCGGACAGAGAGGTGAGTATCTCCGCCGGGGGTCCCGCACAGCTGATGACGTGTGGGGCACGTCCTCAGCATGCAACGTGCATCAATGAGGACGTGTCCCACACGTCTTCAGCAGTGAAAGGGTTAAAGGAAACCTTCTAGAGTTCAGAACCTTTCATCCCAGCAATATTTTTGTAATGGATTAACGAATACATGAAAAATTTAAAATGAGCAAGTTAATATTATGTTTATCGTTTCACTATCTTGGAATAACAATCTCTATGCAGAATTGCCATTTTCCATTACATTTAAATGTCTAATACGCATTCCAATTTTGAAATGAATGTTATGATAATATTTGTTTCAAAAAATAGTGCTTAGTAGTGATGGGGTTAACCAACAGAAAAATTTTCTTTTTATAGATTTATAGATTAACATTACATTTTATGAACAAAATGAGTGATATAAAACATTTTTAAAAAGTACACAAAATTCGAAAACAATTAAGTTTTATCTATATTATTCTCTAGATTTATTCTCTAATATAAAATGGTAATTATAAGACAAGACACGTTTACTTATCAGTACATATATTAGCTTTCTCGAGAAAAATAATGTCCTGTTTTATTGGACTGGCACATTATATTCCTGCTCCAATACTTGAAACGTGGTAGGTTTTTCACAAACTTGCAAGGTTATTCAGAGAGATCCGAAAAAAGTCACCGCACGTTCGGTGACTTTTCGTTCCTCGCATTTCGATTCGTTGATTGCTAGTTCCCCGACCCTGCGGTGTATTCAGCAAGCACCGCCGGGCCACAGTAGTGCAGGGAAAACTCGCCGCAAACCCGCAAAACACTCACCGAACACTCACTGGACACACCGGAAAAATCAAAGCAGCCGCCGATCACAGCGCAGAGCAGCCGCCGCAAAAAGCCGACGAACGGAGTGAAAAAAAAAACAGTTTGCTTGAAAAGTGTGAAATTTGAAACGCTGTTTGCAAAAAAACTACTGAATGAAAATGTCTGGGATTTACATATAAGATGCAATGAATGATAAAGAATAATAATAATAAATGATGATAAAAAGGTCTGTTACAGAAAATGAAAAACCGATAAAAAAAAATGGGAATAATAAATTGACAATAAAATCCCCAAAAATGCCTAAAAGATCCTGGAAAATCTAAAAATAAAGAGACTTTTTACTGCAGAATAAAATGATAAACGGTTTATTAGATTGTTTTTTTGTATTTAAAATTTTATTTTATAAGCATAGCAGCTGCACAAAAACATAACGAACAAACGGCCACGCAGGGCCGTGCAAAGTCAGGTACCGAAAAATACATCAAAATAAAGGGGGGGGAGTAATAAGCGGTGAGAGACAGGACAAATCAGGGGGGTATAGTCAGAGAAACTAAAAGGCAGCATAGTCTGACATTGGGGCATCAGGAGAGCCAAATAAGGAGAGAGAGAGAAAAAAAAGGGAGGGGGAGATCGTAAAGGACTGCCCATGAATTCGTGCCATTCCTGGCTCACCCTAACACCCCTGAGGGGGTCAGGGGCCATGAAAGAGGCCACAGGGTGGGAGACCTGGGACCAAGAGGACGGCCAGAGCCTAGGTTGCCGCCCTAGCGGCTCACCCAGGATACCACCCAATGTCCCATACATAAACAAAAAAAAAAGGGGGGGGAGTCCCGATGCACCAGCAGACGAACAGCAAGCCCCAAATGTCAGCAGGTAGGTTAGCGTGTTCACTTGAAGGAATGCCATCAATTGAGGGAGGGGTGAAGGGGGGGGAAATCGAAGACCTCAGCGAAAAATCGTAAAACAGAAACGTCCTCAAAAAGAGTCTCAAGTGCGCGGAAACAAATAACAGGGAGTATCAAAAACCGCACAAAGGCAAACAGGGGGAGCGGGAAATAACACCGAAGGGTGTGCAAACCATAGGGATACAAAAAACAAAAAAGAGGACAAAGATGGAGGGGTAGTCAAGTCAGCCAGGGTCTGACAGCAGTGGTGCGGGGTCCCGCAGCAATGTCTCAAGTCCCAGTTGAGAGAGCATGGCCTGTGCCTCCTCCAGAGTTACTACTGAGTAGGACTTGTCCATGTGGGACACGTTTAGAGATCCCGAGACGCCCCAGCGGTATCGAATACCGTGCCACGAAAATTCCGTCTGGCAGTCAGCGCCAGGAATGACAAGTCCCGGTAAACAGTAATGCAGGCAGAGGCATACGTGACCTTAAACTCAGGGCTGACAGCCGCGAGGATCTGGGAATGTATGTGCACATCCCTCGTAACTAGAATCACGTCACGTGGAGCCTTCACCGCTGCAGTGGCTGCCTTCTTGACACGCATGGCTGAGGACATGGCTGGTTCCAAGGAATTCCCAGTTGCAGGTAGGAGGTGAGCCACAAGACCTCGGAGACAGAGCAGGAGCTCCCCAGAGCCGACATCCTCCGGGATCCCCCGCAGACGAAGATTCCGGCGCCTATGTCGGGTCTCCATAGCAAGCACTGCGGAGCTGAGCCGTGAAACTTGCGTCTGAAGGTCAGTAACCTTGGCATCGGTTGGAGCCTGCGCCGCCTCTGTTTCCAGCGATTTATTATGCGCATCAGTGATCCTGGATTGTAAGGCCTCTACTGCCGAACGTACCTCTTGCAGGCCGCTCCTCCAGAGGCCCCGGAAATCCTCCATGACCTTATGCAGGTCAGCGGCAGTGAGCGGTGGTACGCAGGGTTGCCCCCCAGCCATACCAACAGGCACATCGGAAGCAGGGTTCCCGCAGGCCTTCTCCGAAGACTCCGAGGCTGTCAGTGCTCCACTGCGGTGGTCACGGGCATTCCCCGCACGTCCAACCCCCAGCGAGTCCCGGATGTCACGGGTGCAAGAGCCCTCTGCCTCCTCCAGCTTTTGAGATTTCTTCCCCATGTGCGCTGGAACGCAGCTCCCGGTGAGTAAACAGGGCACAGAATCACGTGTAGGCCGCAAGATGGCCGCCGCATGCAGCAAACCGAGAGGTAGAGGCGCCGAAAACAGCTCCGGTCTCCGTTTTGTAATAACAGGGTAGGTCAGGCAAGGTCCTGGGACAATCAGGAAGCAGTCCAAGGAGAGAGCGCCAGGACCAAACAAAGAAATCCGCCGTAATCCGATTGATTCCAGCGGCACCCCGGTTTATTAGATATTGAATTAAAATGGGAATATTTTTAACATTGAAGCCTATGGGATTCGCTTGAATAAACCTGTCAAATGAAACCACCGAACGGCAGGGCACTTCACCGACATTCCTCAGCTGTTCGGTGTTCTCTGAATAGATTAACCATCGCTTCTCTATGGGGGGTTTCACTGCCCCCAAACAGGCACCGTACGTGCAGGCAATTCGCCAAAATTTGGTGAACTGCTTGCTCTCTGAATAGCCGAATGGCCCCGAAATGTAGCCGTACACAGAATTTCAGTGTCCAGTTACATTTCGGTCACATTTCGGATCTCTCTGAATAACCCCCTTGGTAAATTTTTCTATCATCCTATTGCTCTGCCCCCCCCAGATGTTTCTGAACTATAACTCCCATGATTCTCTGGTCATCTATTGCAGTGAAAATAATTCTGGGAATTGTAGGCATCAACATTTGGAGGGCTGTGAGTTTGACAGCCCTTCTCTAGAGGGAAAAAAAGATGAAACTTCATTGGATCAAATCCCTCTTGATAGAGATAATAGCCCCAGTTTGCTCCTTCTGAAGCCTCAATTTAACCCCTTCACTACCAAGTGATTTTCGAAAAAAAATCATTGTCAGAAACCAGTGTTTTTTTGGAAAATAATTTTGATCTTATTATACAGTAAGAAATATTTGCGCTTATACCCATTATATTTCCTACTGTAAATAACCTGCTTTAGTCAGTATTGTCTATATGCTAATAATGTAGAAACTGTGGAAAATCACGCGCCGTGCAGAACCGTCCATCCCAGTATTATTTCTGTAATGGATAAACAAACACATGAACAATTAACAATCAGGAAATTTACATTATTTTAAAGTTTTAGCCATTTTGGAATTACAATCTTTTTTGCAAAATAGCCTTTTACCCTATATTTAATTGGTAACAATGCATCCAATATTTCAAATGCTATGATAACTTTTTTCAGTAAAAAGCAATTAGTATTAAAGGGGTAAAACTAATGTTATTGGCAAATTTTACATTGTCTGTCTAATGTTAGCTTAATAAACATGGTTAAACAACCAGTTACAGCTACTTCTACAGCCCAACAGAATACGCAAGATATATAGTGAGAGAAAGGGGGGTTATGTGAGGATCCTGCGCATGAGCAAAACAGCACTAGTGGCCTGCTCTACGGTGGGGTCTGCTCAGGTCTCACAAGGTTTTAGCTTTTGCCATTACAGGGACGAATGCTCCATATGCAAATCAGTCTGCTCTCACCCAATGAGGGTGGCCAGTACTGATTGCCAAGGACGTCATCCCTGCACGAGAGATGCAGCAACCCCTGACAATCGTTTCGGCCTTGTTAGGCCTCGTCAGGAGGGTATAGCTGACACCCCTCTAGGCACATCAAGCAAGGGGTCCATGTCTGGAGGACCCTGTAAACTTATAGTGAGAGATGGGGGGTGTGAGGATCCTGAGCATGAGCAAAACAGCACTAGTGGCCTGCTCTACGGTGGGGCCCGCTCAGGTCTCGCACGGTTTTAGCTTGCTTTTCCATTACAGGTATGAATGCTCCATATGCAAATCAGTCTGCTCTCACCCAATGAGGGTGGCCAGGACTGCCAAGGACGTCATCCCTGCACGAGAGATGCAGCAACCCCTGACGATCGTTTCGGCCTTGTTAGGCCTCCTCAGGATGGTATAGCTGACACCCCTCTAGGCACATCAAGGAAGGAGTCCATGTCTGCATGACCCTGTAAACTTATAGTGAGAGAAAGGGGGGTTTGTGAGGGTCCTGAGGACAAGCAAAACAGCACTAGTGGCCTGCTCTACGGTGGGGCCCGCTCAGGTCTCGCACGGTTTTAGCTTGCTTTTTCCATTACAGGTATGAATGCTCCATATGCAAATCAGTCTGCTCTCACCCAATGAGGGTGGCCAGTACTGACTGCCAAGGACGTCATCCCTGCACGAGAGGTGCAGCAACCCCCGACGATCGTTTCGGCCTTTTTAGGCCCCGTCAGGAGGTTATAGCTGACACCCTTCCAGGCACTTCTAGGACCCTCACAAACCCCCCTTTCTCTCACGGAAGATATATAGAATCCCAAGATATATTCTCTGAGGATGTAAATGTATAACTTAGTTTTGATATTATAGAACATATGAAACAGTGAAGCATTAGACACGTTTTTATTGTTAAAGATTACAAAGTTATTGCAAAATTTGCTAGTTTAAGAATTAAGTCGAGTTTTGCTTTCTGTCCTTATTTTCTTATTTCACCTTTGATTCAGAGAAATTGAAACTTTCTTCATACGTACGGTTTCCTGTTTAAATTCCCAATGAGAGCCGTGAACAGGGATTTCTAGGGCACAGATGAAAATGTTCCCACGCTCAGTGTATCCAGTATGGCTTCAGTATAACATTGTTTTGGAATCTCTTTATTATCTATGTATCTGTTTTGTTATCTAGTCCCCATGGAAAACATATGTGCTTTACAAGAAGAAAAAAAAGCTAAGATAGCAAACTTCATAGCTACCATTCATCCATTAGTTAAATAGTTTAAATATGGGGCATTTTATACATAGAGGAACACAAAAAAGCAACATTGTCATGACTAAAGTGAATAAAATTTGAACTAAAGGGACAAAACAAAAAAACCGCTTCAATGTCCTTAGACAAATTTATAAGTGATTTTTGACAGATGGTCACGAAAAGTAAAAATGAAATGGGAATGTTATTGTTGCAGCTGTGCTTTTGTTTATTATTTCCTTTTAAAAGGGGACTATATCTCTGATTAGTATTTATGGTATTTTTGCAGCTTTGTATGTAAAAAGTGAGAGAATTTTAATGACAGGCGATATTGTTACAGTCAAAATTACTTAACCCCTTGGCTGCTAAGCCATTTCACCCCTGTGTGCTGAGCTAATTTTTACCATTTTGTGCTCATCATGTTGTGTGTTATTGAAAAATCCAGACAAATTATATATGTTGAATCTGCTGAAAAAAGAATATATCATTATTAACAGGGTTATTCCAAGAGAATCGAAAAGCCACTGTACGTTCGGTGACTTTTCGTTCTCTTCAATTCGGTTCGATTTGGCGATCCCATTTCGACAACCCTGCGGTGTATTCAGCACCACAGGGTCCCCGAATTGCAGGGAAAAGTCGCCGCAAACCTGCAGAAAACTCACCGTAAAACGAGGGCGAATGCAAGCCGAAACCTGCAAAAAAAATCTTCATTAACTTGCCGAAAACGCAGGAAAAACCCGAGCAGGAGACGATCACACGCAGCGAAGCCGCCGGAAAAAGCCGACACCGCAGACAAATGGAGTGAATAAATTAGCAAAACAGTTTGCATGAATGTTTGAAAAGTGAAACACTGTTTGTAAAGAAACTACTGAGCGAAAATGTCTGAAATTTACATATGAGGTCCAGGGAATGATAATAAAAAGGGCTGTTACATAAAAAAAAGTAAAGTTAAAAAGAAAAAGAAAATCGGAATTTATTTTTAAAAAAAATCCCCAAAAATGCTTAAAATATCCTAAAAAATCTATAAATAAAGAGACTCTTTACTGCAGAATTTTATAATGAACGGTTTATTAGATATTGAATTAAAATGGGAATATTTTTAACATTGAAGCCTACGGGATTCGCCTGAATAAACCACCGAATGACAGGGCATTTCAGCAACTTTTCACTGCTGGCTTTTGTTCTCTGAATAGCCGAAGCACTGCTTCTCATGGGGATTTCACTGCCCTCGAACAGGCACCGAACAGGCACCGTATGTGCAGGCAATTCGCCAAGATTTGGCGAACTGCCTGCTCTCTGGATAGCCGAATGGCCAAGAAAGGTAACCGTACGCTGAATTTCAGTGTTCAGTTCCCTTTCGGCAGCCATTCAGATCTCTTTGAATATATTATTTATTATTTATTTAATTTATAAAGAATTTTACTATGAAGGATACATTGAGATTTCTCTCGTTTTCAAGTTTGTCCCGGGTTCAAGAACATTGTATTGAATAACCCTGTAAGTATATAAGTCATGTCATTAAAAAGAGTGAAAAAATTAAAAATGTTGTTAAAATTCTATTAAACAACACTGCATATTATTTTATCTAAACTTTCTATCCAGAACTATTGCAACTATATGTTAATACATTAAGCACCTTTTTAAAAATGAGGTAATGGAGAATATTTCATGGTGCTTTGTACAAAAATATGCAGTTTTCTGAAAATCCAAAAAGTTTTTTTTTTTATTATTATTATTATTCATTATTTATAAAGCGCCAGCATATTCCGCAGCGCTGTACAATAAGCACAGTATAGACAGGGTTACAATACATTGAATAACATTGAAACAGTACAGGAGGAGATGAGGGCCCTATCCCGTAGGAACTCACAATCTAGGAGGGTTGGGTTTGAAACAGGAGGAGAGGACTGTAAGGTGAGAGTGATTGATGGTTGTGTCAGTGAGTTGGGTGGTAGGCTTCCCTAAATAGGAATGTTTTAAGGGAGCGTTTGAAGGAAGAGAAGTTAGGGAAAGTCTGACAGTACGAGGGAGAGCGTTCAGAGAATGGGGGCTGCGCGTGAGAAATCCTGCAGTCTATCATGGGAAGAGGTGATGCGGGGAGAAGCTAGGCGCAGGTCGCTGTTTGACCTTAGGGAGCGGCTGGGGTGTATTTGTGTTGTGAGGACAGGTAGTGGGAGCTGAGTTAGTGAGGTTTTGTAGGTAAGGATAAGGATTTTGAACTTAATTCTGCAGTGGATGGGGAGCCAGTGAAGGGACTCGCAGAGGGGAGCGGCAGAGACAGACGGCGGGGGAGGTGAGTTAGCCTGGCGGAGGCGTTCAGGATGGATTGTAGGGGGAGAGGCGGACAGAGGGAGGCCAGATAAGAGTTATTGCAATAGTCGAGTCGGGAGATTACCAGGGCGTGTATGAGTTGTTTTGTGGCGACAGCGGTAGAAATGGCCGAATTCTGGAAATATTACGCAGTTGGTATCGCAGGGGAGGAAAGAGACTGATGTGGGGGATGAAGGAAAGAGCAGAGTCAGTGTAACTCCAAGACAGCGAACTTGGTTTGATGGGGAGATGGTGATACCCTCCACCGTGATAGAAAGTTAGGAGGTGGGGAGGCATTGGAGGGAGGAATAAGTAGGAATAAGTAGGAATTTTTCTAATGTCATGACTCATTGGATGTAGTGCATGAAATTATTATGTCTAAAATGATTAACATGGAAAAGTTATTAATTTTCTAAAACTACACAAAATTCCCAAAAAAAAGAGACATTAATGACACTTTTTTTATTTGTTTTTCTGTTTTCTAAACTATTTTCTAAAAACATGATATTCAATAAAAATAAATTATTTTCACACTAGGTCAAGTTTTACATTTTTATAATTTCATATTTTTTGGAATAAAATATTTTGTATTGTTAACTGTATAATATATCCCTCCTATTAAATAATAGCTCCAATTTGATTGCGCTGGTCGTGTTTAGGCAGTGTAGGAGGCTCTAATATGCTCTTGAGCAACATAAATGTAGAGATGCTTTTTATGACAGTTTTTTAAAGAAGGCATACCTGCAGAAAGCCTGTGATGTTTGAGAAAAGTCCTCCGCTTGTTGAGGGGAATCCCTACGACGCCCCCCACACGTAGACGCGTAAGTAGAAACCTCAGGGGCCAGGTGTGGGAATCCATGACAAGCCCCCAGCCACCCTAGGCAAAAACATATTTTGCCCCATCACCATGCACTGGCCCCCTCCAGGTCCACAATGTCAGCTCCAGGCTATCAGTGTCCCATTTTTTTTCCCAGGTCCACTATGACCACTTCAGTCCATCCCTTGTTTAATGTAAGATGCACTATCAGGGTTATTCAGAGAGCGGTGAAAACCAGGAGAATGGCTGGAGAAGTGAAAACTCTAGGTCAATATAGCCAAACCAGAAAAATTCTCCCATTTATCTCACTTTCCAAATCAGCTATTTGGTCTAGATTGTTCTCTTCTCCTGCCATTCTCCTGGTTTTCAACGCTCTCTGAATAACCCTCTATGTGTATCTCAAAGAACTCCACCGCAATAAAACTCACAGTAATGTGTGGTATGTATGAGCGTATCACAGAGCTCCACAGCAATAAAACTCACAATAATGTGTGGTATGTGCGTATCACAGTGATCAATAGTAAAACTCACAATTAAGTATAAAATATTATTAAAATAAATAATATATTTAAATAAAACCGTTAAAAACACCAAAAATCAGTAAGAGCTATAATCCCCACACCAGTCATTTAGGTATAGGGACCTAGGTGTGAGTTGACATATGCAAAGTCGAAAATGGAGTTGCAATCAAAAGCTAAACATGAAATTTCGATATTTATAAAGTATTTTACCAGAAAGGATACATTGAGATTTCTCTCGTTTTCAAGTATATCCTGAGTAAACGTTACTGCCAAGAGTGGGAAATAGCGTACTGTAGCTGAAACAAAAGGAAATAAAGCACGGAAAAAACGCCAATATGTCTACAATAGATTTGCAAACATACACAAGGATTGAATATTGTAGAAAGACATGTATAGTAGGTCCACAAAAATAGTAGGTCCCATTGGCAACATCAAAGTGACCACAATTCATCACAAGGTAAATGCACAAAAACTCAGAATGTTATAATTAGTCGTAAGGTGGACAGCTGTCACATAGTACAGATTCTTGTATGTTTAGTTCCAACTGTGTATAATTGTCCACATCATACCAAGAAGTCTGTACATAAATTATAAAAATGTAACTCATTGCACATACATTTTGGCAGTGCTGTATCTTGGCCTAGGCTGACAAGGCCAAGGCCTAGGGCAGGACTTTCTAAGGGGTGGCAAAGAAAGCCACCCTCGGCATGAAAAAAGCTGCCCCAGCAGGAAATAATCTGCGGCACTTTGAGGGGGCGGAAAAATGGAGCCTAAAGCGGGAGAGGTGGGGTTTAAAGAGGAAGAGGTGTGGCCTTGACAGGAAGGGTTGTGTCAAATTTAAATTGGGGAGGTGCACGAGTTTAGTCAGGCCTAGGGCAGCACAAAACCTTTAATACACCACTGCATTTAGGAAGTAGCTAAGAGTCTTTTCTTAACTAGATTTTACATATTTTAGTAGCATATGCTACTGCTTTATTGCTAATTGAATCAAGTTTAAATCATCAATTATTAAACAACAGCGCATCGTAATTCCACCTAATTCTATTTGATAATACAGTTTTATAATACACTGCTCAATCTAGATTAAACACAATTTCACTTTCCACACATTTCCCCTCCAGAAACAACTATTCTTGAATTATAAGGGATTTTCACAGTATACCTTTTAAAGCTGTAAAGAAACTTTCTTTACCCATCACAAAATATAAATAGAAATTTTGTCAGAAGAAAGATTCACTGTTTTAGTTAGTCGTCCAGTCCTAGTTTAGTCCTATAAAGACTTAAAACAGCACAGCTGTACCAAAAAATTATGGTTAAAAAATATTGAATAAAGAGCCATATCGTAAGATGGTGAATTTAATCTGTTGTCTTTAAAAATTTTCCAAATAAGTTATAGTTTTACCCTTTAGCGCTGTGCTTTGATTTCTCTAGCACACCCGGACACAGTCGTGTTTGCATTCCGAGTTCCAATTTTTTTCTCGTGTGTTACAGTCATTTAGAAAGAGTATCATTTATGTCTATTAATAAAGCCGACTTCTTCCAGGCTCTAAGAATGTTTAAAATTATCTTTAGAAAGTCTCTCCATCCTTGGTATACAATGTGCTGATTCAGTCAACCACTTATGACATGGTGAGTAATGTTTTGGCAGAGAATGACGCTTACATTTAGCTGTGAAGCCAATTGTTTTTGTAATTTATGCATGTGGATGGCATTCTTCACTATTAAGTATGTGCCATTTTGGTTGGAGACAGAATTTGAAATTTAACGTGGCATTTAAGATCAACCCATCGTTCAAGATAGAGATGATAGTGAGCTGTAGCTATCAGTATTTCCATTTTAAAGTCAGTAGGAATATACTAGCTGTGGTTTTTAACTGCTTGGTATGCAAAAAAATGTGTAACCACTAATGTGTATATTGCTCTTTTAAAAGTGATGTTTAATATAAGAAATGAACTGGGTATAATGCCAGATAGAAGGATGGATAAGATAAGATAAAAAAAAAATTATATCGTCATCAAAATAATAATATAAGGCAAAGATAAACCCAGCAAATAAAAAGCTAGACTGGCATGATAATTCTGTTAATTTAGAAACAAACATTGAATAATATTGAAACCTTATTTGAACCTGTGTGAAATGGTAGATTCCCATCTCAACGCAACTGCTTTCTATGTTCTAGAGCTAAATCCAGAATTCTAGATCAGTCTGTCACATTCATGTAGAGCAGGGATCAGCAAGCCTGGCACTCCAGATATTTTGGAACAACATTTCCCATGAATCTCTGTATCCTAATAAGTAGCTGAGCATCCAGGTTGATGTAGTTCCAAAATATCTGGAGAGCCAAGGATGCTGACCAAGGTTGTAGAGGAATCTTGGCCTTCTTTTAAGATTCCATCAAAGGTGCAAATAAAGTCAAAGACCTGAGGAAGTAAAATATCCGCAAACCATGTTTGATGTTTAGGACATACAGGGTTATTCAGAAAGAGGTGAAAACCAGGAGAATGACTGGAGAAGTGAAAATTCTAAGTCAAAATAGCCAAACCAGAAAAATTCTCCAATTTATCTCACTTTCCAAATCGGCTATTTGGTCTAGACTGTTCATTCTCCTGGCAATTCACCTGCTTTTCACTTCTCTCTGAATAACCCTGTAAGTGTTTTGTTGTGAAATATTGATTTCTCACCAGACAAAATACAAACTATAAGAAAAATCCTTTTTCCATTTCTCTGCCCACAGAATATTATCCCAAAGGGCTTGGAGGTCACCACTGGCTGACAAAATCTACCTGTATTTCTTCTATTGTGAATTCAATGATTATAAAATTTAGTTAATGGTTTCACTGAGTAAAAAAGGGGAGTGGCGATTTCATTTTTTCCCCTATTTGATATGTCTCGCTTTCCTCCTAATCACCTTATTGTCTCCAAGGTCACCCACTAAAGGTCCGTTGTGACTCTTGCCTTAGAAAGCATATTATTCATTACAGTGACCAAAAACACAATAGTGACTGGATTGTAAAACCTGGTTTTAAGTGATTGTGTATTTGAAAAATCACTTAATGTAGGTAAAAAATATTAAAATAATTAAACTTATCTATTGTTCCAAAGAGAAGAAGAAGGTATGAACGTTTGCCTTCTCTCTACATTGATTTAAAGGACATGGATAACAGATAGATATTCAGTGTCCTTCTGTTGGCAGTGCAAGATCCCACAATGTCTTGTGCGACTTTCCGTGGAGTCCTTTTCGAGAGAATACTAGAGACAATGTGTGGTACTGCTGCCAGAATTCTTTAGTAGCTTCCCAGAATTATGAGCTGAAATCATAGATCAATTTTTGATCCAGGCATATTATTACCAGTTTGGCTAGAGTGGGGATCATAGTTTGAAAGACGTAGTTACACATTATCTGTGATAGAACTTTGTATCCAGGTGGCAAGAAGACAAATTATTTCTCCAAATTGGAATGTCTGCACAGAAGAAACACAAGCTAAATTGTATTGGGGAAAGGAAACACAAAGTCCCGTCATGCATATAGAGCCCTTTCATTTAAAGGAGATAGCTTCACTGTAGGTTTGAAAGGGAGAAGGGGAGTCAACATGTTTGGGATATAACAATACACAATATCTTTAATATAACCCCATTGAAAGAAGTCCAGAGGAGTGATATCTGTGAACGAGGTGGCCAGGGAATTGGGCCACTTCTTCCAAACCACCAGTCACCAACCATCATTTTCCAGCAAGATGGTGCACCACCACATTGGGGACTGCATTTCCAGACCAGCGGATCTTGATGTGCTTCGTGCAACTAATGGTGCCCATATAGAGGTGTATTAAATGAGGCAAAAAAACTTAAATATATACGTCTCATTTTGCAATAATTTTCACTTATCTGTCTTTTCATTTGCCTTTGCAATACATTTTTGAAATTCTAAAGACTTTATGGACACTATATATAAATATATATATATACTGTATATACAGTATATATATACACACATTTAAGTTATGGTAAAGGCTAAAAAGTGAGATTAAAAGTCTCCACTTAGCAAACAATAGAGTTTATAATTGAAGAAGATTTCTTCACATCCCAGCAATTCAGAGAACTTTATTTAACTTTTAAGTTATGATGGGGGGCAAAAAGTGAAGGGTTGTGTAAATGTCATCTTCAACTATAAACTTTATTATTTGCCGTGTGGAGGTTTTTAATCTCAGTTTTTGACCTCCACCATTACTTAAATGTGTATTGATTTGCCCTGGGGTAAAGCATCAAACAGAAACGAGTTACGGCCTATCTC
Organism: Leptobrachium leishanense; assembly: GCA_009667805.1. NCBI lineage: Eukaryota > Metazoa > Chordata > Amphibia > Anura > Megophryidae > Leptobrachium > Leptobrachium leishanense. The sequence goes on from CM019064.1 coordinate 391,946,080, forward strand.
CTGCTGATAATGGCAATAAGCCCGAAGCAGCTGTCCAGGAGTGGCTGTCACTCATTGCATAACCTGACCTTTGCTAAAAAGCCATCTAGCATGGCATTGCACTGGCAAGGAGGGTTCTGTGTCAAAACAGACTCAGGATGCAAAAAAGTGAGAAATTGGAGACTTAATTTGCATATCCTACCCATATATATGGGTGAGCTTTGAGATGGTGTGATTTGTGTAATGGAGTGCTCTACTCTTGGTTTGTTGCATCTATTTGTCTGAGAAGCCTGCCCATAATTCTTAGTAAAGGAAAGAGTGCTGCCCCTCTGGTTGCTGTATTGTACATGAAAAGGACTGACACAACCCTCTGGCAAGCACATGTCCCTGTTATAGGTGTTCCATCACAAGTTCTATTTAACCTTGAATCACTGGGAGCCTCTGGAATGATTCCGTCCTCGTTGAGTTAATCCAAATAAATACAGTCATTAGGTGTTTTATAGACATGTGCATTTCGTTTCGTTCCGAATATAAATTCAGACGAAAATCACCGTTTTAGTTATTTTTTTAGTTTCCGGAAAACAGAGAAAAAATCAGGCCATCCAAATTAACGAATCGGACAAAAATAGGAATCACGGTAGCATAACGAAAACACTTAAACTAAATATCGGAACAAAAAATCATCCGAAACCAAAAACACTTAACGAAAATGACCCAAAACAAGGGAAAAAAAAACGGAACAAAATGATCTGAAACGGAAAATTAGGGTTAGATGCTAGGGTTAGAATTTAGGGTTAGAAATTCTAACCCTTATGGCTCCAGAGTGAGCTGAAACGTCGGTTCTCTTTCAATATGTTATAAATAAATTTTGTTATTTTATTTTATTTGTGTGCAGCCAACTTGGTCATTTTTCTATATATCCGAATTGTGGCTTGCACCGATTTTTTTTTTGATTTTTTTTCAAGTGATGGAATTGTTTTGCGGAAAGAGTTGTGGGAATACAGGTTCAATATATTCAAAGACACGCACATAGACTCATTCATATAATTACTTGTGTATTTGTCATGTCCATCAGAATGCTATATCAAATAGAGATGTGCAATTCGTTTCGTTTCGAATTGAAATTCGGACTAAATTCACCATTTTTGTATTTCGGGAGCATTACCGAAAACTAACTATTGACCATCCGAAAATTTTGTATCAAGCTGAAATTTCGGATCGGTTTGATTCAGTGATTCTGATCATTTTGGCGATTCTGATCATTTCGGTGCAGTATAATTAATGCAGCATAGGAATCCGCACACTGCCGGACAGCGCCTCTCTGCAGTATAATTCAGCATATGAATCCGCACACTTTCTGCAGTATAATTAATGGAGCATATGAATCCGCACACTGCTGGGAACTTCCCAGCAGTGTGTGGATTCATATTCTGCATTAATTATAACTCATAAAAAACGAAAAAATGAATCGATCCGAATCAATGAATCGATCTCCAGAGAGGTGCTGTCTGGCAGTGTGCAGATTCATATACTGCATTAATTATACTGCAGAGAGGCACTTCGCAGCAGTGTGTGGATTCATATGCTGCATTGAAACCTATGGGTTAAAAAGCCTGGTTCTTTAAAAAAAAAGTTAGGAAACCTAAAATGTCTCCCAAAAAATGCATAAAAAATCCTAAAAGAATAATTAAGTAAAGAAACTTACATTCTATTGGTAGTAATCTACTTCCCTTTCATAAATAAGCAATAAAAAACTAACTCATACAAAAGCGAAAAACCAACTGATCCGAATTACCCGAATCGATCCGAATCACTGAATTGATCCAAATCACTGAATCAAAATGATCCGAAACTAATGAAAAACCGTTCGAAATAATCCGAAACGAAAAAAAACACCTAAAAAAAACTGAAACAAAAAAAAAAGTCATTGCACATCCCTAATATCAAACATTACAAATGCAGCAGGCAAATAAATTTTTCTGCACTATAGAATCCAATCCTTTGGGCCTTTATATTCCATGTCTTACTTCTGTTAATAATAAAATTCAGGAATGGTGTATCTAAAAGGTTTATTTACACAGGTATTATTGTTTACAAACATGGATTATAGTTAAAGTATGATATAGCTACTTACAGTTTAATTCTTTTTAAATAAATATACAAAAATCATAATAAAATAAACGTTACCACGTTGTCATTAAATATGTGTTTTATATTTAAATCTGAACCACTTAACCTGTAAACTTTTATTCTTCTGGCAATCTATTAATGCTTTGTCATCTATAAACTATCAGCTTTTATCTTCTTGAAGCCCAGTCAAGATAATACAGAACTTTCGTACACACTGAATGAAGTCATTATTCACTTCTTGAATGGTCCAAGACTTTATGCCAGTAGCAAGCTGGAGTTTGCAAGTATCCATCTGCTTTTCTGTTCTTCTGTTTTCACCAAGCAACCAATCTTTCCCAGTTATGTCAGTGTTTTAATCAAATATCAAAGTTAATTAACTAAATATTTAACAAGTCGAACATGGTAGGAAAATGGCACCCTTTTTAATTAAAGTTGTCTCAACATCATGCTATCAAAACTTCAACCGCCAACCAAAAGGGTGAAGTCAAATGTTACTTGTTTACATGTAATGGATTTGTATTCAGAATAAAGTATAAAGAATGTTTTCTCTGCATTCAAAGATATCCAGAGTACCAAACAAATAAAAGCATTCTGTCTAAATGTTAAGTAGAATAGCTACAAATCTGATATTGTGATATATATAATAGTAGAATAGTTAAAAATCTGATATTGTGTATAGATATTCTTGGTAGAATGGCGGCCTTGTAAAACGCCAGTATACACAGTCCTATCATATATGCCACCGGGTTTTTAGGCATCAAGCCATGATAGTAGAAAGTTTAAATCAGTGTTGAGAAGGTCTATGGGCAGGTACTGTAATGTTTATGTTTCATGCTGCTGAGACATTTGTGCCAATGACTCTCGGATGCAGAATTAAGGAAAAACGTGCTGCTGGTTATATTAATAGTACAACAAACTGCTGAATGACTGTTGCTCATAGAGAGGCCACTGACTCAGACAGTGCAACGGTCACCAGGCAATTTGAAACACTGGCTTATGATTGGGTAGGATATGCATATGCAAATATTACAGGTAAGAGCTGCCTAATGCAGAGTCTTTGCCAGGCTTGGGGAGGACCACTAGGCGTGCATTGTTGAAAGAATATGGGGAAGGCGTCACTTTTCAAAATGTTGTTATATAAGATGACTAAGTGTGGGGCACAAAGTAATTTATAATATTCCACATCGAACTTGTCAGGACCAGTAGTCTTACCATTTTTCAATGAGGAGATCATAGTCTGTAGCTCTTTAACCCCCATAGTGACCAGGCGGTTTTTACCATTGTCTGTCCGAAAGTAACCACTGCTGTTTTTTCGTTTCTGCGCTGTTTGTGTTTAGGTCTAATTTTCCTTTTACTCGTTTATGGAACCCACACATATTATATACCGTTTTTCTCGTCATTAAATGGACTTTCTAAAGATACCATTATTTCCATCATAACCTAATCCATAATTACTAATCCATAAAGTAATCCATAAATTACTGCTTTCTATCTTCTACCTCCCTTCTCTCTAAATCTACCCACCCTCCCTATACACCTTACAAATTACAGCAAGCTGGAAAAGAAATCCAAATACACCATAGCTTTCTCAGCTCCTTTAACGTATCAGCTGAGTGCTGGTGGAGAGTGTTAAAATCCAGCCCTCCCACCCCCACACAACAGAGTTCTAAAACTCTTCAATCTCAATATTTTCAAAAGAAAACTATGTCTAAATTCCTATTTATTCTGCTGCTTGCTCTGGCAAATGATGCTGAACCCTACCCTGGTCCAATAGTTGACACCATATTTAATCTCCCCACTAATAAAGGCCTCTCTTTTGTGCACTGCAACATCCACAGCTTACTCCCTAAACTGGATGATTTTAAACCCTGGTGCTTCTATTACAAACCTAAAGTCATTGTGCTGACAGAATTATGGTTAACCCCTAAAGTACCAGACTCTGCCATATCAATACAAGGGTACGCATGTTATAGAAAGGACAAAGCGAAGAGAGGAGGTGGAATTGTTATTTATGTTGACAACTCCATAACGTTTACCCCATTGCAGAATCCTAGCTTCCCAGCCACATTTGATTTCCTTTCTGGTACTATTGAGACCCGCTCAGTAAAATAATTATTGTTGCTGGATTCTAATGCACACCAAGTTCCCCATTGCACTCCCTTTCTGACATAACCCAAATCCTTTGTAAATTAGTAGCTCAAAACCAAAAAAGTGAACTGCTGGTCCTCGGCGACTTTAATGTTGATTGGCTGAATCCTAAAAACAATAAACACTGCTCACTGTTTAAGACTTTGCAGCTAACACAATAAATCTCCTCCCCCACTCGCATTAATATGAAAAGCCCTAACCACACCTTGCTGGACTGGATTCTCTCTTCATGTCCTGATCGAATACAGGAGGCAGGCGTTCTCGCGAACAGTTTTAGTGATCACTGCCTAGTGTACTGTGTGTGCAAAATAAAGGCCACAAAATGTCTACCAAAAGTAATAATCACCAGGTCTTTCAAGAAATGTAATCTTGAATCCTTCCTAAATAATCTCAAACAGCTCCCATGGTACAGACTAAACCTAATCCCAGACCTGGACTCTGCAATTGAATACTTTCAGTCTGAGCTCCTGCAAGTCTGGAATGCCCATGCCCCGCTACGTAAAGTGCGAGTAAAAGGGGCCCATCTCCCCTGGGTTACAGCTGACCTCACGCAAATGTTCCAGTTTAGAGACTCACTGTGGTCAAACTTCAAGAGTACTGGTTCCATGAACGATCACTGTGAATACCAGAAATGGCAGAATGCACGCACAAAACAAACAAAAATGGCTAAAGCCCAATACTTCAATGAAAATTGAAACAATAACATATCAAACCCTAGAAATTTTTGGAAAATCATAAGTAACATACAATCACCACCTGTCCACTCCCAACCGGCTGCTGTCAAAGTAAACAACCAAACCGTACAACACCCCCTAGATGTAGCAAATGTCTTTAATAAATATTTTGTTGGATGTGCCACCACCCTGATTGCTAAGCTAGGAAATGACACGCAATCAGAAAGGCCACACACAGGGCAGGCCCCACCAACTGTGCAAAGACCCTGTAGTGCAAAGAAATTCAGTTTTAGACCGGTGCCTGTCAGTGTTTTTACTAAACTTCTCCACAACCAAAAAATAAAATACCAGTCTGGACCTGATCAAATCCCAGCAATGCTGCTGAAAATCAGTGCGTCGGCAATTGCAAAACCTGCCACAACCCTGATCAATGAATCACTGCCGACTGGATACATACCCAAACTCTGGAAGACTGCAAGGGTGGTACCTATCCATAAAAGTGGAGACAATACTTTGGTATCCAAATACCACCCGATATCACTGCTACCTGTAATGTCAAAAATTCTGGAAAAATGTGTCTACACTCAATTAAGTGATTATTATCAGTATCGGAACTATGTAACCCCAGATCAATCAGGCTTTCATCCAAATCATTCAACTACAACTGCCCTTTTAAAAGTTTGTAATGATATCCAAGCTGGCATGGAACAGGGAAACCTAACTGGAGCCATCGTCCTTGATTTTGCAAAAGCCTTTGACACAGTAGACCATAGCATCCTATTACAAAAACTTAAAAACTCCGGTATTGGTGATCGCACGCTAACCTGGTTTCAATCATATGCACTCACATTTTAATTCAGCTTCCCGGGCCAGGCTCCATAACTGTGTGCTTTTAGATCCCAGCTGGACTTATCAACCCAAGTATCCTGCAAGGTGAACTGAGTCTATGCTTCGCATCGCTTAATACCTCAAATCTCAATTTTTACTATGCACATTTTATTAACACTGTATATGGTAATTTGTATGTTTATTTTTAAAGTATAATTACATATAGCGTATCTGATGTTAAATATTATATTTATCTTTGCCAAGTCCAGTTTGCTCTCCATAGTTGCCATATCTTTACCAGTTACATGTATTTATTTTCAACTCAGCTTGCCCTGGGCCTGCTATCCTACCCCCCCCCCATCATGATTCACTGCACTAGAGAATTTATAGCCCCACAATGATGCTATGTAACCCTGTATTCCTCTTTTGCAGCACTCACATTTTAATTCAGCTTCCTGGGCCAGTCTCCATAACTGTGTGCTTTTAGATCCCAGCTGAACTTAGATCCCACCTCCCTCCTTCACCCACCTCTCTCCCCTCACCCACCCTCCCTCCCCTCACCCACCCTCCCTCCCCTCACCCACCCACCCCCCCTCCCCACCCACCCCCAGGTTCTCATTTAATTTATACCCAACTAATTTGGTCATGTGATATTTTCAGCTAGCAACCTACACCACTCTAGAACTTCACCTACCAGACTCCCATCTTTTTTTTTTTCCTCTCTCTCCCCTCCACCATTTCTAGAATGTTGTTCCCTCTCTTGCTGCTTCTTTCATCTACCACCCTTCTCTCTAAATCTACCCTCCCTCCCTATACACCCTACAAATTACACCAAGCAGAAAAAGAAACCCAAATACACCATAGCCTACTCGGCTCTTTTAATTTTTCAACTGAGTGCTGGTGGAGAGTGTTAAAATGCAGCCCTCCCACCCCCACATGGAGTTTTAAGATTCTCCAATCACAATTCTCCAAAAAGAAAACAGTGTCCAAATTCCTATTTATTCTGCTGCTTGCCCTGGAAAATGATGTTGAATCCAACCCTGGTCCAACAGATGACACCACATTTAGTCTCCCCACTAAAAAAGCCTCTCCTTTGTACACTGTAACATCTGCAGCTTACTCCCTAAACTGGACGAGCTTAAAGCTTGGTGCCTCCATTACAAACCTAACGTCATTGTGCTGACAGAATCATGGCTAACCCCTAAAGTACCAGACTCTGCCATATCAATACAAGGGTATTCATGTTATAGAAAGGACAGAGCAAAGAGAGGAGGAGGAATTGTTATTTATGATGACAAGTCCACAAAGTTCACCCCTCTGCAAAACTCTAGGTCCCAGCCACTTTTGATTTCCTTTCTGGTATTCTTGAGATCCCTTTCAGTAAACCAATAATTGTTGCGGGATTCTATAGCCCACCGAGTTCCCCAGTGCACTCCCTTTCTGACATAATCCAAATCCTAAGTAATTTGGTAGCTCAAAACCAAAAAAGTGAACTGCTGGTCCTCGGCGATTTTAATGTTGATTGGCTGAACCCTAAAAACAATAAACCCTGCTCCCAGTTTTAGGGCTTTCCAGTTAACACAATTAATCTCCTCCCCATTAATTCATCGCATTAATATGAAAAGTCTTAACCATACCTAGTTGGACTGGATTGTCTCCTCATGTCCTGATAGAATACAGGAGGCAGGCGTTCTCACTAATAGCTTCAGTGATCACTGTCTAGTGTACTGTGTGCGCAAAATAAAGGCCACAAAATCTCCCCCAAAGGTAATAACCACCAGGTCTTTCAAGAAATTTAATCTTGAATCCTTCCTAAATGATCTCAAACGGCTCACATGGTACAGGCGAAACCTAATCCCAGACCTGGACTGTGCAATTGAATACTTTCAGTCAAAGCTCCTGCAAGTCTGGAATGCCCATGCCCTGCTGCGTAAAGTGCGAGTCAAAGGGGCACATCTCCCCTGGGTTACAGCTGACCTCACACAAATGTACCAGCTTAGAGATTCACTTTGGTCAACTTTCAAGAGTACTAGATCCATGAACGATCACTGTGAATACCAAAAATGGCGGAATGCATGCACAAAGCAAACAAAAATGGCCAAAGCCCAATACTTCAATGAAAATCGAAATAATAACATATCAAACTCGAGAAATTTTTGGAAAATCATACGTAACATACAATCGCCTTCTGTCCACTCCCAACCAGCTGCTGTCAAAGTAAACAACCAAACCCTACAACACCCCCTAGATGTAGCAAATGCCTTTAATAACTATTTTGTTGGTTGCGCCAACACCCTGATTGCTAAACTAGCAATTGAAACAAATTCAGAAAGGCAGCACACAAGTCAGATCCTACCAACTGTGCAAAAACCCTGTATCAAAGGGAAATTCAGTTTTAGACCGGTGCCTGTCAGTGTCATTACTAAACTTCTCTGTAACCAATAAATGAAACACCAGTCAGGACCTTACCAAATCCCAGCAATGCTGCTGAAAATCAGCGCGCCGGCAATTGCATAACCTGTCACAACCCTTATCAATGAATCACTGGCGACTGGATATATACCCAAACTCTGGAAGACTGCAAGAGTGGTGCCTATCCATAAAAGTGGAGACAATACTTTGGTATCCAACTACCGTCCGATATCATTGCTTCCTGTAATGTCAAAAATTCTGGAAAAATGTGTTTACACTCAATTACGCGATTACTATCAGTATTGGAACTATTTAACCCCATATCAGTCCGGCTTCCGTCCAAATCATTCAACCACAACTGCCCTTTTAAAAGTTTGCAATGATATCCAGGCTGGCATGGACCAAGGAAAGCTAACTGGAGCCATCTTCCTTGATTTTGCCAAGGCCTTTGACACAGTAGACCATGGCATCTTATTGCAAAAACGTAAAAACTCCGGTATTGGTGATCGCACGCTAACCTGGTTCCAATCATATGTGTTTGATCAGTCGCAAAATGTGTCCATTTCTGACAGCACTTCCCTCCCCCTCCCAGTCATGTGCGGTGTACCCCAAGGCTCGATAATTGGCCCCCTGCTATTCACAATATTCATAAATGATCTGCCCAATGTCTGCAAAGCCTCAACTGTACACATGTACGCAGACGACACTGTAATCTATACCAGCAAACCAGATCTCCCACAGCTGGAGGCTGTGCTGCAAGAACAATTCACAGAGGTAGAAAAGTGGATCAAACACAACAAACTTTTTCTAAATACTGACAAAACTGTTACAATGCTCTTTGGAACAGCACCTAAACTACACAAATTGCAAACTCCCCATCTATGTGTTGGGACAAGATCAAATGGCACGCTGACCACAGTCACTTCTCTCAAATATCTAGGTATGTGGTTAGACCCAAATCTATCCTTTGGTCCCCACATCGAAAAACTCTCATCTAAACTTTACCCCAAACTAGGTGCCCTGTACAGAAACAAATCCTGCCTGAGACCCCGCAGTAAGAAAGCAGATTGTCCAACAAATGCTTATGCCAGCTATTGAATATGGAGATGTAGATGTAGTGCAGCCCTCAAAATTTCCACTCGCCTGCTCGCATTCGGCGAGTGGAAATTAGCTGAGGGCGAGTGGGCGGACTGACCCATCGGTTGCTGGGGCCCGGTTAAGTAGGCCGCCGTCTTAATTGACAGCTCCGGTATCGGACTCTCGGAGTCCGAATCCAGAGCTGTCTGTTCAGCGCTGCCCCCTCCCGCGAGATTTACTGCCCACCCACGTGAAGCGTCGCACACTCGCAGCGTAAGTGCTATGAGTCTGCGATGCATCATGTGTCCGGGTCAGGTGATGAGCAGGAGGCGGCGGCACCAATGGAGCGTGCAGCAGAGGCGGAGGACAGAGCAGCACAATCTGCTCAATTTGTAAGTGTTTCGGGGGTGTAAAAAGAATAAGAGAGGGGTGAAAACCAGAATGAGGGGATGGAAAAAAGCAGAGGGGGTGAAAAAAAGCAGGAGAGGGGATGAAAAAAAAGCAGGAGAGGGGATGAAAAAAAGCAGGAGGGCTGAAAAAAAGCAGGAGATGAAAAAAAGCAGAGGGGATGAAAAAAAGCAGAGGGATGAAAAAAAGCAGAGGGGGTGAAATAAAGCAGAGGGATGAAAAAAAAGCAGAGGGGGTGAAATAAAGCAGAGGGGATGAAAAAAAGCAGAGGGGGTGAAATAAAGCAGAGGGGATGAAAAAAAGCAGAGGGGGTGAAATAAAGCAGAGGGGATGAAATAAAGCAGATGAAAAAAAGCAGAGGGGATGAAAAAAGCAGGAGATGAAAAAAAGCAGGAGATGAAAAAAAGCAGAGGGGATGAAATAAAGCAGAGGGGATGAAAAAAAGCAGAGAGGATGAAATAAAGCATAGGGGATGAAAAAAAGCAGGAGATGAAAAAAGCAGAGGGGATGAAAAAAGCAGAGGGGATGAAAAAAAGCAGAGGGGATGAAAAAAAGCAGAGGGGATGAAATAAAGCGGAGGGGATGAAAAAAAGCAGAGGAGATGAAAAAAAGCAGGAGATGAAAAAAAGCAGAGGGGATGAAAAAAAGCAGAGGGGATGAAAAAAGCAGAGGGGATGAAAAAAGCAGAGGGGATGAAAAAAGCAGAGGGGATGAAATAAAGCAGAGGAAAAAAAGCAGAAGGGATGAAAAAAAGCAGGGAATGAAAATAGCAGAGGGGATAAAAAAAATGAATGAGGGGTGAAAAAAAGAAATGGTGAAAAAATGAATAAGGGGGTGAAAAAAACTGAATATGAGAGGGAGGGGAAAGAAAGAGGGTAGGGGTAAAAAGAATGAGAGAGCGGGAGGGGGTAAAAAGAATGAGAGGGGTATAAAAAAGGCATTGAAGCTCTGATACGCACTGCACATTATTGTGAGTTTTATTGCTGTGGTGCTCTGATACACTCATACACACTACGCATTACTGTATCAGAGAACTACAGCAATAAAACTCAGTAATGTACGGTGTGTATGAGCGTGAGTTTTATTACCGTGGAGCTCCCTGACACATGTGCGGTGTGTATGAGTGTATTAGGGAGTTCCACGGTAATAAAACTCATGCTCATACACACTGCACAATTGCACATTACTATGAGGTTTAATGCTGTGTAGCTCTGTGATACACACCACACATTTTCCTTTGTTTACACTGTTTTGTTATATTATTAATAATTAAACAATAATTTTAAAGAGTGTGTTTAGGGGCGGAGTTAACAGTAAGGGTTGGGTGGAGAGTAACTTTTAAGGCCTGGCTAGTAGCTTGGGACCTGAAATTTTGAGCCCTGATGTATTGTATGCAGCTGCCCCGCAAACACACCTCCAGAAACTTACTACATTGTATAACTCATTTTCATTCTCTTTGTGCTACAATGTAACTACATGACCCACCATTGTGACATGTTAAAAGAACTAAACTGGCCATCACTGGAATCTAGACGCACCCTTCACCTTTCCAACCTGGTGTTTAAGAGCTTTTCTGGAAAGCTGCCACCTACCTGAATAGACTGCTTCCCCCAGCAGTTCCCTCTTCCTATAACCTCCAATCCAGGACCTGCAACTTACTTGCAATACCACAATACAAAAAGAAAGTGGCTCGATCCTCATTTTCCTACAGAGCACCGCAATTATGGAATAACCTCCCAGACGCCATCAAATCTTCCCCCAGTCTAAAGTCACTTAAGACAGAGCTCCCTATTAACATACCTCAATACAGAATGCACCTGTAAACATGTAACATAATGACTATTTCCTACATATTTATTTTCTGTTAATCTGTATATTTGTTTTGTGTTAATATCTTGCATTTTACTACTTTGTATATCTGTACACTGTAACAATTCAATTTTCTTTTAACCCAGGACATACTTGAAAACGAGAGAAATCTCAATGTATCCTTCCTTGTAAAATCCTTTATAAATAAATAAATAAATAAATAAATCTGATCGGTCGCAATATGTGTCCATTTCTGACAGCTCCTCCCTCCCCCTCTCAGTCACATGCGGTGTACACCAAGGCTCAATACACGATCCCTGCTATTCACAATATTCATAAATGATCTGCCCAATGTCTGCAAAGCCTCATCTGTACACATGTACGCAGACGACACGGTAATCTATACCAGCAAACCAAATCTCCCGCAGCTGGAGTCCGTGCTGCAAGAACAATTCACAGAGGTAGAAAAGTGGATCGCAGTTAACAAACTTTTTCTAAATACTGACAAAACTGTTACAATGCTCTTTGGAACAGCACCTAAACTGCATAAATTGCAAACACCCCATATATGTGTTGGGACAAGAACAATAGACACACTGACTACAGTCACTACTCTCAAATATCTAGGTATGTGGTAAGATCCAAATCTATCCTTTGGCCCCCACATCGAAAAACTCTCATCTAAACTTTACCCCAAACTAGGTGCCCTAGAAACAAATCCTGCCCGAGCCCCGCGGTAAGAAAGCAGATTGTACAACAAATGCTTATGCCGGCTATTGAATACAGAGATGTAGTGTATGCAGCTGCCCCTCAAACACACCTCCAGAAACTTACCACATTGTATAGCTCATTCTGCCTCTTTGTGCTACAATGTAACTACATGACCCACCATTGTGACATGTTAAAAGAGCTAAACTGGCCATCGCTGGAATCTAGACGCACCCTTCATCTTTCCAACCTGGGGCCATATTACATAGTTTGTGCTAACTTAACCAGAGCTGTAAAACTGAAAACCTCCATAGGCTATAATGGCTCTGGGAAGTTTACAACAGCTCTGGTTAAGTTAGCACCAACTATCTAATATGGCCCCTGGTGTTTAAGAGCTTTCCTGAGAAGCTACCACCCTACCTGAATAAGCTGCTTCCCCCAGCAGTTCCCTCATTCTTTAACCTCCGGTCCAGAACCTCCATCTTACTTGCAATACCACAATACAAAAAGAAAGTGGCTCGATCATCATTTTCCTACACAGCAACGCAATTATGGAATAACCTCCCAGACGCCATCAAATCTTCCCCTAGTCTAAAATCCCTTAAGAGATCCCTATTAACATACCTCAATACGGAATGCACCTGTAAACATGTAACATAGGGACTATATTTACTACATATTTATTTTCTGTTAATCTGTATATTTGTTTTGTGTTAATAACTTGCATTTTACTACTTTGTATTTCTGTAACAACTCAATGTTATTGAACCCAGGACATACTTGAAAACAAGAGAAATCTCAATGTATCCTTCCTGGTAAAATCCTTTAGAAATAAATAAATAAAATAAATTACTGTCAAAAAATTATGAAATATGATGAAAAATGGAAAAAACACACTTTTTCGAACTTTAATCCCAAAAATCTACAACCGCCAAAAAAGACCCCAGCTAAATAGTTTCGAAATACCGAATTTTTACATGTTATTGCTTTTTAACCCCTTCACTGCTGAGCCATTTTCCTTCTGTGTGCTGAGCTTATTTTGACTCATCATGTTTAAACGTGATTTGAAGTCCTATTTTATAATACTCCTCAGAGTAGACATGTGCATTCGTTTTAGTACTAAAACGATTTAGTCCGAATTTTGGGATAATTTAGTTTTCGTATGACTCAAGAGATACGAAACTGCTCAGTCCAAAAAATTAAAGAAACTAAAAAAAATGCACTACATTTTAGTTTCAGTCCTTTTTGTGATATTACATTGATGAGTGAAGGAGACCAGCAATGAAGAGCACAACATCGCAAAGCTACAGAAAAGGTTTGTATGCGTAATCCTTCCCGACCCCTACCCAAAATCTGACAGTGATAGAGCTCCAGAATACTCACTCGCACCACAGACAGCCAGCACAGGAGAGGAAACCTTTACTTAACCCTTGCATGTCTATGAGGCAGACAAGATGATAAAAGCAGCTGGAGAAGGAAAACATTAAAATAAATCACACTGAAAGCTAATGACAGAGGAGGGTTGGATAGTAAAAACCCCTTTATAACAAGCAGCGCTGGGAGAAGAGAGGGACTTTATAAAATGTGTGTTATCTCCCCTTCCGCTCTGCATAATAAGGGCTTAGGTCTGATAAATTTTATATTATCCAGGAGCACTATCCCCCTTTCTTCATCTATAATACACGTTTTATATAAAGTCCCTCTCCTCTCCCAGTGCTGCTTGTTACAAAGTTTTTTTTATGTCCGATACATTTAGTATCCAGCTCTCACAGTTACTCTGTCATTATGAGCCTTCAGTGTGATTTATTTGAATGTTTTACCTAGATTTAAAGTGCTTTATTTTATTATAAAAATAAATTTGCACAAGTCATCTCTTCTCTGAGCTTTCAGACCAATTCACGTTAATATTTTCCCTCTCCCCTGCTTTTATATTCCTGTCTGTCTCCCCCACAGAGATACAAAGTTTAAGTAAAAGCTCCCTCTCCTGTGCTGGATAAGCATTGCATTCCGAAGTTCTGCACGCTCCACATGCCAATGCAGTAGGATGTTCTGTACAGAGAGGGGCATTAATTAATGCCGGAGGATGTTCTATACATTATACAGAGAGGGGCATTAATGCAGGAGGATGTTATATACATTATACAGAGAAAGGTATAAATTGAGGAGGGTGTTCTATACAGAGAGGGACATTGATTATTTCAGGAGGATGTTCTATACATTATACAGAGAGGGGTGTTATTTAATGCAGGTGGATGTTGTATACATTATACAGAGAGGGGTATTAATTAATGCAGGAGGATGTTATCTACATTATACAGAAAGGGGTATTAATTACGCAGGAGGATGTTCTATACATTATACAGAGAGGAGCCTTTCCTTTTTTTTTAGCCCTTTAAATCCAGTGGCTGTGAGCGTGGAGATCAGCTGCTTGTTAGATAATCTCTCAGTACAATGTATCAGGCTCAGCAATTACAGTAACTGACTGTAACAGCGCTCAAAGTTTCAGTAAAACAAGGATATAATATTGTTCTAACCTCTTATATATAAAAATATTATTTACTAGTTTTACTGAAACTCTGAGCGCTGTGATGAGCAGCAGTCAGTTACTGTAACAGCTTTGCCTCACACATTGTGCTGAGAGTGAGAGATACTGTAACAAGCAGCGATCTCAGCCCTCTGAGGAGCCACTACAATAGTAATTGTATCCACTGGTTTTCGGATGAATGAAATTAGTTTTCATACTAGAGAACTGAAAACGAATTTCTTTAGCAACTAAACAAATCGCATTTTAGGACTAATCCATTAGTTCAAAACGAAATTTTGTGCTGTGCACATGTCTACCTCAGAGAATTATTTTTTTTTAGAAAAAGAAATTACTTTTTTTTTTATTTTTATTTTTACACCAGACCTAGTCATGTTTGGTATCACTGGAAAGTCCATAATCGGGCCTTTCCAATGATGCCAAACATGACCCATGAGGGGTTAACTAGCCTACAGATGTCATCGCACATATGGCGATGACGTCAGTGGGTGGAGGGTGACCCGGAGGCTTGACTGACATCCAAAATGTCAGCCACTTCTGTGTGCGAATCGTGATCCGGCGCTGATTGTCAGACTCTGCCCTCTCCAGCGGTGCCTCTCTTTTTTCCCTAGCTCCAGCCGTTGGGGAGGGAGAGTGGTCCAAAGGAACATAAGACCAGGGCCGGATTAAGAGTATCATGGGCCTGGTGCTGAGAATTTTGGTGGGCCTATTTATAGAAATAAAATGAAAAGGTCAGACCCAGCTTTTAAACCCCTCCTGGTGCGATGACATCAGCTTCAGGCGCCCCCAAGGCAGAGTGCCTGAAAGGGAGGGGGGGTCCTTCCTGATCCGGAGAAGTGAGAGAAAAAAAGAGAGGCATTGCTGGAAAGGTCACAGTCTGACCTTTCCAGCGATGCCTCTCTTTAACCCCGTAGGTGCCAGTCCGTGATCTGGTGCCGGATCACAGACTTCTCCGGAGGTGACTGACACCTTGGATGTCAGTCAAGCCTCCGGGGCCTTTTATGGAAATCCCTATGGTGGAGATAAAGGTGCTTTGGACCAATGTATCTCCCGATCTGTGGCAGAGGGTCATGTTTGGTAGCATTGGAAAGACAAAAGCATTGTCTTTAGATACCAAACATGACCATGTTAAGTGTAAAAAAATAAAAAAATGTTTATTAATGCTGCACTATTGTTCACTTTTCAGTTATAATGTGAACAACGATGCTGCACTAACGAAAAATTTAGTTTTTTCAGTTTAGCTAAAATCGCTAAAATACAGCAACAGGTTCCCCTTTCTATTTTTATTTGAACAAGTGTACCCCATACAATATATAACCGCAAAGGCTTGGATGATAAAATGGGGGGAAAAAATATTTTACATTCTGTAGATGAATGGAAATTCACGTTTTTACATTTTTTGTTACAGCATTCTGACAGGACAGGACGTATACATAAAATTATAAATTCTGAATCTGCCAAGTCTGCTGAAAATAAAGATATATAATACGTCTGGGTCCTACAATAAAACATGACCTCAAATCGCGTTTAAACATGATGAGCACAAAACGGTAAAAATTAGCTCAGCACACAGGGATGAATTGGCTCAGCAGCGAAGGGGTTAAGCATGACAGACACAAAATGGTGACAATGAGCTCAGCTGACAGGGGTGATGCATGGCTTAGCAGCAAAGGGGATAAAAGATTCTCTACAGAGCCCCTTCTCCAGGGCAGAGCAAATACTCATACACAATAAAAACTTTTTATTGGCATGAAAAGTTGGCTCCACCAAACTAACCTCAATGGCGGCAAGCGCTCAGCTGGCTGTTTGTGGCACTGATCTTGCCGTCTGCGAGCTGGGCACACTGATGAAAGACAGGCTGGATTTGCAACGTTGGCATGGCAGACTGGCAGTGCCTGCTGGGCTCTGAGCGGTTTCTTTCTATTACTCCTCGTCAGGGCCGTCTTTAAAATTGACTGGGCCCTGTGCAAACATTTTCATGGGGCCCCCCTTGGAATTTTGCTCTCCATCCCAACATCCTTAAAAAATTTAAAAGAATGTTGGGGTGGAGAGCAAAATTCCTTAGGCTTGTCTCAAAACTAAATCTATTTATTTTATAAAAATTTTTACAATTACACATCCTTTATACACCTACTGTGAGAAAAACACTATCTGTGTGTACACTAAATATACAAGTACTATTGTATATACATCCTTTGTACACGTACATTCTATATACTGTACATGTACACATTATAATCATCAAATTTCCACATTAATATTCACTTACCCTAATATACATATCACACACATTACAACATCATATACATACATCATATCATATATACACATAATACACACATCATATATACACATAACAACAATATATATATATAAATACACATCACACACACTTCATATATATAAATATATATATACATATAATAGACATCACACACTATATATATATAATACATATAATAGACAATCACATACACACTTCATAATATATTATATACATATAATAGACATCACACACTTCATATATACACATAGACACATCACATATAAACATTTACTCACAAATGAACTTGTGCCAGAGACAAGCTGGAGGAAAATGGAGAGAGGGCTGGGGGAGCAGCCAGCAGAGGGTCTTTTAACCCTTTCGCTGCTGAGGCTTTTCCCGCCCCTGTGCTGAGGTCATTTTTTACCTGTTTTGCGCATCATGTTTAAACGTGTTTTTAAGGCTTATTTTAGTATATGACACCGACATATTATATATCGTTCTTTCCGTCAGACTCGGTAGATTCATAATATGTCATTATTATATGTATACGTTATGTCATGTCTGTATATTATAACAAAAAATGCAATAAAATATGTATTTTCAATAATTTACAATGTGTAAAGTGTTTTTTTCCACATTTTAACATGCGAGCAATTGCGGTTATATTTTGTATGGGGTGCGCTTGTTAAAAAAATTAGAGATGGGGTCTCGTTACATTTTTTTTTGGGGAAAATGACACTATTTTTAACAAACGCACCGCATACAAAAATCGTTAGTGCAGCATCATTGTTCACATTATAATTGAAATGGGAACAATATTGCTACACTAACAAACCAAAAAAAATTAAAAAAAGTGTTTATTTTTTTTTTTTTTTTTTTTTTTTTATTTTTTTTATTTTTTACAAAGTTTTTAACTTTCATGTTTGGTATCGTTGGAACGGCCATGCTCTGGCCGATCCAACCATATCAAAATTTAACCCCTAACTGCCACGGATCGGGAGATAGGGAGTTCATTGGAACTCCCTATCTCCACACTTGGTGGCAGTTAGGGGTTAACTGTAGGACTGGCGTCATCGTGCTACGCACGATGACGCCAATCCTCTGGGGGAGTTCCCGAAGCTTGGCCGACATCCAAGATGTCGGCCAGCTCCGGGAAAGGATCGCGAACCGGCGCTTTTCAGCGCCGATTCGCGATCCAGCTCCCCAGGGTTAATGCCAGGCATCATTTGGAAGGGCAGGCTGTGCCCTTCCAAATGATGCCTGGGTTAAGCCCGCAGAGCCACCGATCGGGAGGGAGAGAGGTCCGAAGGACCTCCCCCCCTCCCTTTCAGGCGCCTCCTCCGCACATGCGGGGGGGGCGCCTGAATTAGGTGTCATCGCGCCCCCGCGATGACACCTAATAATGGCGGCTGCTGGTCCGGATGCCGGGCTGACATCCAGGATGTCAGCCCGCACCGGAGGGGCCAGCGATCGGCCGGAACCCGGCCGAACGCTGACCCCGATGTGAGGACGCGCTCAGCGCGTCCTCAGCACACCAGCGGGAATGCTGAGGACGCGCTGAGCGCGTCCTTAGCATTCAAGTGGTTAGGCAGAGCCCTGCTTCTCGCTGCATGCTGTAGGGACTGTCTCTCTCAGTCTCAGTCAGGCTGGCAGAGCAGGACTGAGCAGTAGCACTGACTGCTTCCTGAGTCCTTGATGCGAGGGAACTGCATGGTGTGGAGGAGAGGAGAAGCCAAACTCATCTCCCAAGATGCCTCATCATCTCAGCGGTCACCTGTCACCACAGAGGGGAGGAGGCCCGTGAGGACAGGATTTCTGTGGGCTCAAGGAGTAGTACTGTAGCTGCCCGTGCTAAAGACTTCCCTACTCCTCGTGCGCTGGCATGCTGTGCCTGTGGCCTGTTGTTCTCAATAGGGTGAGGTGGCACGGAGGCAGGACAGTGCAGGCTGAGCGGATTCATCCGCACGCCGTCACACTGTATTCCTTCCTACCCCCGCCCCCCCATTGCTCTGTGCACAGCCTGTTAGCTGCCACCACACTCAATTGCCAAGTCGCATTGTCCTGAGGATGATGTGTGGCACTGGCAGGCCTGTCTTTGGACAGCTTGCTGTGGGCCTATTTTCAGAACGGGGCCTGGAGCGACCGCTCCATCCGCCCCTACGTTAATCCGGCCCTGCATACATAATACATCCCTGGTCCTTAAGGGTAATTTTCCCCAGGCGTACTATGTAACTCAGTGGTCCTTATGGGGTTAAAAGTAATCGAGGCTGAAAGAAGATCCCTTTCCTGGGGAGACATCTTGGAAACATTGGCTTGATGAAAAACTGTTAGGGCACTATTCCCTACTTTGCTTTAATATGGGGATGCTAACGGGGAAAATCTGCGCCTGGAGATTTCTCTATAGTGTCCCCATGCTAACGCGATATTCCGGGGCAGGCACTAGCTGAGCACCTCGCCTCGGAATGCAGTGCTAACCGCTAGGATATTCACGGTAACACTTCTGCGCCGACGTGGGTATCACCTCCTGGAGTCATTAGGGCTCCATGTGTAATGTTTGGTTTTTGTACTGCTGCGGTGTTTGTGCAAATGGAGACGGTCATGAAAATCTGCAAGCGCACATTATCCTGCCTACCGTCTCCATTTTACCGACAAGTGGAGTGTATTATGTGTAACGCAGACATATCAGTGAATCCCAGACTCTCTGTATTGTGTCCTCTCTGTGTATTATGTGTAACGCAGACATATCAGTGAATCCCAGACTCTCTGTATTGTGTCCTCTCTGTATTGTGTTCTCTCTGTATTGTGTCCTCTCTGTGTATTATGTGTAACAGAGACATATCAGTGAATCCCAAACTCTCTGTATTGTGTCCTCTCTGTGTATTATGTGTAACTAAGACATATCTGTGAATCCCAGACTCTCTGTAATGTGTTCTCTCTGCGCATTATGTGTAACACAGACATATCAGTGAATCCCAGATTCTCTGTATTGTGTCCTCTCTGTATTGTGTCCTCTCTGTGTATTATGTGTAACGGAGACATATCAGTGAATCCCAGATTCTCTGTATTGTGTCCTCTCTGTGTATTATGTGTAACGCAGACATATCAGTGAATCCCAGACTCTCTGTATTGTGTCCTCTCTGTGTATTATGTGTAACACAGACATATCAGTGAATCCCAGATTCTCTGTATTGTGTCCTCTCTGTATTGTGTCCTCTCTGTGTATTATGTGTAACGGAGACATATCAGTGAATCCCAGATTCTCTGTATTGTGTCCTCTCTGTGTATTATGTGTAACTCAGACATATCAGTGAATCCCAGACTCTCTGTATTGTGTCCTCTCTGTATTGTGTCCTCTCTGAATATTATGCGTAACAGAGACATATCAGTGAATCCCAAACTCTCTGTATTGTGTCCTCTCTGTGTATTATGTGTAACTAAGACATATCAGTGAATCCCAGACTCTCTGTATTGTGTGCTCTCTGCGTATTATGTGTAACACAGACATATCAGTGAATCCCAGATTCTCTGTATTGTGTCCTCTCTGTGTATTATGTGTAACGGAGACATATCAGTGAATCCCAGACTCTCTGTATTGTGTTCTCTCTGCGTATTATGTGTAACTAAGACATATCAGTGAATCCCAGACTCTCTGTATTGTGTCCTCTCTGTATTGTGTTCTCTCTGCGTATTATGTGTAACACAGCATTTATCTGTATATCTGGAGGGGCCCAAACGCTTTCTAAGCTTGTTGGCTGAGCGGCACTAAATGGATTATGGCCACTGTAGCATAGCGGCAGCCAACTTTAAACCCAGAAAGTGCCGGGCTGCTTCCCATGTGCCGCACGGACCATTCTGTGCTGACGCTGAGTTGCAGAATGGGTGATGACTGCTGCAGTATAGCCACCTCAATGTCTAAAAGAGGCTGACGGCTTCAGCGGGTGTTTCTTCGAGTCCCTCTGTACCTCTCAGATGCATTACGTGTTGTATGTATTATCGGTGCTTTGTGTGGGTGTGATATGCGTTTGTTAGGGGCACAAGGGGGCCCCATGTTCTCCTTTTGCCCGAGGGCCCCATCAGTTGTCAGTCCGCCCCTGCTTATAAGTTTATTTTCGCTCAGAAAAATTATTTCACTGTCTTTTACACTTAGCGTTGAAATTACATTCAATTACATTGAAAATTAAACACAGGTTAATGCGCACCTAGCTTATCGAGTCTTCTAATTTAGAAAATGGGAATATTCATGTTGGTTTGCTTTTTGCTGTGCATGAGTGATCTACATATGCTAAATGCATTGTCTATGGCAGCAATAGCCAAAACATTGCACGTTCTGAGACTCCCACTCGCTCATCAAACTCCACTTTCCAGCATATTCCATTTTTCTGGTCTTTAGATTGTTTTATTTACAAAATTCTTAGTTTCCAGACATTCAGAATTAATTTGTTAGGAAGAGCAAAGTCTGTTTGGAAAAAAATATGGCAACATTAAGCAAAGACAACACAAAACAAAATCTGAAAACAAGCAAACAAAAAAGAAACAGATAACCTCAGATAACCTTTACATAAGATCTGGCATCTAAATAGAGAAAAACTGCTCTTTCGGAAAACATTTGCTGTAGCAACTTTAATGTGTCTATTTACAAACAATTAAGGCTAGGGTCAGACGAAAGCATTTTTCCCCGCGAACGTGAAAAAGTGCGTCCGAACGCATTGACGTATTTTTTCACGGAATGCACAAAAACGGTCAGACGACGCGCATTTTCGGGCGTGATTTTGTACGATCGTCAATAAAACTCTTTTTGCGTCTGGACGTTATGTAGGCTGGACATTAGCAGCGTCTGACATCTCCTAATCACGCAAACACGCCGCTATGCCGCAGCTGCGCACTCAGTACGTCAGTACTAGCGGTTCAGCGTTCTCAGAAAAATGCGTTCAAATTCCACTTGCGTTGCACGGCCGGACTTTTGTGCGGCCGTACATCGTATATTGGCCGTCATTGCCCGTCATCTGCTGCTAGTGCGGCCGTAATTATGTGTTATTATAGAACGCACGTTAAAAGTGCGCTGGTCTGACCCCAGCCTAAACAAGAGGCATTGCACTCCAAAACACCAATGACTGGACAAAAAAGCATATTCTGAGAAAGTGTTTGGTTTGTAATGATGAGAAAACACAGTGTGAAAGATTTTCTGGCTTAGTGGTTTTTCAAAATATACGTATATCACAAAAACCATAAGAAATAAAAACAAAGTGTATACTGTTTTGAAATGGTTAAAAACACATAAAAATCAGCCCCCTGCTGTATTCCCGCTGCTGCTCACGGAGCATACACTGGCAGGGTTATTCAAAGAGATCCGAATTGCTGGAGAAAGGTAACCGAATGCAGAAATTCAGTGTACAGTTACCTTTCCTGGCCATTCGGCTATCCAGAGAGAAGGCAATTCGCCAAATCCTGGCGAATTGCCTGCACATACGGTGCCTGTTCGGTGCCTGTTCGAGGGCAGTGAAAACCCCATAGCTTCGTCTATTCAGAGAACAAAACCCAGCAGTGAAAAGTTGCTGAATTGCCCAGCCATTCCGTTGCTTCATTCGACAAGTTTATTCAGGCGAATCCCATAGGCGTCAATGTTAAAAATATTCCCGTTTTAATTCAATATCTAATAAACCGTTGATTATAATATTCTGCAGTAAAAAGTCTCTTTATTTATAGATTTTTTGGGATATTTTAAGTATTTTTCTGGACTTTTTTGAGAAAATTATTTTCCGATTTTTCATTTTATTTTTTTTAAACGTTTATTTTTTCTGTAAAAGCCCTTTTTATTATCATTCCCTGGACCTCATATGTCAATTTCATACATTTTCGCTCAGTAGTTTCTTTGCAAACAGCATTTAATTTTTGAAACATTCAATCGAACTGTTTTTATTTTTTTCACTCCATTCGTCTGCGGTGTCGGGTTTGTACGGCGGCTACTCTGCGCTGTGATCGGCTCCTGCTCGGGTTTTTCCGGCGTTTTCGGTGGGGTTAATCCAGATGTTTTTGCAGGTTTTCGGTGTGCCTTCGCCGGGTTTTGCGGTGAGTTTTCGGCGGGTTTGCAGCGTCTTTTCCCTGCACTACGACAGCCCTGTGGTGCTTGCTGAATACACCGCAGGGTCACCGAAATGGGATCGCCAAATCGTGCCGATTTGAAGAGAATGAGAAGTCACCGAACGTGCGGTGACTTTTCGATTCTCTTTGAATAACCCTGTGTATATTAAGTCCCACTTTGTGAAAAAAACATACAACAAATTGTTATCTATACTATCAATCCTATATATTCATGTTAAACTAAATATAAAGGTTTTACATTTACCTAAACGAATACTATAGATGGGGGGGGAGGGGGAGACTTGAGATGGCAGTAGTGTATTGCATTGCTAAACTTTTTATTTTTTTGTGATTTATTGTCAAGAGACCAGTGTTCCAAAATAATACTTTCCCAATATTATTTGTGTGTTTCTAACTATTATCCACTGGTTGTTCACTTAATAACATACCACAAAGGTGTAAAAAAAGAAAAGTCCTCTCTCAGTGCCTTTCCATTTATCAACCCATACAATTAAATACAGGCTTCTGCACTTTTGCTGCTGATACTAAACTGCTAATAGTCTGGCTGTGAAATGACGTTCACTGTGCTCAGTCTCATAAGCGCCTGAAAAAGTAATGCGAGCACGTCAGGATACATTAGGGGTTATTCAGAGACAGCCGATCTGGCCCAGAAATGGCACCGAACAGGGAATTTCCCCGTACGGTGCTATTTCGAGGCCATTCGGCTATTCAGAGAGCAGGCATTTTGCCAAATTCTGCTGAATTGCCAGTAAAATACGGTGCCGGTTCAGCAGCAGTGAAATCCCCCATAGAGAAGCAACGGTTAATCTATTCTGGGAATACCGAACAGCAGAGAAATGTCATTGAAATGCCCTGATGTTCGGTGTTTTCATTCGGCAGGTTTATTCAGGCGAATCCCATGTTAAAAATATTCCCGTTTTTATACCATATCTAATAAACTGTTTATTTTTTTTAATCTGCAGTAAAAAGTCTCTTTATTTTTTTTTAGGATAGTTTAGGCATTTTTGGGGATTTTTCTGGAAAAAAAATATTTTTCCATTTTTTTTAATAACAGTTTTTCTTTCTTCTGTAACAGACCTTTTTCTTATTTATAGGATCTTATATGTTAATTCCAGACATTATCATTCAGTAGTTTTTTTGCAAACAGCATTTCAATTTTGACACTTTCATTCATATTGTTTTTTGTTTTTTTACCTGTCCAGCAGCTTGTCGGCTTTTTTTGCGGCTGGTCGGTGCTGTGTGCAGTGGCTGCGTTTGACAGCTGTCTGGTGTGTTCACGGCGGCTGTCCGCCATGTTGGGGTGGCTCCCGCCGGGCTGGTGGCGGCGGGCGGTGGGTTTGCAGTTGCGGCCAAAGGGTTTGCAGTGGGTTGGCAGAGGCATTCGATGGCCGATTCCCTGCACTTCGGGAACCTTGCGGTGAATTCAATTCGCTGCAGGGTGGGGAAATTTGGTTCCCTGAAGTGCGGAGAACGACAGAGCTCCGAAATGTTGGTGACATTTTGGTGCTCTGTGAATAACCCCCATTGCCAACCAGAAATTAAAGCATGTGACATTTAGTTCTGTCTGTGTGTGAGGGTTTATGTAATTTTTCAAAGTAACCATCTACTTGAACCCCTTCACTGCCGAGTTCGAGATAACTCGGGACTTCAAAGGCACCATCAGGTCCCAATATCGCGTTATCTCGATCTGCAGCTCTGAAGGACAAAAGCAAATGAAATTTGTTTTCTGCAAAAGAATTACGTTTGTTATTCGGCTGCAGAAGGTGCCCCCAAAGTTTTAGCAATGTGGGCATAATGCCAGGGAGCTAAAAACTGTTTAAAATCGGCTGATGAATGCCCTGACATTTTGGGCTTTCAGCAGCCGCTGCAGGGAAGCACGGGCTGCAGCTGAAACTAGTGTAACTCCATTTGGTCAGTACATGGTGCCATCTACTAGGGATGTGCGTTTCGGTTTTCGGAATTTTCACGAAATTTCCCGATTCGTGTCTTCGGATTCGGACGATTTTCCGAATCGGATCGGACCCGAAAACCGACAGATCCGAAAAGTTTTCCGAGCCAAAAAGAAAAATTTTCGGAGTTTTCGAATGGACTTGAAATGTGTCAAATCGAAATTTATTTTCTCTTTATTCATGATTTCGGTTCCATTCGTGATTTCGGTTCCATTTCGGTAATTCTGGACATCGTATATTTAACTATTATCGGTTATATCGCTGATTCTGTAAATTTTGTATTTGTAAATGCGTATCACTTTCTTGTTTCCAATGATCCGATAATTCTGTCGATACGATAATTCCTTCGTAATCGGGTCGGATCCGATTCGTCCGCGGGTCGCGCATGCCATGCGTCAGGATGGCCAGCGTCAGGATGGCGATCGGCGAGCTACGTCTGGCTGGCAGCAACCTTGATGCCATCCAGGAGTTGCTGCAGGAGTTCAGGCAGCATATTAATAACGCCGTTGAAATCCTGGAGCGGCAGTAGAGACCAGCCTCCTCCTCTTCTATGAGTATGTTTGTGCCCCTGTTGGGCAGTTTGCCATCCGTGGCATGTTGTAAATAAATTTTATATTTTTTCTATATTTTCCTGTTTGTGTGCGTTGCTTTTCCTTACTTAATAAGTTAATATGTATTGCTTGGTTTCTTTTCCACACTGTTAAAATTATATGTACATAAATTTATTGACATTTCTATGGACCCTTTGTCATAAATTTGTCAACATATTTGTGGCCATGAATGTGACTGTGCCCATTCTACACTGCCTGCCTGGCCAAAAAATGTCACACACTAAAACAACCTTGTTGTACTGCCTTGAGATTTGATTATCGTGGCATGGTTTTGTTAAGCTTAGGCGATGTCACAACAACACAGATTTTTGTCCACAGTCACATTCATTGTATAACCAAGAATTTATCAAAAAATATTGATGGCAGGACTGCGTGAAGTCTTCTCCGACACAACCCAAAGATCCTTAGTGCGGCTCAGGTCTAGTTTATTTGTCCCTGTTTGCAGCTTCACGCAACACCTCCTCCCAGCTATGAGCTCTCTCTCTCCCACCGCTGCCCGCTAAGACGCTGCCCGCCAACATGGTCACGTCTTTGCAGGAAGACAACAGCGTGGGGGAACGGCAGCTGCCGACAGTCCCAAGACCTCGTCACAATGACGTCAGTTCTGGAGTTAACCCCTAACTGCGACCAATGGTGGAGATAGGGGGTTCCAATGAACCCCCTATCTCCCGATCCACGGCAGCTATCGGTTAATGTTTGGTATCTTTGGATCGACCAGAGCATGGCCTTTCCAACAATACCAAACATGACAATGTTAAAAATTATAAAAAATTTAAATATAAAAAAAATAAACAGGTTTTTGTTTTGTTTTGTTAATGCAGCAATATTGTTGCCATTTCAATTATAATGTGAACAATGATGCTGCACTAAGGATTTTTGTATGGGGTGCGTTTGTTAAAAATGTTATATTTTTTGGGTGAAAATTACACTAAGTCCCCATTTCAATTTTTTTTAACAAACGCAACTCATAAAATATAAGCGCAAACACTCGCATGTTAAAATGTGGAAAAAAACACTTTACACCTTGTAAAACGAACATTGAAAATTCTAATTTTATTGCATTTTTTGTTATAATATACAGACAGGACATGACGCATACATATGATAATGATATATTATGAATCATCTGCCGAGTCTTCCGGAAAGAACGATATATAACATGTCTGGGTCATATTATAAAATAAGAGGAGCGAAACTGTTAAAAATTAGCTCAGCAGCACAGCACACAGGCGTAAAGGGAAGCCATGAAATGCCTCAGCAGCGAAAGGGTTAATTTTTTTTTGTCTGTTTTAAATCATTTTATTTGTTGTTTTTTTTTTCGTTTCAGATCATTTTGATCAACTATTTTTCCGTTTTAAAACCTTTTGTTCTGGTTTTTATTTTTAAAGTCAGACCATTCGGGTCAGTTTAGCGTTTTTTAAATCGTTTTGTTCATTTTTTTGTTCCTTGGCTTTCATACCATTTTTTTAATGTGATTAAATAAAGTTGTGAAATGTATATTCATAAGAAAAAAAGGATCTTTATTTAATGGAAAAAAAAACACGATAGAATCGCCAGAATTATCGTATCGACAGAATGAATTATCGGATCCGAAAAACAAACCAAAAATTTATTATAAAAAAATATATAAAGTATAAAAAAAGTAAACCATAGTAGTTTACGTCAAAACGAATAGAGTTAGACACTTTGAAATGAGGAGAACAGACGTTCCGAAAAAAATGAAAATTTCCGAAATCACGAAAAGTCGATACAAAAAACGAGCAAAGTGACCCGAAAATACGAAAAATGGTCGATATTCCGAAAAAAAATGTACACGAAAAACTAACCGAACCGAATCGAAACAGAAATCGGTCGAAACGAGCTGAATTGAAAATTTTAAACATCCGAACAAATTGAACCGAATCGAACCGAAAACAAAATCGGTGCACAAGCCTACCATCTACCTGCCAAATATATTATTACAGTAAGAAATACATTGGAAATATTCCCAAATACTCCTTGCTATATAATTAATTTAAAACAGTTTTTTAAAAAAAAACGTTGGTTGCTGACAATGGATTTTTGGAAAATCACTTGGTAGTGACAGGCTTAAAACTAAAGCACAAGCAACAACATTTTTGTTGTTTGTCAGGTATAAAGAGCAAAGAAGGAAATAAGTAATGAGGAGAGTGTTAAAATATTACCATTTTCTGAACAGCATAAAAAATCGCGTGTCTGCTAATCTAGTGATATCAGACAAAAAACCTGGTTATTGCAATCAGATACTTTACATATACTGTACATATAATAGAGCAGTGATGGTGAACCTTGGCAGATGCTTAGGAACTACATGTACCATGATGCATAGTCACAGATAAGGCTGGCTGAACATCACGGAACGTGTAGTTGACACATCTGGGGTCCCAAGGTTCACCATCACTGTGTGATGCACTTTAACTTTGCATTGACCTTTTAAAATGGAACTTTTAGAAAGCATAGGAGGGAAATAATAAATAAACAAATGCAACATATATGATAGCTAATGTCTTATGAAACATAAGAGGTTATTCAAAGAGCCGAACTGGCCCCTAAATTGCACCGAATGGGAAATTTCCCCTTAGGCTGGCCGTCCACTGGAACCGTTTTCGTGCGATGGTGCGATCATCCGATATCATCTGTCGTCGTACGTCCGATCCCATAACATGAATGTGAATGGAACCATCGTCCATTGCAGCAGACGTCTGACGTCCGACTTCTGGCGACGGGTAAAGACCACAGTAGATGGCCGATCACACCTTGCAGGCTGGGAGTTCTGAACAATTTCTGGGCAAGATGGACGTTGACAAACTCATTAGGGGAGTTAAAAAAACTCATTTTGTGCCCGCTTACGAGGGGGGAGGTCTGGCGCCTCATAGCGGAGTTCCGCACGCTGTGGAAGGCGGATTTCCAGGAGGTGAGAGCTGCGGTTGTGGAGGTGAGCTCCCGGTTGGAGGCGGCCTCGTGTCGAGCTGTCGCAGACTGGCCAGAAGATACGTCGACCGTGGCCCTGGCAGCTGGCTGCTCTGCCGCAGAGGAGGATGGAGAGCGGTGCCCCGGGAGCGCCGGGACAATGCAGGACTCCAGGCTGCTGGCGGAGGATGATAAGTTGCATGCCGCAGCAGTCGGGCGGCCAGCTGAGACACTGATTGCCGAGACTGCGGTGTCTCTTGGAAATTTGGGCCTTTCTGCTGCGGAGGTCTGGCACCCTAACGTGACATCACGGGAGATGGTGATGCAGAGGATCTTTTCCCTTACACTTGGAGCGGACTGCTGTGGGATTTTCTTCCCCTGCGGAGCTAGTGGAGGGTGCAGGGAAATGTTGTGCCTTAGTTTCCCGATCGCTGGGCCTAAATGGGCTGACTCTTTGGTCCCCCTCGAGTTTCGTGACACTGGCTAAGGCCTATATGCTGGACTTCGGATGGATCGGCTAACGCTTTTCTTTTGACGAGACCCCCCATTTGATGCTGATGGTCTACCCCCCTGATGACACCCCCTCACTGATGTCTGTGAATTAACCCCCCCTTATTCATGTCTGCTATCTGTTCCTATCCTCTTACTTTTTGTTCCCCCCCTTTTTATGTTCTCCTGACTGATTTTATGGTCATGCCTGCTGAATTTTTGGGTATAGTGGTGTTCGTCTGGTGTTCGTTTGGAGCACTGGGACTTAAGCCCCCTCTTCTTATTTTTTTTTTTTTTTTTTGTGTAGGACATTGGGAAGCAGCCTGGGCGAGCCACTAGGGTGACTACCTAGGCTCTGTCCACCCTTTTGGCCCCAGGTCTCCCGGCCAAGTGGCCTCTTCCATGGCCCTCAGTTCCTTCAAGGTTGCCGGGGTGAGCCAGGAATACCACAATATATTTGGCAGTCCCTCACTACCCTTTCCCCCTCTCCTTTTTTTTTTTTTTCTTCTTTTTGTTTTCCTGGTGCCCCCCCAGCGAACTCCATCGCTCTGTTTTGCTCTTGCTGGATCGACCCTCCTGACGAGTTTATACATCCCCCCTGTTATTGTATCCCCTCCCCCAATTTTTGATATTCTGCAGTTTCTTTTGAGATCCCCTTTTTATGTTTTATGTGATTTCTCTGAGCATGTCTTATCTGGCCCTGTGAGGCCACCTGGCTGGTCAGTCTGTGACCCTTCGTTTATTGCAAAATAAAATTTTGAAATACAAAAAAAAAAAAAAAACTCATTTATATTGGTTTTGCTGTTTTTTGAACTCCCAATGAAAATAAATGGTGCAAACATGATGCAAGTTTACCAAAACACCTTTTTGTATGTTGGGACTAGCTGTGTAACATGGTGGGACTAGCAGTGCTGCTGTGCAAAGGGGTTTATTTACTAAGCACTAACATGCCTCCCGAAGGGCACTGAATGTTGAATTTCCCCACACGGTGCAATTTTGTTGCTGTTTGTACTGTAAAAATTATGGCGAAATATGGTGCAGTTTGCTGCAGATCGCTGCATTTCGGCAATCTGCGGCGGCAGAGAGAACGAATATCAGAGCGCAGTACTGCACTGAAGTGTTGGCGTCGTGCCCTGATTTAGGGGATAGTTTGACATTTTTACTATGTGCTTTGTGTGTAAACCTAATAGTAACAAAACAAAGAAAGGACTGCACTGGTTCCAAAAGCAGAATGAACTTGTTTTCTTATGTAAAACCAGTTCATTCTGCTTTTGGCAGCCTCTGCACTCCACCTCTGATTTTGATTTGGATCGTCTGTGGTCGCACGAAAGATCACATGCAGTGGACGACCCTAGTCTGACCTGGTCTGACGAGCGACGTCGTCCATGGTCTGACGAAAAAGTTGGTCGTCCGACTACGGATTCAGTGGACGGGCAGCCTTATGGTGCAAATTCGGGGCCATTTGGCTATTCAAAACCTGGCAATTTGCCAAATATTGGCAAATTGCCAGCGAAATACAGGTGAAAGCGAAGCAACGGTTAATCTATTTAGAGAACACCAAACAGCAAAGAAATGTCAGTGAAATGCCCTGATGTTCGGGGGTTTTATTCGGCAGGCTTAATCAGGCGAATCCCATAGGTTTCAATGTTAAAAATATTCCTGTTTTTATTAAATATCCATTAAACCATTTATTCTTTTAATTTGAAACAAAAAGTCTCTTTATTGAATTATTTTTTAGGATTTGTTAGGCATTTTTCGGGATTTTGTTTGGCAAAAAATTTCTGATTTTTTAAAATAGCGCTTTGATCTCTGTAACAGACCTTTTTAACCCTTTCACTGCTGAGCCATTTCACCGCTGTGTGCTGAGCTCATTTTTACCACTTTTGCTCATCATGTTTAAACACGATTTGAAGCCACATTTTATTATATGACCCAGGAACGTTTTTCTGCCAAGGGCCATTTGGAGATTTATAAGATCATTCGAGGGCCATACAAAATTAACAACTTAAAATTTCACCCGGTGCGTCACGGTGTCACCCCTGCCCCCGAGATTTACGGATTTTTTTTAACTACTCTTACTCATAAATCAGTACTCCCATATTACACTGAATGCTCAAACACACAGCACACATTACTGTGAGGTTTATTGCTGTGGAGCTCTCTCCTATGCTCACACAAATTTTTGCCAACTGCCAGCAAGTACGGTGCCTGTTCGAAGGCAGTGAAAGTGAAAGCACACATGGATATATATTGCCCCCAGCACCTCTGGATATATCGCCCCCAGCAGCTCACCCATGGATATATATTGCCCCAACTCACATATGGATATATTGCCCCAGCTCACAATTATATATTGCCCCCAGCAGCTCACCCATGGATATATATTGCCCCAACTCACATATGGATATATTGCGCCCCATCTCACATATGGATATATTGCCCCCAGACCAGCTCATACATGGATATGCCCCAGCTCTCATGGATATGCCCCAGCTCACATGGATATGCCCCAGCTCACATGGATATGCCCCAGCTCTCATGGATATGCCCCAGCTCACATGGATATGCCCCAACTGTCATGGATATTTCCTCCTGCTCTCATGGATATGCCCCAGCTCTCATGGATATGCCCTAACTCACATGGATATGCCCCCCAGCTCTCATGCCCCCAGCTCACATGGATATGCCCCCAGCTCTCATGGATATGCCCCAGCAGCTCTCATGTATATGCCCCAGCTCTCATGGATATGCCCCAGCTCTCATGGATATGCCCCAGCAGCTCTCGTGGATATTTTATTTATTTATAAAGGATTTTACCAGGAAGGATACATTGAGATTTCTCTCATTTTCAAGTATGTCCTGGGTTCAAGAACATGGTTACAGAAATACAAAAGTAGTAAAATGCAAGAAATTAACACAAAACAAATATACAGGTTAACAGAAAATAAATATGTAGGAAATATTCACTATGTTACATGTTTACAGGTGCACTCCTTATTGAGGTATGTTAATATGGAGCTCTTAAGGGACTTTAGACTGGGGGAAGTTTTGATGGTGTCTGGGAGGTTATTCCATAATTGTGGTGCTCTTTAGGAAAATGAGTATCGAGCCACTTGCTCCATGAATATGCCCTAACTCACATGGATATGCCCCCCAGCTCTCATGGATATGCCCCCCAGCTCACATGGATATGCCCCAGCTCACATGGATATGCCCCCAGCTCACATGGATATGCCCCCCAGCTCTCATGGATATGCTCCCAGCTCTCATGGATATGGCCCCAGCTCTCATGGATAGTGCCCCCAGCTCTCATGGCTATGGCCCCCAGATCTCATGGATATGGCCCAGCAGCTCTCATGGATATGCCCCAGCACACATGGATATTGCCCCAGCAGCTCTCATGGATATGCCCCAGCGCACATGGATATTGCCCCCAGCTCACCTCCTGGCTCCTGCCGCCGCGTCTTCGGCTCCCTCTGAGCGTCCGGCAGCGTGGAGCTTGGGCGCTCGCCTGGGGGAGCCATGTGACCAGCCGCAATCTCGCGAGAACTCAGCTGGTCTACTGGTTCCCCCAGATGAGCGCCGAAGCTCCATGGCTTCGGACGCTCGCAGGGAGCCGCGGGCTGGAGCAAGTCATTCAGCAGGCCTTATACGGCCCGCGGGCCAGACGTTCCCCACCCCTGATCTACAGAGTGTAAAGTGTTTTTTTTTCATATTTTATCATACGAGTTTTTGCGTCAATATTTTCTATGGGGTGCACTTGTTAAAAAATTAGAAATTGGGACTCGTTACATTTTTTGGGGGGGAATTATGTGATTTTTAGCAAACGCACCCCATAGAAAAAAATCATTAGTGCAGCATCATTGTTCACATTATAATTGAAACAATGTGAATAATGTGAACAATATTGCTGCATTAATAAAAAACACACACAAAAAAATACAATTTTTTTTATTATTATAATTTTTTCTTTCTGCCGTTCGGGAGCTATGGTGGTTAAAAAAAACCCCCATATCTCCATCAGGGGATTTCCTTGGGAAATCCTCAGGCAGCTAGGGGTTTCCTGGCCATGCGCGATGACATCTGTTGCCGAGGGGGGGACCCGGAGGTGGAGCCGCCATCCAAGATGGCAGCCCCCGCCGAATGGTGCCAGATCGCGGTCCAGCATTTAAGGGGTTAAAGCCAGGCACCGCTTTGAAGGGCAGACACTGCGCTTCAAAGCAGTGCCTGGCTTTTGTTTATAGGCCCTCCCGATCGGGAGGGAGAGGGATCCGAACGGATCGCCC
Source organism: Leptobrachium leishanense (assembly GCA_009667805.1). Lineage (NCBI taxonomy): Eukaryota > Metazoa > Chordata > Amphibia > Anura > Megophryidae > Leptobrachium > Leptobrachium leishanense. Next base: position 391,979,423 of record CM019064.1, read on the forward strand.
CTCCCTTCAGGCGATCTCCTGGCTTTTGCTGGGGGGCTGCCTGGAAATGGCATCATCGCATCCAACACGATGACGTCATTACGGCGGGAGGGTCTATAAAAGCGGCGTCTGACTTCATGGAAGTCAGAACGCCGCAGGACCCGGACCAGAGAGGTGAGTATCTCTCTGGCCCCCCGGCGAGTGGAAGACGTGGGGAGAACGTCCTCCGCATACAGCGGGGATCAATGAGGATGTTCCCCACACATCCTCCGAAGGGAAGGGGTTAATATTATTCATAGGATCTAATATTTTAATTCCAGACATTTCTGTCCAGTAGTTTTTTTCCAAACAGCATTTAAAACTTAAAAAGTTGCAGTCGCTTTGTTTTTTGTTTTTTACCTGGTCATCAGCTTTTCGACTTTTTCCAGCGGCTGGTCGGCGTTGTGTTCGGCGGGTTGTCAACTTTTTTCAGGCGCGTTCAGTGGGTTTTTTGGCAGCTTATCGGATCGGATCCAATAATTTTGGCAGTTTTGCAACGATTTTTATTTTTGATTCGGTGGTTTTTCGGCAGATTTTGCCTGCACTTCGGGGACCTTGCTGTGAATGCTGAATTCACCGCAGTGTCTGGGAATTTGATTCCTTGACGTGTGGGTACGAAGGAGCACCGAAATTCCGGTAGAATTTCAGTGCTTTTTGAATAACCCTGGTATTCTCGTGGGATAATACGATTAACCTATATAATAATCAAAATATGTTAACTTTTTTAGCTAAGTCCGTCAATGTAAATCACTTCAAATCCGCACTAAATATGTATTTTTATTTAAGCTGACCTGGGAAAAAAATCATCATATATACACAGAGAGACAATCAATCTCATTTCTTACAGTCTGAAATTTGGATTTTGCAGGACGATTCTGTTTGTTCTCATGCCCAAAATATGTCCTACACTGTCCTGGTTGTCTGGAACATAATGGAATATAATGTTAGCTGTGGACAGTGGTTATTGAACTTTTGCCAGTCTCACTAATGAACATGTGGTTTCAATAATAATATGGCTACTTGTAAGTCAATTGGGAAGCCGCCAGACATTTCATGTTGAAGGGGCGACAAACGTAAAGAGTACCATCCTTGATATGATTTTTATATTTGCGGGGAAAAAATTAAACAAACCATAAAAATTCCTAGAACCAGAACAAATGGCAGCTTCCACTAATTATTGTACAAAGCGCATACGTCAAAGAGAAAAGCGCGTTAAAGTTGAAGTGAATATCTTTTTGTTGTGGGAAAGGATTTCAAAAAAGTGTTTCGAAGGCTTACAAATTACTTTTGTCTAAGTATTACTGTGTGATTTTACAAAGGATCAGGCAAAAAGTGAAATGAATTACAGTTCGGTGATATCCCCACTGCGCAGGCACAATATATTTAGTTACACTATTGTTGCATTAAATGTCATTTGAATGAGAATCTAAAGTCTTGAGGTTAGAATTTAAGAGCATCGTGATAAGCTTCTTAAAACATTTGAAATGGCCTAATTCAACCAGCTTGGAACAATTGACTGCCACAGGTCTGATGAACTAAAAAAATAATTGTTGCTCTGTAATACCTTGATGAGGGGAGCGGAAGCTTGAACTTCAGCATTGGTCTTTTTTCATCCTACATTGCTATTTTACTTATTTATATACACCTTCTTTGATAATGTCATTGTTCATAATATACACTGCCTGGCCAAAAAAATAAAGTCACGTATTCTTATATTTAAAATTGTTATTTTGCAATATTGTCAGCAAGACATCAAGCTCGAAACAAGAGCCACAAACAGTCATCAACTATCACGCATCTTATGAAAAATAACAAAAACAACTACACAGAGGTAGGCATCTTAAGTGGTGCAGATGCATATAAAAAGAAAACGAAAAATCTCCGACGTCCTCTTGAGATTGACGCAAAGAAAAATACTCAGCTAAAAATTAAAAAGAGTCCTCAGAACATAGAATGGGGGGGGGAACTAAAGCCATCAAAGGGACACAGCTATAAAGGGGGGAAATAAATAAAATAAAAAATAAAAATGCGTGAGGGATGGGGCAAACATGGCAGAGGCCAAAACAGTGCCGACACAGGTGGATTCCAGAGTGGTCAAAAGACCGTGGGAGATGGCCGTGGGGGAAAATGGCACCAGGCCCGGGTATCCGGAGGGCAAGCCGGGCACCATGCTTTGGTTGCAGTCTCCGGAAAATCCCAGAGAAAAAAGAGAGAAAAAAAAAAGAAGACAAAAACGTCCACAGTTGGGTTGACACAGAAGTCAATGGGTTAAATCAAGGGAAAATGTGCCTAGACAGGAAGCGACCAGAGGTAAAACTGAATCTGATGAGTCTGAGAATGCGCAAGCTTCGTCCCCAAGGATGAATAGAAAGTGGAGATATAATGTACGCCAGCGTATTGGTCAAATGCAGGAAAATTTCTGTGTGCTGACAGAAAAATTGGATCAGATCACTCAGTTGATGACTGGAAATAACCCTGGTCAGGTTGTAAGCGATGCAACACCTGAAGCCCCGCCCAACCAGTGACTAGATGATGATTCTGATGAAGTAACCAGTGTCCATGACAATTTACCAGAAAGTGATGAGGAAATGATTAATACAAATGTTTGTATGGTTGATTTAAACCCTTCCCTGCCAAGAGAAGGAAAATGTATTTTATCTTCCCAGACTAAGTGCGAGCAAGCCGAGAAGGACAGCACAGCTGCCAAGCGCATGCCTGAGAGAGGAAATTCTGTCGGTAAAATCTATACAAAACCTAATTTCATATCTCACTCTAAATTTCTCTGTAAATTGCATAGCATTGAAGACCGATATTATGTGAATGTAGAATTACAAGATAATTTACCACATATTCCGTCCTTGCTAGTCACTGGAAGCCAGGTTACATTAATATCAGCTAATTATTTTGATCAGGTTCAAGAACTGTCCTCCAGGAAGCCTAGATTAGATAAATCTAATGCTAATCTATTGAGTGTGAGTGGCACATCTCTGAAAGTTCTGGGCACAGCTAAATTGGATTTTAAATTGGGGAATAAAATAATTCGGCATCCAACGCTTATCGTGGATCTGCCCCAAAATCGCCTAATTATTGGAATGGACCTTCTCAAAAGGTTAAATCCAATCATTGATTTCATCAATGAGGTTATTTGGTCCCAAGTAAATGTTCCAATCAGCTACGATAGATCCCAATCCCATCACGCTCAGCGTAACTGCCACGTGATTGAGGAAAGGCCGGATTCTATTGAAGTCCACTTCAGAAATAGCCAGACACCTGATATCTCTTTCTTAAGGCCAAAGCCCCTGACTCCAGGAGAGCAGGAGGATAACACTATATGTGTTCCCCCTGAGAGAATTTGAGATATATGTCTGGAAAATGACGTGCTAACTATTCACCTCCACAAGAGGGAGACAGAACCAAATGGGTATAGTGACCATTCTCAGTTCTTAACTGAAATAGAGAAGATAAATGAAGAGGTATTTTTCCCTATACGTGTAAATAGTTTAGCTAGAGAAAAAATGGCTAAGCTAGATTTGCGCCAAGAAAATAGCTATATTAGCAGGGAGCTGCTGAATAAAATAGCTAACTTTAAAGTGATCAGATACCCCAATCCTCAAGATGAGTGGATAACAGATCTAGATAATGACGGAGACAGTCATAATGTTATTGGAAATTGTATGTTATGTATTTCTATAAGAAATAAAACTGCCAAGCTCAATTGCATGATTGTCATCCTAGATCTCCTCAGGAATGTGAAAATGGACCAGCAGAAGAAACTTAACTGGTATTATGTGAAGTGATGTTTTGATTAACATGTAACTCTTCTTCCCAGCATTCAGATCTTTAACTCAAGTTAGTAGATAGACTAGATCCGTATGGTTAATTAAATTTAATCAGAGATCAGAGTCTCTATAGGGAATTTGAGTGAAATCGCTAGTTGTGTTTAAGGAAAACTGAGGGTGTATAGATTGAAATCTATGAATGGTTATTTATACTCTCTTTCTTTCAACAGAAATAGAGAAAAGTGGTTAATCCGAACTGCGAGGCTAATCCGCAAAGATGAGTCGGACCACCAAGGAGATTGCGATTATCTGGAAATTCTACGGTTTTCCGCACAATTCCAAGCAGATCCAATGCTAAAGTCCCATGCGAATCAAGCTCATGCAAGCCTGAAAGACATGCTGGATAAAGCCAGGATACTGTTTATTGTTATGTACAAGAACCACCGAAGGAAAAGATTTTCCGCATATTTTATTGCAACCGCTGTTTTATACAGAAAGAGAAGCAAATGTTTTCCGGAAGGATCTGGTACAAAACAAGAAAGTGTTGATACCCACACCAGTGATTCTCGTAAAAGTTCCTAAAGAATCAAGAGTTGTTATCGGAGAAGTTACTCTTTATAAATGAAGTCTGGTATGACGAGATACAAATCGTTGACGTATTCCAAGGGCAAGAGATACCTATGAATCCAGATTTGAAATTCTGCTAGAGAAGAAGCCTGATCATACCATTGAACTTCTAATAAAGAAAGATAATCTAACAATTTATGCTCCAATGTATTCACAGCTTGATCATCAATTGCTATCTGCTTATAACGGGCCACAAATTACAGAGATTGTGATTTGTATAGTAATTATGTTTCTAACTGTCTGGATGATTGTACTAACAAAGAAAGTACGTACATTGAAGTTTAAAAACACTGCATCTTCAATTATTAAATGGATGAAAGAAGAAAAACGTGTTGCGAAAGGTGGAAACCTAGCCTAATTGGTAAAAGGTGGAAATATTGCATGCTTCCATCCAGTTCTCTTTCAAGGAACAGATGAAACCAAAGGGGGGTTATGTCGGGTATATTGGAAGGGAAAAAATAAAATGGATGCCTGTAGCCATTTTGTTTTTAAATAGAAAGTCTTTTCTTTTTCAAATTTTCCCTAGTTTTAGAAATGAACAGAGATTTTTTTTTAAATAGTTCACGGCTAGGTGAAATCTAAATTTTTTCTAGAAATACCAGACATGAGGGAACCTTAAAATGTCTTTGTGTGATATAATGCTAAAGCTAAGTGCCAGACATGTCACATTTAAATTTATTGACTTGTCTTAAGTCTTTAAAACAAAAAGATATTTTGTCTTTGGGTATAGGAAAAATAAAAGTTAAAATTTTTGAAATGTATGATTATATTCACTAAATATATTTTTATAATCAAGGTATATTTTATTAGATTTACAGTAGAAAATAGATGCTCCAATTTATATTGTAGAGAGTATAATTGTATATAGATAATTACTGAAGAAGAGATTCTGTGATTTTAACAGAGAAAGGAATTTACTCAGTTTGAGAGGAGTGGAGGTATAAATTTTATTCTGGCAGGATAGACTCAAAGTCTATATTGAAAATAGAAGGTCTTTGTGACTCTGACCTCTTGACATGAGATAAGACATATAAAAATTAAATGGTGGAATTAATTCTGAAGTGCAATACTGCCCTCTAGAGGATAGTAAATATTATATTTAACCACTTCGATGCTGAGGACGCACTGGTATGTGGAGGTCCTGCGCTGAGCGCGTCCTCCCATTGGGGTCAGCGTTCGGCCGGGTTCCGGCCGATCGCTGGCCCCTCCGGTGCGGGCTGACATCCTGGATGTCAGCCCGGCATCCGGAACAGCAGCCGCCGGAATTTGGTGTCATCGCGATGACACCAAATTCAGGCGCCCCCCCCCGCATGTGCGGAGGAGGCGCCTGAAAGGGAGGGGGGAGGTCCTTCGGACCTCTCTCCCTCCCGATCGGCGGCTCTGCGGGGGTTAACCCAGGCATCATTTGGAAGGGCACAGCCTGCCCTTCCAAATGATGCCTGGCATTAACCCCTGGGGAGCTGGATCGCGAATCGGCGCTGAAAAGCGCCGGTTCGCGATCCTTTCCCAGAGCTGGCCGACATCTTGGATGTCGGCCAAGCCTCCGGGAACTCCCCCTGAGGACTGGCGTCATCGTGCGTAGCACGATGACGCCAGTCCTAGAGTTAACCCTTAACTGCCACCAACGGTGGAGATAGGGAGTTCATTGGAACTCCCTATCTCCCGATCCGTGGCAGTTAGGGGTTAAATTTTGGTATGGTTGGATCGGCCAGAGCATGGCCGTTCCAACGATACCAGACATGAAAGTGAAAAAAGTTGTAAAAAAAAAAAAATGAAAAATAAAAATAAAAAAAAAAAAAAAAAAAAAATTATAAAAAAAAAAAAATACTTTTTTTTTATTTTTTTTGGTTTGTTAGTGTAGCAATATTGTTCCCATTTCAATTATAATGTGAACAATGATGCTGCACTAACGATTTTTGTATGCGGTGCGTTTGTTAAAAATAGTGTAATTTTCCCCAAAAAAAAATGTAACGAGACCCCATCTCTAATTTTTTTAACAAGCGCACCCCATACAAAATATAACCGCAATTGCTCGCATGTTAAAATGTGAAAAAAAACACTTCACACATTGTAAATTATTGAAAATACATATTTTATTGCATTTTTTGTTATAATATACAGACATGACATAACGTATACATATAATAATGACATATTATGAATCTACCGAGTCTGACGGAAAGAACGATATATAATATGTCTGGGTCATATACTAAAATAAGCCTTAAAAACACGTTTAAACATGATGCGCAAAACAGGTAAAAATGACCTCAGCACAGGGGCGGGAAAAGCCTCAGCAGCGAAAGGGTTAATATAATGAATAGATTGCCAGTGACGTCAAATTGACTATAATTGGAGATACGACAATGCAGTCAGCCCATTCCAGGACATGAGGCATTCAGAGACTTACACACAAGGCTAGCAGACCATCCCAGGACGATGCACTCAAGATTTCAAACCAAATCTCTAACTCACATGCATTGATTATCTGATATTGATAATTTTCACATATTCCAAAAACAATATTACATAAAGAATATTCCAAGGCTGTAACTCATAAAATCCAGATTGGAGGTAATGTATGAAAGCTATTTTTATTAAGATTAAATATATTATATATATTTGGAGTATTTCTTGCAACAGATAGATCTAAAATCTTCAAAATATTTCTATATCTGCAGATAGAGATATGAAGAAGAATTCGATATAAGGATTTATCCTAAAGAAACTGTTGTAAAGATTGATATACCAATATATATATCGAATTTGGAAATTACTGTGATTGAAATTAATAAGCAGGGAATTATATAACTACAATATAAAAAGTAGAAGATCAGAAGCTTAATTCTCGATATTAGGGGAGGATTCACTAAATAAGTTTTTATTACTTATCATTCTAAAAATAGAATAAGTGATAGCTCATCTTTTGTTGATCCAAGTAGCATAGAGAGATACATATATCTCTACAAGATCTAGTTTGTTAAACATTGGTTTAATGGGAAATACATGTTTCGTTAAGCAGAAATGTTTATTAACCATTCGTGTATTAGTTTCTAACTGATAAGGTGAATGATATTAATCATATATGCAGTTACTAACAGGTGATACATATATTGTGAAGCTAGTTTATATGTGCTGATGGATTTTGTGGTTTATAAATAGGGATGAGCCGAACACTCCCCGAGTTCGGTTCGAGCCCGAACCCGAACTTCCCATTTGTTCGGGTCCGAACTCGAACCCGAACTCGAACCCAATGCAAGTCAATGGGGCTGAAAATTCGTTTTTTAGAGTGCCCTCCAAGAGGGCATATATGCTACATATTTGCCATAAAAGGTGTATGGGGGTCCGGGTAGTGCCTGGGGGACAGGAAACAAGAACAAAAAGTTTAAAAAAAAACGTTTTTAAAGGGACAGTGAGTTTTCCATGAAATAAGGGTTAAAAATAAAAACCAAAAATTCCTTCAAATGTCGTGCCTAGGAGGTCCCCATAACCTGCCCGTGAAGTGGCGGATTTCTAGGATGTGTAGAAACACTTAAAAACAAACAAATGACGTTTCATATGACGGTAAATGCTTTTCCTTTAATCTATCCATAAACAACTGCTTGGGGCGGCAGTCTGTATGAAAAGAGGAGACATTTTCGTACACGCATAAAAAGTTTACAGATTTTTTTGGCTAAATTATTGTGAAATATATGCAGGCTTTGGATGAAAGTAACAATAGGTGCTTTAAAATTGGTCCTTTAGCGTCCCCAACAGTGCCGTCACACTGTAACCCCTCTGAGGATATGAATCTGATACAGGCGTCAGTGGCAGTGAACCCAAATATTGTGCTTTTGGTGCCAGGCCTGCAAGTACTATCATACAGTAACCCCTCTGTGGTATTGTGGAAGAATGCAGGGTGACCATGTGGTCCTATATTGAAAAGATATGATTCTGTTCAAGGCGTCAGTGCACCCAGATATTCTGCCTATGGTGCAAGACTGCCAGGCCAGCAAGTATCATCATACAGTAACCCCTCTGTGGTATTGTGGAAGAATGCAGGGGTGGACCTTGCGGTCCTATATTAAAAAGTTTTTGATCTGGTAATGGGCGTCAGTGCACCCAGATATTGTGCCTTTAATGCCAGGCCAGCAAGTATCATCATACAGTAACCCCTCTGTGGTATTGTGGAAGAATGCAGGGGTGGACCATGTGGTCCTATATTGAAAAGTTTTTGATCTGGTAATGGGCGTTTAGTGCACCCAGATATTGTGCCTTTAATGCCAGGTCAGCAAGTATCATCATACAGTAACCCCTCTGTGGTATTGTGGAATAATGCAGGGGTGGACCTTGCGGTCCTATATTGAAAAGATATGATTCTGGTCAAGGCGTCAGTGCACCCAGATATTCTGCCTTTGGTGCAAGACTGCCAGGCCAGCAAGTATCATCATAACCCCTCTGTGGTATTGTGGAAGAGTGCAGGGGTGGACCCTGCTGTTCAAAAAATTTAAATGATATAAATCTAGCACAGGCGTCAGTGCAGCTAAATATTGTGCCTTTCATGGCAGCAAGTGCATTCACACAGTAACCCTTTTGTGGTATTGTGGAAGAGTTCAGTGATGGAGGTTTTGTGCATGCAGAGGATATACCCGATCTATTCCGTTACTTCGGCATCAGGGGATTGATAGCTGCTGATCCAGGACTGATTCATTTTTATAAATGTCAGCCGGTCTACAGAGTCGGTGGACAGACGCACTCTTTTGTCTGTGACAATACCTCCAGCGGCACTGAACGTCCTTTTGGAAAGCACGCTAGATGAAGGGCAACCTAGTAGCTGCATAGCATATTGGCTAAGTTCTGGCCAGTGATCCAATCTCAACACCCAGTAAGCCAGTGGATCATCTGCTGGAAACGTATCCAGGTCTGCCCTTGCCCCCAGGTAGTCCTGCACCATATGGTGAAGACGCTGGCAATGGGTGCCTACATTTGACATCCCTGGGCGTCGAGGACTAAAAAAATTTTAAAAAAGCATCAGTCAAGCGGCCCTGGCCTTCACCACTATTCCTCTGATCACCCGCAGCCTCAGAAGCACGTGTGTCAGCACTTGGTAATCTACCAGTGCCTGGAAAGGTGTTACACAAGTGTCGCTTTAGAGCGTCCTCAAGTTTTTTCATCCTGTGCTCTCTCTGTGCGGGCAGGATGAGCTCTGCAACTTTCCCCTTGTATCGTGGATCAAGAAGGGTTGCCAACCAGTAATGATCCCTCTCCTTGATAGCACGAATCCTGGGGTCCTTTAGCAGGCTTTGCATCATTAGGGAGCCCATGCAGCGTAGGTTGGAGGTGGCATTAGCTGCCGAGACATCCTGGTCAATGAGGATGACCGTATTGTGCACTTCCTCCTCCCAGCCACGCACTAGCCCTTCTGTTTCTGGGCACACAAAACCCTCCCTTGAGGAATCCCTACCTTCAATGCCCCCACTACTTAAATATTCCTCCTCCTCCTCCTCCTGTCTGATCTGAGGAGGACCTGCTGGAATGCTGTCTGCGGAAAGACTGGGGCCTTGAGAGCTAGGGAAGGCCTCCTCTTCCTCCCGCTGCTCTGCCTCTAGAGCCACATCTATAATTCCCCGCAGAGTGTGCTCCAGCAGGAACACTAAAGGAATTGTGTCACTGATGCATGCACTGTCCCTGCTCACCATCCTCGTTGCCTCCTCAAATGGTGACAGTACAGTGCATGCATCCTTGATCATCAGCCACTGCGGGGGGGGGAAACAAGTTAACCTGAACCTGTCCTTGTGCCATACTCACACAGGTACTCGTTGATGGCCCTCTGCTGCTTGTGCAGACGCTGCAGCATTGCTAATGTCGAGTTCCACCTGGTGGGCATGTCACAGTTCAGGCGGTTTATGGGAAGGTGGAACTCTCTTTGAATTTCTGCCAGGTGAACGCTTGCTGGGAATGACCGTCTGAAGTGGCTGCAGACTTTTCTGGCCTGGATGAGAAGCTCTGGCAGCCCTGGGTACTTGGTTAGGAAACGCTGTACCACCAGATTTAGGACGTGTGCTAGGCATGGTACATGCGTCAATTTACCCTTGCGTAGGGTGGAGAGAAGGTTGCTGCCATTATCATTCCCAGCTCAAGCTGGCGTGGTGTTAACCATCTCTGCACCTGCCCCTGCAGAGCTGACAAAATTTCTGACCCGGTGTGGCTCCTGTCCCCTAAACAAACCAGCTCAAGCACAGTATGGCATCTTTTTGCGTGAGCCATTGCGTAGACCCTGTCAGGCGTGGGTTTAACTGCCACTTCGCCAGAGACAGAGAAGGTGGAGGAGGAGGAAGAGGTGGTGGTGGTGGAGCAGACAGACCTCATACAAGCAGCTTTCTGGAGGCGTGGTGGATGAACAAGCTCCAGCACAGAGCCCCGTCTTGGATCCCTCCCAGCTGCAATCAGAGTTACCCAGTGTGCCGTGAAGGAAATGTAACGACCCTGTCCATGCTTGCTGGACCACATGTCTAAAGTCACATGCACCTTGCTGCTGACTGCCTTTGCCAATGACGCGATAACATTGTCTTCCACGTGCTGGTATAGTGCTGGAATCGCCTTGCAAGAAAAGTAATGGCGTTTTGGAACCTGCCACTGTGGTACAGCACATTCAGCAAATTCACGGAAGGGAGCAGAGTCCACCAGCTGGAAAGGCAGCAGCTGCAATGCGAGTAATTTTGCTAAGCTGGCATTTAGACGCTGTGCTTGGGGATGGTTGGGACTATATTTTTTCTTTCGCTGCAGCAGCTGCGGCAACGTAATCTGACTACGTAAATCTTCAACTACTGGGATGATGTCACATTGTGAGGAAGGACCTGGTACATCCATTACTGTAGCATCATCCCTGTCGGTGGAGGTTGTAGGCAATGACATGGCAGGACATACAGTGGGGGTAGAGACAGATGAGGAGGAGGAGGACCTACGCAAAGTTTTGCACCAACGGGATGTGTGGCACTTATTCATATGTCGCCTCAAGCACGTGGTACCCAAGTGTCCGGTATCTTTCCCACGCTTAAGCCTCATCTGACATAGATTACAAATAGCAACGCTGCGCTCTACTGCACATTTCTTAAAGAACTCCCAGACAACAGAGTTCCTGCATGTGTTCTTTGAGACAACAGCACTCTGCACCGGAGCAGCTCTGACATGTGATGCCTTGGACTGGCTAGTGCTACAGTTGGTCACAGAGGATGTTGTGCCTCGTGTTTGCTGTGCCTCCTCCTCCCCCTCACTTAATTCCTCTGTTCGATCTGACACCCAGGTGGAGTCAGTGACCTCATCATCATTGTCATCATCACCCCCTATCTCCTCATCACTGGAGCCAACTTGGCAGTATGCTGCAGCTGCTGGGGCAACATGAGTGCCAGTTATTTGTGTGTCATCACTGGCACCCCCTTCCTCTAGGTTGATTATACTCCCTTCCTCAACCTCAGAGATTGAATCAGAGCACTGTACTTGCTGCGCATCCTCAAGCAGCATCTCACTCTCATTGTAGTCAAACAATTCAGCTGACTCCTCCGTGTGTGATAGCGAGGCTACAGCAGGAGTAGCTGTGAACATGGAGGCTGCATTAGATGCTTTGGCAGCTGAGGTGGACTGTAAAGCACTAGAAGCCTGGCTGGCAGAGGACTCGGAGGATGAGGATGGCCTGGTTAGCCAATCCACCAAGTCCTCTGTATGTTGCTGCTGCTTAAGACGGCCAGCACTAGTTAGAAAGGACAAGCATGCCCCTGCAGAGGATGCACCACGTCCACCACGACCAGAGGCACAGCCTCCCGACACAGGGGCTGCTTGCCCTCTTATCTGTGTCTGGGAGCTTCTGCCTGTCCTTTTTGTTCTTTCAGACATGGTGAGTGATATATAGATTAATATATACAGAACTTTGATTCAACTCTGGATAAAGATTTAAAGAACTCTGGTATAACTCAGTGAGACACACTGATAGCTGGCAGCCAGTGACAAGAGACAGATCACCTCAATTCCCAAATGTTTTGTAGAAATTTGTGACTCCCAAAATACTTGCTGGCAGTGACAAGAGACAGATCACCTCAATTCACAAATGTTTTGTAGAAATTAGTGAGCCCCGAAATACAGCGTGGTACTGGATGTGTGACGAGACACAGATCACCTCAATTCACAAATGTTTTGTAGAAATTAGTGAGCCCCAAAATACTGCGTGGTACTGGATGTGTGACGAGACACAGATCACCTCAATTCACAAATGTTTTGTAGAAATTAGTGAGCCCCAAAATACTGCGTGGTACTGGATGTGTGACGAGACACAGATCACCTCAATTCCCAAATGTTTTGTAGAAATCTGTGACCCCCAAAATACTTGCTGGCAGTGACAAGAGACAGATCACCTCAATTCACAAATGTTTTAAAGAAATTAGTGAGCCCCAAAATACAGCGTGGTACTGGATGTGTGACGAGACACAGATCACCTCAATTCCCAAATGTTTTGTAGAAATTAGTGAGCCCCAAAATAATGCGTGGTACTGGTTGTGTGACAAGAGACAGATCACCTCAATTCACAAATATTTTGTAGAAATTAGTGAGCCCCGAAATACAGCGTGGTACTGGATGTGTGACGAGACACAGATCACCTCAATTCACAAATGTTTTGTAGAAATTAGTGAGCCCCAAAATACTGCGTGGTACTGGATGTGTGACGAGACACAGATCACCTCAATTCCCAAATGTTTTGTAGAAATTTGTAACCCCCAAAATACTTGCTGGCAGTGACAAGAGACAGATCACCTCAATTCACAAATGTTTTAAAGAAAGTTGTAAACCCCCAAAAAACTTGCTGGCACAGTGACAAGACACACATCACCTAAATTCCCTGATATTTGGTAGAAATGAGACCCAAAAAGACTTGCTGGCACAGTGACAAGACCCAGAAGATCACCTCAATTCACAAATGTTTTAAAGAAATTAGTGAGCCCCAAAATACTGCGTGTACTGGATGTGTGACGAGACACAGATCACCTCAATTCACAAATGTTTTGTAGAAATTAGTGAGCCCCAAAATACTGCGTGGTACTGGATGTGTGACGAGACACAGATCACCTCAATTCCCAAATGTTTTGTAGAAATCTGTGACCCCCAAAATACTTGCTGGCAGTGACAAGAGACAGATCACCTCAATTCACAAATGTTTTAAAGAAATTAGTGAGCCCCAAAATACAGCGTGGTACTGGATGTGTGACGAGACACAGATCACCTCAATTCCCAAATGTTTTGTAGAAATTAGTGAGCCCCAAAATAATGCGTGGTACTGGTTGTGTGACAAGAGACAGATCACCTCAATTCACAAATATTTTGTAGAAATTAGTGAGCCCCGAAATACAGCGTGGTACTGGATGTGTGACGAGACACAGATCACCTCAATTCACAAATGTTTTGTAGAAATTAGTGAGCCCCAAAATACTGCGTGGTACTGGATGTGTGACGAGACACAGATCACCTCAATTCCCAAATGTTTTGTAGAAATTTGTAACCCCCAAAATACTTGCTGGCAGTGACAAGAGACAGATCACCTCAATTCACAAATGTTTTAAAGAAAGTTGTAAACCCCCAAAAAACTTGCTGGCACAGTGACAAGACACACATCACCTAAATTCCCTGATATTTGGTAGAAATGAGACCCAAAAAGACTTGCTGGCACAGTGACAAGACCCAGAAGATCACCTCAATTCACAAATGTTTTAAAGAAATTAGTGAGCCCCAAAATACTGCGTGGTACTGGATGTGTGACGAGACACAGATCACCTCAATTCCCAAATGTTTTTTAGAAATTTGTGACCCCCCAAAATACTTGCTGGCAGTGACAAGACACAGATCACCTCAATTCCCAAATGTTTTGTAGAAATTTGTGTCCCCCAAAATACTGTGTGGTACTGGTTGTGTGACAAGACACAGATCACCTCAATTCACAAATGTTTTAAAGAAATTAGTGAGCCCCAAAAAGATTTGCTGGCACAGTGACAAGACCCAGAAGATCACCTCAATTCACAAATGTTTTAAAGAAAGTTGTAAACCCCAAAAAAACTTGCTGGCACAGTGACAAGACACACATCACCTAAATTCCCTGATATTTGGTAGAAATGAGACCCAAAAAGACTTGCTGGTACAGTGAAAAGACCCAGAAGATCACCTCAATTCACAAATGTTTTAAAGAAAGTTGTAAACCCCAAAAAAACTTGCTGGCACAGTGACAAGACACACATCACCTAAATTCCCTGATATTTGGTAGAAATGAGACCCCCCAGTAGCATGGCAGACCGGCAGTAACAAAACACAACTATCTCCTTTGAAATCTCCTCTGAAATGCGTGCAGAATCGGCGCGTGGAAACGTTATATAGTGTGCTGCGGGACTTAGCTCTGTGAGCCCATGATTGGGCAAAATTTGCCCAATCAGGACTCTGAGCGGTGATTGGCATAGTGTTGAACCAGTCTTGCACCAGACCTGTGGTCAGGTGCAAGGCTGTAGCCAATTACGAGCTTCAGGCCAGTGGGAAAATGCATTGTGGTCCATTGTGGTCGAACATGCGGCGAACACCCGGAAATGTTCGGTGTTCGCGATCTCATCGAACAGGCCAAGTTCGGGTCGAACCCCGAACCGTCCGAACCCGAACCACTCATCCCTATTTATAAATTTTTGTTTATGATATGAGATTTGAAACTTTTTTGTATACGTAATAAATATATATTTTTTTATCCGATTATTGATTAGTGTATTCTTCAAAGCAAAACACAGACAATTAAAAGAATTTAGGAAAATTTCTAGGAAATAATATTTGTGTCTCGTATAAGTTTCTTATTGAATAATAATCCCTGACATATTGGAGGCAGCTGCCAAGATAAATCCAATATGACAGCGTGCAAAATAAAACAATATTAATTTAAAAGACTACCTGAAGTGCATGCCTTCTTGATGAATTATACTTTTCGGAGGCAACTTGCACCAGAGCACTGAACATATTATCCTAGCTGCTGGATGATATATAATTATATATATATAATGAGAGTCACTTTAAACTGGTCGGTACGTGGACTTGGCGTTACGGTTGGGGGATGTGAGACTCTCCCTCGTACGGTCATACCTACCCCTAGTTTCTCTTCCTTCAAATGCTCCCTTAAGACATTCCTATTTAGGGAAGCCTACCATCTGACTCACTGACGCAACCAGTCCATCACTCTCACCTTGCAGTCCATCATTCTCACCTTGCAGTCCATCACTCTCACCTTGCAGTCCTCTCCTCCTATTTCCACCCCCAACCCTTCTAGATTGTGAGTTCCCGTGGGAATAGGGCCCTCGTTTCCTCCTGTATGTTTTTTTTGCAAAATGTTGTTCAATGTATTGCAACCATGTCTATACTGTGCCTATTGTACAGCGCTGCGGAATATGCTGGCGCTTTAAAAATAAAGATTAATAAATAATAATAATACCTGTCCTTAAGCTTTGTCTAAGGACTGGAAAAAGGCACTGCTGGTGGGAAAAAGGGGGTCGGACAAGGGAGTGGCATTAACAGATGTGACCCAGTTGAGGTAGAGAGATCTGTTACAATATACACTATATTGCCAAAAGTATTCGCTCACCCATCCAAATAATCAGAATCAGGTGTTCCAATCACTTCCATGGCCACAGGTGTATAAAATCAAGCACCTAGGCATGCAGACTGTTTTTACAAACATTTGTGAAAGAATGGGTCGCTCTCAGGAGCTCAGTGATTTCCAGCGTGGAACTGTGATAGGATGCCACCTGTGCAACAAATCCAGTCGTGAAATCTCCTCGCTCCTAAATATTCCACAGTCAATTTTCAGCTGTATTATAAGAACGTGGAAGTGTTTGGGAACGACAGCAACTCAGCCACGAAGTGGTAGGCCACGTAAACTGACGGAGCAGGGTCAGCGGATGCTGAGGCGCATAGTGCAAATAGGTCACCAACTTTCTGCAGAGTCAATCGCTACAGACCTCCAAACTTCATGTGGCCTTTAGATTAGCTCAAGAACAGTGCGCAGAGAGCTTCATGGAATGGGTTTCCATGGCCGAGCAGCTGCATCCAAGCCATACATCACCAAGTGCAATGCAAAGCGTCGGATGCAGTGGTGTAAAGCACGCTGCCATTGGAATCTAGAGCAGTGGAGATGCGTTCTCTGGAGTTACGAATCGTGCTTCTCCATCTGGCAATCTAATGGACAAGTCTGGGATTGGCAGTTGCCAGGAGAACGGTACTTGTCTGACTGCATTGTGCCAAGTGTGATGTTTGGTGGAAGAGGGATTATGGTGTGGGGTTGTTTTTCAGGAGTTGGGCTTGGCCCCTTAGTTCCAGTGAAAGGAACTCTGAATGCTTCAGCATACCAAGACATTTTGGACAATTCCATGCTCCCAATTTTGTGGGAACAGTTTGGAGCTGGCCCCTTCCTCTTCCAACATGATCGTGCACCAGTGCACAAAGCAAAGTCCATAAAGACATGGATGACAGAGTCTGGTGTGGATGAACTTGACTGGACTGCACAGAGTCCTGACCTCAAACCGATAGAACACCTTTGGGATGAATTAGAGCAGATACTGAGAGCCAGGCCTTCTCGTCCAACATCAGTGTGTGACCTCACAAATACGCTTCTGGAAGAATGGTCAAAAATTCCCATAAACACACTCCTAAACCTTGTGGACCGCCTTCCCAGAAGAGTTGAAGCTGTTATAGCTGCAAAGGGTGGACCAACGTCATATTGAACCCTATGGATTAGGAATGGGATGTCACTTAAATTCATATGCGAGTCAAGGCAGGTGAGCGAATACTTTTGCCAATATAGTGTATGTAATTTGTTTTCTTATTTTTTTTCTTTTTCTTCTATGTAGTTGCAGGCCATTTGGCTAGAATTTAAATACCCATCAAATGAACTTAAACTTTTGTATTAAGAGTTCCTTCTAAAAGTTTGTAATGATTTTCTTCTGTGTGATTTACCTGTATTATAAAGAACAGCAACATATAGGCATATAGGATCTAGGTGTGGTGACTGAAGGAATGAAAATTGCTAAGTCTCATACTTTATAGATAAGTTTATCAAAAGATTTCGTATCATTACGCACAAAAAATAGAAACTTGGCATTACTGTTTAATATATCCCTGAAGTATTGTGCACGTTACTACCATATGTCTAAAAGTAAAAAAGTTAGCCAATCAGTTATAGCTGTTTCATTTTGTGCTTTGATGAGAACTGAGAAAGGAGATCTTGGACTTACAAATGACCCGATGGGATTCTAGTTAACAAACTAAAACAATCTTTCATCGCCTGCTTTCACCTTCTTTACCCCTCCCATCCACTCACTACATCCACACACATTCACATTACTGATAATTTTAGCATTAAGCACCAAGTAAAACAGGCTTTGGCAGGCAAAAAATATATATTATGATTTTGAACCAAGAACCTCAAATAAAGCTGCCAATTAAGTCTGAAATACAAATGTATAATAATTTATAATAAATGTGAATTAAACTAATGAAATTGCAATACATGTGTGATTTGATTGGTATGATGTTGAATTTAAAAAAAAAATATGCATTTAATATGTGTAGATTTCCTTGTCTGCTTTACTATTGGGAATTATATCTTAAAAATGCTTCTTGATGGTTTTGCCAATTGGGTCTTGTTCATAAAGCAACCGGGTGAGCCAGCAACCCATATCCCATTGAGTTCTGGTACTTGTAGTTCTAGTCTGTTTTTCCATTTAACAAAAGTAAATTTCAGGACACACTGGAATAGTGTGAGCTCAGCTTTTTTTTTCATCCTCTTTTTGACCTAGAGCCATTTGGCCAAGTATTTAATCTATTAAAAGACTTCATGTTCCCATTTATGAAGGTTGATATTTTTTTTTTCACTGTATCTTATTGAGTTTAAGTTATTATATTATAAATTGCAATCTTTGAGCTTGGATTCCAATATTGTTGAATGGATTAGGCAGTGGCTGAGTGACAGGCAACAGAGGGTTGTGGTAAATGGAGTTTATTCGGCGCAAGGTCTTGTTACCAGTGGGGTACCTCAGGGGTCAGTACTTGGACCCATTCTATTTAATATTTTTATTAGTGATATTGCAGAAGGTATTAATGGAAAAGTATGTCTTTTTGCTGATGACACAAAGATTTGCAACAGGGTTGACGTTCCTGGAGGGATCAGCCAAATGACGAATGATTTAGCTAAACTAAAAAAATGGTTGGAGTTGTGGCAATTGAGTTTTAATGTGGATAAGTGCAAGATAATGCACCTGGGACGTAAAAACCCAAGGGCTGAATATAGAATATTTGATACAGTCCTAACCTCAACATCTGAGGAAAGGGATTTAGGGGTTATTATTTCAGAGGATCTAAGGGTAAGTAGTCAATGTAATAGAGCAGCAGGAAATGCTGGCAGAATACTTGGTTGTGTAGGGAGAGGTATTAGCAGTAGGAAAAGGGAAGTGCTCATGCCACTGTACAGAGCACTGGTGAGACCTCACTTGGAGTACTGTGTGCAGTACTGGAGACCATATCTCCAGAAGGATATAGACATCTTAGAGAGAGTTCAGAGAAGGGCTACTAAAATGGTGTACGGCTTGAAGGAGAAAAGTTACCAGGAAAGGCTTAATGATCTTAATATGTACAGCTTGGAAAAAAGACGAGACAGAGGAGATATGATAGAAACATTTAAATACGTAAAGGGAATCCACAAGGTAGAGGAAGGGAGTATATTTAAAAGGAAACAAAATAGCAAAACAAGAGGACATAGTCTTAGATTAGAGGGGCAAAGGTTTAAAAGTAATATCAGGAAGCATTATTTTACTGAGAGGGTGGTGGATACATGGAACAGTCTTTCAGTAGAAGTGGTAGAGGCCAAAACAGTAATTGAATTTAAGCAAGCATGGGATAGGCATAAGGCTATCCTAAACAAAAGATAAATCCAGGTAAAGTATCCATGTAATTGGGCAGACTAGATGGGCCGAAAGGTTCTTATCTGCCGACATTTTTCTATGTTTCTATATTTCCATGATTGGATGCAACGTGAAAAAGGCACAGAACAATGAAAAATTTCAAATTGAGATGAATTTGCACTGCGAATGTAGTAGCGATTTATTGAACAATAATCCAATTAAAAATCTCACCCTAAGATCCAAAATTGAAACCCAGGACTCCAATAACCCATTCTTTTGTTTCTTAATATTCACCTTTTATAGGGCCACATTACGGTCCTAGCGTTAAAACACGGGCGCAAGGGAGGAAAAACTGCGCCTGCAGTTTTCCCCCCTGTGCCTGCGTTTTAACGCTAGATTACAATGCAGGTGCAAAAAATGCTGCCTGCATTGTTACCGTGTGCTACGGGACCGAATGCTGTCATGGTTTCCGGATCCCACCACGCAGCCCTTAAAGCCCAACACTCCACAGAGCCAAAAAGCTACCAACAGAGTAGCCGTAGAACAATCCCTAACTGTCTGGTCCTTAAAAATTGGCCAGGTGTAAGTATACTAGCTAGACAGAAAAGGGTTAAACAAAGAATGTCGTAATACAAAACCAGGTCAGCAACACGGTGGTAGTCAGACGAGCCAGAATCAGGAACACAGAGTATAGAATAGTCAAATGGAATAGCCAGGTCGATATCAGTGCAGTAGCGTAGTACAAGGAAAATAGTCTAGGGCAACGGAAGGTAGAATGGTCGGAAAACAAGCAGAGGTCAATAACAGGTTAAATCATGAAAGAATTCAAGTACAGGGAGCTCAGGTATGGATAACCACGATCTGGCACTGCTTAGAAGGAACTGTGGGTTTTTAAAGACCTTCACCAGACCGCGCCCCCCTCTCAAGCCGCGCCTCATGCAGCCATCTCCCTGCCTGTCTCAATTTAAACCGGGTGTTGGTCAGCGAGCAGCATCAGACATGCTACCTTCAAGCACACTGGAGAGGCTGGAAGCCCCCAACGTTACAAATGCTCAGCGCTGCCGCGAGCATCCACTCGATGGAGTCCATAGGACTCCATTGAGTTTCCCCCTGCCGGTCACATGACCAGACGGATATCGCCTTGCAAGATCCGGCAGGTCGTCGTAATGATTCGCACTGAGAGACTGGGGTGACTTTCCCCCCAGTCTTTCCCTGCTCCCGCCGGACGGAGGAGGCGGTCCTCGCCGCGGGACAGGAGGTGAGTATCTGACTTGTTTTTTATTTTTTTGGATGGTGTTAACGGATTCTGCTTCTGCAGAATCTGTTAACACCAAGGCCTGGCTCTGGTTAACTTTGCGCTGACCAGAGTCTGATGTTAATCAGGGCTGGGACTTTGTAATCCTAACGCTGATTAACACTTTGCGCTCCCCATGTTAAGTATAGGGAGCGCAAAGTACAGTAACCTCGTGCTGAAAAGCACATGGTACGAAACACAAACAGATTACTTAACCCGTTTGCGTTTGGATCGTAATATGCGGAAGAGACCGCAGCTAACGTTAATGCTCACGCAAGTGAGCGTTAACATTAGCATCAAGAATGTAATGTGGCCCATAATGTTTTAGTCGATGTGACCTTTCTCAAACCATATTCACAAAGAAATAAAGTCCAGATTTATAAAGACTTAAAACACGCATAACTGCACTTTGGATTACTAGCTCTACTCAGCCGGTGCTCAACCGGTGCCAGATCTTACATATAGACAGGTTACCCAGTGAAGCAGAGTCCCCCACAACCAACAGTCAGACACACCTTGTTGAGGTAGGACATATGGAAGAGGAATCTTTTAAAAGGAGGAGGGGATTCTGCAAGATTTAATTTTTCATTGTATTACACTTTCTGCTAGCGTAACAGTTATGTTTCCGTTAGCCTTGAATAGTAAAATCATTTGTTTTAGATGTTAATATATTTTAGATGGTATGATCAATCATGCTGAAACAGCAATTCTTTTCCAGATTTTAATTGTCCTCATTCTGGGTGCTTTGCATGAGATACTTGAGGGGCTATTTAAAGAGAGCTGAACTTGCCACCGAATTGCACCGACCAGTGAATTTCCCTGAACAGTGCAGTATCGGAACCATTCAGCTATTTGAAAAGCTGACAATTTGCCAAATATAGGCGAATTACCAGCAAAATATGATGGAATTTGGCAGCAGTGAAATTCCCCATAGATAAGCAATCTATTCAGAGAACGCCGAACAGCACCAAAAAGTTGGCGTAATGCCCAGATTTCCAGTGGTTTCATTCAACAGGTTTAAATAGGCAAATCCCATAGCTTTCAATGCAAAAAAAATTCCTTGTTTTTAATAATTTTTTATTCAACGGTTTATTCTTTTCATTTGCAGCAAAAAGTCTTTTTATTAATTTATTTTTTAGAATTTTTTAGGCATTTTTCTGGATTTTTTCAGCAAAATTTGATTTTGATTTTTTTATAAACGGCTTTTTTTATTATGCGACAGGCCTTTCTATTGTTATTTATAGGACTTTATATTTTATTTACATGTATTTTCATGCATTATTTCTGTTTAACACACCTTTTAAAAATTGCAGTTTTTTTTTACCCCGTACGGCAGCTGGTCGGCTTTTCTCAGCGGCGTCGGCAGCTGGTTGGCTCTGATCTGAGGAGTACGGTAGTCTGTTCAGTGGATCGTCAGCTGCATTCGGCGGTTTGAGGCTGCGTTCGTCAGTTTATCGAATGCGTTCAGTGGTTTTCTGGCGTTTTTTGGATGCATTAGGTGGGTTTTCAGCGGTTTACCGGACGCGTTTGGCGGTTTGCGGCTGTGGGTTTATCGGCGGCATTCAGTGGATCGATTCGACGCACCAAGGGGACCCTGTGGTGAATGCTGAAATCACTGCAGGGCTGGTGAATTGAGCTCCCCGAATAAAAGGGCACCGAAATTTCAGTGAAATTTGGTGTCATCCTAAATCACATATCATTTGACATAACCTATGACCTGTCAACCTATCATCTGCGACATCACTATTGAACTGACAAAACTCATGAAATCAGCTAAAATATCAGTGGAATTATAGAGGCGAAAAAAGATTATGGTATCTCAGATTACATAGTGCCTGATATTATTGACATATTATTCACATATGATGTATTGTATTCAGTGGCACCAGTTACAATTACAAGTATTTATAAAACGCTAACAAGTTCCGTAGCGCTGTACAATGGGTGAGACAAAATAACAAATATACATACAAGTTAAAGACACAGAAGAGCAGGAGAGATGACCCTACATGAGAGCTTACAATCAAAGAGGAGAGGGGTGGCACATTAGGTGAGGCTAAATAGAGGACCTGAAACAGCGGGGTGCATGTGGGCTGTGTGGGTAGATGGCATAAGAATGTTGTACAACGAGGAATCATGGAGTGAGCTGATAGGCTTCTCTGAAGTATTGAGTTTTCAGAGACTTCTTGAAGGACTGGAGTGACGGGGAGAGTCTAATGTTGCGGTGGAGGGAGATTCATAGAAAGGGGACAGCTCGGGAGACATCCTGAAGGTGGGAGTTGGGGGTGCAGGTACGTGGAGCTGATAGCATCAGATCATAGGCAGAGCGACGTGGTCGGGACAGGATGTACCTGCTAATAAGGGAGAAGATGTAGGCAGGGGCATGGAGAGCTTTGTATGTGAGCACCAGTATTTTGAAATGGATTCTAAAGGAAACTGTGAGCCAGTGCAAGAGGTGCGTAAGATGAAGTGGATGACACTAGCAAAGGCATTCATAACAGACTGCAAATGGAGAATCTGGGACCTCTTAGGTCCAGAGAGAAGGAGGTTACAGTAGTCAAGGCGGGAGATAATAAGAGCTTCCATGAGCCTTTTAGTAGAGTCCTGATTAAGACAACCACTAGTGACATCACTATACAAAGATCCCATACAAACAATATCACAAAGAAAGAGCCGCACTTACAAGATAGGGCAGACTTCAGCTAAACAAAACAAGTATTATATGAAGCAGCCTATTCCTCCCCATGTAACAAAAAAACTGATTTGACAGCCATAGTATAGGTGTGACTTTTTTGTGCTTGAATTGAGAACAGGTCTAGAAGCAGTGGAACAAAGCTGATTCTCTCCCCCACACATATCAGATGATGAGTTTTTCATTTTAATATGGGTGGATCTTGGTTATAGGATGTAAGGGGACTGATCTGGAGATGTAAAGGTGTTGGTCTGTGAGGTAAGTTGGCTGATCTGGAGTGTAATGGAGCTGAACTTTGTGTAAGGGGCAAATACAGTGTGTATTGGGGCTGATCTGAGCTATGGAGGGTAATGGGGCAGATCTGGCATATAAAAGGGCTGATCTAGAAATATTACTGAAACTTGTTGAGTAAATGGGGCAGTACTGAGGTTCAGAGTACACTGGGCTGATCTTTAATTTACGGGGCATATCCTGGGTATGGGCTGTAAGTGCTCTGGGGATGTAAGAGAGCAGATCTGATGTGTAAGGGTGGGGAAGATCTGGCTGATCTGGACTGTGATCTGTAATCTGTAATCTGAGGAATGAGTTTTTAGGGGTTGGTCTGGGGTCTATTGTGCATATTCTGCCTTTAAATGGCCATACCTATTTTTAGTCTTAGTCTGGCCCTGAAGGAAGATATATGTGAGTCAAATTACTGCTTAATGGTCAATGAATCATGTTAAAATATTTAAACTTTTTTCAGCTTGGAAGCATATATATAGCATGCAAAGTATGACCATGTTCACTGCAACAAACGTGACAAAAAAAATTGGACCATCTGTACTAATATGGCACAAAACCCAAGAAAAAATTATATTAAGAGGAAACTAAATGTGAGATTAAAACAGTAAGGATATTTTAATAAAATTTAAAATAACCAATTTGTCTTATTATTGTTTCTCGTGAAAAGGCATTGAATTTCTTTCAGTAAAATAATTGACCTCATATAAGCAGAGTCCAAGAAGTCTCCAATTTCTCAGCAATCTTTCAATGAAAGTTCACAACATCTGACATTACATGATGTATAGTACCATAAATTAAAATGAGGACATTTTCTGCTTATGCAACTCTGTCCCCGACATTGAGGTTATAAGTATTATTAGCCACCGTGCTCATTTTTCTACCTCACAGTTTGCTGTATTTCAGCTATAAATCCGTGGAGCAATAAATTCACTCACTGAACCATAAAGCAAATCGAAAAATATGTAAACAATACAGATGATGAATGTATGTATTAGAAAAGCGCATTATTATTAAAAAAAATTTTTTAATTCAAATGGGAGGAGAAGGGGAGAATAGTCTTAAGGATAATGAACCAGTTCTGTTATGGGTGGCTTCAGTTAATTTATGGCGATGGCTATAAGGATATGAAGAAAAACTGGTTACTATTATACTGATATGTTTAATTGTTATTTTTGGAAAATGTTCAGTAGTAGATGTTCATAAAGCCGCTGGTTAAAGTAGAATAATGTGAAAACAATATTTGAAAAGACACACTGCTTAAAGTGCAATGCACCCGCTGTCTGTTGTAGAGATTATGGATATTAGGCTTGTGCACCGATTTTTTTTTCGGTTCGATTCGGTTCGATTTTTCGGATTTTTAAACTTTTCGATTCGGCTCGTTTCGGCCGATTTCGGTTTCGATTCGGTTCGACCTGTTTTTCGGGTACATTTTTTTTTCGGAATTTCGACCATTTTTCGTATTTTCGTGTCACTGTGCTCGGTTTTTGTATCGACTTTTCGTTTTTTCGAAAAATTTTCGTTTTTCAGAAAATTTTCGTTTTTACAAAATTTTCGTTTTTCGGAAAATTTTCGTTTTTTCGGAAAATTTTCGTTTTTCGGAAAATCTGTTCTCCTCGTTTGCCACATTTCAAGCCCATTCGAAAAATCCGAAAATATTTCGTTTCGGCTCGGAAAACATTTCGGATCTGAACTTTTCAATCTAAAATTTTTCGGAAATTCGGCCGCATCCGAAAACACGAATCGGGAAATTTCGTGAAAATTCCGAAATTCCGAAACCCGAAATGCACATCCCTAATGGATATGTGTTTTAGAAACATAGAAACATAGAAAAATGTCGGCAGATAAGAACCTTTCGGCCCATCTAGTCTGCCCAATTACATGGATACTTTACCTGGATTTATCTTTTGTTGTAATTTAATTAATCCAGGTAAACTTTTTTATTTTATAACCTCAAGTGGAGTTTTGTAAATTTCTTATTTTAGTTCAAAACTAGGGAAGCACCGATACCGATACTAGTATCAATATCAGTGGCGATTCTGGCATTTGCACCAGTATTTGGTTACTCCTGCAGATGCCCCCAATACCTCAAACCAATACTGGAAGCCAGCACTGGGCTGGCTTGCCGCGCCGGTATTCAAGGGGCTGGAACGGCTGGCAGAATGCTCTAACAGCAGTCTGCCTGGCCTCTCCTGCTGGCAGAATTCCAGCGAACGGCTGGCACCAAAAGTTGTAGCTGCAGGCGCTTGCTGGGACAATGAGCAGTGATCTCGCAAGATCTCGCAAAGTTTGCAAAATCTCTTGAACGCTGCAAGAGCTCATGAGAGTGCGGCTGGAGGACCAGGTGAGCGGCTGCATTACAACCTTTGTTGGCAGTCACTCGCTGAAACGTGCACCGGCGGAGGGGCTGGCAGAATGCAGTTAGAGCCTTCTGCCAGCCGTCCCAGTGTCTGTATCTGATATCCGATGTATATATATATATACACAGTACTGTGCAAAAGTTTTAGGCAGGTGTGAAAATGCTGTAAACAAAGAATGCTTTCAGAAATATAAATAATGATTATTTATAATTGTCACTTTTCAACATGCAAAGTGAGCGAACAAAAGAAAAATCTAAATCAAATCAATATTTGGTGTTACTACCTTTTGCCTTCAAACCAGCATCAATTCTCATAGGTACACTTGCACAAAGTCAGGGATTTTGTAGGATTATAGTCAGGTGTATGATCAACCAATTATACCAAACAGGTGCTAATGATCATCAATGTCACACGTAGGTTGAAACTCAGTCATGAACTGAAACAGAAACAGCTGTGTAGGAGGCTTAAAATTGGATGAGGAACAGCCAAACTCTGCTGCCAAGGTGAGGTTGTGAAAGATTGTTTCATGTCATGGCAAGATTGAGCACAGCAACAAGACACAAGGTAGTTATACTGCACCAACAAGGTCTCTCCCAAAGATTTCAAAGCAGACTGGGGTTTCAAGATGTGCTGTTCAAGCTCTTTCAAAGAAGCACAAAGAAACGGGTAATATCGAGGATCGAAGACGCAGTGGTTGGCCAAGGAAACCAAGTGCAGCAGATGAAAGACACATCAAGCTTATTGCCCTTCGAAATCGGAAGATGTCCAGCAGTGTCATCAGCTCAGAACTGGCAGAAACCAGTGGGTCCCAGGTACACCCATCTACTGCCCGGAGAAGTCTGGCCAGAAGTGGTCTTCATGGAAGAGTTGCAGCCAAAAGTCCATACCTCCGACGTGGGAACAAGGCCAAGCGACTAATGTATGCACGAAAACATAGGAACTGGGGTGCAGAAAAATGGCAGCAGGTGCTCTGGACTGATGAGTGAAAATTTGAAATATTTGGCTGTAGCAGAAGGCAGTTTGTTCATGGAAGGGCTGGAGAGCGGTACAATAATGAGTGTCTGCAGGCAACAGTGAAGCATGGTGGAGGTTCCTTGAACGTTTGGGGCTGCATTTCAGCAGATGGAGTTGGAGATTTGGTCAGGATTAATGGTGTTCTCAATGCTGAGAAATACAGGCAGATACTTATCCATCGCGCAATACCATCAGGGAGGCGTATGATTGGCCCCAAATGTATTCTGCAGCAGAACAACGACCCCAAACATACAGCCAAAGTCATTAAGAACTATCTTTAGCGTAAAGAAGAACAAGAAGTACTGGAAGTGATGGAATGGCCCCCACAGAGCCCTGATCTCAACATTATCGAGTGTGTCTGGGATTACATGAAGAGACAGAAGGCTGTGAGAAAGCCTACATCCACGGAAGATCTGTGCTTAGTTCTCCAAGATGTTTGGAACAACCTACCAGCCGATTTCCTTCAAAAACTGTGTGCGTGTACCTAGAATTGCTGCTGTTTTGAAGGCAAAGGGTGGTCACACCAAATATTGATCTGATTTATGCTATGCCACACCGTGGCTTTCTAGCAGAGATAAGGTTATGCAACAGGAGTGGCTTTGACCAGTTGCATAACCTTATCTCTGCTAGAAAGCCACAGTGTGGCATAACATTGATTTTAGGGTTCTGTGTAATAACAGATCCAGGATGCAAAAAAGTGAGACAGATGTCATTTGCATGTTCTACCCAGAATTCCTTGCTACATATGGGGAATGTGGCACAGGAGCTCTGGGATGCAATTCATCGAATTGCTGTGATGTGCAAGTGACTTCTGCAATAATAAACACACTTATTAGTGTGGAGGCTTTTTATCTCACTTTTTGTCCTCCACCACAACTGTTATGTATTTTGTATATACATATATATATATGAGACAGGCAGCACTCAATATTTACTACGCTTTCACTGTGGGTGCATTTCAAGACAATATGATACAACAAACCAGGAAGAGAGCACACCAAACATCATGTTCAAACAATGCAAAAGAAACAACAACAACAGCAGCTAAATACATATAAACATAGAGATTTTACCAGATTTAACCCTTTGAATGCTTACAAATAATTCTTATCCCCTTCAGAATCACTGCAGTTCTTAACCCTTTCAAGATTTTTAATACTGAGCTCTCTAGAAAAATGGTGGAAATTTAGTTTGCAATGGATGGCCATGGATTGCGTAAGCCTGCCAACAGCGACAATGTATTCCACCCCTGGCAGGTCATGTTATGCCAACCTAATGACTGCTCTTTATGGGATATACTCACTTATTGAGGACCACGTCCTTTCTGAAGCTCCCTGCAGATCAATGTTAAATAAAACCTGTGGGTGGAGCACCTGTGACAGGGCGGGGTGTATATAATATATATATACACACACATGTGTCTGAGGTCTAGTGTTTGTGGGTATACATATATATCTGAGGTCTGCTGTGGGTATATACATAATGGGAGTGTAACTATTGACAGTCAATGATTTAGTATTTTATTTAGAATTGCATTAAAACAAAAAAATTAAGATATGCCAGCTTGCACCATTTTTGCACAGGACATTTTTGGATTACAATGTGCATAGATCTGAACAGTGCGTCGGTTACTATTTTCAGACAATAGTAGCTTTGCTGTGTTTGGAAAGAAGAGGTTAACTGCATGAGAAACTGAAGTGTAAGATTCCACTCCAAGGATCCAAGCAAGCCAATATGAAATGTGGCTTGAAGGTCTGGATTTAATGGGAAAAACAAAAGAGACAAAAGAGTGTTAAACTAATTTAGACAGAGAGCCTGTTAACCATTCCCTGCTCAGGCTAAGAGAGAAAGAGTAGTCATCTCAATTATTTTCCTTACATTCAATCATTTATCAATCCACACTTTCTAGGTGGCTCAGATGCTAATCTTTTGAAAGGGCAAACAAAAATTCCCCACAAAAGCAAACGGCTATAAACAGGTCAAGCTTGCAATTCAGGTGACTGCAAGTAGAACGCTTTTATTTATACATTTGTCTATTTGCTTTTGGGTAATCTTGTCAATTATTGTCTAAAAATTAGCTATACAGAGCTAGATAGGTCTGATTTATTCTGAGTGATATGTTTTGTACCTTTCATTGTATGTTACAATCTACAATATTAATTCCAAAGTTTCTATTTTATTATTTTATTGTTTCTATTTTATTATTGGAAAGGGAAATGGGAGACCAGGTGAGTAGAAGGATAAGGAGCATGCTTTGGCAGAAGAATTGCTCAGTGGCTTGAACCCAGCAAGAAAAAAGTGAAGGCAGTTCTGGCAGAAGTTAGATATCATGGCTCTGAGGGGAAACGAGAGCACGAACATGCTCTGGCAGACATACTCATCAATGGACCAAGGCCCAGAATATTATAAGAAAAGCAACATTTCATTGCCAGCATATCTCATTAGACTTAATTCCCAGTAGAGGGAATAATAATGTAAAAGCATTATATGCTCTATACCTGTTTTATTATTTCTTAAGTCTTTCTTCAAATGTGAGATACGGCAGGATGCCTTACAGAAATAAAAAGTGCAAAGATCACAAACATATATAAGAAGATTTCAGTTTCATTTTTGTATATGTTTAATTCACTTATATTCACCTAATTCCACCTGTTGAAAACTGTATGATTTATTAAGCAGTACACATGTGCAACGCCAGAAATGTTGCTTTAATATCATACTTGGAAATTTCTGAATCCAAATATTTTGGATTCGTAAATAGTTTGGATTTGGAAATTTCCTATTCAGAATGAGTTGAATATAATCAGACTGATCTAATATCAGATGTGTTTGGAAAATTTTGAAAATTCAGAGGCACACATATATTTATACTTATTCCCCCTTCATACTTCCCTCAGTACCAGGTCTGGACTGGGACAAAAAAAATCAGCCCTGGACTTCATCCAGACCAGCACAGTTTAATTATGCAAACACACACAAAAATATTATATAAACCAACCGGATCACTCAACCAAACGCTCTACAGATACTAGAGTTGCTGCAGAGAAATTGGGTAAAGCAATGCAGGGGCACTGAGGTTGAGTGCGCACCATGTCTTAAGTTGAAGTGGATGTGCAGCGGGCAGGGCAGGAATGGCCTACCAGGATACCGGGAGGAGTCCCAATAGGCTGCTTGATGTTTGGGTCGCTGGTGCTGGGGAGCCATACGGGCAGAGAAAACAAGGCTTCTACAGCTAGCTCCTCCCCTATTCCCCAGTCATCTTCCTGTCCCCGCGCATGGCACAATGTGTGCATGGGGAGGGAAGGGGGGTGGGATGCTGAGAAGGTGATGGAGCCAGACAGCCCTGGACCCAGGGACATGCAAGCAACATTTCCCCCGCCTCTCCTCTTCTGACCCAGCAGGAGTGCAGATCGGCAGCCCTGAAAAACGCACAGCTGCAGAGTCTGCCTCGATCTCCCCTGTGTCCTGGCCCTGGCTCCTCCATTCCTGCAGCAGATTCAGGTCCTGACAGGGAGGTAAAGCGGCACGCTGTGAGTAAATTAAGTTGCAGGGGGGATTCATGACTAGTGAAGTTTTTCTGATATTCCTCCTTATATGAGTTATTTAGTCCGATTTATATTAATGGAGAAAGAAAGCGGTGATATTACCAGCGGCGCTGGAGAATAGAACAATGAAATAAAAATAGAAAATAAATTGTTTGTTTTTTCACGTTATGACAATGTATGTCTGCTGCAAGCCCTTAGGGATATATCTGACACCCTGCAGACGTTATAGAATAGACAATATTAAAGGGAGTCCCTTAGGCGCAACCATGCAATATTCTGTTTGTTCGTGAATACAGTATTTATTTTTTTTATATTTTTTAAGGATGCAAATAGGGAAATTTAAAAGTGTCTACCAGGGAAAATTGCATAGATGAATATACAAAAATCCGAAATATCGTTAGACATATAAACTTGTTCTTCAGATCCTTCCAATGATTCCTGAAGAGGGGACATAAGCCAGAGAAGCAAACAATTGTGCAGTACTCGGCGGTACTGGCCCCTGCTTGTCCCCTATGGGGTACTTACTAGACTCAGAGGCTCTTCTCCCGGCTCTGAGGATAGATGGCCTGTGAGACCCTTAAGGTGGCCTGCAGCCTTCTTGCACAGTGTAGAGTCCCTAGATACCAGTACGATTGATCAAGGGGATGAAAAAGTTTGGATCCAGTACTAGATAGTTTTATTTTATTGTTCCTGTCCTTTCACCATAAGAGCTTGTGGGCACTATTTCTTGCCCTGTGCTTAAACAGGAATGCTAAGGTGAATATTGTGTGCCTGCAGCTCCATATTACGGGTCAGGTGCCCTGTAATGCAGCATTAACCCCCTGGATACTCACATCAGCGCTAAGCACCACTGCAAGTACCTCCACCAGCAGTCCATAGGATGGAGGCTTGTGCTGCCCGGCCATATGACCTGCAGGATCTCGCATCTCTTTGGATCTTGCAGGTCCGCAAATTGATTCGTGGGGGAGACTGGGGACTTTTTGTCCCCAGTCTCACTGTGCTCCCTGCGGCCAGAAGAGGCTGATTATCACACAATTCTCGTCGCGGGATGAGAGGTATCTGATTTTTTTGGGTTTTTTTTAAGCTGGTGATAAATGATTCAGGAGAAGTAGTATCAGTTAGCACCAGTTTATAGCTGTGGCTTAGTTTTTCGTTACCGCATCAGTGCAGTAATTAGCGTTAGGGCTTTGCTCTTCCCATGTTAAGTATAGGGAAGTGCAAATTACAGTAAGCTCTCAGAAGTGAGAGCAATCGCCAATGCGCTAAGGTTTTTTTGGTTTTTTTTTAGCCCGTTAGCATTCGGATTGTAATATGGGGGCTTACATTAAAGTCACTTAACCTAGCACTATAAGGCTGGTCTATTTTTTTTTCCCAGGGCTGATTTTTATTCCCAGTCTGGCCCTGCCCCAGTATATCAGAATTCAGCGACCTTGGTCCTCCTGATGTTGTGAAACCCCATCTCCCATGGTGCTCAGACACTCATTAGGTTGACTGAGCCTCATGGGAAATATAAATTGTCTGGCCAAAAAAACTGCCTGCTTTACAAGCCTGTTATGATCTGGGGTGGCGTCAATTGATCACGTCTAGGTTCAGCAATGTTATGTGCTCAAAAAGTGAGGTCATGTGACTCCCTGAATATACTGAATGAGCAGGTTTTTCCATCAATGGGTTTTTTCTTCCCTGATGGCGCAGCGTTCATATTTCAAGATGGCAATGCCAGGATTCATCGGGCTCACGTTGTGCAAGAGTGGTTCAGGGAGCATGAAACATCATTTTCATACATGGATTGGCCTCCACACATTCCAGACCTTAACCCCATTGAGAATCTTTGGGATAATATGCTGGAAAAGACTTTACGCAGCACTGCGACTCTCCCATCATCAATACAAGATCTTGGCCACAAATTAATGCCACTCTGGACGCAAATAAATGCTGTGACTTTGCATGAGCTTATCGACACGATGCCGCGGCGAATGTGTGCCGCAATCACAGCAAAGCGTGGTCCAACCAAAAGTTATAGTGTGAGACATTTTTTGGCCACACATAGTAGTTCCAAAGCATGTAGAGCGCCACTGGTTGCTGGTCCCTCCAGTAAATGATGTAAACATAAAGTAGATTATTTACTATGATGTGTTTGATGGTTATGAATTGTTATAATGAACAGAATACTCACAGTAAGGAATACAACCATAAAATGTGTCCATATATGAAGAATACTTACAGATATTTCAATGAGTTTTTTGAATACAACTTCACGTGCTTCAAAGAACTTGAATAGAAAATACTGGAGGGAAAAATGAGAATATCAAGGTTCTGCATTTAACCCGTTCACTGCGGAGGACGCGCTCAGCGCGTCCACCCGCAGGTAACGTTCCTTGCGGTGGACGCGCTGAGCGCGTCCTCCCTTTGGGGCCAGCATTCGGCCGGGTTCCAGCCGATCGCTGGCCCCCCCGGTGCGGGCTGACATCCTCGATGTCAGCCCAGCACCCGGAACCGCCGCCGGAGTAATTAGGTGTCATTGCGGGGGCGCGATGACACCTAATTCAGGCGCCCCCCGCATGTGCGGAGGAGGCGCCTGAAAGGGGGGGTCCTTTGGACCTCTCTCCCTCCCAATCGGCGGCGTGCAGGGGGTTAACCCAGGCACCGTTTGGAAGGGCACAGCCTGCCCTTCCAAATGGTACCTGGCATTAACCCCATGGGGGCCGGATCACAAATCGGCGCCGAAAAGCGCCGGTTCGTGATCCTTTCCCGGAGCTGGCCGACATCTTGGATGTCGGCCAAGCCTCCGGGAACTCCCCCTGAGGACTGGCGTCATCGTGCATAGCACGATGACGCCAGTCTTGGAGTTAACCCCTAACTGCCACCAATGGTGGAGATAGGTGTTCCAATGAACCCCCTTTCTCCCGATCCGTGGCAGTTAGGGGTTAATGTTTGGCCGTTCCATCAATACCAAACATGAGTATGAAAAAAGTTTTTCAAAAAATGTAAAAATAAACAATTTTTTTTTCTTTTTTTTGGTTTGTTAATGCAGCAATATTGTTCCCATTTCAATTATAATGTGAACAATGATGCTGCACTAACGATTTTTGTATGCGGTGCGTTTGTTAAAAATCGCGTAATTTTCCCCCAAAAAAATGTAACGAGACCCCATCTCTAATTTTTTTAACAAGCGCACCCCATACAAAATATAACCGCAATTGCTCACATGTTAAAATGTGAAAAAAAAAACACTTTACACATTGTAAATTATTGAAAATTCATATTTTATTGCATTTTTTGTTATAATATACAGACAGGTCATGACGTATACATATAATAATGACATATTATGAATCTGCCGAGTCTGACGGAAAGAACGATATATAAGATGTCTGGGTCATATACTAAAATAAGCCTTAAAAACGCGTTTAAACATGATGAGCAAAACCGGTAAAAATGAGCTCAGCACAGAGGCGGGAAAAGCCTCAGCAGCGAAAGGGTTAAAGGTGATTAAAACATCATGCTAGTTTGTCGTGGTTCCTGTTACGCTTAAAAAAAATTGGAAATTATATTCTTTGCCGAGTTTGAAAGAAACTTTTTGTTCAGGTAATATCTTCAGGAATTTACCTCGTTACACTTTACATATAAAGGATGGCTGCGTCTCTAGAATGAATTAGAGCACAGGATGGTTTAGAGATACACGGATAAATATCCTGACATTAAAAGGAATGTAAAAATGTATGTTTATAATGTTTTTTATGTAACTAATTCAAGCGTACCAATCTTGCCCAAAACAACAAAAGGCTCATTTGAAAGTTGTCCCAAATCTGCCTATATATTGGTGATTATACAGAGTACCGAAATGTTGCCGACATTTCGGTGCTCTCTCGTTCTCCGCGCTTCCGCACACTTCGGGGAATCAAATTTCCCTACCCTGCGGTGAATTCAGCATGCACAGCAAGGTCCCCGAAGTGCAGGGAATCGGCCTCCGTATGCCGCCGCAAACCCACCACAGACCCATCACCCGCCACTGCCAACCCCCTGAGCATCTGCCGCAAACCAGCCGAACAACCGTGGCAAACCCGCCGGAGGACTGCCAAACGCAGCCGATAAGCCGCCAAACAGGTAAGAAGAAAAAAAACCAATATGTGTCAAAATTGAAACGCTGTTTGCAAAAAAACTACTGAACGAAAATGCCTGGAATTTACTGTACATATAAGATCCTATGAATGATATTAAAAAGGTCTGTTACATAAAAAAGACAATATGCTATTACAAAAAAAAAATGGAAAAAAAAAATTTTGGCGAAAAAATCCCGAGAAATGCCTAACAGATCCTAAAAAATAAAGAAACTTTTTATTGCAGATTAAAATAATAAACAGTTTAATGGGTAGTATTCTATAAAAACGGGAATATTTTTAACTTTGAAGGCTATGGGATTCACCAGAATAAACCTGCCGAATGAAACCACTGAACAGCAGGGTATTTCGGCAACTTTTCTCTGCTGTTCGGTGTCTGGACTGTGAATAGACTAACCATTGCGTCTTTATGGGGGATTTCACTACCTTCGAACAGGCACCGTACTTGCTGGCAGTTCGCTGAAATTTGGCAAACTACCTGTTCTCTGAATAGCCGAATGGCCCCGAAATGTCACTTTACGGTAGACATGTGCACAGCACAAAATTTCGTTTTGAACTAATGGATTAGTCCTAAAATGCAATTTATTTAGTTGCTAAAGAAATTTGTTTACAGTTCTTTAGTATGAAAACTAATTTCATTCATCCGAAAACCAGTGGATTCATTTACTATTGTAGTGGCTCCCCAGAGGGCTGAGATCGCTGCTTGTTACAGTATCTCTCACTCTCAGCACAATGTGTCAGGCAAAGCTGTTACAGTAACTGACTGCTGCTCATCACAGCGCTCAGAGTTTCAGTAAAACTAGTAAATAATATTTTTATATATAAGAGGTTATAACATTATTATTTCCTTGTTTTACTGAAACTCTGAGCGCTGTTACAGTCAGTTACTGTAACAGCTGAGCCTAATACATTGTACTGAGAGATAATATAACAAGCAGCCGATCTCAGTGCTCACAGCCACTGGATCTAAAGGGCTAAAAAAAAAGGTTTCTCTCTGTATAATGTATAGAACATCCTCCTGAATTAATGTCCCTCTCTGTATAGAACATCCTCCTCAATTTATACCTTTCTCTGTATAATGTATACAACATCCTCCTGCATTAATACCCCTCTCTGTATAATGTATAGAACATCCTCCTGCATTAAATAATGCTCCTCTCTGTTTAGAACATCCTACTGCATTGGCATGTGGAGGGTGCAGAACTTCGGAATGCAATGCTTATCCAGCACAGGAAAGGGAACTTTTACTTAAACTTTGTATCTCTGTGGGGGAGACAGACAGGAATATAAAATTAGGGGAGAGGGAAAATATTAACGTAAATTGGTCTGAAAGCTCAGAGAAGAGATGACTGGTGCAAATTTATTTTTATAATAAAATAAAGCAGTTTAAATCCAGGTAAAACATTCAAATAAATCACACTGAAGGCTCATAATGACAGAGTAACTGTGAGAGCTGGATACTAAATGTATCGGACATAAAAACCCTTTAGAACAAGCAGCATTGGGAGAGGAGAGGGACTTTATATAAAACGTATATTATAGATGAGGAAAGGGGGATAGTGCTCCTGGATAATATAAAATGTATCAGACCTAAGCCCCTATTATGCAGAACGGGAGGGGAGATAACACACGTTTTATAAAGTCCCTCTCTTCTCCCAGCGCTGCTTGTTATAAAGGGGTTTTTACTATCCAGCCCTCCTCTGTCTGCCATTAGCTTTCAGTGTGATTTATTTGAATGTTTTCGTTCTCCAGCTCTTCTTGTCTGCCTCATAGACATGCAAGGGTTAAGTAAAGGTTTCCTCTACTGTGCTGGCTGTCTATGTGGCGAGTGAGTATTCTGGAGCTCTATCACTGTCAGATTTTCGGGTAGGGGTCAGGAAGGATTACGCATACAAACTTTTTCTGTAGCTTTGCGATGTTGCGATCTTCATTGCTGGTCTCCTTCACTCATCAATGTAATATCACAAAAATGACTGAAACTAAAATGTAGTGCATTTTATTTTAGTTTCTTTCGTTTTTTGTACTGAGCAGTTTCGTATCTCTTGAGTCATACGAAAACTAAATTATCCCAAAATTCGGACTAAATCGTTTTAGTACTAAAACGAATGCACATGTCTACTTTACGGTGAAATTCCCTGTTCGGTGACATTTCGGGGCCAGATCGTCTCTCTCTGAATAACCCTGTTATTAATTAGAAATGTATAGTTTTAGTTCACTGGTGTTTTTGTACATATATGCTAGGGCTGAAACAACTAATCGATAATGAGAATAGTTGACAATTATTTTTATTATCGATTAAACGGTTGTCGATTAATCGATTTGTGTACAACACACTGTTTAGAGTCAGACTGAGTTAAATGTTAATAATCTCAGACTCTGGTTTGGATCTGATTGGAGAAGACTTGCCGCTGCTTTACTCAGTAAGATTGATTTCTAGGGTTATGTCAGACATAACCATTTTGTTTTTATTCCGTTTACTACTGCAGAAGCGCTACAACACAAACCCTGGTTACTGCCACTGGGTATGGGTGCTGTACCGCTGGTGTTTTATCCTTACATGAAGCTGGAATTCTGTGCCACCACCCCAACTTGTCTGCCACCCCTCTTTGATCTGGAGCTGTCATTCAAGGAAAGGGGAGGGGACATTCCAAAACATTTTGGGCTCTATTACATTCTTCGCGCAAAAATGTGCACGTGCGCAAAAACACATTAACGCGAGGGGAAAAACCCTTCGCGCTGACCGTCAAATTATGACGTTCGTGCAAACGATGCACGTTAACGTCTAATGCGAGTTACCCTGCACGACCGAAGGTTCGTGCGCGCATCCCATACTTAACATTGTGAGCGCAAATGCGTTCGTGCGCTGGTATGCGGATGGTATTACAATCGACGTGCATCTTTTTATGAACGACGTTTGAGCGCATAATTTTAACGTCTTTGAAAAGCTGGTGGTAACGGCAAATCTGAACGTTCTGGCCGAGACGAAAAACACCAGCATGAAAAAGAAAACACAGCACAGTATAGTTAAACAATAAAATTGAGAGGTTGTGCGTGTTTTTATCATTGCTGCAGCATATATACTCAGATCGATTTTGGCAGGCACAAAAACTGAATGGGAGACAATTGTGGTTCTTAATTCTGATTGCCCACCGATTTCTGCGCGCAGCATTAATTTGCGCTAGTTTTCGCGCGTATTTTTTACGCGCAATATTTTCGGACAGATGAAAAAATGCGCTCGGATCGTAATACCAGCGTTAATTTACATGCGTTAACGATTAACGCTGCATGCAAAAAAAATTGCGCGGAGAATGTAATAGAGCCCTTAATGTGAAAATTGCTTAATGTAGCTTAATGTACCATAACGTGCCTAAACCTCAATTAATTGCCTTGAAACTTTGCACAACCTAAGTTCTCAGCTTCCCAAACCTATCCTGGAAGTTTCAAGGATGTTGGTTACCCACATGGCAAATGAGTGACATTAAGCCAAAATATAGTAAATATGAGGATCACTCTATAAAACATACAAAGGGCAGTACAGTACAGGCAAATATATATATGATTATGTATATATATTCCCCTGCTTTCTGGAAATGCTCACAGGAATTCCTGTGTGAATTTACCTTGATAAAGTTGTAATACTATGATGAAATGCGTTGGATATTCATGTCCAAATAGATTTTAATTTATATTGTAATAAAGAGTGCTGTTTAAATTGATATATTTTTCCATTGCCGATCCTTCAATCCTGGTGTGGAGCTGGTTTTCTGGAGTGAACGGTGAAGCTGGATGGATGAATATTATACCTGATGTGCCTTAAGTATATGGAATTCCTGTGAGCATTTTCAGAAAGCCGGGGGTTATATATAATATATATATATATATATATTTGCCTGTACTGTACTGCTCTATATATGTTCTATATGTTTAATAGAGTGATCCTCATATTTGCTATATTTTGGCTGCATGCAGTGGGTGAAATTGAGAGAAGCCGCCTGTTGAGGATTTCACTCAAAAGATTCGTATTTTATGTATTATTGTGTCGCTGACAATCCTTGCTTTTGTCTGCATTGTCTAATTTGTATTCGGTCTGAACTGAATGACTCAAATCTATTAAACTGTATAAAGACTTATGTTTATTTGACCCTACAGTTTCTAACCAAGACTCTTCATTTTATGTTTCTGGACAAATACTCCAGTATTCAGTAACAGTATCCAGTATTTAGTGAATGTTTTCGTGTCACTTGAGCGTCCCCTCCAAAAAGGAGTATTGCAAGAGGAGAATCTCATTACAGATATGTCAATTTATGGATTTAAAATGACCAGAAGTATTCAGACCTGTTGCTGTGACACTCATACTTTAGCTCAGATGCATCCGTTTTCTTTAGAATCCGGTCCTCAGGACCCTCTGACAGGTCAGGTTTGCCAGATATCTGAAGCACAGCACAGGTGATATGATTTGCTGCTCAGTGATTGCAGGATTCAGTCTGCATTTCCCCAAGAGAATCCTTAAAATCTGGCCTGGTTGAGGGTCCACTCTAGGGATGTGCGTTTCGGGTTTCGGAATTCGGATTCGGTCGATTTTCCGAAATTTTTCGGATCAGAAAACGGCAGATCCGAACAAATTTCCGAGAATGAAAATCATTTTCGTTCCATTCGTGATTTCGGCTCCATTCCTGATTTCGGTTCCATTTCAGTAGTTTCGGACAACGTATTTTTCGGTTATATCGCTGATTCTGTAATTTTGTATCATTCCCATCTCAATGTATCCTTCCTGGAAAACCAGAGAAATCTCAATGTATCCTTCCTGGAAAACC
The DNA here is from genome assembly GCA_009667805.1 of Leptobrachium leishanense. Classification (NCBI taxonomy): domain Eukaryota; kingdom Metazoa; phylum Chordata; class Amphibia; order Anura; family Megophryidae; genus Leptobrachium; species Leptobrachium leishanense. The sequence continues at coordinate 392,018,902 of CM019064.1, forward strand.
AGAGAAATCTCAATGTGTGCTTCCTGGGAAAGCAGAGAAATCTCAATGTATCCTTCTTGTAAAACATTAGAAATCTCAATGTATCCTTCTTGTAAAACATGAGAAATCTCAATGGCAGAATTATCGTATCGACAGAATTATCGTATCAACAGAAATATCGGATCTGAAAAACCATTAGTTTATGTCAAAATGAATAGACACTTTGAAACGAGGAGAACAGACGTTCCGAAAAACACGAAAATTTCCGAAATAACGAAAAAAAAGTCGATACAAAAAACGAACCGAAACGAACCGAACCGAAACGAACCGAACCGAAACAGAAATCCGCCCGAAACGAGACAAAACTAAAATTTACAAAATCCGAACGAACCGAACTGAACCGAAAAGAAAAATCGGTGCACAAGTCTAGTCCACTCCCAAGGACTGGAGTTGAGAAACCCTGCTTTAGATCATCTATGAGATGTTGAGATCACATTGACTGTGGCAAATACAGTTTATTGGACGTGATTTAAAAGACGTATCTATATAAGGTCTCTCAGCAGTAAATACACATTAGAGCAAATTAATATCATTCATTTTGTGAATATTTGATCGTTGCCAATTTCATTTGTAGGTTTAATCTCATATCCTTTTAATAATTTAATATATTTTTGTATGTGTTTTATCATCTAGTTTACTTAAAAAACTGAAAGTGACAACGACTGAGCAGTCTTTTAAAAACTTTACCTAACTCAGCAAGTGATGATGACAACAAACTGACATTATGCCAGATCCATAGTTCTAAAATTTCCACACCCTCTGTGATGTGTGAGTTATGTATGATTTTGAAGCTCAGGCGCCATTATAACAGTACATGTTGTGTACTTGTCTCTTGATCCTATTTTATTTATGCTTACTTGATTTTTTTTTGGCTCCTACAGATTAAATTCTTGGATCGCTGATGTTTCCTGCTGTGTCAGCAAATTAATCCTCCGTAGCCCTTAACTAAGTGGATTCAGGGGATTCAGTGATTTTGTAAGACAAAAACTTTGTTGTGATGTTTTGTAATGTTTGTAACCTGTTTGGGCTTTTCATTTTTAGGTAAAAAGGATAAAACAATAATTGCTAATGGGTTAATCAGTGTGTTGTTGTATGGTAATAAATATGTGATCTAGTAACTGTGTTGAGTAGTGTTGTAGCAGTGGTCTCAGTAGCCAGAGTGATTTGATTGAAAACATACGGAGAGGGTTTGGGGATATGCTCCGATGCTCTTTCAGGATTTGAGGAGTTAGAGAGCACTGAAAGTTGTATTCAGATCAGATCAGAACAAGAAAATATAGAAAGTGCTGTAAAAAGAAACACACACAGCTACAGGATAGTGTAGATAGGAATATTACATTTTTTACTACTCTTATGATTTATACATTGCTGTTATAACTATTTACGTCCCAAATGTTGTTATCACTGTACATTTCTTTAGTCATATATATCATTTATAAAGTATTTTACCAGGAAGGATACATTGAGATTTCTCTCGTTTTAAAGTACTGTATGTCCTGGGTTCAAGAACATTGAATTTTTACAGTAGGTACAGAAATAATGACAAAAAAGTAAAAGCAAGAGTACATTTTATTATAAAAAAAAAAATTTAAGGCCAGTTTCATTATAATATTAAAAACATTACAATGCATTTTTTTTTATTAATAATTAGGATTTGAAATCTACATTTATTCTTCTGAATTTATGTTTTTCACCAGGCTTATTCATTCACTGCAATGTTATCAAACTTTTCGAAAGACTTGGTAGTCGCTGTCTAATGACATGATGTTCATCCGTGAAAAGGATTGTTCATAGAATCAGGCCATTATTTTTTTGTTTAAAAAAATGAATGCTGTTTTTCTCCCGTGGATATGGAGGTAGTTGCTTGCGGGTTTTCTCCCTCACTGTCTGATTTCAGTGTAGAAAGCAAATGCAGCCTCTGGTCATGTCCGTACCTTTAAACTTACAGGGTTATTCAAAGAGATCCGAATTGTGGCCAAAGGTAACCGAACATTGAAATTCAGCATACGGTTACCTTTCCTGGCCATTCGGCTATTCAGAAAGCATGCAGTTCAAATAACGTTGGCGAATTGCCTGCACATACGGTGCCTGTTCGGTGCCTGTTCGAGGGCAGTGAATTCCTCATAGAGAAGTAATGCTTTGTCTATTCAGAGAACAAAAACCAGCAGTGAAAAGTTGACGAATTGCCCTGCCATTCGGTGGTTTCATTCGACAGGTTTATTCAGGCGAATCCCATAGGCTTCAATGTTAAAAATATTCCTGTTTTAACTCAATATCTAATAAACCGTTGATTATAATATTCTGCAGTAAAAAGTCTCTTTATTTAGATTTTTAAGGATCTTTTAGGCATTTTTCAGGATTTTTTTGCGAATTTTTTTTTCCGTTTGTTTTTTTAAATCGGTTTTTCTTTTTTCTGTAACAGCCCTTTTTATTATCATTCATTGGATTTTATATGTAAATTTCAGACATTTTTGTTTCTTTGTAGTTTCTTTGCAAACCGCGTATCACTTTTCAAACATTCAAGCGTACTGTTTTTTTTCTCTCACTCCATTCGTCTGCGGTGTCGGCTTTTCCGGCAGCTGCTCTGCGCTGTGATCGGCGGCTGCTCTGATTTCTCTGGCGTGCTTGGCAGGGTTAATCCAGATGTTTTTGCGGGTTTCGGTGTGCCTTCGCCGGGTTTTGCGGTGAGTGTTCGTCAGGTTTGCGGCGACTTTTCCCTGCATTATGGTGGCCCTGTGGTGCTTGCTGAATACAACGCAGGGTCGCCGAAATGGGATCGCCAAATTGCACCGAATTGAAGAGAATGAAAAGTCACCAAACGTGCGGTGACTTTTCAATTCTCTTTGAATAACCCTGTTTGTCCTTTTCTGATGACTTTTTTACACATGCTCAATCTATCCCTTTAAGAGGTTTCTGAAATCACAGATTACTTGCCATTTGTGCATCTGAGTCTAGATGACTAGAACCGTATTCGATGTCTCCCGTTGGCTGGAACCTTACAGTGTAGAACCTCTTATGTACTTGGTGAGGAGGGATGTAGGCAGTGGTTACCTTCCTTGGATTATCCCATACCCGACAAGCACCCAGGCATCATGCTTACACCTTTCCTCCTTGCTATAGATTGAAGATATCCAACCAAACACCTGAGCCATTCTTATCCAAGTCTAAAGCAGTTATTCAGTAAGAGCCGAACTTGCAATCAAATTGCACTGAATGGTGAATTTCACCGTACAGTGCAATTTTGTGGCACTTTGGCTATACAGAAAGCTCTCAATTAGCCAAATATTGGTGAATTGCCAGCGAAATTGGTGCAGTTCGCCTCATATCACTGCAAATCAGCGACCTTCAGCAGTAGTGAAATTCACCCATAGAGAAGTAATGGTTAGTCCATTTAGAGAATGCCGAACTGCACCAAAATGTCAGCAAAATGCCCAGATTTTCGGCGCTTCAGTTTGACGGGCTTAAAAAGGCGAATCCCATAGATTTCAATGTAACAAAAAAATACAGTTTCTATTCAACCGTTTATTCTTTTTATTTGAAGCAAAAAGACTTTTATTTACTTATTTTTTAGAAAAAAATTAGCCATTTTTCTGGATTTGTTTAGGGGAAATTTTTGATTCCTTTTATAAGTGGCGTCTTTTTTAATTCTGTAACAGGCCTTTTTATTGGACCTTTCTTACTATTTTCATGCATTTTTATGGTTTTAAATGCCTTTTAAAAAATTGCATTTGTTTTTTTTACCCTCAGTTTGGCGGCTGAGCAGCTGGTTTAACCACTTCGATGCTGAGGACGCGCTCAGCGCGTCCTCAGCATTCCCGCTGGTATGCGGAGGACGCGCTGAGCGCGTCCTCCCATTGGGGTCAGCGTTCGGCCGGGTTCCGGCCGATCGCTGGCCCCCCGGTGCGGGCTGACATCCTGGATGTCAGCCGCGCATCCGGGACCACAGCCGCCGGATTAGGTGTCATCGCGGCAGCGCGATGACACCCAATTCAGGCGCCCCCCCGCATGTGCGGAGGAGGCGCCTGAAAGGGAGGGGGGGGAGGTCCTTCGGACCTCTCTCCCTCCCGATCGGCGGCTCTGCAGGGGTTAACCCAGGCATCATTTGGAAGGGCACAGCCTGCCCTTCCAAATGATGCCTGGCATTAACCCCTGGGGAGCTGGATCGCGAATCGGCGCTGAAAAGCGCCGGTTCGCGATCCTTTCCCGGAGCTGGCCGACATCTTGGATGTCGGCCAAGCCTCCGGGAACTCCCCCTGAGGACTGGCGTCATCGTGCGTAGCACGATGACGCCAGTCCTGGACTTATCCCTTAACTGCCACCAACGGTGGAGATAGGGAGTTCCAATGAACTCCCTATCTCCCGATCCGTGGCAGTTAGGGGTTAAATTTTGGTATGGTTGGATCGGCCAGAGCATGGCCGTTCCAACGATACCAAACATGAAAGTGAAAAATGTTGTAAAAAAAATAAAAATTAAAAAAATTTTTAAAAAAAATTATAAAAAAAAAATAAACACTTTTTTTTATTTTTTTTGGTTTGTTAATGCAGCAATATTGTTCCCATTTCAATTATAATGTGAACAATGATGCTGCACTAACGATTTTTGTATGCGGTGCGTTTGTTAAAAATAGTGTAATTTTCCCCAAAAAAAATGTAACGAGACCCCATCTCTAATTTTTTTAACAAGCGCACCCCATACAAAATATAACTGCAATTGCTCGCATGTTAAAATGTGAAAAAAAACACTTTACACGTTGTAAATTATTGAAAATACATATTTTATTGCATTTTTTGTTATAATATACAGACATGACATAACGTATACATATAATAATGACATATTATGAATCTACCGAGTCTGACGGAAAGAACGATATATAATATGTCTGGGTCATATACTAAAATAAGCCTTCAAAACACGTTTAAACATGATGAGCAAAACCGGTAAAAATGACCTCAGCACAGGGGCGGGAAAAGCCTCAGCAGCGAAAGGGTTAAGCGGCGTTTGGCGGCTAATTGGCGGTGATCGGCAGTCAGAGTTTGGTGCCATTCGGCAGCTGTGTTAAGCAGGCCCCGTTTGGCACAAATCGGGGACCCTGCGTTGAATGCTGAATTAACTGCAGGATCGGCAAAATTAAATCGGTGAGAGCACCAAAATTTCTCCAAACTTGTCGAAGCGTGGGAACGGGTGAGCACCAAAATTTCAGGGAAATTTAGGTACTCTCTGAATAACCCTGATTTGTTTTATAGAGGTTATTACAATAAGTGAGCTGTTAAATTGCCCAAATAAGATATGCACCAGCAACAATCAATGCAATCCTTATGAGGCAGGTTTTTGGTGATCTGACCTATTCACTCCTCCATTCTATGTTGGATGCCACTCAGTGAGGAGCAAGTGATGTAAAAATACTGTGGGTGCAGTTTACATCACAAAAGCTCACACAATGGATGCACCCAGTGACACATAGAGTAAAATATTTTCTTAACTAAACATACAAGAGAAAAAAAGCACATATAAGAAATCAGCAACATAAAACAAATACAATAAGGACATATCATTTTTGATGGTAGTGTGTGTTTTAATTTCTTGAGCTCTGAATGAAGAACATTCTAAAATCTACATCACCTTTCAATGGTGCTCTGGCCTCTACCATGGGATGGAAAGGTAAGATTTTTTGGGAAAAATGTTAATCAGATGTCAGTACAGATGTTATACACCTAGGGGGTTATTCACAGAGCAATGAAATGTTGCCGACATTTCGATGCTCTGTTGTTCCCTGCACGTCGGGGAATCAAATTTCCCCACCCTGCGTTGAATTCACCATTCACCGCAGGGTCCCCGAAGTGCAGCGAACCCACCGGCCGCCGCGCAAGCCCGTCGCCGCCGACCCACCTGCCATCCACTACAAACATGCCAGAGGGCTGACAAATGCAGCGTCGACCAGCTGCAATAAAAGCCGATAAGCCGCAAAAAAAAAAGCCGACAAGCTGCCAGATGGGTAAAAAAAACAAAATAACAATACGATTGTGTCAAAATTGAAATGCTGTTTTCAAAAAGACTACTGAAGGAAAATGTCTCTGATTTACATATAAGATCCTATGAATGAGAATAAAAATGTCTGTTGCAGAAAAAAGAAAAACTGCTATAAAAAAATGGAAAGAAAAAATTTCTTGTAAAAATCCTAAAAAAATGAGTAAATAAAAGAGAATTTTTACTGCAGATTAAAATAATAAACAGTTTATTAGATATTGGATAAAAACAGGAATAGTTTTAATATTGAAACCTATGGAGTTCGCCTGAATAAACCTGCCGAATGAAACCACCGAACAGCAGGGCACTTCTCTGACATTTCTCTGCTGTTCGGTGTTCTGTGAATAGATCAACCATTGCTTCTCTATGGGGACTTTCACTGTTGCTGAACAGGCACCATACTTGCTGGCAATTCGCCAACTTTTGGCGAACTGTCTGCTCTGTGAATAGCCGATTGGCCCCGAATTGTCACCGTGTGGGAAAATTCACTGTTCGGTGCCATTTTCGGAGCCAGATCGTCTCTCTCTGAATAACCCTGACCTGTGTAGTTCTAGTGGCCAACCCTTTTGGAAGTCTCGTAATGTATGTGATTCCGTACTTTTCATTATGGTTTTTAATTGAAAGCGTGATGTCACACTGTGAAATATGGATTTTGAAAGTGCAAGCTGCTCTTAAAAACACAGTCAGATCGTGATATACACCAGACACGAACGAAGAGAATTGAGAGAAAAATACGTTGCCGCAGCAATGTTTATTGCAAAGTATCTTTTTACACTATATCCTAGAACAAATCTATATGGCCAGAAGATGTAAAATTATACTTCTTCATAATGGTAGGAACATTTATACACATGGGACTTTGCAATGCCTGCTACTTGCCATCCCAGATACAAATGGAGAAATAAATGCTTATTTTAAGTACACTAAAGTAAATTATTACCATAACAGATTTTCTCAAGTGTTCGCTAAGTTATAATTCATCGTAAGTCACATGCTTCATTGTGGAAAAATATTTTCCCCGCCAGCTTTGTGCAGTATCTCCTGCATGTTCTTTGAAACTATATTCTTTTTCTGAACAAAAAGAAAAAAATCAGTATCTCGTACGCTGTGTAAGAAACTTATTTAACCATGTACTACATGCACGCAGGTATATATAAACAATTTATAAACTCCCATATGTCTAAGATATGCGTAAATGCGTGTTTATATATTTACATAAACAAATGGCAAAGATTACCTGTGCTTGTAAATTGCTTATGCTGGAAGAATGAACGTTTTTAGAATTGCAAAGGATTTAGGCTAGGGTCAGACTGAGGCAGTGCGAACGCGCGTTCTGGCGCACTTAATCACGGCCGTAGTAGCAGCAAATGCCGGGCAATGACAGCCAATATACGACGTACAGTCGCACAAAAGTCCGGCCGCGCAACGCAAGTGGAAAATGAACGCATTTTTTCGAGAACGTTAAAGCGCTAGTACTGACGTACAGAGTGCGCTGCGTCCGCTAGCGGCGTGTGTGCGTGAATTGGAGACGTCAGACACTGCTAATGTCCGGCCAACATAACGTCCAGATGGAAAAAGTGTTTTATTGATGATCCGTACAAAATCACGGATGAAACTGCGCATCGTATGACCGCTATTGCGTATTCCGTGAAAAAATACGTCCATTCTTCGAACGCACATTTTCACGGACAACGTGAAAAATGCGTTAGTCTGACCCTAGCCTTATGGTTGTACAAATAATGTTTTCTGTTAACTCTTTCAGGCCCAGTGGTTTAAGTCTGAAACCACATTTTTCAGATTGAGACCACTGTAGTTTTCCAACTTACATTAGTGGTTTGTATGTCTTTAAATATATGTTTATAAAAATATTTTATTTTTATTCTCCATTTTCCATTTCATGGGTCTGATCCCCTTCACTGCCAAGATGTTTTCCGTAAACCCTCTGCCAGGATGCAGTGGATTGATGGAAAACAAATTTAAAGCAGGCATACATTAAAAATGTATACATTAAAAATGTCACAAAAGCACATTTTCAAAATATATGCATTAAAACATTGCCAGAAACCAGTATAAATCGTACAGTAATACCTATTTGGCTAGCACCTGGCGCCATCTACTGCCAAATTGAGTTAGAGGTTTAGATAAATAGATCTATTTTCTTCTATTTCTCCTGCATCGGCTGCTGACAGCATCTGAAAGCCCGATATTTCAGAGCTTTGAGCAGCTGATTTTACAGTTTTAGTTCTTTGGGCATTATGACCACAGAGCTAAAACTTTGGGGGAACCTTCTGCTGCCCAAATGCTAAAGAAATTATTTTACAGCAAACAAATTTCATTTACTTTTGGGCTGCAGATCAGCATATCGAGATATCTTGGTATCAGGACACCAGATGGTGCCTTTGAGACCTGAAATAACTCAATATCAGTAGTGAAGGGGTTAAACTACTTTGGCGGCTCAGTTGTCTTGCCTGAGGTGATAAAACTTTGGTGGCACATTCTGGAATTCATTTGCAAACAAATTTTGTTTGCATTGAAATAAAGAATTAGACCAAATTGAGTTTATTTGATATAGGGACACCAGCAGGTGCTATGAAAATCGAGTATCATGTATACTATATCTAGTAAATATATACAGTATCTCACAGAAGTGAGTACACCCCTCACATTTTTGTAAATATTTTATTATATATTTTCATGTGACAACACTGAAAAATTTACACTTTGCTACAAGTAGTGAGTGTACAACTTGTGTAAATTTGCTGTCACCTCAAAATAACTCAACACACAGCCATTAACCCCTTAAGGACTGGAGTAATTTTACAACTTCGGCGCTGTTTCGGAAGTAGAAGTTTGCTGAGCTCATTTTGACCATTTTTAAGTCACGTATTCTTATACCACCCAGACAAATTATATAGCGTTCTTTCCGTCAGACTCGGCAGATTAATAATATATCATTATTATATGTATATGTCATGCCCTGCCAAAATGCTATAACAAAAAATGTAAAAAAAATTGAATTTTCAATAAAATTTCAATCTTCCACAGTGTGTAAAGTGTTTTTTTTTTTAAATTTTATTATCCGAGGCTCTGCGGTCATATTCTATTGGGTAGATTTGTTAAAAAAATTAGAACGGTGAACCCATTTTTTTTTGGGGAGAAATTGCGTGATTTTAGCTAAACCCCCCAAAAAAAAAAAATCATTAGTGAAGCATCATTGTTCACATTATAATTGAAATGTGAACAATAGTGCTGCATTAAAAAAAACAAAAATTTTTTTTATTATTATATTTATTATTTTTTTATTATTTAATTTATTATTTTTTTATTATTTTTATTTTTACTTTTTTTACACTTTTATTTCACTTTTACCATGGTCATGTTTGATATCATTGGAAAGGCCATGCTCTGGCCTTTCCAGCAATATCAGCCATGACCCCCTAGCTTCCACCGATCAGGAGATAAAGGGGTTCAAAGAACCCCCTATCTCCTGCAAGGGATTTCCATGGGAAATCCCTTTGCAGCTAGGGGGTTCCCGGTTAACTGACATCATCGCGCATGGCGCGATGAGTCAGTTGACCGGGGGGTGACCCAGAGGTAGGGGCTGCCATCCAAGATGGCGGCCCCCACCGGAAATAGGCCGCGATTGGGCACAAATTAGTGCCCGGTCGCGACCTGGCAACTAAGGAGTTAACCCCCCATACATCGCTGGAAAGGTCAGGCTGTGACCCTTCCAGCGATGCTGGCCACAGCCGCCGGGGACCAGGCGATCGGGAGATAGAGGGATCCGAAGGATCCATCCCCTCCCCTCCAGGCGCTTCCCCTGCTCCGGCGGGGGACGACGCCTGAAACTGACATCATCGCGCCACCGGCGCGATGACGTCACAACGCCGGAGGAGGGATCACACTGATCTGACTCCGGGGGAGTCAGAACAGCGTGGGAATGACTGGAGAAGGTGAGTATCTCCCGGGGGGGCTCTAAACGCCGAGGACGTACATTTACGTCCTGCGGCGGCAAAGCCCGCCTAATGCAGGACGTAAATGTACGTCCTGCGGCGTTAAGGGGTTAATGTCTAAACCGCTGGCAACGAAAGTGAGTACACCCCTAAGTGAAAATGTCCAAATTAGGCACATTTAGCCATTTTCCCTCCTCGCTGTCATATGACTCGTTAGTGTTACAAGGTCTCAGGTGTGAATGGGGAGCAGGCGTGTTAAATTTGGTGTTATCGCTCTCACTCTCTCATACTGGTCACTGGTACCGGCTGGGTGGAGTAGAGGTAACATCACTGCTCTGCGTGGAGAGAGCCTGTGGAGTCATGGGTTCGATCCCAACGAGCACCTCTCCAGTAAGTGTCCTTGGGCAAGACACCTAACGGTACATACTCGCTACCCAGGACACACTTGAAAATGAGAGAAATCTCAATGTATCCTTCCTGGTAAAATCTTTTCTCAAAAAAAAGTTCAACATGACACCCCATAGCAAAGAAATCTCTCAAAGGATCCAAATAAAAGAATTGTTGTTCTACATAATGATGCTCTAGGCCAGTGGTCCCCAACCCAGGCCCTCAGGGCCCTCTAACAGGCCAGGTTTGCCAGATATCTGAAGCACAGCACAGGTGTTATGATTTGCTGCTCAGTGATTGCAGGATTCAGTCTGCATTTCCCCAAGGTGATCTGCAAAATCTGGCCTGTTAGTGGGCCCTGAGGGCCTGGGTTGGGGACCACTGCTCTAGGCTATAAGAAGATTGCCAAGACCCTGAAACTGAGCTGCAGCACGGTGACCAAGACCCTGAAACTGAGCTGCAGCACGGTGATCAAGACCCTGAAACTGAGCTGCAGCACGGTGACCAAGACCATACATTGGTTTAAAAGGGCAGGTTGCACTCAGAACATGCCTCGCCATGGTCAACCAAAGAAGTTGAGTGCACATGCTCAGCATCATATCCAGAGGTTGTCTTGGGGAAATAGACATAGGAGTGCTGCCAGCATTGCTACAGAGGCTGAAGTGGTGGGGGGTCAGCCTGTCAATGCTCAGACCATACACCACACACTGCATCAAATTGGTCTGCATGGCTGTCGTCCCAGAAGGAATCCTCTTCTAAAGATGATGCACAAGAAAGCCCACAAATAATTTGCTGAAGACAAGCAGACTAAGGACATGGATTACTGGAACTATGACCTGTGGTCTGATGATACCAAGATAAACTTATTTGGTTCAGATGGTGTTAAGTGTATGGCGGCAACCAGGTGAGGAGTACAAAGACAAGTGTGTCTTGCCTACAATTAAGCATGGTGGTGGGAGTGTCATAGTCTGGGACTGCATGAGCGCTGCCGGCACTGGGGAGCTACAGTTTATTGAGGGAACCATGAATGCCAACATGTACTGTGACATACTGAAGCAGAGCATGATCCCCTCCCTTCAGAGACTGGGCCGAAGGGCATTATTCCAACATGATAACAACTCCAACCACACCTCCAAGACGACCACTGCCTTGCTAAAGAAGCTGAGGGTAAAGGTGATAGACAGACGACGCATGTCTCCAGACCTAAACCCTATTGGGCATCTGTGGGGCATCCTCAAATGAAAGGTGGAGGAGCACGAGGTCTATGACATCCACCAGCTCTGTGATGTCATCGTCATGGAGAAGTGGAAGAGGAATCCAGTGGCAACCTGTGAAGCTCTGGTGAACTCCATGCCCAAGAGGGTTAAGGCAGTGCTGGAAAATAAGGGTGGCTGCACAAAGTATTGACACTTTGGTCCCAATTTGGACATTTTCACTTAGGGGTGTACTCACTTTTGTTGGCAGCGTTTAGACATTAATGGCTGCGTATTGCGTTTTTTTGAGGGGACAGCAAATTTGCACTGTTTTACAAGCTGTACACTCACTACTTTACATTGTAGCAAAGTGTCATTTCTTCAGTGTTGTCACATGAAAAGATTTACAAGGTTATTCAGAGAAAGGTGAAAACCAGGAGAATTGGCAGTAGAAGAGACCAATCTAGACCAAATAGGCGATTTGGAAAGTGAGATAAATGGGAGAATTTTTATGGTTTGGTTATTTTGACCTAGAATTTTTACTTCTCCAGTCATTCTCCTGAGTTTCACCTTTCTCTGAATAACCCTGATAATAGAATATTTACAAAAATGTGAGGTGTGTACTCACTTCTGTGAGATACTGTATATATAGAAGGATAGGACCTGTCAAAAGGTGAAATAGATTGGCGTTTATTGGCAGCCTTAAGCAATTTATGGCCATATATTGTGAACTAAATTTCCACTGTTTTTCAACAGAGCTTAGGGTTATAAACCTATGTAAAGTCTTCAATGAGACAGACATTGTACTTGCTGGCAGTTCCCCAAAATTGGGCAAACTGCCTGCTCTCTGAATAGCCAAATGGCCCTGAAATGACAAAGTACGGGGAAATTCTCTGTTTGGTGCCATTTCAGGACCAGATCAGCTGTCTCTGAATAACCCTAAAGTAACTGCAGGATTCCAAGTAGAAAAGTATTCATCTGCTATATTTTTCAGAAGTTTATGTCACTTTTTTTATTTTGTAAATTAAATTTAATTTATATTGACTCCAGTAAAATTTAATCTTCTGTTGATGTGATTACAGGCAAGATGTTCATATTTTATTTTTTCAAATATTTTATTGATCAAGTGGCTTTTCATGTTGTGCTTTAGAACAGACACTCTCCACTTTCTGCATAAAACATTTATGAGCTACCATGTTAAGTCCTTTCCAGATGAGTGTAAAACTTGAATTGTGATGCACAGCCATCAATAAACATGGTAAAATAACTTTCATAACATTGTAAAGATATGTTTGCTAGATCCTCTATAAACATAGATAAGGGTGATTTAATACAGCTATAATACATCTATTTTCAATATTTTATGAAGATGTTACCTTGTATGATAAGCTTGTCAAAAGACCACATTTTGATATCATTCACTGAAATGGTATATGTCACGGACCTATCATTGCGCTTCCCTACTTGAAGCAACATAGAGACTTCATTCCTTTTGTGTTACCCTATTTTAGAACCCATTCCCCTTAAATGTTTTATGTGAACTTGGAGATGTGTTTTGAAGGTGCAGGCCTGAGGTTATTTTCGTTTGTGCAGAATGTTTGAGTAATCTGTGATTATGTAAAAATGCTTTATCTGTTTATCTGCTGCACGTTTGAGGATTTGTAATCTCCCCTTGTCAAGCAAACACTGCCCCAATCTGATTTATTGGGACAAGGGTTTATGTAAATTACTGTGTGTGATCACTGATTATGAATGTGTGTCCTTGACCCTGGAGTAACCTGCTAGCAGTTTAAAACCTCATCTGCATAACGGACACACAGACTCAGGAAGATGATCAGAGTGTAGCCTGCAGTGGTCTTGAAACTAGCCAATGGGAACTGTTGGGGTCAGTGGGAAGTTTGATTGTTGTCACCATAAAAACCCTGGACAGTATTACGAACTTGGTGCTAACTTAACCAGAGCTGTTGTAAACTTAAAACCTCTATAGGCTATAATGGATCTGGGAAGTTTACAACAGCTCTGGTTAAGTTAGCACCAAGTATGTAATATGGCCCCCTGTGTGTGTCCCAATAAAGCAGACCAGATCTCCTGTTTGAACATACAGCCTGCCTGGTGTTTCATTCAGAACTATGTCACCTACCCTGGAAGGCACTCAGCGGTTCTTCCACCCAGCTGCAAGGAGCAGCGGACCTAAGGAGCTACAGATCAGGCTGCTCAAGGCTCTGAGTTCCGAGCAAACCAGAGGCCGAGCTGATCTAGGAAAGGGGGTGCCCGGAGAGCAGGACAGGCAGACAAGAGAGGTCTGTCACAGTATATATTAGCCCCCTACTTAATCTCATTTCAGCCCCAGCTAATTTCTCCCCAGTCCATCTCATTTCAGCCCCCCCCAGTTAATGTCTCCCCCACGTCATCTCATTTCAGCCCCCCACTTAATTTCTCCCCCACTTCTTCACGCACAAAACCCCTGCTTGTTCTATAATTACCACAGGTGGAATCCCTGGCTGTCTCCCGGGTCCCGGCTAGTCTCTCTCTCTCTCCCTGCAAGTGTCAAGCACGTGCAGGAAGCGGGCCTTTGCTGCTCGCAGCTAAGGGGAATGGGCGAGGCCAGAGCCCTGTTCAATACCTCAGCAGCTGCTGAATTGCTGCAGCGCAGCAATTCAGTTTGTTGCAGAAGGGTCATTGAACGCTTTGGATGCGAATTTCGAATCCAAAATGGCCGACGATTTCTTCATGAAAGATTCAGATTGATTTTCGTATCACTCGGACAAAATATGATAAAGAAAAGCAGTCAGCACAATCCGTTTTGTATGCACACACCACAAATGATAGTTTTTATTGAATAAACATTATCAGGGTTATCCAAAGAGATCCGAATTGCTTGAGAAGGGTAACCGAACGCTGAAAATCAGCGTTCGTTTACCTTTCCTGACCATTCGGCTATCCAGAGAGCAGGCAATTCGCCAAATCCTGGCGAATTGCCTGCCCATACGGTGCCTGTTCGGTGCCTGTTCGAGGGCAGTGAAATCCCCATGAAAAAGCACTGCTTCGGCTATTCAGAGAACACAAACCAGCAGTGAAAGGTTCCCCTAACGTCCTACCATTCGGTGGTTTAATTCGGCAGGTTTATTCAGGCGAATACCATAGACTTCAATGTTAAAAATATTCCCGTTTTAATTCAATATCTAATAAACCATTCATTATAAAATTCTGCAGCAAAAAGTCTCTTTATTTATAGATTTTTTAGGATACTTTAAGCATTTTTCTTATTTTTTATTTTTTTTTAAAAGTCCGATTTTTTTTTTTTAAGTTTACTTATTTTTTCTGTAACAGCCCTCTTTATTATCATTCCCTGGAATTCCTGTGTAAATTTCAGACATTTTCGCTCAGTAGTTTCTTTGCAAACAGCGTTTCATTTTCACAGATTCATACAAACGGTTTTGCTAATTTATTCACTGCCTCCTCTGCGTCTCAGCTGCTTCGGCTCTGTGTGATTCGGCTCCTGTTCGGCTGCTTCGCTGCGTGTGATCGGCTCCTGCTCGGGTTTTTCGAAGGTTAATCCAGATGTTTTTGCTTGTTTCCGGCGTGCATTCGGTGGGTTTTGCGGTTAGTTTTCGTCGGGTTTGCGGCAGCTTTTCCCTGCAATTCGGGGACCCTGTGGTGTTTGCTGAATACACCGCAGGGTCACCGAAATGGGATCGACAAAAGGAACCGAACTGAAGAGAACGAAAAGTTACCGAACGTGCAGTGACTTTTCGAATCTCTTTGAATAACCCTGTATGTTTACTTCTGAAACAAAATATAAATTGAACTGTAATATATGTCTATGTGCAGGGGTAAATAATAAAGAAATATTTTGTGCTTTGGTGAACAAAAACCTCAAAATTAACATTGCTGTACGGAATTGTTACTTGCTTCATGGCGGTGGCCATCTTTAATACGTCACACTCAGCTACTCGCAGCATCTCCTCGGGTCGCTGCAAGTGCTAAGTTAGCAGTGCTGAGCGCTGAGCGGCAGAACGGCGTTCAATGGCAAGTTGCTAACTTAGCACTTGCAGCGGCTGAGGTATTGAACGCGCCTCAGCATGTCTCTGAGCTGCTGACAGCCTCTGTCTTCCCTCCCCTCTTCCCCTGGCGGGGCTTTTCTTACAGTGCAACGTGTGGGAGTTTGATGCCACACACTGCCAATTGAATGGAGGACACTGTGAGGCACCTAGCAAAGCAGAAACTGCATTCCTGCTCAGGCCAGCCATCAGAAATTTTGGGGCCCCTTACAGACCCTCGGAATGGGGCCCCCCCGATCCCCTCTTCCCATAGGAAATACAATATTTAGTGTGAATCGTGATCACATTACAGTGTGTTAGTCCCAATATCTTAAAATCACACATATTGCTCGCACAACAGCACATCTATATTATAATAGAGTAAGGCTTTGGCTGTCCGTCGCCAAAGCCCTACTGCGCATGCGCGCGCAACCAGCGGCGGTTGGTTGCGCGCGCATGCAACCGCCGCGGCACGAGCCGGCTGCCGGCTCGCCGCGGCGGTTACACATGCACACAGCAGCCGGGTAGAGGCTGCGCTCGCAGCCTCTACCCGGCTGCCGCGCGCATCCAACCCCCGAGCGGCGAAGGGAAAGTTTCCCCCGCCGCTCGGGGTTGGATGCGCGCGGCAGCCGGGTAGAGGCTGCGAGCGCAGCCTCTACCCGGCTGCTGTGCGCATCTAACGGGTCCCCGAGCGGCGAAGGGAAAGTTCCCTCGCTTCCGCTTTGAAGGACCCAAGCCCCGGTCACGTGACCGGGGCTTGGGTCCTTCAAAAACAGGAAGCGGGGAAATCTTCACTTCCCTGGCGCCGCTCGACAGGTAAGTATGAGCGCTGGGGGGGCCATATCCATGACCTGGGGGCAAATCCATGAGCTGGGCAAATCCATGACCTGGGGCAAATCCATGAGCTGGGCAAATCCATGACCTGGGGCAAATCCATGACCTGGGGCAAATCCATGAGCTGGGGGCAAATCCATGAGCTGGGCAAATCCATGAGCTGGGCAAATCCATGACCTGGGGCAAATCCATGAGCTGGGGGCAAATCCATGAGCTGGGGGCAAATCCATGAGCTGAGCAAATCCATGACCTGGGGCAAATCCATGACCTGGGGGCAAATCCATGACCTGGGGCAAATCCATGAGCTGGGGGCAAATCCATGAGCTGAGCAAATCCATGACCTGGGGCAAATCCATGAGCTGAGCAAATCCATGAGCTGGGGCAAATCCATGAGCTGGGGCAAATCCATGACCTGGGGGCAAATCCATGAGCTGGGGGCAAATCCATGAGCTGAGCAAATCCATGACCTGGGGCAAATCCATGAGCTGAGCAAATCCATGAGCTGGGGCAAATCCATGAGCTGGGGCAAATCCATGAGCTGGGGGCAAATCCATGAGCTGGGGGCAAATCCATGAGCTGGGGCAAATCCATGAGCTGGGGGCAAATATCCAGGTGCGGGGGCAGTATCCACGTGCGGGGGCAGTATCCACGTGCGGGGGCAGTATCCACGTGCGGGGGCAGTATCCACGTGCTGGGGCAAATCCATGAGCTGGGGGCAAATATCCACGTGCGGGGGCAGTATCCACGTGCTGGGGCAGTATCCACGTGCTGGGGCAGTATCCACGAGCGTGGGCAGTATCCACGAGCGGGGGCAGTATCCACGTGCTGGGGCAGTATCCACGTGCTGGGGCAAATCCATGAGCTGGGGGCAAATATCCATGTGCTGGGGCAGTATCCACGTGCGGGGGCAGTATCCACGTGCGGGGGCAGTATCCACGAGCTGGGGGGCATATCCACGAGCTGGGGGGCATATCCACGAGCTGGGGCAGTATCCACGTGCGGGGGCAGTATCTACGAGCTGGGGCAGTATCCACGTGCTGGGGCAATATCCACGAGCTGGGGCAGTATCCACGAGCTGGGGCAGTATATCCATGAGCTGGGGCAGTATATCCACAATAGACTGCCCTCTGGGCAGGCTTTACAACTAGTTTAACATAAAAAAATATCTGGTTCAAATAATTTAAGACAGTATGAAATTTTGATTAAAAAATAATATGAATCAAGATCGTATTACAGAGTGTTGCTCCCAATACCTTAAAATCACAAAAAATGTGTATTAGTGCAAACAATGTAGCATAAAAGTATAATTATATATTATTCCACTGGTTAAGCATCACAGAACACCACAGCAATAGAACTCACATAGTAAAAGGCAGGGAGTATGAACGTACACATAATTCCACGGCAATAGAACTCACGGTAAACGCAGTGAGTATGAATGCAGTGGCGTAGCATGGGGGCTGGGGCGCCGCCCAAGGGCCCGCGGGTTGAGGGGACCCAGATGCCGGGCAGCAGGAGTGCCTGCCCGGTCCTGAACAGTGAGTCCATCCGTGTTGAAGGGGATGCGGCTGCGTGCAGGCGCAGCCGGTCACGTGGTCCTGCTAATCAGGTGGTACTGCGTCTCTGTACCACCTGACTGGCCGGACCGCGTGACCTGCGCACGCACACAGCCGCCTCCCCTTCAACACGGACAGACTCACACGCTGTTCAGGACCGGGCAGGCACTCCCGCTGCCCGGCATCTGGGCCCCCTCAACCCCTGCTGGATCCAGAGCTGGAGCAAGTATCCATGTGAGAGCTGGCTGCCGCTGGGGCAATATCCAGGTGAGAGCTGGGGGCAAATCCATGAGCTGGGGGCAAATCCATGGGCTGGGGGCAAATCCATGGGCTGGGGCAAATCCATGAGCTGGGGGCAAATCCATGAGCTGGGGCAAATCCATGAGCTGGGGCATATCCATGAGCTGGGGGCAAATCCATGAGCTGGGGGCAAATCCATGAGCTGGGGCAAATCCATGAGCTGGAGGCAAATCCATGAGCTGGGGCATATCCATGAGCTGGGGGCAAATCCATGAGCTGGTGCATATCCATGAGCTGGGGGCAAATCCATGAGCTGGTGCATATCCATGAGCTGGGGGCAAATCCATGAGCTGGGGGCAAATCCATGAGCTGGGGCAAATCCATGAGCTGGGGCAAATCCATGTGAGAACTGGGGCAAATCCATGAGCTGGGGGCAAATCCATGAGCTGGGGCATATCCATGAGCTGGGGCAAATCCATGAGCTGGGGCAAATCCATGTGTGAGCTGGGGCATATCCATGAGCTGGGGCAAATCCATGTGTGAGCTGGGGCAAATCCATGTGTGAGCTGGGCAAATCCATGTGTGAGCTGGGGCATATCCATATGTGAGCTGGGGCAAATCCATGTGTGAGCTGGGGCAAATCCATGTGTGAGCTGGGGCATATCCATGTGTGAGCTGGGGCAATATCCATGGGAGAGCTGGGGCAAATCCATGTGTGAGCTGGGGCAATATCCATGTGTGAGCTGGGGCAATATCCATGGGAGAGCTGGGGCAAATCCATGTGTGAGCTGGGGCAATATCCATGTGTGAGCTGGGGCAAATCCATGTGTGAGCTGGGGCAATATTCATGTGTGAGCTGGGGCAATATCCATGTGAGAGCTGCGGCAAATCCATGTGTGAGCTGGGGCAATATCCATGTGTGAGCTGGGGCAATATCCATGTGAGAGCTGGGGCAATATCCATGTGAGAGCTGGGGCAATATCCATGTGAGAGTTGCGGCAATATCAATAACGTGTCCACAGGTTGGGGGGGGCACACAATTCTTGGCTGGCCCCCGGGCGCTGACAACCCACGTTACGCCACTGTATGAATGTACACATAATCCACAGCAATAGACCTCCAATGGTAAAGGCAATGAGTCTCTCCGTTTTCAGGTCCCCCTCCCCACCTCCATTTTCAGCCCATTTCACCCCACTCCTAGTTCTCATGTTCATTTCATTCCCCCCCTCCTCCGTTTTAGTTTCTTTTTTAAATCCTTTATTTTTGAATTTTTCATAGTCTAATAGGTCAAACATAAGCAAAAATGGCCACGCAGGGCCAAAGCAAGTCATCAGAAGTGGCCATGCAGGCAGTGGCGTCACTAGGGTCGGTGTCACCCGGTGTGGTAATTTATGGTGTCACCCCCCCCCCCCCCCCGAGTTTTTCAGATTTTTTTTAACTACTCTTACTCCTAAATCAGTACTCCCATATAACACTGAATGCTCATACACACAGCGCACATTACTGTGAGGTTTATTGCTGTGGAACTCTCTCATATGCTCACACAACTTTTTGCCAACTGCCAGCAAGTACGTTGCCTGTTCGAAGGCAGTGAAAGCACACATGGATATATATTGCCCCCAGCAGCTCTGGATATATATTGCCCCCAGCAGCTCACCCATGGATATATATTGCCCCAGCTCACATATGGATATATTGCGCCTCAGCTCACATATGGATATATTGCGCCTCAGCTCACACATGGATATATTGCCCCAGACCAGCTCACACATGGATATATTGCCCCAGACCAGCTCACACATGGATATTGCCCCAGCTCTCATGGATATTGCCCCCAGCACACATGGATATGCCCCAGCTCCTCTCATGGATATTGCCCCAGCTCCTCTCATGTATATACTGCCCCAGCTGCTCTCATTGATAATGCTCCAGCTGCTCTCATGGATTTGCCCCAGCTCATGGATATACTGCCCCAGCAGCTCATGGATATACTGCCCCAGCAGCTCATGGATATACTGCCCCAGCAGCTCATGGATATACTGCCCCAGCAGCTCATGGATATGCCCCAGCAGCTCATGGATATGCCCCAGCAGCTCATGGATATGCCCCAGCTCATTGATATGCCCCCAGCTCCTCATGGATATGCCCCAGCAGCTCATGGATATGCCCCAGCAGCTCATGGATATGCCCCAGCTCATTGATATGCCCCAGCTCCTCATGGATAATGCCCCAGCACCTCATGGATTGCCCCAGCACCTCATGGATTTGCCCCAGCTCCTCATGGATATGCCCCAGGCCCCCATGGATTTGCCCCAGCTCCTCATGGATTTGCCCCAGCAGCTCATGGATTTGCCCCAGCTCCTCATGGATTTGCCCCAGCAGCTCATGGATTTGCCCCAGCTCCTCATGGATTTTCCCCAGCAGCTCATGGATTTGCCCCAGCTCCTCATGGATTTGCCCCAGCAGCTCATGGATTTGCCCCAGCTCCTCATGGATAATGCCCCAGCTCCTCATGGATTTGCCCCAGCACCTCATGGATTTGCCCCAGCAGCTTATGGATTTGCCCCAGCAGCTTATGGATTTGCCCCAGCAGCTTATGGATTTGCCCCAGCAGCTCATGGATTTGCCCCAGCTCCTCATGGATTTGCCCCAGCTCCTCATGGATTTGCCCCAGCAGCTTATGGATTTGCCCCAGCTCACTCATGGATTTGCCCCAGCAGCTCATGGATTTGCCCCAGCTCCTCATGGATTTGCCCCAACAGCTCATGGATTTGCCCCAGCTCCTCATGGATTTGCCCAGCAGCTCAGGATTTGCCCCAGCTCCTCATGGATAATGCCCCAGCTCCTCATGGATTTGCCCCAGCACCTCATGGATTTTGCCCCAGCAGTTTATGGATTTGCCCCAGCAGCTTATGGATTTGCCCCAGCAGCTCATGGATTTGCCCCAGCTCCTCATGGATTTGCCCCAGCTCCTCATGGATTTGCCCCAGCAGTTTATGGATTTGCCCCAGCTCCTCATGGATTTGCCCCAGCAGCTTATGGATTTGCCCCAGCTCCTCATGGATTTGCCCCAGCAGCTCATGGATTTGCCCCAGCAGCTCATGGATTTGCCCCAGCTCACCTCCTGGTCCTGGTCCCAGCACATGGATAGCGGCCCAGGCAGCACCTCTCCGCCGCATTTTTCGCTCCTTCTGAGCGTCCGGCGGCACGCAGCTTGGGCGCTCGTCTGGGGGAGCCACGTGACCAGCCGCGATTGGCTGGTGACGTATTTCCTCCAGGCGAGCGCCGAAGCTGCGTGCTTCGGACGCTCGCACGGAGCGAATACGCGGCGGTGGCGGGCGGTGGGTGAGACACCCGCCCTTAGGGTGACGGTGTCACCCTAAAGGCGGGTGTCACCTGGTGCGGGGCGCACCCACCGCCCCCACGTTACGACGCCACTGCATGCAGGGCCGTCACACTAAGTCCCCGTTCACAACTCAGAGTTTTACAGCACGTTGCTGCGCGCTGTAAAACGCCGAAACACGGAAATCCCATAATTCCCTATGGGGGCCGTTCACACCTGGGCGTTTTACAGTGTGCAGGAACGCGCTGTAAAATGTCCTATGCCCAAAGAAGTACGGGGCTTCTTTGGGGCGTATTGCAGCACGTTCACTCTACAGTCTGTGTCCGTGAACACGCTGCAATGCGCGTTCGTGCGTTTTTAATGTTTGCGCAATACGCGCGTAAAAACGCACGTAAAAACGGACGTGTTGTGCGCATGAAAAAACGGGCCGGTGTGAACCCAACCTTAGTCTCAAACAGAATATCGAGGAAAAACAGGCAATATAGTCAGCAAGTAATAAAAAGAAGGAAAAGAAAAGAAGGGGAGAGAAAGGACAGCTAAGGCACAGAAATCCCCTCCAACTCCCATGCAGCCAAAAAGAAAACAAAACTCAAGGCAGGAGCACCTCCAGGGTCAAACCTGGCAGTCAGAGACATGGCATCTGCCAGCCCGACCCCTGGACGCTCCCATTACCACACTGCAGCAGGAAGGGGGGGAAGCAAATCAGATAAGGAAAACAAACCTATAGCACGTCAGAAAAATAGTCCACAGTATTCAAGAAAAAAACCAACATGGGAGAGGAAAACAAACAAAACAAAAAACAATTAGAGAGTCTCTTCATCCTGAGTCCAAAAATAATCTTTGAGTCGGGGCAGGCAGGGAAGCACATGGTAGCACTCCAAACAAACCCCTGTAAAACACAGCAACTCAGGAGGTATTCAGACCATCAATCATCACCAGCCAGCCACAGGGTCTCCCCGGGCAGTGGCGGAACTAACAGGGTCGCAGCGGTCGCACTTGCGACCGGGCCCTGGCATTCCGCCACTTGAGGGGGGGCCCAGGGCTTAGACGGACAGTGGCAAATTTCGGCAACGCTGCTCTATTTGTTAGCAGCGCAGCGCTGCTTCGGCATGTGTGAACACGTGTGGGCACGGTCAGCCGGGCCAGAAGATGGAGTGGAAGAGCAGGATTAATGCGCGTTGTGTGCGGATCCCTGCACTCTTCCCCTTTCTCCTGCAGGCACCACCACCAGCCAAGTAAGTGTTATGGCGGCGCTGCTGGCTTCAGCCTCCGAGTCCGGCACTTTTACTATTCTAACAATCCGGCCCTGATTTTGTGTGTGTGTGTGTGTGTGTGGTGTGTGTGTGTGTGTGTGTGTGTGTGTGTGTTTTTCAAGTGGGGTAATCCAACATCCGTGCTTTATTTTTGCTGGGGGCCCTCTCACAACTTAGTCACCTTCCTCCAGTGCATCCAGCTCTCTGCTGTAATGTGAGGGCATCTTACATTATGTAGCTCTAATACAGAGAGCACCTGCCTCCTTACAGTGTGAGAGCAGCCTGGATGTATGGGATGATTCAGTGACCTCCCATGATGTCAGCTCCACACCCCCTGCTGTCCCCGGTCAGTGAGAACTATGTAAAGGCTGAAGGATGTCAGTATGTACATACAGAGACAGGAAGGGTGAGCTCCCATCCACTGCCAGCACTTTGTGAGTGCCCATCACTTATACCTGCCAGCATTGTGAGTGCCCTCACTTATACCTGCCAGCATTGTACCCATCACTTATACCCACCACCCGCCAGCTTTGTGTGAAGTACCCATCACTATACCCACCACCTGCCAGCATTGTGTGAGTACCCATCACTTATACTGCCAGCACTGTGAGTACCCATCACCTGTACCCTCCTGCCAGCGCTGAGTACACATCCCTTGTACCCACCACCTGCCGACACCGAGTACCCATCACTTATAGCCACCTCCTGCCAGCACTGAATGCCCATCGCCTGTACCCACCTGGCAGCACTGTGTGAGTACCCACCACCTATCCCACTGCCAGCGCTGTGGAGTATCCATCATGTATACCCACCACCTGCCAGCACTGTTAGCACCCATCACCTATACCCACAATCTGCCAGGACTGCTGAGTACCCATCACCTATACCCATCTGCCAGCGCTGTGTGAATATCCATCAACCTGCCAGCCTATCCAGAACCTACAACTGTTAAGAAGTAAAGTAAGTTTAATTAATATAATGGCGTACTAGTTTTTTATATTGCAGGAAAAAAAAGTTAAAAATATGAATATTTTTTTGGGGGGGCGGCCTTCTTGGATTCTTGCACCGGGGCCCACAGGTTTCTAGTTACGCCACTGTCCCCGGGAGCTGGCGTTGTGAAATTAGCAGACAGATAAGAGCACCACCTGGTCGTAAATCTCCCAGGAAAGCACATAGAGCAACCGCCACGATAGATATGAGAGGAACTGCAGCAGCCACTCTGTCCAAAGAGGTAACTTGTAAGCATCTGCACCTCTGCATTGACCATCCGCTCTGACCAGCAGGAGAGCCTCACCAGGTGTGCTCTCGCTCGGAGCCCCAAGGGGGTCTCCTCCCATTTTAATTTCATTTACTTTCATTCCCTCCCCTTCCCAGTAATCAATTACCTGGGAGGCTGGGACTCGAGCCGGTGCTTCTCTCCTGTGTGGCTCCACGTGCATCATGGAATGCTGGGAGGAAGTGACGTCATATGATCACTTCCTCACAGCGCTGCAGAGTACACGTGCGGCGCCGCGACTCGGGGGAAGCCTGATGGGATCGAAGGGAGCATGGGCTGCCTGCAGATGTCTGGCGCGCCCCCTCTGACATCATCAGAGGGGGCCCGTCGGTTGCTGGCCGCCATCTTTGAGTCACTGCTTGACGGCCGGGCCCAGTAGGCCGCAGTACCTCCTCCGAGGCCTGCGGAGTAAAGTAAATATTGCCGCCGACGGCGGGCCCCCCCAGTCCCCGGGCCCCTTACCACAGCATGGGCTGTAATGCCCTGATGGCGGCCCTGTTCCTGCTGGTGGAGTAGTTCATGCACATTCCCCCTGCACTCGACCCTAGAGGTAGAGCCAGCTAACAAAGTCTTAACCCTTTCAGGTCCAGTGGTTTCAAGCTGAAACCACATCTCCATAAGAAACTATAGGGGTTATTCAGAGAGCACCAAAATGCCATGACATTTCAGTGCTCTCTCGTTCAGCGCACTATGGCAAGTTCAATTCGTTGACTTGCTGAATTCTGAATGCTGAATTCACTGCAGGGTCCTCGACGTGCTCCGAATCGACCCACCAAATGCATCTGATAAACCGCTGAATCGATCGGATAAACTGGTGAAAAACTGGCGAAGAACCGCCAAACGCAGCCATCAACCGGCCGAATAGACTGACGAAGGCCTCTGAAAATAGTCAAACAGCCACTGAAAAAAGCCGACCAGCCGCTGAACAGGGGTAACAAACTTTATAAAATGCAACTTTTAAAAGGTGTTTTAAACAAAAATAATGCATGGAAATAATATATATGGTCTTATGAATAACAATAAAAAGATCTGTTACTAAATAAAATCGTTTTCAAGTATGTCCATTGTAGTCGAATGGCCACAAAATGGCACTGTACGGGAAATTCATCGTTTGGTGCAATTCGGTGCTCTTTGAATAACCCCATATGAAATTAAGTTTTTTTTTAGCAGAAGCCCAGTGATTTCACAGCGAAACCACCTGAAATATGTAACAATATTAAAAACTATTTCTGCTTTCCACATTACATTAGTGTGTTTCATGTCTTTAGATATAGATCTATAAAAATGTTTCACTTTTATATTCCAATTTTAATTTCATGGGCCTGAAAGAGTTAAGCCAAGACATCAACATACCTTTCAAAATTAAATAAATTGGTTTTATTATCTCAATTTACTGCAATTTTATTTTATTTGATTAAACATTTTTTTATAACAGTGGTTGGGTAAAACCATTGGCTCCACATTTTCCTCATGTTATATCAACATTTATGTTAAGGATTTGATGAAGATTTTATTTGGGCTTCTAATGTACCAGGAGAAATCTGGTGCTACAGTGACACTTCAGCTATAGACAATTGTTTGAATTCCTTTGCATGTATTTTCAAAATCAACCAATGACAAAGCTTCAATAACGAGCTCATCACGTTAGTAGATTTTGAAAAAAATAAGGAATATGATGCGCCATCAAATCGCAGAACTAGTGCCAGTGCTAATTAAGTGAATGGTTGGTTTTAACAAGCAGTAAATTCAACTTACAGCCAATGAGAGAGCTCTGAAATAAAGCTCTCTCATTGGCTGAATTAGAATAAGTGTCTAAAGATCTCCAGCCAATGACATTACGAGCGCTCTTTTCGTTGGGTGCAGTACTGCATTTGCTGGTTTCCTATGTCCCATGGCTACTGAAGGGTTTTGCCTAATTTTGCATCAGCCAATGAGCAGTCTGGATTAATTCTTATGTACTTTTGCTTTTCTAGTTTACTTTTATTATGTGTCACTTTTTTATGGGTTTTAGACTTTGCTGACTGACCCATTTAGCGGAAGGCGAGATATGACACGAGCGTCGAATATGAAGAGGATCCATGGACGGTGGGTATATTTTATATAAAATGGCCTAGATTTGGCAGGTTTAGGAAGTCGGACGGTCAGATAATGTTTATTTATTCATTTGCAAAATATTTTACCAGGATGGATACATTGAGATTTTTCTCATTTTCAAGTATGTCCTGGGTTCAAGAACATTGAAAATTTTACACTCGTTACAGAAATACAAAGTAACAAATGCAAGATATTTAAAAACAAAACAAAAATATACAGATTAAGACAAAACATAAATATGTAGGAAATATAGTCATTATATTACAGGCGCATCCTGTATTGAGGTATATATTTATTTTTTTGAGAAAGGATTTTACCAGGAAGGATACATTGAGATTTCTCTCGTTTTCAAGTATGTCCTGGGTGGCGAGTATGTACCATTAGGTGTCTTGCCCAAGGACACTTACTGGAGATGTGCTCTGGCCAGGATTGAACCCATGTCTCCACAGGCTCTCTCCACACAGAGCAGTGATGTTACTTCTACTCCACCCAGCCGGATAGATCTTTTGAATGACTTAAAACTGGGGGCAGATTTTGGACCACTGGTCTCTTGACAATAAATCACCAAAAAAAAAAGTTTATTTATTTATAAAGGATTTTACCAGGAAGGATACTTTGAGATTTCTCTCGTTTTCAAGTATGTCCTGGGTTCAAGAACATTGAAGTGTTACAGTTACAGAAATACAAAGTAATACAATGTAAGATATTAAGAAACAACACAAATATACAGATTAACAGAAAATAAATATGTAGGAAATATAGTCACTAGGTTACATGTTTACAGGTGCATTTCGTATTGAGGTATGTTAGTAAGGAGCTCTTGAGTGACTTTAGACTGGGGGAAGATTTGATGGAGTCTGGGAGGTTATTCCATATTTGCGGTGTTCTGTAGGAAAATGAGCATTGAGCCACTTTCTTTTTGTATTGTGGCCCTGCAAGTAAGGTGCTGGTCCTGGATCAGAGATTTTAGGATGAGGGAACTGTATGGGGTTTACTCTTTGTAAAATAAATAAGTAAATAAATAAAAGACAGATATCTCATAGCTTAGTATTTTGCCATTAGATTAAAACTCACAAGAATAGAAGCAATACCTCTACCTCCCAAGGTTACAACAGGCTCTTCTATATGGGAATAATTCTGCACTGACTGCAGCTGTATTGCTCGTGTATACCCACAATTGGTGCGCCTCTAATTTTAATTTGAGTTTCTCCAGTAAAATCCCCTTTAGAGTCAACCCATTAATAATACAGGCCAGCTCTCCTTAATGTCATGTTTCCCTTCACTATATTTAACTATTGAGGCTAGGGTCAGACGAGCGTGATTTCTACGGACTGTACGCCCGTGCACACGGACGTACGTCAGTACGGAAGACACAGTAGTGGCCACACAGTCCGTTTATTCACTGACGTATATTTTGACGGATGTAGGAGGGAAAATAAATTAAAAAGCAAAACCATTTTGTCCGTGAAAAATGCTGGACGTATAAATGCAGTCCGTCTGACCACGTTCCATCACTCACACACAAAGCTATGCAGACGTTGCGGACGCAGCGCACTTTGTGCGGCCGTTCTAGGGGTTGTACGTTCTTGCCTGCCTTGCGTCCGTGGGCCGCGGCCGTGGTGCGTCCGCAGTTCAGTGCAGACGTACTTCGTGTAACGGGCTCCAATGGACTTTCTGTCATGCTATCACGGACGTACTTTTAGGCGCAATCACGGACGTGAACACTACGCTCGTCTGACCCCAGCCTTATTATTATACTCAAATGCTAACAGAAATATTTATTTATCTCCTTTCCTTGATCCTTCTTTACCTCCATCTACTGGAGTTTTTATTTAAAATATAATAATTGTATTAAAATGGAATATTTCAGTGAAATGTCATGCATTTTTTTTTAAATACAATGTATTTGGTATTCAGTTAATTAAATATTATTGTTCCTGTGCTATAAAGTTAATACATTACTATAAAGACACCTAACTGTCATAGAGTTCAACCTCCAGGTAATACAGTAGCATAAATGACTTTGACTAAAAAATGAGCACTTCAGCTGTATATGAACTACATTTATTTTATTATCCCAATGTAATGCGTGCTGTGTGACAATACACTAAGAGATTTGAACTACCTTTCATATTCCTATTTATAATGTGTGTGTAACCCACGGGGGCTACAAATGCATTCTTCTTTTAGTTAATTTTGCGATGTGATAGGTTTCTGTAGCTGGTATGATTAGGTGTATTTCTTGGCAAGCCGTCTCTCGGCAGCTAGTTAAAATGAATTCTGGCATTCCCAACTTTACATCACAATATAAAAAATACAGCGTTTCCAAAATGCCTGTTCCTAGGCAGTCCGTGAGGTTTTTATTAGGATATAAATATATTTTCCATTTAAAGAGAGAAATAATTATAATGTGTCTGCTAATGACAGCCCGCAACTTTTCTTTGAAGAAAGTCTATAGGTGAACGAAACCCACTCTAGGCAAACAAGAACAGACACGGGGAGCCTAGTGATTTGGTTTACTAGGCGGGATGCCTATAAGGTAACCTGGCCACCAACAAACCATCATATAGAGAGTTCTTCAACTCCAGTAATGTCAGTCCCAATTTTACTGCAAGAGCAGCAGCAAGTGTGACATTTACTTAATCCCTATAAAACAACTCAATCCGAGTTAATAAGATAATTAAACCAACTATAAATATCAGAAATGTCCATGCACTGATCTATTAATCCGTTTCCAGATTAAATGAATGATTCCTTTGTAAATGCAGTACATGTTGGCCTGCAGTGACAGATGATTATTATATTTTAAAAAATAATCTCTCATCAACAAATGATTAGGACTTATTATTAGTAATAAAGTTTCCCCATTCTAAGAGGATTCATATGAATAGTTCTGAGAGAAATGGAAGATAATCAAGAAAATAACACATAATAGCTCCAGGTGCTCTCAAAATGTACCTGCAGGATTTATTCATTTAAAAAATGACCATCAATTTGGAAATCCAACCAAAAGCTATTTAGGCCTACTTTGTGAAATCGTCATAGAACTATACATTTATAGAGTTTCAGAACTGCAGTATATGATAACATGAATAAGCCTATCTATTCATTTTTTTTTTTTAAAGACTTTATGTAAGGTAAGGCAGGGAAATTCAAAAATAAACGCAGACATCAAGCATGAGAAAACAGACCCCGCGATACCTAGATTTTACTTTAAAAGAGGAACAGCTCCTAAAGACAGGGAGGTGACAGGAAGTAAGAAGAGTATCAGAGAGAGAAGAAAGGAAAGGAGAGAGGGTCTAAAAAAGGGGGGGGTCTCCACAGGCGTACATTGACAAGCAATTCGGCCCATCAAGAAAAACACATGGGGGGTAGCACTCAACCTAAACTAAGCATTCAGTGCGGGTGCGTCTCAATAATAAAATACAGAACATAAACCAGGGAGAGAGCACTCCAGTCAACACATTCAAAAACCAGCAACAACAGCTTCTGCATGGGTACATTATACCAGATTTTACCACATGTTGAAAAATGCTTAAATCTGAGCTATGTTTTATATATAGTGCAGGAGGGGTGGGGTCGCGCCTATTCCCCGAAGGGTTGGCTGCAACCACCAAATGCATCCAGCCCAACAACATGTGTAGAACATAACAAAGAAAAAAATGTCATCTGTGCTTACTCCTATTATACCGTGTGAAACTAAACACAATTAGAGGTTTGGTTTCTTATTAATGGCCATTATAAGACTAGCTCGCCCGCCAACGTCACGGCACCTCTATAAGGGCGAGTCCTAACCAAAATGAAACCACAGGCTGCTACATAGCAAACCATACCTGCTCATGCTGCTTGTCAAACATGAGGTAGACTGGTGGGCCTTTATTTATGCTCCCCCAGAAACAAAATCCACTTTGGGATCAAAACAAAGACACGGAGCGGAGTCTTGCTGCAGGGATGACCTGGCTGGAAGTACATTGAAACATACATAGTGCAGGAGGGGTGGGGTCGCGCCTATTCCCCGAAGGGTTGGCTGCAACCACCAAATGCATCCAGCCCAACAACATGTGTAGAACATAACAAAGAAAAAAATGTCATCTGCGCTTACTCCAATTATACTGTGTGAAACTAAACACAATATATATAATTAATATACACAGTATATATATATATATTATATATATATACAGTTGTGTTCAAAATTATTCAACCCCCAATGCTGTAAAGGGTTTTAGGGAATTTAGTGTACATTTGTAATTGTATTCAGAATGAAATCCTACAAGGACTTTTTGAAGAACCATATGCAACTAAAATGACATCAATTGGTTTTGTAATACAGTAGTAAATGTTTCTTTTGTGAATTCTTCATTGACACAATTATTCAACCCCTTAAAGACTACCACTCTGAAGAACAGAGGTTCATTCAAGTGTTTTCAATCAGGTATTGAAAACACCTGTGGATGTCACGGAGCAGCAATACAGCATAATAAGCACCAATTAGGCAGCTTTAAAATGACTGTGATACTCAGCTCCTTCTAGACATTTACTTGTGTGGTTACAAACATGGTGAAGTCAAGAGAATGGTCCAGGAAGACAAGAGAAGAGGTGATTACTCTTCACAGGAAGGGCAATGGCTATAAGAAGATTGCAAAGATGTTAAACATACCAAGAGAGACCATAGGAAGCATCATTCGCAAATTCAAGGCAAAGGGCACTGTTGAAACGCTACCTGGTCGTGGCAGAAAGAAGATGCTGACTTCGACTACTGTGCGCTACCTGAAGCGTAGAGTGGAGAAAAGTCCCCGTGTGACTGCTGAGGAACTGAGAAAAGATTTGTCAGATGTGGGTACTGAAGTTTCAGCTCAGACAATATGGCGCACACTGCGTAATGAAGGCCTCCATGCCAGAACTCCCAGGCGCACCCCCTTGCTGTCTCCAAAGAATAAGAAGAGTCGACTGCAGTATGCCAAACGTCATGTGGACAAACCACAGAAGTTTGGGGATAGTGTTCTGTGGACTGATGAAACAAAATTAGAACTGTTTGGGCCCATGGATCAACACTATGTTTGGAGGAGGAAGAACAAGGCCTATGAAGAAAAGAACACCTTGCCTACTGTGAAGCATGGCGGGGGGTCAATCATGCTTTGGGGCTGTTTTGCTTCTGCAGGTACAGGGAAGCTTCAGCGTGTGCAAGGTACCATGAATTCTCTTCAGTACCAGGAGATATTGGATGACAATGTGATGCAGTCCATCACAAACCTGAGGCTTGGGAGACGTTGGACCTTTCAACAGGACAATGATCCTCCATACCTCCAAGTCCACTAGAGCATGGTTGCAGATTAAAGGCTGGAACATTTTGGAGTGGCCATCGCAGTCACCTGACTTAAATCCGATTGAGAACCTCTGGTGGGACTTTAAGAAAGACTTGTCCATTCCCCCCCATATATGTCCCACTACCCCCCCTCCACCCCATATGCTTTGGCAATGCTAAAATGTATTTGGTCCTGCTAATAAAGCTTATTTTGATTTGATTTGATTTGATTTGAAAGCAGTTGCAGTGCGCAAGCCTAAGAATGTGACTGAACTGGAGGCTTTTGCCCATGACGAATGGGCGAAGATACCCGTAGATCGCTGCAAGACACTTGTGTCAAGTTATGCTTCACATTTAAAAGCTGTTATAACTGTAAAAGGATGTTGTACTAAGTACTAAGATTGAATGTCACTTGGGGGTTGAATATAACTGATAATGATGTGAGCACAGAAAAGACATTTGTGGTTATTTCATTATAAATGTTATGTTATATTTGTCTGACCTACACGTGCCTCTTTGATTTAATTGTAAGCAAGATGACTGAATGATCAAAATCAATGTCAAACTGGCCAAAACACTCAATTTCAGTGGGGGTTGAATAATTTTGAACACAACTGTATTTGCAGCTTGTTTTATCTCTCTCCAGGGTGACTGGAGAGATATAAAACAAAGAATTTGGTTTCTCCACAGGTGGCACACTAATCTTGCTTCAAAAAGCTATGCAAACTTTTACTCCTGTATGCTCGGCACTCCTTTGCAAGGGGATACGGTTTGCCCTACTCTATCCTGCTACACGGTTTCACCAGATTGGTGACAAGTCTCTATCAACAACATCGTCTACTGAAACTGACCTGTTTCTGAACCACGTATTGCCAGATTGGGAAAATGGACAACCACCTCCAGGCTCTCTGGACACTCTCTTCCAGGAGTCGCGAATGTTTCCACTTACGAATTCTCTGTATGACGATCTTGCTGTACATAGTTGCCACCAGGTGGCCCCAGTTATACTGGCCAGACTTTACTTCTTCACCCTAAGGATGAGGACCCACAGACTCAAATGGGATGGAAATCAGATTCATACTGCTTTGAATGCACAGAGTTGTCCGCCAACGTATATCACGGTTTTTGGAGCTGTCCCACTGCAAACTTTTTGGTCTGCAATCCACTCCTATACTTTTTTCATTTACCCAGCTCTCCCTGCCCCTATCACCAGACCGCCTGATCCTTGGTCCTTTCCCTACCATATGAATCAAACATAAAAAAAAAATCTTTCTATGGTGGCAGCTGCGGGTCAGAAGACGATCCTTCACACGTGGGATCAATCCACTCCTGTTCCACTCTCTCTCTTCCAGGTCAAATTACACCACCTTTTTAAAATGGATTGGTTGTACAAATTGCTCAATAAGGAACTTATGGCCCAAAAATGTATTAGTACTTAGTGTGGTTATTTTTCAACTTTATCACCTTCGATGCGCACAACCATTAAATTGTCCCTCCAACATACTGCATGGTATTCTGTGGAAATAATAGCAGGTCGAGATCCCCAAAACCTTTGTTTTAACTGATTTTCTGACTGTTAACTGAGCATAATGCTCCTGTTTTTGTTGTAACCAATATCTCTGAGTTATGCTTTTCCGGGCAGATCATTTTTCCAGTTTGTTTGCCTGTTTTGTTTCTCCTGATCAGATTTATCATGTTTGAATATGTTGCATGATTTTTCATTTTTTTTTATTTTAGTTTATTTCTTTTATTATGTTGAAAAACATAAAATAGTGTATGCCTTGGTTTGTATTTATGTCTTCAGTCATCATTTGGTGTTCATATGTTCTATCATGAATGTATTCACCCCGTCTTGCCTTACCATCCCACTGTACTTAATGTGTACACAATAAAAATTGTCAAAAAAAAAAAGCTATGCAGATAAGGTCTTGATACGCAAACAATTACTTTTCAATGTATCATAATGCAAAATCAAGTTAACTAGACTTTGGAAGTGAAAGGGTTATATTTTGGTAGAAATCTGAAAAATAAAAAATAAATTGTTGTTACAAAAAATCACTATGGTTGGAGCCAAACAACTAAAGACCGCCAACACTTATTAAGCGATTGGCAGTAAGAATTAATTTGAAGTTTCAAAACCAGCCAGTTATAGAGTTAAGAGAATAATCTCTTGTCTTTGGCTGATTTTTTTTTTTTTTATGATATCCAGACTAAAGCAGCCAATCACGTAATAAGCACTCGTTTATTTTTCTTGATATTTCCTGTGTGAAAAGTAGCATTAGATTTTTTCCCCCTCAAACAATCCTCTTAGTGGATACAATAGCAAATCAGGTGGCATTTGTGACCATACACGGAGGTGGAATTTTACAGACCCCAAGATTTGCTCGGTCTATCACATCAATGGAAACTATAATGGTTTTGAATATGAAACTAGATAGGATATGTAAGGTAGTTGGAGTCTAAACAGATTAAAATGGCTTTCTTTAACCCATTCACTGCAAGTAGTTTTTATTAACCCCTTCACTGCGGAAGACGTGTGGGGAACGTCATGGGGATACCTTGCTATATGCGGAGGATGCTCCCCACACATCACCGCTGCAGGGGCTCTCACTCCCGATACTTACCTCTCCCTTCCGGTCCATTTTTTGCAGATAAATAACTTGTCTGCGTCGTATAATAAAACGTGGCTTCAAATCGCGTTTAAACTTGACGAGTAAAAATGGTACAAGATTAGCTCAGCACACAGGAGTGAAACGGCTCAGCAGCGAAGGGGTTAAACTCCCTGTCAGGACGGTATGGGTTTATGGGAAACCACTTTCCAGTATCCACATAGTGAAAATGTATGTACTATATATACATACTATTCCAGCCACTGTAAGCTTATTTGACAGGCAGTGGGCTCCCCTGCTGGCCAAAAAGCGCTACTACATGTACAATATTTCATATGGGGATCCGTGTTTGTGTGACAGAAAAACGGATTTCCACGATGTTCATACAGTTTCAGCACCTTGGCTGTCATGTACAAGGTGATGAAACTTTATGAAATAAACATAATTCCTTTTGTATTGTTCCAGAATGTGACTCAATGTTGGGCTCCAGCAGGAGCTTTTAAGGATTGAGAATACTCGATCATGGTAATGAATGGGTTAAAGGGTCAATTTGGACATTTAACTATATTCATCTCGACTTTCATTTCCATTTGGCAATAGGGAGGCTCCTATAACCTCACTGAAGCTCGTTACCATGCTTACATGCTAACTGTGGGTCTTTCACAGAGTTTAATAAAATTATTAACAACAAACCTTTAAACAGATGAGGAGATATCATTTCCATGACAATTGAAATGTGATTAAGTTTGAAAATCGTATTTGTTTCTAAGCAGAAAATAGGATGCAGATGTATATTATGATATATTTATTATGCATGTGAAAGAAAGCTTTATATACATTACATCCTGCAGCCTCGAAATGAATATGTTTAAAACCCTGATCATTTTACATGGTGTACCATTTTATTACTCAAAAGATTACATATACCTTGAGATATAAACACCAATTTCCATCTGTGCTGGAAGTCTGTTTGCCAAACACGAACCTCTAGGATGATATTAATGCTACGAATCTGGGATTCTAATTAGAATGTTGGCACAACGTGATACACATCAGACCTAAAGCAACACATAAAGTTGCGATCATATTACATCATTAGATTGGTAATAACCATTTATGCCAATAGCAATTTACTGGTAAGCCTGGTGTATGCTAAGCTACATCTGAAGGAGAACATTTCCCATTAATATTTGTATTAAAGAAATCTTTAGACATGTGCTAAAAAGATCTTTAGCACTTTATTGGATGCAGTGGCATGGAAAATAATATGCCATTTGTTAATTTTATTTATTGGCTAAGAATATTATCCTTAAAAAAAAGGCATGGCAAAACCTTGCGTTGGACATCTGCTTCATATGGACAGTATTCAGCTGAATGTCTTGTGACCTGATTTTTACTCACGAATACATTCGGGGGGCAAAACCACTTATTATTTACACCTGTTTGGTGTTATGTTATATCAGTCCTGGCAAATGCTGTAATCTTTTGCACAGTCTGTTTTCGAAGCATTAGTTTTTCTTGGCCTAGCTTAACCCAGCTTAATACAAGTCGTGCTTGTATCACTTGCATTGATAGATACTTCTAGAAAACCTAGAGGTAGAGATTTAATTAAACAAAGTCACACTTTTAAAAATATATTTTAAAAAATGGATCTTGTAGAAAAGTTCAAGTCTGATTATACACTGTATATATATACAGTTGTGTTCAAAATTATTCAACCCCCAATGCTGAAAAGGGTTTTAGGGAATTTAGTGTACTTTTGTAATTGTATTCAGAATGAAATCCTACCAGGACTTTTTAAAGAACCATATGCAACTAAAATGACATCAATTGGTTTTGTAATACAGTAGTAAATGTTTCTTTTGTGAATTCTTCATTGACACAATTATTCAACCCCTTAAAGACTACCACTCTGAAGAACAGAGGTTCATTCAAGTGTTTTCAATCAGGTATTGAAAACACCTGTGGATGTCACGGAGCAGCAATAAAGCATAATAAGCACCAATTAGGCAGCTTTAAAATGACTGTGATACTCAGCTCCTTCTAGACATTTACTGGTGTGGTTACAAACATGGTGAAGTCAAGAGAATGGTCCAGGAAGACAAGAGAAGAGGTGATTACTCTTCACAGGAAGGGCAATGGCTATAAGAAGATTGCAAAGATGTTAAACATACCAAGAGAGACCATAGGAAGCATCATTTGCAAATTCAAGGTAAAGGGCACTGTTGAAACGCTACCTGGTTGTGGCAGAAAGAAGATGCTGACTTCGACTACTGTGCGCTACCTGAAGCGTAGAGTGGAGAAAAGTCCCCGTGTGACTGCTGAGGAACTGAGAAAAGATTTGTCAGATGTGGGTACTGAAGTTTCAGCTCAGACAATACGGCGCACACTGCGTAATGAAGGCCTCCATGCCAGAACTCCCAGGCGCACCACCTTGCTGTCTCCAAAGAATAAGAAGAGTCGACTGCAGTATGCCAAAAGTCATGTGGACAAACCACAGAAGTTTTGGGATAGTGTTCTGTGGACTGATGAAACAAAATTAGAACTGTTTGGGCCCATGGATCAACGCTATGTTTGGAGGAGGAAGAACAAGGCCTATGAAGAAAAGAACACCTTGCCTATGTAACCGGCCTACACCCTCACCGCCCGTTTGTAATGATGGACTCTGCGTTGTGTTGTATGTTGGTGTGGTGCAGCAAGGACGAGACCGGCAACATGTGACTTTTTTGGGGAACGGATTTTACTTCAGGCGACTCCTCTGCCTCTGGCGCCGCTTCTCCTCTGAATAAAATAATATACATATATACAGGAATGAATATATATATCAGGAGACGTTCCACCTCAGCTTCTCAAGCTTCACGTGCTCTGATAAGCCATCTGAATAACATTATATGAATAACCATATACATGAATTAACAAAATTATTTACAAATGACAAGACAAATACACAATAAGACATAAAAATAATAATAAACTGGAACATACCTGAATAAAATAATATACATATATACAGGAATGAATATATATATCAGGAGACGTTCCACCTGTACAACAGAATATAACATTACGCTATGTACAGAACCCCCCTGATCACAATATACATGAAAAACCTGCACATTCTACCTATACACACTTTTATTCAGGACATCTAATAAAATAAACAGCCTTAAGTTTAGTGGAGCATATAATACAAAAGGATAGTTATAGAACACTATAACAGGGACATGGGCCTAACTGCTGCAGCTCAAAAACGAAAGTAAAAAAGAAGACAAAATACCTGTTTTAACATGGATTCTAATCCAGCTATACTATATACATCTTTGATAAGAGGATTCTATAGGATTTTATAGGGTTTTCTAGGGTTTTCTAGCTCTTCCTGCTTTAAGCAGAGAGCCTGTCAGACCTCTTACCTCTGCTTCTCAAGCTTCACGTGCTCTGATAAGCCCGGGAAGGAAGGGAACTGCCTAGATCTAACAAGCAGGGAGTGATGTCATCCCTCATTACCATATTAACCCCCTCATAAAAACGGCTGCTCAAACCAAATATAAAAACTACTCACAACAACCCTTTAAAGAACCTAATGCCCCTGGGACTGGAACATATCTATTTTTGTAAGGAATTAGTGTAATACACATATAATGTCCCTTAAAGACACACACACATATATTTATACAGTACACACCCGTTACATTCACCCCTTCTGAATTACACTAATATCCTGACCATACAATACTAATGGTTCCGCTGAACCAGACCTAAACAAAACAAATTTGCAATTCAGCGTAAGCTACCTACTTAATAGGTTAGGATAAACCTAAGGTTGATCAAGTCCTAAGCATCCATAGAACAATACACTGACGTGTACAGCATACGATGGTCTGGTACAGGTTATATTACATGAAATTCTTACATTTCTTGGACAAATTTCACAATTTACATTTACCCCTTTTTTTGGTGTGATATCAAAAATATAAGAACACTTAGAATAAAGAACGGATTGACCCTGACCTATTTATTAGAGATGGGCCCACTCTCTGAATGTTGATTGACTTCTGGGTCAAGGATTCTATTAAACGGCTAACTTTCTTTACTACCCTTCCTGTACGGGTCTTAACACACTGTGTGTCTGGGTTGCTGCTGACTTGAGAATCATTTACTATTTCTGCTGGTGCACTAGAGTCACTGACAGAAGGTTCAGCCTCTACACTAGGTGTTTGCTCAGGATTAACTTCAATGTTCTCAATTTCTCTGCATTTTAAAAAGGTACCAGAGATCAACATGTCATCTGCAATTCTAATCCACAATCTCAACTTTAATCCTACTGTTAATATTTTATGCTTGCATCTACCTATTAATATTTTGGCTGTTTGTTTTTTGTTTCTTTTCATGTTGAATGTATACTCTGCTTTTTTAAACAAATGCTTTCAAATGGTTGCCCCTCCCCCCCATGTCGTAAAATATGCTTTCCCTCAACAGACCACATGCCCTAACTCAATGACCTCTTTCTCCTACAGACCTGAAGCTAGTTCATATCACCCACTGCCACAGCGCTTGCGTTTGGACTCTGCTGTCCCTCCCTCCCACCCAGTGCTGGTCTGAAATTTGTAGCTTACTTTCCAGCTGCTTCCACTTTGCAAATCACCCTAATTAACCCAACGTTTTAGCCCTTCCCATGATATGTTAATCTGTATTTTTTTGTGTTTTGTTTTTAATTTCTTGCATTTTATTACTTTGTATTTCTGTAACTGTAACACTTCAATGTTCTTGAACCCAGGACATACTTGAAAACGAGAGAAATCTCAATGTATCCTTCCTGGTAAAATCCTTTGCAAATAAATAAATAAATTTCATTTTCAATACTTTGTTCATAATCAGCACTTTCACTTGAAACGGAGTGATCAGATTCTGAAACGTTGTCATCCAATTCATCAGAACTTATTTCTTCCAATTGGTCAAGCGATTCAATTGAACAAGACTCATTCTCAGTGTCATCAACGTTGGACTGTATACTTTCATCATGTTGATTTGACTCAACGGGTAAGAAACTAATGTCCAGCATCAAATTGCGATGAACTACTTTTGACTTGCCTTCTTCATCAATTAGCTTGTAAATGTTGGTTTGCAGATTCAAATCTTGTACAGTATAGACAGTAGGATCCCATTTGTCTGCAAGTTTCCTTTTTCCTCTTTCACTTTTGTTGGC
This sequence comes from Leptobrachium leishanense, assembly GCA_009667805.1. Taxonomy (NCBI): domain Eukaryota; kingdom Metazoa; phylum Chordata; class Amphibia; order Anura; family Megophryidae; genus Leptobrachium; species Leptobrachium leishanense. Next base: position 392,058,255 of record CM019064.1, read on the forward strand.
AAGTAATACTCGATCTCCGATGTTGAGATTTGTTCCTTTGATCTTTCGATTGTAACACTTAGCTTGCTTTGCTTGTTGTTTCTCTGTATGTTTCTGAGCTATCTGCGTTGCTTCATGAAGGTACGTCATAAGTGAAGTTGCATAGCTGCTGTAATCTACAATTACAGGATCATGTGATACTTGTCCGAACATTACATCTATAGGTAACTTTGGAATACGACCAAACATTAGTTGGAATGGAGCATAACCTGTGGTTTTGTGCACTGTTGCATTATAAGCGAATGTCAAAGTCTGTATCTGTGCAGGCCAATTATGTTTCTCTTTGAGTGGTAAAGAACGAAGCATATTGCCTAAAGTTCTGTTAAAACGTTCTGTTTCTCCATTTCCCATCGGATGGTATGCTGTGGTATGCGACTTTGCAACACCTGCCAAAATTAACAGTTCTGCAATTAGGGTACTTTCAAAGTTAGTGCCTTGATCCGTATGGATACGTTGTGGGAAGCCATAGACGCAAAAGATATTGTCCCATAACTTCTTTGCAACTTGTTTTGCTTTCTGATTGCTACACGGGAAGGCATGGGCCAACTTGGTAAAATGATATGTCACTACTAACACGTCTACAGACCGCTGTTTGTTATCTTCCGCACTCCAAAAATCTAAACACACCAACTCCATTGGGGTTGTAGTCTTGATACTTTGAAGAGGTGCTCGAGCAGATGGTTCTGGTGTTTTGGCCAAAATACACCTCTGACAACATTTAATGTACTCCCTTATGTCATGTTCCATCTTCGGCCAGAAAAACCGTTGTCGGGCAAGCTGGAGAGTTCTTGACTGTCCCTGGTGTCCAGCCAAATCATGCACACCGGTCAAAACTTTAGACTTGAGACTCGCAGGAATGATAAGTTGGAATCTCTTGTGTGTACTTAAGGGGTCTCTAGAAACGTGGTAGATCACTCCATCTTGAATCTTCAACCGATCCCATTGTTTCAAAAGGACTAGAGCTCTGAAATCCATTCCAGCTCTCTCTCTTCCTGATGGACGTCTCTTCTGACTCACATAAGGCATAACCTGCGAAATCACTGGATCTGATTCTTGACATTGCCGAATTTCCTCAAGAGGGATTATCGGAATTTCATCGGACACAGACATTACGTTGCTCTGGATGAGTTGAATCTCCTGCATGGCCCTCAGTTCTGTTACTGTCTCCCACTGATCGTGAATGCTCAATTGAGACCTAACTGTTGCATGGTCACAGGATGCTGGATTCAACTGAAGTGACACTTGCTGACAATGTTCTTTCTTCCAGCTATGTGCTTCAGGTCAAAAGTATAGCCAGAAAGCTTGGACACCCAGCGCTGCTCACAAGCATCGAGTTTGGCCTTGGTCAGTATGTAAGTGAACGGATTGTTATCTGTCCATACGGTGAACGTGTGACCCTTTAACCAATGGCTGAACTTCTCACACACACTCCACTTCAAAGCTAAAAATTCCAGTTTGTGTGCTGGATACCTCTTCTGAGAATTACTTAGGGCCTTGCTTGCGAATGCAATAGGACGCGCCTTAGCCTCGCCTGCTGGTATCTGGGACAATACTGCTCCAAGTCCATCCAAGGATGCATCGATTGACAAAATTAACGGTAATGAAAAATCAGGATGTGTTAGGACTACACTATCTAGTAGGTTCTCCTTCAATTTAGAAAGGGCTTCATCACACTCTGGGATCCAATCTGTTGCCTTCAATTTTCTGTAGGTACCTGCCTTAACTCCTATCCTACCCTTAATTCTTCTCTTCTGTCCTGCTGTAAGGGAAAAGAGTGGCTTAGCTATGGACGAACAATTTGGGATGAAGTGCTGGTAATAGAGGATCATCCCTAAAACGGACTTGATTCTTCTTACAGACGGTGTACACCCATCTTCTTCCATTAGATCGAACTTTGATATTTTGGCAATGACCTCCACCTTTGAAGGATCAACAGCAATTCCGTCTTCATTGATAATGTGCCCTAGGAACTTGACAGATGACTGCATCAGATGGCACTTCTTCGGGCTCAACTTGAGGTTGTAGTCCTCAATCGCTGAACACCATCTCCAGTCGCTTCAAGGCTGCTTGCTCATTGGGTGCAAATACTAATAAGTCATCTAAATAACACAGTAGGCTGCTGAAATTCAGATCTCCAAAAATACTCATCATCATTCGCATGAAAGAGGCTGGACTATTACACAGTTCCTGAGGCATTCTATTGTACTCATGAAGTCCTACTGGAGTCGTGAAAGCTGTATATTTCTTATCCTCTTCAGCCATGGGGATGTTATAGAAGCCTGATGTTAGGTCCATGGTGCTGAAGAGTGTATTTCCGCCCAATGCGACCAGGCAGTCGGACTGATGTGGGAGTGGATGTGCATCCTTGATAGTTCTAGCGTTCAACCATCTGAAATCTGTACAAATCCTCAGACCACCGTCCTTCTTCCAAACGAGTACCAAAGGTGAAGCATATTCACTCACAGATTTCCGAATTATTCCTTGCTCCTCCATTTCAGAGAGAACATGGCGTAGCTTTTGGTAATGACCTGGTGGTACTCGCCGATACGGCAATCGAAACGGTCGATCGTCTGTTAACCGGATACGATGCACAAAGTCTCTAACTTCTCCGCAATCCAAGGCATGTTTTGAGAAAACATCATGGTAGTGTTCAAGCAACTGAACAAGCTTGGCTTTGCCTGTATTTCCTACCGAGCAGGAATCAATGTCAAGGTCACTAAGACCTACAGATTTTAGTCTCTTCTTGAGATCAGTCATAGCACTGGGTTGCTGATGACTCTCAGGTGCGAGTACTTGAGTATGACTGTAACCCTGTAGCAGCTCAAAATCTTCCACAGCCAAACACGGGGATACATCTGCAAGTTTGCAATTCCTCCTGAGCGTCACTGGCTTGTCTGAAAGGTTGGTAACTTTGAGAGGAACCCAGTAATCTCCCCACAACGGTGTGACAACTCGGCCAATCATTATGTTTCGTGGCATAGTCCTGGAAGAAGTAGCTTCCACAATCACTGTACTTCCCGGTGACATAACAGAATTACTCGGCAGCCGTCCCCAGACAAGGTGTTCTTGTTTGGCTGCTAAAGTAACTGACTGTTGTAGCTTAACAGTTCCTACTTTATCTGGTGAATTTCCACCCCTCCAACGACATGTATTCGCCATAACATCTAGAAATTGTTCACAAAACGGAGACGACTCTGTAGCATTGATAGACAGAATCCTCCAGTAATCATCACAGATCTTCATCCTGTGCATAAGGAATTTGATCACGTTGGTACCGATGATCAAGTCGTCCCTTTGTCCGGGTACAACTAAAACAGGAACCATACACCTCTCACCATATACTTTCAGTTCAACTTCATATATACATTTTTGCTTAGTTTCTTTACCTCCACATCCTATTAGCATGATCTCTTGGGACATTGATGTAGACTCCTGCAATACCTTCTCACTCAGCATCTTCTCTTCTGCTGCCTCACTAAAGGTACACGCCATAGATCCTGAATCTAGCATTCCCATCATCTGGAATTTGTTATTGACACAAACCGGTGCATAAAATAATTCGTTAAATGCTTCAAGAGTCTGCATATTCTGTGCAATTACCTTGACTTCAGCTGGTGCTCGTGCACATGCGCTCTTATATACTTGTTCAATATCTGTGGTTCTGAGGGTTTGTTCGGCCCTACCCACACGTCCCCTCTCCAGGTGTGAGTTGTCTAGTTTAAAGCTGGTGCATTCTGCGACGACTGAGCAAATCGGTTGCTGCTACTGAACTGAACATTTGCACAATCCCTACGTGTGTGACCAGGCTTGTAGCAACTGAAGCATAACTGATGTCGTCGACAATGTGCTAGAGTGGAGTGTTCGTGTGACTGACAGACCTTACACGCTCTCATAGGTGGTCGGCTCGGTTGAAGATGTCTTGCTTCTGCTTGGTTATTCTGAGACAGGGCACGGTCAAGCAAACTTATCAGTGTCTTCATGCAGTTTCCATCATTCTGTGAAAAAGACTGGGTACTAGCATTAGCTCGGTTTGGTGAAACAACAGAATCATTGTTCACGATTTCGCTCTCATTAAATGACTGTGAATGGTCTGCGGCATTTCTCACAACAGCACTACACTTCGACTTAACTATTAACTGTTCCTTCTGTTCAATTTGGTACCTATCGAGATGTTCTTGTACCTCACCTGCGGTCCATTTATCAGGAGCTTTAAAATGAAAGATGGCTGACAAAGTTGGGTCTGGACAGTGCTTAACAAACATCATTGCTGCCTCCTGACATGGATTGTCTAATTTACGCCCTAATCTGATTAAAGCTTCCTCGGCAACATCAACAGCTTTGTTTAAACGGACCCAATATTCAACTGGACTTTCCCCATAACAGGTACTGTGGCATAAAAATCTGCTAACGGCATGTAGGAATAACTGGTTTCACTAAAATGTTGTTTCAGAATATCGAATATTACCTTGGGGTTCTCGGAAGGTTTTAGAGAAGTATTACTGCGCAGGGTGATTTTTACAATGTCCTTAGCCTTTCCCATTAACCTGGAAAGAATTTCGTTACAATGCTCCACTACGGGTACACCCCTTTTTTGTAAATAAGTGCCCATTAACTCTTCCCATTCATGTACACTAAATTTATCTGCACAATCTCCTCTGAACACAGGCGGCTCTTTTGCTTCAGACTGCACAACAAGTTTAACTCCTGTCAAATTAAGCGAAGGGATTTCTGAAAAAGACTGCTCTGCACCTGAACTCGAAGTTCGTACATTGCCGGTTTCTCTCCCTCTACTCGCGTCACCATCCTGAGCAGAAATTATACTGTGCCCTACCTCCTGAGCAATTTGTGTAATGAAATTGTACCATGCTGGATCCTTTAAATCTGGGCTGGTCAGTACTGGGTCACCTCCTGACTGGTTAGGCGTTCGCTCAGTTACCCTAGTGGAACAAAACTCGGGTGATGTTCTTACAGAGTTACCCCTCACTGCAACAGGTGTACACGGCTGATCACTAAACAGTCTTCCCCTGCCCATACTTGGGTTTGGCATGTTTCTATCAGCATTAAAATCAATTCCACTGAAACCATGCACCATTATTGCTTTAACCTTCAGAGGAAATAAAAAAACTTAAATTACAAAAACCTGCCCGCTGCTGCACCGCTGCAGCCACTGCAACCAACTCCGAGGAGTTACTCGTTGGACTCTCAGGAGAGTGACTTGAGTCTCACTGGCATTGCATATCTAGAGAAGTGTCCTGTGCATGTAAGTGCGCCATTTTGTGTTACAGCTCTTTGAAACCTTTACTGGAGTGCAGCTCCCACCGGCGATCAAACGACATTGATCCTTAGATGAAGATCCACACCACGGAGAACGGAGACTGATCTTCATCCGAGTCACGGCACCACTGTAACCGGCCTACACCCTCACCGCCCGTTCGTAATGATGGACTCTGCGTTGTGTTGTATGTTGGTGTGGTGCAGCAAGGACGAGACCGGCAACATGTGACTTTTTTGGGGAACGGATTTTACTTCAGGCGACTCCTCTGCCTCTGGCGCCGCTTCTCCTCTGAATAAAATAATATACATATATACAGGAATGAATATATATATCAGGAGACGTTCCACCTCAGCTTCTCAAGCTTCACGTGCTCTGATAAGCCATCTGAATAACATTATATGAATAACCATATACATGAATTAACAAAATTATTTACAAATGACAAGACAAATACACAATAAGACATAAAAATAATAATAAACTGGAACATACCTGAATAAAATAATATACATATATACAGGAATGAATATATATATCAGGAGACGTTCCACCTGTACAACAGAATATAACATTATGCTATGTACAGAACCCCCCTGATCACAATATACATGAAAAACCTGCACATTCTACCTATACACACTTTTATTCAGGACATCTAATAAAATAAACAGCCTTAAGTTTAGTGGAGCATATAATACAAAAGGATAGTTATAGAACACTATAACAGGGACATGGGCCTAACTGCTGCAACTCAAAAACGAAAGTAAAAAAAGAAGACAAAATACCTGTATAACATGGATTCTAATCCAGCTATACTATATACATCTTTGATAAGAGGATTCTATAGGATTTTATAGGGTTTTATAGGGTTTTCTAGCTCTTCCTGCTTTAAGCAGAGAGCCTGTCAGACCTCTTACCTCAGCTTCTCAAGCTTCACGTGCTCTGATAAGCCCGGGAAGGAAGGGAACTGCCTAGATCTAACAAGCAGGGAGTGATGTCATCCCTCATTACCATATTAACCCCCTCATAAAAACGGCTGCTCAATCCAAATATAAAAACTACTCACAACAACCCTTTAAAGAACCTAATGCCCCTGGGACTGGAACATATCTATTTTTGTAAGGAATTAGTGTAATACACATATAATGTCCCTTAAAGACACACACACATATATTTATACAGTACACACCCGTTACACCTACTGTGAAGCATGGTGGGGGGGTCAATCATGCTTTGGGGCTGTTTTGCTTCTGCAGGTACAGGGAAGCTTCAGCGTGTGCAAGGTACCATGAATTCTCTTCAGTACTAGGAGATATTGGATGACAATGTGATGCTGTCCGTCACAAACCTGAGGCTTGGGAGACGTTGGACCTTTCAACGGGACAATGATCGCAAGCATACATTCAAGTCCACTAGAGCATGGTTGCAGATTAAAGACTGGAACATTTTGGAGTGGCCATCGCAGTCACCTGACTTAAATCCGATTGAGAACCTCTGGTGGGACTTAAAGAAAGCAGTTGCAGTGCGCAAGCCTAAGAATGTGACTCAACTGGAGGCTTTTGCCCATGACGAATGGGCGAAGATACCCGTAGATCGCTGCAAGACACTTGTGTCAAGCTATGCTTCACGTTTAAAAGCTGTTATAACTGTAAAAGGATGTTGTACTAAGTACTAAGATTGAATGTCACTTGGGGGTTGAATAAAACTGATAATGATGTGAGCACAGAAAAGACATTTGTGGTTATTTCATTATAAATGTTATGTTATATTTGTCTGACCTACACGTGCCTCTTTGATTTAATTGCAAGCAAGATGACTGAATGATCAAAATCAATGTCAAACTGGCCAAAACACTCAATTTCAGTGGGGGTTGAATAATTTTGAACACAACTGTATATTGGTATAGCCACTGGATACACGAGTTAGTGCTTCAGTATTTTCTTTATGTGGGCAGCCACAGCACATGAAGAGTACTCATTCAACAAAAATACAACAAATATAAAGCAAAGCCTACTCCTTATGTGGAGTCCAACTAAACATTAGGTATTCCTACCTGTAATATTGGGCAGCTAAGCCGCTTACCAATAATGCAAAAACAATACAGAATGTACTTCCCTTTGTAACTTCATGGTTTTTCTCCTCTGCTGCACCCAGCACAAAGACTGCCCCCATCAGAGGGAACCACAGCTCCTATAAGGGCAGGGCAGTCCTAATCAGGCATCGGCTAATTATTAACCCTAAAGGGGGAAAAGGACATACTCCATTCGCCTGCTAAAACAACTGTGGCTTTTCACCCTGCCCCTAATCACACTGACACTATATATATATATATATAATCAGGGACTGCAGTCAGGGGTGGCAGGGCCTCCCCTGCCATTCCAGTAAATTAATGTGCTCATTGTGCTGCAATGACATGTGTGTATATTTAATCTGTAAATAAAATGTTATTCATTGAAAAATGTTCTCATACTCACCTCTCCACGCTCCCAAGCTGTGCCTCTGTCCCCTGCTTTTTTCCCCCTGTACTTTCAGTTTGCCAGCTGCTGTGTGTCTGTGTGTGTGTGTGTGTGTGTGATTCACTACACAGACAGCAGGGGCAGCACTGAGCCAGCGTAGCATAAGCAATTTGTGCAGCTGAAGACTACGCTAATGGCGTAGTTCAAGCTGACTTCCTGGTTCTACGCTTTTCAGTGCCTCCAGAGGCACTGAGAGCAATTGAAAGCTTGAGCCAATGGGAAAGCTCCATTGGTCTCAAAGATTTTTTTTTTAAAAAAAACGCCCCCCATGGGAGGCAGAGCTCCCCATGGATTGATTGACGCAGGACAGTCATGTGACTGTCCTCGTCAGTCGTGGGGGGGTGGGCAGGCAGAGCTCAGCAGTCAGCATTTGTGTAATAGTGCCCTCTATTAGTCAGTATTTGCATGCTCTTAGAACTAAAAATCTATATGCAAACTTTATTTTAAAGTAAAAGGTGTAATAGCGTCCTCTATTAGTCAGTATTGTAAGTGCATGCTCTTAGAACTGTAAAAAAAAATGCAAACTTTACTTTATAAATAGTGAAACTCTATCCTCCTATAGAACGATAATCAAATAAGTAAATTGCGACTGCGTAACCCTGTGTATATCTGACTCTGGTACTAGCCAGTGCCTCACCAGCCACTGACCTCACCGCACGTCACTGATATATATACACGAAGTGACTGGTTAAAAAAAAAGCACACACTCTAATATTTTGTTGGACTGCTGCTTTGCTTTGATTACAGCACACATTCATTGTGGCATCATTTCGCAAAACATATGCAATGTCACAGCATTTATTCCCAGCCAGAGGTACATTAATTTGTCACCAAGATCTTGTATTGATGATGGGAGAGTCCGGGCGCTACGTAAAGTCTTCTCCAGCACATCCCAAAGATCCTCAATGGGGTTAAGGTCTAGACTGTATGATGGCCAATCCATGGGCTCTATCATCTGACCCCCCACTAAATGGGGACGCTAAGAGGAAAAATTTGTATTCGCCAATTTCCCCTTAGCACCCCCATTTTACCATTAGATTACAGGGCAGGCGCTGAGTCCAGCAACCTGCCCTGTAGCGGCCGCTAGCCTCCTGGATGCTCAGGGCAACTCTAACGCACCACTCCGAGCATCCCCTCCATGGAGTCAATTGGACTCCATGGAGGTTTCTGCAGCTGGGTCACATGACTGTCAGGATCTCACTCTGTCTCACTCTGCTCTCTGCGGCCAGAAGCAGCGGATCAGGCAGCCATTCTCACCATGGGATGAGAGGCGAGTATTTGATTTTTTTTTGGGAGGGGGTTTCAGCTGCTGCTAACTGATTCTGCAGCAGCCGAATCAGTTAGCACCAGCTCTGAGCTGTAGCAAGCTTATTTAGTTACCAACAGCTCTTTCTAATTAGCGGTAGGACCTTGTGATCCTAACTAGTTACTCTGTGCTTACACTTTGCGCTCTCCATGTTAAGCATAGGGAGTGGAAAGTACAGTAAGCTCACACTAAAAAGCACTAATAATGATTCACTAACGAGTTTTTTGAACCCATTAGCGATTCGGAGGTGATTCAGGCACAGCGCTAACGCTCATTTATGTGAGCAATAGCGCTAGCATTAACAAGGTGATAGAGCCCCATGTGTGAATACCATGTCTCGTGCTCTCTGAACCACTCTTGCACAATTTGAGCCAGATGAATCCTAGCATTGTCAGGTTAAAAGAAATCCACTTATCTTTTGAAAAACCTGCTCATTCAGTATATTCAGGGAGACACATAAAAAATGACAAGTTCAGAGTCGTGTCTATTAGGGATGAGCTGTTTGGCAGTTCGAAAGTCTGCGAACTTCGAACATTTTGGGTGTGTTCGGTTCGAGTTCGAAAAAAAAAGAAATTTTGAAAAAAGTATAGAAAATGCTTAAAAAAATACTAAAAAATCTAGAAATAAAGAGACTCTTTACTGCAGAATATTATAAGCAACGGTTTATTAGATATTGAATTAAAAACTAATGTGTACGTGGAAAGATTATCAACTCTAAATGACCTCTATTCACAAACGGGCATAACACCAGGTGTTTTTAGTCTGGTAATCAATTTGATACATTGTACACTATACGGAGGTACTGAGGGGGTGGGGTGGTGTCTGTTTCTGATTGAGATTTGAGAATTAATTTCCCTCCTAAAACATCCTAATATGCTGCATTTAACCCTTTCGCTGCTGAGGCTTTTCACACCTCTGTGCTGAGGTAATTTTTACCGCTTTCGCTCATCATGTTTAACCGCGTTTTGTAGCCATATTTTGATATATGACCCAGACATATTATATATCGTTATTTCCGGCAGACTTGGCAGATTCATAATATGTTATTATTATATGTATACGTTATGTCATGTCTGTATATTATAACAAAAAATGCAATAAAATTAGAATTTTCAATAATTTATTATGTGTAAAGTGGTTTTTTTTTCACATTTTAACATGCGATCGTTTGCGGTTATATTTTGTATGGGGTGTGCTTGTTAAAAAAATTAGAAATGGGGTCTCGTTACATTTTTGTTTGGGGAAAATTTCACTTTTTTAGCAAACGCACCGCATGCAAAAATCGTTAGTGCAGCATTATTGTTCACATTATAATTGAAATGGGAACAATATTGCTGCATTAATAAAACAAAAACAAACAAAAAACTTGTTTATTTTTTTAGAATTTTTATTTTTTAAATAATTTTTTTATTTTTATTTTTTAATTTTTTTTAAAAACGTTTTTCATGCTCATGTTTGGAATCCTTGGAAAGGCCATGCTCTGGCCGATCCAACGATATCAAACATTAACCCCTAACTGCCACGGATCGGGAGATAGGGGGTTCATTGGAACCCCCTATCTCCACCATTGGTGGCAGCTAGGGGTTAACTCCAGGACTGGCGTCATCGTGCACGATGACGCCAGTCCTCAGGGGGAGTTCCTGGAGGCTTGGCCGACATCCAAGATGTTGGCCAGCTCCAGGAGAGGATCACGATCCGGCGCTTTTCAGCGCCGATTCGTGATCCGGCTCCCCAGGGGTTAATCACAGCCACCGTTTGGAAGGGCAGACTGTGCCCTTCCAAACGGTGCCTGGATTAACCCTCTGCCCCCTGGCGATCGGGAGAGAGAGAGGTCCAAAAGACCTCCCCACTCCCTTTCAGGCGCTTCCTCTGCACATGTGGGGGGGCGCCTGAATTAGATGTCATCGCGCCGCCGCAATGACATCTAATTGCTCCGCCGGGGTCCCGGAGTGCTGGGCTGACATCCAAGATGTCAGCCCGCACGGGGGGGCGCAGCAATCCGCCGGAATCCGGCGGATTGCTGCCTCCTGTGCATGGACGCGCTCAACGCGTCCATAGCACAGGAGAACCACTTGGCTGGACGCGCTGAGCGCGTCCATAGCAGCCAAGTGGTTAACTGGTGTTTGAAAAAAATTCAAAATAACATCTAAGGCTAGGGTCAGATGAGCGCATTTTGTATAGACTGTGCGTCCGTGCAGTACGGACGTACTTACTGACTGACAACAAGGTAGTGGCCAAACAGTCCGTTTTTTTCACTGACGTATTTTTTGACTGATGTAGCAGGGAAAATAAATTACAATGATAAAACATTCTGTCCGTCAAAAATGCTGGACGTATAAATGCAGTCCATCTGACCTCATTTCATCACTCACATACAAAGCTACACGGACGTTGCAGACGTGGTGCACTCCGCACGTCCGTTCTAGCAGTATTAAGTTATTGCCTAACCTGCGTCCATTTGTTGCGTCCGCCATGCATCCGCACTTCCGTGCGGACGTACTTCATGTGTGGGGCTCCATTGGTCAGAATGCTATGCTGCCACGGAGGTACAAATGTGCGGCAACACGGACGTGATAACTGCGCTCGTCTGACCCCAGCCTTAAGCAATGTTATTTTTCACCTCGGGATTAAACATTCACAGGGTTATTCAGAGAGCGGTGAAAAGCAGGAGAATAACTGGAGAAGTGAAAATTCGAGGTCAAAATAGCCAAACCAGAAAAATTCTCCCATTCTCCAGTCATTCTCCTGCTTTTCACCGCTCTCTGAATAACCCTGACAGGGTTATTCAGAGAAAGGTGAAACTCAGGAGAATGACTGAAGAGAAAATGCTAGGTCAAAATAGTCAAACCAGAAAAATTCTCCCATTTATCTCACTTTCCAAATCGGCTATTTGGTCTAGAATTTTCCATTCTCCAGTCATTCTCCTGCTTTTCACCGCCAAAAAATCTGTAAACTTTTTCTGCGTGTCCGAAAATGTCTTCTCTTTTCATACAGACTGCCGCCCCAAGCAGTTCTTTATGGATAGATTAAAGGAAAAGCATTTACCGTCATTTGAAATGTCATTGTTTGGTTTTTACATATTTCTGTACATCCTAGAAATCCGCTACTTCACGGGCAGGTTATGGGGGACCTCCTAGGCACGATATTTGAAGGAATTTTTGGTTTTTATTTTTAACCCTTATTTCATGGAAAACTCACTGTCCCTTTAAAAACGTTTTTTTAAAAAACTTTTTGTCCTTGTTTCCTGTCCCCCAGGGCACTACCCGGACCCCCATACACCTTTTATGGCAAATATCTAGCATATGTGCCTTCTTGGAGGGCACTCTAAAAACCGAATTTTAAGCCCCATTGACTTGTATGGAGTTTGAGTTCGGGTTCGGATCCGAACATTTGGAAAGTTCGGGTTCAGCTTCGAACCGAACTTGGGGAGTGTTCGGCTCATCCCTAGTGTCTATAAATGCTCGCAGTTTAGTCAATAAAATCAATGAACTGGAGGCAATGATGGCAGCTGAAAAAGTAGATTTAGTGGCGGTTACTGAGACATGGTTCAGTGAGAAAAATAACTGGGACATAACAATACCGGGGTACTCTTTTTATAGAAAAGACAGAGAAGGTAGGAAAGGAGGAGGAGTGGCCCTGTATGTGAAAAACAACATAAAAACGAACCAAATAAAAGTGAGCGAGGTGAACATAGAGTCAGTTTGGGTTACGCTAACATTTGGCAATCATACAGTTGCTCATGTAGGTGTGATCTATAGACCCCCTGGACAAGTAGAAGAGCTAGATAATCTGCTGTTTGAGGAAATAGTCAAAATGGCAATGAAGGGGGAAGTTATTATCATGGGGGACTTTAATCTTCCTCATGTGAACTGGAAAACCAAAATAGCTGGGTGCACCAGGAGTACAAATATTCTAAACTCCCTACTGGGATTATCTCTAACACAAGTAGTTGAGGTGTCCTGACCCGTAAAGAGGCCATATTGGACTTAATACTCACAAATGGAGGTTTGGTATCAGACGTTGTTGTAGGTGAAAATTTGGGATCTAGTGATCACCAGTCAGTGTGGTTTAATATAAGAACAGGGATGGAGCCGCACCACACAAAAAGAAAAGTTTTAGACTTTAAAAAAACAGATTTTTCTAAACTGAGATTTTGTGTGAATGAGTCATTATCAGACTGGAGGAGTTTAAAGGGAGTCCAGGAGAAATGGGATTATTTAAAGGAGGCATTATTGAAGGCCACGGGCAATTGCATTCGGCTTGTTAGCAAAAACAAAAAAGGGAAGAAACCACTGTCGTACTCTGCAGAAGTGGCCAAAATAGTGAAGAACAAAAAGATAGCATTCAATAATTATAAAAAAAAACTCGAGTGAAGAAGATAGGCAAACCTATAAGATTAGGCAGAAAGAGGCAAAGCAATTTATAAGAGCTTCCAAAGCACACGCAGAAGAGAAAATAGCTCAGTCAGTAAAAAAGGGGGACAAAACATTTTTTAGATACATAAACGAGAAAAGAAAAGTAAAACAAGGATTAGTTAGATTAAAAACAAAGGAAGGAAAGTATGTAGAAGAGGATAAATGTCTCGCTGACTGCCTCCATGAATATTTTTGTTCAGTCTTTGCAGAAGAAAAGGAAGGAAAGGAACCTCAATTAGGAGGAAACACTAAAGAGACATTTACATTAGACATGTGCATTCGTTTTAGTACTAAAACGATTTAGTCTGAATTTTGGGATAATTTAGTTTTAGTATGACTCAAGAGATACGAAACTGCTCAGTACAAAAAACTAAAGAAACTAAAATAAAATGCACTACATTTTAGTTTCAGTTCTTTTTTGTGATATTACATTGATGAGTGAAGGAGACCAGTAATGAAGTGCAACATCACAAAGCTACAGAAAAGGTTTGTATGTGTAATCCTTCCCGACACCTACCCGAAAATCTGACAGTGATAGAGCTCCAGAATACTCACTCGCAGCACAGACAGCCAGCACAGGAGAGGAAACCTTTACTTAACCCTTGCATGTCTATGAGACAGACAAGATGATAAAAGCAGCTGGAGAAGGAAAACATTCAAATAAATCATACTGAAAGCTAATGACAGAGGAGGGTTGGATAGTAAAAACCCCTTTATAACAAGCAGCGCTGGGAGAAGAGAGGGACTTTATAAAATGTGTGTTATCTCCCCTCCCGCTCTGCATAATAGGGGCTTAAGTCTGATAAATTTTATATTATCCAGGAGCACTATCCCCATTTCCTCATCTATAATACACGTTTTATATAAAGTCCCTCTCCTCTCCCAGTGCTGCTTGTTATAAAGTTTTTTTTTTACATCTGATACATTTAGTATCCAGCTCTCACAGTTACTCTGTCATTATAAGCCTTCAGTGTGATTTATTTGAATGTTTTCCCTAGATTTAAAGTGCTTTATTTTATTATAAGCGCTGCGGAATATGCTGGCGCTTTATAAATAAAGAATAATAATAATAATAATAATTATAAAAATCAATTTGCACCAGTCATCTCTTCTCTGAGCTTTCAGACCAATTCACGTTAATATTTTCCCTCTCCCCTGCTTTTATATTCCTGTGTCTCCCCCACAGAGATACAACGTTTAACTCCTTAAGGGCCGCTGACGTACCCTGTACGTCCTGTCCACAGGTCTCCCTTAGACCCGCAGACGTACAGGGTACGTCAGCGGCGCCTAATCCCCCTCCCGCCCGATACTCACCTCCCTCGCTGGATCCCACGGTGATCTGGCAGGGAGGAAACCTGCCCATGTGATTTACATGGGCAGGCGAGGCTGATGACGTTGCCACGCTGCGTGGTGACGTCATCAGCAGGCGTCCCCATACATTTCAATGGAGGGGAGGGGGGCTCCTTCGGAGCCCTCTATCTCCCCAACCATTGAATCTAGGGAGATGCCGTTTGCACTGCTGGAGAGGGGAGAGCCTCCCCTTTTCAGCGGTGTATGGCATTAACAGTTTCGCCGCTGGATCACGTTGCGGCGCCAATTGGCGCCAAAACGCGATTCAAACCTGGAGGGGGGCTGACATCTTGTATGTCAGTCAAGCCTCCAGGTCCCCCCCACCCACTGACAACCTCACCATATGTGTGAGTATGTCAGTGGGCCAGTTAACCATCTAGCTGCCATGTAGAGATAAGGGGATCCTAAGGATCCCCATATCTCCCGATCCATGCCAGCTAGATGGTCATATTTGACATAATTTGAAAGGCCTGATTATGACCTTTCCAATGATACCAAACATGACCAGGTTTGGTTTTAAAAAAAAATTAAAAAATAAATTAAATTAAAACAAAATAATAAAAAAATTAAATAAAATAAAAAAATGTTTTTTTTTTAAAAGTTTTTTTGTCTGGGGGGGAGTTTAATTAAATAGGACCTAGACTGTCATCTAAAAATAATTAGCACAAAATGGTAGACATGTGCATTCGTTTTAGTACTAAAACGATTTAGTCAGAATTTTGGGATAATTTAGTTTTAGTATGACTCAAGAGAAACGAAACTGCTCAGTACAAAAAACGAAAGAAACTAAAATAAAATGCACTACATTTTAGTTACAGTCCTTTTTGTGATATTACATTGATGAGTGAAGGAGACCAGCAATGAAGAGTGCAACATCCGAAGTTCTGCACCCTCCACATGCCAATGCAGTAGGATGTTCTATACAGAGGGGCATTAATTAATGCAGGAGGATGTTCTATACATTATACAGAGAAAGGTATAAATTGAGGAGGATGTTCTATACAGAGTGGGACATTAATTAATTCAGGAGGATGTTCTATATATTATACAGAGAGGGGTATTAATTAATGTAGGAGGATGTTCTAAACATTATACAGAGAGGATCCTATTTTTTCAGCCCTTTAAATCCAGTGGCTGTGAGCGCTGAGATCGGCTGCTTGTTACATTATCTCTCAGTACAATGTATCAGGCTCAGTTGTTACAGTAACTGACTGTAACAGCGCTCAGAGTTTCAGTAAAACAAGGAAATAATATTGTTCTAACCTTATATAAAAATATTATTTACTAGTTTTACCGAAACTCTGAGCGCTGTGATGAGCAGCAGTCAGTTACTGTAACACGGGGCAGTTTTACAATGTTGGTGCTAACTTAACCAGAGCTGTTGTAAACTGAAAACCTCCATAGGCTATAATGGCTCTGGGAAGTTTACAACAGCTCTGGTTATGTTAGCACCAACTATGTAATATGGCCCTCATTGTACTGAGAGTGAGAGATACTGTAACAAGCAGCGATCTCAGCCCTCTGAGGAGTCACTACAATAGTAATTGTATCCACTGGTTTTCGGATGAATGAAATTAGTTTTCATACTAAAGAACTGAAAACGAATTTCTTTAGTAACTAAATAAATTGCATTTTAGGACTAATCCATTAGTTCAAAACGAAATTTTGTGCTGTGCACATGTCTACAAAATGGTCAGAATGAGCGCAGCGCACATAGGTGAACTGTCTCAGCAGTGAAGGGGTTAAAAAGCAAACGCATGTAAAAATTGGGTATTTCTAGTCTCGGTACAAAATTTTGAACCTATTTAGCCGGGGTCTTTTTGGGTGGTTGTAGATTTTGGGGATTAAATTACGAAAAAGTGTGTTTTTACTATTTTTTTCCTCATATTTCATATTTTTTTTTATAGTAAATTATTCGATATGATGGAAATAATGGTATTTCTAGAAAGTCCATTTAATGGCGGGAAAAAGGGTGTATAATATGTGTGGGTCGAATAAACGAGTAAGAGGAAAATTTGACCTAAACACTAACAGCGCAGAAACGTAAAAACAGCAGCGGTCACTAAAAGACGGATTTGTGTAAAACCGCCCGGTCACTAAAGGGTTAAGCAAAAGTTCCCTCTCCTGTGCTGGATAAGCATTGCATTCCAAAGTTCTGCACCCTCCACATGCCACTGCAGTAGGATGTTCTATACAGAGAGGGGCATTAATGAATGCAGGTGGATGTTGTATACATTATACAGAGAGGGGTATTAATTAATGCAGGAGGATGTTCTATACATTATACAGAGAGGAGCCTTTTTTTTTAGCCCTTTAAATCCAGTGGCTGTGAGCGCTGAGATCGGCTGCTTGTTATATTATCTCTCAGTACAATGTATCAGGCTCAGCTGTTACAGTAACTGACTGTAACAGCGCTCAGAGTTTCAGTAAAACAAGGAAATAATATTGTTCTAACCTCTTATATATAAAAATATTATTTACTAGTTTTACTGAAACTCTGAGCACTGTGATGGGCAGCAGTCAGTTACTGTAACAGCTTTGCCTGGCACATTGTGCCGAGAGTGAGTGATACTGTAACAAGCAACGATCTCAGCCCTCTGAGGAGCCACTACAATAGTAATTGTATCCACTGGTTTTCGGATGAATGAAATTAGTTTTCATACTAAAGAACTGAAAACGAATTTCTTTAGCAACTAAATAAATTGCATTTTAGGACTAATCCATTAGTTCAAAACGAAATTTTGTGCTGTGCACATGTCTAATTTACATATGAGTTTACAGAGGAGGAGGTTCTACAGCAGCTGTCTGAAGTAAAGACAAATAAGTCAATGGGGCCTGATGGGATCCACCCTAAATTATTAAAAGAGCTCAGTGGAATAATAGCAAAACCGTTAACAGATTTATTTAACCAATCCTTGTTAACGGGAGTCGTCCCAGAAGACTGGAAATTACCAAATGTTGTGCCCATTTACAAGAAGGGTAGTAGGGAGGAATCGGCGAACTATAGGCCAGTTAGGCCAGTTACGTCAGTAGTGGGGAAATTAATGGAAACCATGTTAAAGGAATGGATTGTTGAACATCTAAAAACACATACAGGGTAATTCAAAGAGCTCCGAATTGCTTGAGAAAGGTAACCGAACGCTGATTTTCAGCGTTCGGTTACCTTTCTTGGCCATTCGGCTATCCAGAGAGCAGGCAATTCGCCAAATCCTGGCGAATTGCCTGAACATACGGTGCCTGTTCGAGGCCAGTGAATCCCCATGAAAAAGCACTGCTTCGGCTATTCAGAGAACACAAACCAGCAGTGAAAGGTTCCCCTAATGCCCTGCCATTCGGTGGTTTAATTCGTCAAGTTTATGTAACGTTGGGGGCTTCCAGCCCTACCTGTGTGCTTGAGGACAGCAAGTCTGATGCTGCTCGCTGACCACTGCCCGGTTTAAATGGAGACAGGCAGGGACGTGATTGCATGAGGTGTGGCTTGAGTGGGGGGCGTGGTCTGGTGAAGGTCTTTAAAAACCCTCAGTATAGTTTCAGAAGTTGCCAGATCGTGGTTATCCATACCTGAGCTCCTTGTACCTGACTGCTAAATTGATTTAACCTGTTATTCACCTCTGCTCAGGGGCGGATCCAGGGGGGGGCAACGGGGCAATTGCCCCCCCCCCCCCGAGATTTGGCCCGGGGGTTGAGGGACCCAGATGCCGGGCAGCGCGAGAGCGCCTGCCCGGTCTTGAACAGTCCGTCCTGTGAAGTGGATGCGGCTGTGTGCGTGCGCAGCCGGTCACGTGGTCCGGCTAATCAGGTGGTACTGAGTCTCTGTACCACCTGACTGGCCGGACCGCGTGACCGGCTGCGCACGCACACAGCCGCATCCACTTCACAGGACGGACTGTTCAAGACCGGGCAGGCCCTCCCGTGCTGCCCGGCATCTGGGTCCCTCAACCCCCTGCCGGAGCTGGGGCAACAATCCAGGTGAGAGCTGGGGCAAATCCATGACCTGGGGGCAAATCCATGACCTGGGGCAAATCCATGTGTGACCTGGGGGCAAATCCATGAGCTGGGGGCAAATCCATGAGCTGGGGCAAATCCATGAGCTGGGCAAATCCATGTGCTGGGCAAATCCATGACCTGGGGGCAAATCCATGAGCTGGGGGCAAATCCATGAGCTGGGGGCAAATCCATGACCTGGGGGCAAATCCATGAGCTGTGGGCAAATCCATGACCTGGGGGCAAATCCATGTGCTGGGCAAATCCATGACCTGGGGGCAAATCCATGAGCTGGGCAAATCCATGACCTGGGGGCAAATACATGAGCTGGGCAAATCCATGACCTGGGGGCAAATCCATGAGCTGGGCAAATCCATGACCTGGGGGCAAATCCATGAGCTGGGGGCAAATCCATGTGCTGGGCAAATCCATGACCTGGGGGCAAATCCATGAGCTGGGCAAATCCATGAGCTGGGGGCAAATCCATGAACTGGGGCATATCCATGAGCTGGGGCAAATCCATGAGCTGGGCAAATCCATGTGCTGGGGCAAATCCATGAGCTGGGCAAATCCATGACCTGGGGGCAAATCCATGAGCTGGGGGCAAATCCATGACCTGGGGGCAAATCCATGAGCTGGGGCAAATCCATGTGCTGGGCAAATCCATGACCTGGGGGCAAATCCATGAGCTGTGGGCAAATCCATGACCTGGGGACAAATCCATGTGCTGGGCAAATCCATGACCTGGGGCAAATCCATGACCTGGGGGCAAATCCATGAGCTGGGCAAATCCATGACCTGGGGGCAAATACATGAGCTGGGCAAATCCATGACCTGGGGGCAAATCCATGAGCTGGGGGCAAATCCATGACCTGGGGGCAAATCCATGAGCTGGGGGCAAATCCATGTGCTGGGCAAATCCATGACCTGGGGGCAATCCATGAGCTGGGGCAAATCCATGAGCTGGGGGCAAATCCATGAACTGGGGCATATCCATGAGCTGGGGCAAATCCATGAGCTGGGCAAATCCATGTGCTGGGGCAAATCCATGAGCTGGGCAAATCCATGACGTGGGGGCAAATCCATGAGCTGGGGGCAAATCCATGAGCTGGGGCAAATCCATGACCTGGGGGCAAATCCATGAGCTGGGGGCAAATCCATGACCTGGGGGCAAATCCATGTGCTGGGCAAATCCATGACCTGGGGGCAAATCCATGAGCTGGGCAAATCCATGACCTGGGGGCAAATACATGAGCTAGGCAAATCCATGACCTGGGGGCAAATCCATGAGCTGGGCAAATCCATGACCTGGGGGCAAATCCATGAGCTGGGGGCAAATCCATGTGCTGGGCAAATCCATGACCTGGGGGCAAATCCATGAGCTGGGCAAATCCATGAGCTGGGGGCAAATCCATGAGCTGGGGCATATCCATGAGCTGGGGCAAATCCATGAGCTGGGCAAATCAATGTGCTGGGGCAAATCCATGAGCTGGGGCAAATCCATGACCTGGGGGCAAATCCATGAGCTGGGGGCAAATCCATGTGCTGGGCAAATCCATGACCTGGGGGCAAATCTATGAGCTGGGCAAATCCATGACCTGGGGGCAAATACATGAGCTGGGGGCAAATCCATGTGCTGGGCAAATCCATGACCTGGGGGCAAATCCATGAGCTGGGCAAATCCATGACCTGGGGGCAAATCCATGAGCTGGGCAAATCCTTGAGCTGGGGGCAAATCCATGTGTGAGCTGGGGGCTCTCTGCTCCTCTAGATTGTAAAATCCGGGGTGCCCTCTGCTCCTCTAGATTGTAAAATCCGGGGTGCCCTCTGCTCCTCTAGATTGTAAGCTCCGGGGTGTCCTCTGCTCCTCTAGATTGTAAGCTCCTGGGTGCCCTTTGCTCCTCTAGATTGTAAGCTCCTGGGTGCCCTCTGCTCCTCTAGATTGTAAGCTCCTGGGTGCCCTCTGCTCCTCTAGATTGTAAGCTCCTGTGAGCCGGGCCCTCTGCTCCTCTAGATTGTAAGCTCCTGTGAGCCGGGCCCTCTGTAAATTTTCGTGAGTCGGGCTCTCTGCTAAAACACCTTATTTTCTGTAAGTGCCCCTCCCGAGACTAGTCTCTGGATCCGCCCCTGCCTCTGCTTGTGTTCTGACCATTCTGCCTTCTGTTGCCCTAGACTATTTTCTTGTACTACGCTACTGCTCTGATACCGACCCGGCTATTCCATTTGACCATTCTGAACTCTGTATTCCTGATTCTGGCTCGGCTGACTCCTCTCCGTATTGTTTACCCTTTTCTGTCTAGCTAGTTTACCTGGCCAATTCTAAGGACCAGACAGATAGGGATCATTCACAGCTACACTGTTGGTAGCTTCTGAGTTTTGTGGAGTGTTGGGGGTTAAGTACTGCGTGGTGGGATCCGGGAACCGTGACAGTTTATTCAGGAGAATCCCATAGGCTTCAATGTTAAAAATATTCCGGTTTTAATTCAATATCTAATAAACGTTTTATTATAAAATTCTGTAGTAAAGAGTCTCTTTATTTATAGATTTTTTAGAATATTTTAAGCATTTTTCTTAATTTTTTTTTTTTAAAGTCCGATTTGTTTTTGTTTTTTTTAAGTTTACTTCTTTTTTCTGTAACAGCCCTCTTTATTATCATTCCCTGGACCTCATATGCAAATTTCAGACATTTTCGCTCAGTAGTTTCTTTGCAAACAGCTTTTTACTTTCACACATTCATACAAACTGTTTTCCTAATTTATTCACTGCCTCTTCTGCTGTGTCTAAGGCTGCGATCGGCTCCTGTTCGGGTTTTTCTGTGGTTTTCGGCAGGTTAATCCAGATGTTTTTGAGGGTTTTCGGCGTGCATTCGCTGGGTTTTGCGGTTAGTTTTCGTCAGGTTTGCGGCAGCTTTTCCCTGCAATTCGGGGGCCCTGCGGTGCTTAGTGAATACACCGCAGGGTCACCGAAATGGGATCGGCAAAACAAACCGAATTGAAGAGAACGAAAAGTCACCGAACGTGCGGTGACTTTTCGAATCTCTTTGAATAACCCTGATGGGTTTACCTCAGGGAGATCATGCCAAACTAATCTTATTGATTTTTTTGATTGGGTAACAAAAATAATAGACACAGGTGGTGCAGTAGACATTGCTTATTTAGATTTCAGTAAGGCTTTTGATACTGTTCCGCATAGAAAGCTTATCAATAAATTGCAATCTTTGAGCTTGGATTCCAATATTGTTGAATGGATTAGGCAGTGGCTGAGTGACAGACAACAGAGGGTTGTGGTAAATGGAGTTTATTCGGCGCAAGGTCTTGTTACCAGTGGGGTACCTCAGGGGTCAGTAATTGGACCCATTCTCTTTAATATTTTATTAGTGATATTGCAGAAGGTATTAATGGAAAAGTATGTCTTTTTGCTGATGACACAAAGATTTGCAACAGAGTTGACGTTCCTGGAGGGATCAGCCAAATGACAAATGATTTAGGTAAACTAAAAAAATGGTCAGAGCTGTGGCAATTGAGTTTTAATGTGGATAAGTGCAAGATAATGCACCTGGGACGTAAAAACCCAAGGGCTGAATATAGAATATTTGATACAGTCCTAACCTCAACATCTGAGGGTTGGGATTTAGGGGTTATTATTTCAGAGGATCTAAGGGTAAGTAGTCAATGTAATAGAGCAGCAGGAAATGCTAGCAGAATGCTTGGTTGTGTAGGGAGAGGTATTAGCAGTAGGAAAAGGGAAGTGCTCATGCCACTGTATAGAGCACTGGTGAGACCTCACCTGGAGTACTGTGTGCAGTACTGGAGACCGTATCTCCAGAAGGATATAGACATCTTAGAGAGAGTTCAGAGAAGGGCTACTAAAATGGTGTACGGCTTGAAGGAGAAAAGTTACCAGGAAAGGCTTAATGATCTTAACATGTACAGCTTGGAAAAAAGACGAGACAGAGGAGATATGATAGAAACATTTAAATACGTAAAGGGAATCCACAAGGTAGAGGAAGGGAGTATATTTAAACGGAAACAAAGTAGCAAAACAAGAGGACATAGTCTTAGATTAGAGGGGCAAAGGTTTAAAAGTAACATCAGGAAGCATTATTTTACTGAGAGGGTGGTGGATACATGGAACAGCCTTCCAGTAGAAGTGGTAGAGGCCAAAACAGTAATTGAATTTAAGCAAGCATGGGATAGGCATAAGGCTATCCTAAACAAAAGATAAATCCAGGTAAAGTATCCATGTAATTAGGCAGACTAGATGGGCCGAAAGGTTCTTATCTGCCGACATTTTTCTATGTTTCTATGACACATGACCTTGTTTTCTGGGCATATAACATTGCCGAACCACAACCTAATCAACTGAAGCAACCCCAGATCAGAACAGGCTTGTACGGTTGGTGGTGACTTGTTTTGGGGGAAAGCAGTTTCTATATTAAAGGTGTTGGATAATAAAGAGAAATTAAAATCTTCTACTACACAACTTGCAGCAGAGAATATTTTTTTTGCAGTCAAACACTTACAAATATAAACAAATAAGAGATTAGCTATGCCTATAGAGTTCCACTGCCACACTCCCAAAATGTAGCAGGGAATACTGGGTAGGATATGCAAATGAAGTAGTGCAATGTCATACTCGATTATCTCTCTCGACCTCTCTCCATATATGTATATATATCTAAAGCATAGGAAGGGTTATGTTATGGTGAGAACAATAAAGCTGTGGAATTCTCTGTCTGTTGAGGTAGCTGGGTCAGAGACTGTGCAGAGTCAGACTCAGGGACGGACTGGGCCGGGGGGCAGGGGGAGAAATGCCCCCCGGGCCGCTGCAGTGTTGCCGCCACGCCCACAATGCTCATCATAATCCCATTTATTTTTCACTCGCGAGTAGCTGCAGCTGCCTCCCATATTAAAATCACGAGCTGGCAAAGGCATGCTGCGTTAGCTCCTCCCCCCCATGTGATGCACTCATCCACGTGCTGCACAGAGAAGAGGAGGGAGTGATCGAGAGGGAGATAGGGAAGAGCAGAAGGACAGTGGAACAGCCAGCCAGCCCAGCCCAGGACACCTCCAGCCAGAGAATCCATTTAAAAGACTTAAGCTGATAGTGAGTGGCGGCGGCCCACTGTCTGACCTGGCCTGCTGACTGTGGGGGTGAAATTGAGGGCCCTCTGACTGGGGGGAATAAAGTGAGGGGGGCCTACCTGTTGGGGGGGATAAGCTGCTTGGGGGGCTAAAATAAATTGAGAGGGGCCATGATACTGTGGTGGGCTAGAATAAATTGAGGGGGGTCTGGATGCTGTAGTGGGCTAGAATAAATTGAGGGGGCCATGATGATGTGGTGGGGAGAATAAATTGAGGGGGCCATGATGATGTGGTGGGGAGAATAAATTGAGGGGGCCTGGATGCTGTGGGCTAGAATAAATTGCAGGGGGGCTGGATGCTGTGGTGGAGGAGAGTAAATTGAGGGGGCCTGGATGCTGTGGTGGGGGAGAATAAATTGCAGGGGGTCTGGATGCTGTGGTGGTGAGAGTAAATTTAGGGGGACCTGGATGCCGTGGTGGAGGAGAGTAAATTGAGGGGGGCCTGGTGCTGTGGTGGGGAAGAATGAAGTGAGGGGGGCCTGAATACTGTGGTGGGGGAGAATAAATTTAGGGGGGGGCTGGATGCTGTGGTGGGGGAGAATGAAGTGGTGGGGGAAATAAATTTAGGGGGGCTGGATGCTGTGATGGGGATAATAAATTGAGGGGGGTCTGGATGCTGTGGTGGGGAGAATAAATTTAGGGGGCTGGATGCTGTGGTGGGGGAGAATGAAGTGAGGGGGGCCTGAATACCGTGTTAGGGGAGAATAAATTTAGGGGGGCCTGGATACTGTGGTGGGGGAGAATAAATTGAGGGGGTCTGGATGCTGTGGTGGGGGAGAATAAAGTGAGGGACCTGCTGGGGGTGGGGTGTAAAATAGAATGGAATGGGCCTCTGGTGAGAGGAATGTGTGGGGGGTGTAAAAAAGGCTGTGGTGGAACTCTGTGATACAGTAATGTGCGGAGTATGAGTTTTATTGCTGTGGAGCTCTGTGATACGTCCATACACTGCACATTACTGTGAGGTTTATTGCTGTGGAGCTCTGTGATATGCTCATACACACTGCACATTACTGTGGGTTTTATTGCTGTGGAGCTCTGTGATACACTCATACACAGCGCACATTAAAGTGAGTTTTACTGCTGTGGAGCTCTGATACAGTAATGTTCAGTGTGTTTGAGCGTATCACAGAGCTCCACAGCAATAAAACTCACAGTAATGTGCAGTGTGTTTGAGCGTATCACAGAGGTCCACAGCAATAAAACTCACAGTAATGTGCACTTTGTATGAGCGTGAGTTTTATTGCTGTGGAGCTCTGTGATACACTCAAACACACTGCACATTACTGTATCAGAGCTCCACTGCAATAAAATTCACTTTAATGTGCGCTGTGTATGAGCGTATCACAGCTCCACAGCAGTAAAACTCCCGCTCATACACATTGCAAATTAAAGTGAGTTTTATTGCTTTGGAGCTCTGATACAGTAATGTGTGATTTGTATGAGTGTATCAGAGCTCCACAGCAATAAAACTCACAGAAATGTGCGGTGTGTATGAGAGTAAGTTATATTGCTGTGGAGCTCTGTGATACGCTCATACACAAGGGCCTGAGTTGCTGCACTATGGGCCTCTGGGTCATACTTGCCCCTGGGCCAAAAGTTGCCAGTCAGCCCCTGGTCAGACTTTTAAATAACGGCTGGATGATTTCCTGCAAAAACTGAATATTATGGGTTATAATATTTAATGTGTGTAAAAGCTTCTTGATCCAAGGAAAAATCTGACACCAATCCAGGGTCGAGAAGGAATTTTTTCCCAGTGTGTTGCATATTGGCGAGCACTTCAGACTGGGTTTTTTGCCTTCTTTTGGATCAATGGCAGTAAGTGATGTGGGAAAGGCTGAACTCGATAGATGGATGTCTTTTTTTCAGCCTATAACTATTTATCATCTACTACTGTATATACTATCTGCAATAAAATGAGTGGGCTACTTAAAACTATAACTATACATAATAAACACAATAAAGATGGTACACATAAATCCATAATGTCACAGGGGTAGCAAAGTTGTGCTGGCACTATGGGCGCCCATGATGAAAAATTGAGCACATGGGGTATATTAGTCAATTTTCTTCCAGATAGGCCACCATACACAATATATCAGAACATTTGCCCCCCAAGGTTATTCCTTTCCCCCCATGTGCCCCCACCAGGGATCGGAATCTAGCTTCTTCCACTGCTTCAGACCCCTGTATCTCTGTCCCCATGGGGTGTACGATTGAGGTGTTTTTGGAAAGGACCGAGTCTGGCCTTTCCAATGATACCCAACATGACCATATTAGGTGTAAAAAAATATCATAAATAATAAAATAAAAACTTAACTTTTTTTCACATGGTTGAACGGGTTAATGGTCAGACTATATATTACATTGTGTATTACTTTTGTTTTTGCCTTGTTTAGTTGTATATTAAGGGTTAATGGGCAGGCTTCAACCCTCACTGGATACATTTTATTTTTTCCTTGATTAATGGCATGTTAGGAGTTAATGGGTAGGCTACATGCCTCACAGTGTACACATTTCATGTTTCCCCTTGATTACTGGCATTTTAGGGGTTAATGGGTAGACTGCATCCCTCGCAGTGGATATATTTCAAGTTTTTCTCTTGATAACTGTCATTTTATGAGTTAATGGATAGGCAACATGCCCGAAAGTGTATTCATTTCATGTTTTCCCTTGATAAAGGGCATTTTAGGGATTAGTGGGTAGGCTACATGCCACAATGTTTATTATTTTTATTGTATTTACCTGCTTTAATGGCATTTTATGGGTTGTTACTGAAGTTAGAATCTAAAGGGTCTATTCATGTTTAGATCCTTTGCTTTTTGTCATAATTCAGGGAATCAATTTCGCAGAAAACATGTTGAATTCCCAATTTAACAAATGGTCACCGTAATTTGCGAAAATCAGAGTTGCTGAAGCAGTTATCAGATGTCGGCGAAGACCGCCGAATTGCAGCAAATAAAATATTGAATTTATGTGTCAGATTAGTACAACAAAATGCTATCATTGCACCAAATTACTCTGGGATTTTGGAATCCTATTTATATTTACTTATTTCGTTTTTTTTCAGTGGTGTGATTTAGTGGCAAAAATTATTAGTGGCCCCCAGTTTTGACTGTGGTATCTTATGTGCGCCCCTACATATTGTTCCTAGAGTCACTAATGCACATACTATTAAGTATTTTTTTTCAAAATTTGTAATAAACATCAGAACAGATACACACATATGTTTAATTCTCAGATACTCAACTTCTATTTTTTTTACTACACTTTTGATGAAAAATCGCAGAAGTTTCTTTAGTTGTAAAATGTTTCAAGGGCATAGGAGATAGAATTTCAGTCAATTACTTAGTGCGAGTTGCATATAAAAGCCAACAGTACAGTAAGTTAAATTTTAGCGAATCTGGCCATCTCTCCAAAACATACATGTAGAAAAATGATACTGGTTTTAACAGTTCTTTCAGCTGCGGCTTCTGATATGCGAACCTGATATATTTTTTTTTACATTTTTAATATATAAATCTGTAAACCAGTGAAACGAATCGTTTCCAAATCTTAACATGAATCTGCTATATTTGTTTTTCTATTCTGTCATCCTGGCACTTTTTTTGCCAATTCTAACCTCCTGTTGGATAATTTACCCCTGCGAATGCCAACTGCAAAAGAGGGGGATGAGAGAGGGGTCCAGCTTTGATTTCGCTGGTGAAGATGGCTTCCTTTCTTTGTAGACAACTCTTAAGACACTCATGCCTAGCCTCTAAGAAAGAATATTCAGTGGAAAACTACTTTTTTTTGCATACCGTAATGTTATTAGGGCAGCCTTATGTTCAGAGCAGTGTATGTGAGCTAAATTTGGAGGGCTGCCTGTCCAGATGTTCTGCTTAAGTGTCTGGCTCTGACCGTTTTCTTCTCACCATGCTTCTTGGGTCAAGTTAGCACTCATTAAGAATCAGTTCTTTCCCTGTTGAAAGAAAGAGAGTTCTCAAATTATCTAGTGGTACCAACTATTTTAACAGACATAGCACATCACTTTCTGGTAAATCATGTCCATTAAGAGCATCATGATGGGTATTGTCCATTTGCTTGTTCGTCGCACAAAAGTCATATCTACTTCCACAGATATTGAGTCATGGCTTCTAACATTTTCAGCTCTTGAAATATTAGCGGACTACTTTTTATTCAAGCCTTTCATAATCTCAGGGAAATGTTTATATAATTACTGTTTCTTTCCAAATTTATACAGTTAGATATATTACACAGCTGCAAAAGCTTTAATGCTATCCCCGATTTTGTCATGTTATTTAATAGCTGATAGCTTGTCATTCGCTAGGTTGAAAGCCAAAAAAAAGCAAGTTGAAAATTAAAACACATTAGATCCTATTCCACCCAAGCCATTAGCATTAACGATTGAGGCATTAGGTATAACAGCCCCTTCGTTAACAATAATGGCTCCCTGCTATCCCATCCAAACCCCAAATATTTCTTGACGTTCTCTTGATCAAGAGATGCCTACTGTACATTTGCGGTTGTATACTTTGAATAACACGCACTAATGCTGTGTAAGATGGAGAATATCGAGTGATTACAAAATCACATGTTATTCTCACCTATAATGGAAAAAATTACCAGCTGGTAAAAGATGGTATTAAGTGATTTTGTTTCAGTATAACATACGTTCTCAAGGGAATCTCTGCAGTTCAAGGTTTAAACATGACCCTGGAACGAAGCAACTGTGATATATTTATCAGAATGGGGAATTAAACTAATATGATTATAAACAAACTTGGAAAACCCAGAGGCAAGAAGTGCAGAGGACGCTCCTTAGGTGAACTGACAACCTAGTTGAGTTGGGGTGGAGGAGAACAAGAGGAGTTGCCATTTTAGAGGTGGTCAAGATTATATATATATATCAGGGCTCAAAATTTCCACATGCCTACTCGCATTTGTGAGTGGAAATTAACACACAGGCAGCACAATAAATTATTTTGTGCTGTGTATTCCAGCGGTGCCACTGTGCAGCCCCCCCTTCCCCAGGCTGCACGGTGGCAGGGATCAGCTGCCTAACCTGACCAAGCTTGTCTCTGTCACTGGCAGGGGGGGTGGAGAGGAGTTTCCCTGCCTTCTCACTCTGCTGACACTGGGCTCTGATGACTGGGTATACATGTATCTGGGATCTGATGTCTGGGCATTAATGTTATTTTTGTAACTTTATTCTAAATAAAACCTTTAACAGTGTAATTTTATACGATAATTTAAGGGGGTGTGTTTAGGGGCAGAGTTAAGGGCTGGGTAGGGGTTAGGTGGAGCAACTGGCGGGGAGTAACTCTTACGGCCTGGTTAGTAGCTTGAGACTTGAAATTTTGAGCCCTGATATATATATATATATATATACACAGTATATATGCTGAATGTGCCAGCACTCCAGGACAGTTCAGGAAAATTTTAACTTTTATTCAATCAAGCATAGTGTCATGCCCCGCTCGCGGCCCGCTTCCCGGTCCAGAACCGCCATGCTGGGAGAGGTGCTCTACTCACCCGAGATCCCTCGTGGCGCGTCGCTCAAGTTCCTGGTCGGCAGGATGGAGAGGGAGAGCCAGGAGAGCCCCACGCCGCCGACTGAATCCGAGTCCTGAAGAGGAAAGTGCGCATGCTCGTGAACAAACTCTCTAATGTAGTAGAAAACTAGGTACTCTGGCGCCCTCAGCTGGCGCGATTAGGGTACTGCATGACACCTGCTCTGGAGATCCTCGATGCCTCCCATTGACCTACCAAATTTCCAGGTACCTCAACTCCACCTACAATACCCAGGTGAAGGTTATTTCCATGATCCATGAACCCTATTTAATTCCGCCTTCCTTCCCAGCCATTAACCAGATTCTATGTGCCCTCCCGCCTCAGTTTCCTGTGCTCCTCGTATCCTTTGACCACGTTATCTTCAACCCTTCGACCCGGATTGGTGCCACCGACTACGCCTGCCTTCTTCAACCCTTCGACCCGGATTGTGCCACCGACTACGCCACCTTCTTCAACCCTTCGACCCGGATTGTGCCACCGACTACGCTGCCTTCTTCAACCCTTCGTCCCGGATGTGCCACCGACTACGCCTGCCTTCTTCAACCCTTCGATCCGGATTGTGCCACCGACTACGCCTGCCTTCTTCAACCCTTCGACCCGGATTGTGCCACCGACTACGCCACCTTCTTCAACCCTTCGACCCGGATTGTGCCACGACTACGCCTGCCTTCTTAAACCCTTCAACCCGGATTGTTGCCACCGACTACGCCACTTCTTCACCCTTCGACCCGGATTGTAACACCGACTACGCCACCTTCTTCAACCCTTCGACCCGGATTGTGCCACCGACTACGCCACCTTCTTCAACCCTTCGACCTGGATTGTGCCACGACTACGCCACCTTCTTCAACCCTTCGACCCGGATTGTGCCACCGACTACACCTGCCTTCTTAAACCCTTCGACCCGGATTGTGCCACCGACTACGCCACCTTCTTCAACCCTTCGACCCGGATTGTAACACCGCTACGCCAACTTCTTCAACCTTCGACCCGGATTGTGCCACCGACTACGCCACCTTCTTCAACCCTTTCGACCGGGATGTGCCACCGACTACGCCCGCCTTCTTCGTTATTTCCTGTTGTTTTTTTTCTGAGACTTGCCTACGAATTTCATTCCAACCTTTGACCGTATTGTTTTCTGGACTTCAGTTTCTATTCATGATTCACTAAAGATTCTTACACTCCATCGTCTCCTGATTTCTTTACCCACAGCTTGCCATTGGGTTCCATACTCACACTTCACAGGGGACTCAAACCCTGCATTACACATAGCCACAAGTCAATTTATCAGTTGCTCTCTAGGGGGTTTTCCTCAGGACAAATTTTGCCATGTTTCAGGCCCGCAGAAATGAGACAACAAGAGCTGGTTGTAGGATTGCTTTTCAGTGTGTGTGTGTGTATAATATATATATATATATAGTCCCAAAATATATACAATCGCAGGCCACTTACAGGTCACTCTTTTAAAAAGTATTTTCGACTATTATTCCAAAGTCATCTCATACAATGTTTTGGCTTGGTAAATCCTTTATCAAGATATTTGGCTTTGATGTTGTGAAATAGAGTGCCGGACATATACATGTGGATAATGACACACACACACATATACAGTGGCAAGAAAAAGTATGTGAACCCTTTGGGATTACGTGGAGTTTTGCATGAATTGGTCATAAAATGTGCTCTGATCTTCATCTAAGTCACAACAATTTGAAAAACACAGTCTGCTTCAAATAATACAACACAAACATTATATGTTTTCATTTTTTTATTGAACAGAACATGTAGACATTCACAGTGCAAGGTGGAAAAAGTATGTTAACCTTTGGACTTAATAACTGGTTGACCCTCCTTTGGCAGCAATAACCTCAACCAAACGTTTCCTGTAGTTGCAGATCAGACCTGCACAACGATCTGGAGTAATTTTGGACCACTCCTCTTCACAAAACTGTTTCAGTGTAGCAATATTCTAAGGATGTCTGATGTGAATCGCTCTCTTAAGGTCATGCCACAGCATTTCAATCGGGTTGAGGTCAGGACTCTGACTGGGCCACTCCAGAAGGCGTATTTTGTTTTGTTGAAGCCATTCTTTTGTTCAATTACTTGTATGCTTTGGGCCATTGTCCTGCTGCATCACCCATCCTCTGCGGAGCTTCAGTTGGCGGACAGATGGTCTTACGTTTTCCTGCAAAATGTCTTGATAAACTCTGGAATTCATTTTTCCATCAATGACAACAATCCGTCCAGGACCTGAGGCAGCAAAGCAGCCCCAAACCATGATGCTCCCTCCGCCATGTTTTACAGTGGGGATAAGATTTTAATGTTGGTGTCCTGTGCCTTTTTTTCTCCACACATAGTGTTGTGTGTTTTTTCCAAACAACTCAATTTTGGTTTCATCTGTCCACAGAATATTTTGCCAGTAGTGCTGTGGAACATCCAGGTGCTCTTTTGCAAACTTCAAACGTGCTGAAATATTCTTTTTGGACAGCAATGGCTTCCTCCGTGGTGTCCTCCCATGTACTCCATTCTTGTTTAATGTTTTCCTTATTGTAGATGTGTCAACAAAAATTTTACCATGTGCCAGAGATTTCTGTAAGTCTTTAGCTGACACTCTAGGATTCTTCTTTACCTCATTAAGCATTCTGTGCTGTACTCTTACAGTCATCTTTACAGGACGACCACGCCTAGGGAGAGTAGCAACAGTGCTGAACTTTCTCCATTAGTAGACAGTCTGTCTTACCGTGGACACATGAACATCAAGGCTTTTGGAGATACTTTTGTAACCCTTTCCAGCTTCATGCAAGTCAACAATTCTTGATCGTAGGCCTTCTGAGAGCTCTTTTCTGCGAGGCATGGTTCACATCAGGCAGTGCTTCTTGAAACCAGTAAACCCAAAACTGGTGTGTGTTTTTAAAGGGCAGGACAGCTTTCAGCAACACATCCAATAATATCACACGGATTGGAATCAAGGTTGGCTCGCTCCTGGCTCCAATTAGGTCTTGGAGAAGTCATTAGGCTAGGGGTTCACATACTTTTTCCACCCTGCACTGTGAATGTTTACATGTTATGTTCCTTCAATAAACACATGAAAACATATAATGTTTGTGTTGTATTATTTTAAGCAGACTGTGTTTTTCAAATTGTTGTAACTTAGATGAAGATCAGAGCACATTTTATGACCAATTCATGCAAAACTCCACGTAATCCGAAAGGGTTCACATACTTTTTCTTGCCACTGTATATACCAACGTTCCAGTATGCGGCATAGAGGAGCAAAGCAACAATCGGTCACTTACAGTTTAGTCTGCTTGAATAATAAATTGATCAGCCACAACATTATAGCCAACTGTCTAATATTGTGTAAGTCCCCTCTCATGCTGCCAAAACAGCTCTAACGTGCCGGGGCAAGGACTTCAGAAGACCATTGAATGTGTCCTGTAGCATCTGTCACCAAGACATTAACAAAAGATCCATTAAGTCCTTCAAGTTGCAAGGTGGGGCCTGCATGGATTGGATTTGTTGTCAAAAGGATTGAGATCTGGGGAATTTGAAGCCAACAGGAACAGCACAAATTCATTGGATTTGTTGTCAAAAGGATTGAGATCTGGGGAATTTGAAGCCAACAGGAACAGCACAAATTCTTTTGTCATGGTCCTCAAACCATTCTTGAACAATGTTTGCATGCAGTGTGGTAGAGTGCTTTAACCCGCTGTAAGAGGCAAGTGTCATTAGGGATCACCATTGCCATGAAGGGGGTGTACATAGTCTGCAACAATCACTGAGTAGGTGGTA
Organism: Leptobrachium leishanense; assembly: GCA_009667805.1. Taxonomy (NCBI): domain Eukaryota; kingdom Metazoa; phylum Chordata; class Amphibia; order Anura; family Megophryidae; genus Leptobrachium; species Leptobrachium leishanense. Next base: position 392,091,643 of record CM019064.1, read on the forward strand.
TGTGTTCTGACACCTTCCTTTCATGGCCAGCATTGCATTTTTTAGCAATTTGAAGTAGGTATTCCTAGTCATCAGGCCAAACAGGCTAGCCTTCACTCCCCAAATACATCAATGAGCCTTGTGCTTCCACGACTCTGGTGCCAGTTCGCCAGTTACCTTCCTTGCACCACTTTTGCTGGGTACTAACCACTGCATACTGGGAAAACTCCACAAGACTTGCCATTTTGGAGATGCTCTGACTCAGTCATCTAGTCAACACTATTTGGCCCTTGTCAAAGTCACTCAGATCTTTTCATATGCCCACTTTTCATGCACACATGAAAGTCAAGACCTGACTGTTCGCTTGCTGCCTAGTATATCCCACCCCTTGACAGGTGCCATTGTAACTATTTAGTCAATGTGAATCACTTCACCTGTCAGTGATTGTAATGTTTTGGCTGATCAGCAGAACTGCCATCACAGATTTTGGGGGCCCTTTCTGACCCTCTGGTCAGGACCCCCTTCCCTTAGCTGCCCGTATCAGTAAACTAATTAAAAATAAAGCATTTGCCCCCTCTCCTGCTTACCTTATTTTACAGGGATTGGACTAAATTCCTGGTGGTCCAGCAAAGAGATAAAAAGTTTTCCCTGGTGGGAGAGCATTCACTCTGCACCTCTACCTGGTGCAGAACATACTAAACACTCCTTCGGTGATGAGTCAGAGTGCTCCCACCAGCCCCATATGCTTCGGCCCACCGGGAAATGTGTTGCTATGTTGTTGGGCCTGTCCTGGGCGGCATGGATGGAAACTTCCATTTGTGGCTCATAGTCAAGCTGCACAGAATTTGGGACGGTAAGGGCCCCCTGGAGAAACTGGGCCCCTAAACATATCATGGATTGTCACCCCCTGATAGCTGCCCTGCTGATCAGTGTATAGAATTCTAATCTCTCATCATTTAAGGATAAGATTCTACTTGCTAGAATATTGATCTCCAAAATAAATGCTCCACACTCTGCATTTCATCATGATATATGTGAAACGGAAATTGACAAAAATATAGGTTATGTACTATCTCCTTTCCTTTTCAACCGTCTTCAATAACAAATAAAAATAATATTACATATCACATATCCTGATTCAGTACCCTGGGTGTGTTCAGTCCTAATTTCCTATTTTTCACTGAACCAAATGCCCTTATGTCAAATTATACACTATTTTTAAAACACACTAAGTAGTCATTCCAAAAAAATGTCATTCCCTTTTTCAATAATTCACTGTTTGGCTGTGTGCCAAACATAGTATGAGTTACACTGTATTTTTAACTCCTTGTGCTGATTAATACACACTTCCTCAGTCAATTTGGATTCAAATTACATGCCCTATTGAAATAATATGTCATATTTTTCACTTTATTAATGCCATTAGCGTATTTTGCACACCTCCCAAATAAAAACTTACCGACCATAAAATATTAAAGGGAAAAAAAATGTAAAACGTTATATTTTACATTATTTGGAGAACTGTCAACAACAAGGTTAAACAGTAACCTGATGCTACGTTATATAACAAAGTTGTAACTTTTTTTCTCTCATTTTTTATCCATTACGAAAAAGCTAGCTATAAAATATGCAACTCTGTAAAATTTTGAAGCGTGTAAATGTTATTATACCTCAGAATTTTATTTCTCATCAATGACAGCTAAAGATATGCCAGGAAGTGACAGGATAATGAGCTAATGTGCTATTTTAAGAAAATTTACATATCAGAGGTTAGATTTTATAAAAATGAATGTTGTCCCAATATGTCAATAGAAATTGCCTGAGATTCAGGGAATAATTGTTTTGAAGCAAACCCGTATGAATGCACCTTTCCAGATTAGAAAATGATGTCACCCTACGGATGAAGTCATCGGTAATGATTTAAGCTAATGAGAAGCCAATGTTGAAAGTAATTGGTGCCGGACTTAACTCTTCATATAACTGCAGAATATGATGTCATTCTTTTTCACATTAATCTAAGAGCTGCTGTTTAACTATGAATGCTAATTCTTATACAGAAAGTGGCTGGCCAGATATTGCTGGAATAATAGAAGCGCACCAGAGCTACTGATTATCGCTCACGTATGTTAACAATTGTGGGCTCCAATGATCTAAGATTTTACCTCTGGTTCCTCGACCTGGTATGCATAACTTAGGTTACCCGTATCTGTGATTTTGGTATGACCAACACCGTATGGAATGAATACAATGCTTTATAAGACATACGCTACAGTGGCAATAGAAGATGGTTTTATTTATTGACACTTAATAAAGTTGTCTATTTTCAAGCTTAGGCTAGGGTCAGAGGAATGCATTTTTCGCGTCGTCCGTGAAAAAGTGCGTTCGAATGAATGTATTTTTCCACGGAATACGCGATAGCGGTCATACGATGCGCATTTCGTCTGTGATTTTGTACGGATCATCAATAAAACACTTTCTGTGTCTGGACGTTATGTAGGTCGGACATTAGCAGCGTCTGACGTCTCCTAATCACACACACACGCTAGCGGACGCGGCGCACTCTGTATGTCAGTACTAGCGGTATCACGTTCTCGAAAAAATGCATTCGTTTGCCGCTTGCGTTGCCCGGCCGAACTTTTGTGCGGCCTTACTTCGTATATATTGGCCGTCATTTGCTGCTACTACGGCCGTGATAAAGTGCGGCTGCACGCGCGTTCGCACTGCATTCGTCTGACCCCAGCATTAATTGTGCTCATCATCGGCACGTTCATAAGCCGAAAAAACAACAAACATCTCCAATGAACTGCCGACGTAGCCAATGATCCAACGAACAGACCTCCAACCAGCCGCTGAAAAAAGTCGAACGCCGCCAAAAAAATCCGACCAACCGCCAAACAGGGGTAAAAAAAAAAACAAACATAGCTTTTAAAAGGCGTTTTATAAAATAATTAATGGATGAAAATGCATGGAAATAATATATAAGGTCCTCTGAATAACAATAAAAAGGTCTGTTACAGAATACAAAAAAAAACACATTTAAAAAAAAAAAAAAAATCATTTTATACAACATATGGTGAGGTTGTCAGTGGGTGGGGGGACCTGGAGGCTTGGCTGACATCCAAGATGTCAGCCCCCCTCCAGGTTTGAATCGCGTTTTGGCGCCAATTGGCGCCGCAACGTGATCCGGAGGGTGAAACGGTTAATGCCATACACCTCTCCCCTCTCCAGCAGTGCAAACGGCATCTCCCTAGCTTCAATGGTTGGGGAGATAGAGGGCTCCAAAGGAGCCCCCCCTCCCCTCCATTGAAATGCATGGGGACGCCTGCTGATGACGTCACCACGCAGCGTGGCGACGTCATCAGCCTCGCCTGCCCATGTAAATCACATGGGCAGGCTTCCTCCCTGCCAGATCGCCGTGGGATCCAGCGAGGGAGGGGAGTATCGGGCGGGAGGGGGATTAGGCGCTGCTGACTTACCCTGTACGTCCGCGGGTCTAAGGGAGACCCGAGGACAAGACGTACAGGGTACGTCAGCGGCCCTTAAGGGGTTAAAAGTCCGATTTTTTATTTTTTTTAAGTTTACTTATTTGTTCTGTAATAACCCTTTTTATTATCATTCCCTGGACCTCCTGTGTAAATTTCAGACATTTTCGCTCAGTAGTTTCTTTGCAAACAGCGTTTCATTTTCACACATTCACACAAACTATTTTGCTAATTTATTCACTGCCTCTTCTGCGGTCTCGGCTGCTTCGCTGTGTGTGATCGGCTCCTGTTCGGGTTTTTCCGTGGTTTTCGGCAGGTTAATCCAAATGTTTGAGGGTTTTCGGTGTGCATTCGCTGGGTTTTGCGGTTAGTTTTCGTCAGGTTTTCGGCAGCTTTTCCCTGCAATTCGGGGACCCTGTGGTGTTTGCTGAATACACCGCAGGGTCACCAAAATGGGATCGGCAAAAGGAACCGAATTGAAGAGAACGAAAAGTCACCGAACGTGCGGTGACTTTTCGAATCTCTTTGAATAACCCTGATAGTAAAATAAAAACATATCAAGCAAAGGTATACAAATTCAAAGCTAAACAACTACAGGGAAAAGTTGATTTAGACTCTCTAAGGGTCATTGTGGAAGTGATGGGAGTTGTCTATGGTGTGAGGAGGCTCTCCAAAGTCATTATACATTGCCTGCCCTTAATTAAGGGCCCAATTTAATTATATCTCCCCATGTTTCCAAAATTATATTGTGTGTTTGTGGACAATGTTTTATCAAAATATTGGTTGATTCATTGGAAAAAGATTAGGTCACGTCCGATATTCAAAAAATGCTGCTGGCCTATAAAAAAGCTGCCTGGTAAAAACAGTAGAAAAAGCTTATTTTTCGGCCAGCACTATACAGATTTTTACCTTTAATCATGTCTATTAAAAAAATACATTGTTTAAAAAAAGATTCCTAAGTCTCTCTAATTCCCTGGTTGAATCTTTCAGCATTTCTAAATTTTACAGGAAATCATCACACCGATAAATTTGAACTGAACCACTAAAAGCTGGTATTTCCATTGAAAAGTTAGACTCGAGCTGATATTCAGTTCAAATTTTTAGTCGGGAATCGATATGCCAGTAAACCCGCATTTGAATTTCCCAAATCGAAAATTGGTGGAAAAAAAAAAAAATCCGCCAAAATAAGGAGGTCCAGAATTCATCCATCAGGTCTAAGTAAATCAAGCTTTAAGTGTGAGCTGATTGTCAATGGACAAAACTGTCCAGAAAGAAGCCAGCCGAGAGTGTTGGGATGACTCACTGCACAACCTTAAACCAGGGAAACCATTATTTCTCAAGTTCCTTTTATGATAAATCCACTTGTATGTTGTTACAGGTATTTCATTTTGTGAGATTGCAATTTGAATGTCGATAAGTGACATGTGTAGCATGTACAAGTTGTTTGGGATACCTGTCAGTTTGGCTCGCAACCTTTTTCCCTGCTCTGGGTGTCTGCGCCTCTGAGCCTCCACAGGACATAATGATGTTTGGGTTTTACGAGCAGTGATTTACCCTCTAAAACTTGCAGCTTACACGCTATTGTACTTTCGAAGAATAATGTTTCTAAGCCATTTATTTATTTACTTATAAAGTATTTTACCAGGAAGGATACATTGAGATTTCTCTCGTTTTCTAGTATGTCCTGGGTTCAAGAACATTGAAGTGTTACAGTCGTAACAGAAATACAAAGTAATAAAATGCAAGATATTAAAAACAAAACACAAATATACATATTAACAGAAAATAAATAGGAAATATAGTCATTATGTTACATGTTTACAGGTGCAGGTATGTTAATAGAGATCTCTTGAGTGACTTTAGACTGGGGGAAGATTTGATGGCGTCTGGAGGTTATTCCATAATTGTGGTGCTCTGTAGGAAAATGAGGATCGAGCCACTTTCTTTTTGTATTGTGTTCCTGCAAGTATGATGCTGGTCCTGGATCGGAGGTTATAGTATGAGGGAACTGCTGGGGGAAGCAGTCTATTCAGGTAGGGTGGTAGCTTCCCAGAAAAGCTCTTAAAGACCAGGTTGGAAAGGTGAAGAGTACGTCTAGATTCCAGCGACGGCCAGTTTAGCCAATGAGGATTAGGTCACACTTTGTGACTTAATCCTCCTCCCATCAACATACCTCATCATTGGTGGGTCATACTTTGATTGGAATGTCTGAGAAGACATAAAGATAAACATGTTAATTATTTATTATTATTTCTTGATTTTCTCAAAGGGCTCCTCTTTATAGTTTACTTAAAGGAACATTCTACTAAAAAAGACACCCTACCTTTTTCCCCACAAATAATTGGGCAGGTGCTGCTAACAACATTAGTGCAATATTATTTTAATATTAGATGTGCAGCATCTGTGCCGCATGTCACACACAGGAGCTGCATTGGGGTGATATACGTGTACAGCCAAAAATTTCTTGTCCTTATGTAGTTGGGTTTGAGGGTATCGAAAATTACTTTTATGTTCGAGTCTAGTACAAATAGAAAAACCTATTGAGATGATGTATCTGCCCAACATACACCAGGGCGCACTGAATTTTTGATGGTACACAACAAAATCTGTTTAAAAAAATGAAAATGATCTTTAAGGTTCCTAGATGAAAAAAAATATTCCATGTCAATACCCATTTACAGCCACTACATTTCCAACAATTTAACATACCCTTACATGGAATCATCCATATGAACCCAGATACCAAATATAAGTTTTGAAAATAATTTGTTATATTTATTTGCTATTATAAATTGAGAGAATTTGAATTGCCAGTTGAACCCTCTCTACCATTACCTACAGTGCCTAGCTAGAAGTATCAACCTGAGAAGCAAACTTGACATCGACGGGAAGCATGATGGTTGAAGAATGTTTCAAGCCATCATTTCTTTTCTCCTCTCCAGAAAAGACAAGTTTGTGTGGTTCTGTGTTGCGATTTAATTCTACTAACCAGAAACAAATTTGGGTGTGTGCAGGTGCATTGAATGTTGTTTATGTAGTATTGGACAAATTATTATTATTAAGCTTTATTTATAAAGCGCCAACATATTCCTCATTGCTGTACAATGGGGGAGCACAAACATGAGACATACATGATAAATAAGGAAAAGACAACCCTGCCCGTAGTATAGCTAGTCTAGGAAATGCAGCACTTTAACCAAGTGCCCAACCAGACATCCCTTGAGCTTACAATCTAAGGGACGGAGCAAATGAAACAGATGGGAGCAGAGGGAAGGTGAAGCTGGTTGCTATAATGGCGATTGTTGTTGAGATTGCGGGGAGTTGTGATACGTGTGTGGGAGATAGAATGAGAGGGAAGTTGTGGACTTGTGGGGCCAGGGTTAGGAGAGATTTCACCTGCATAAAGTAACAGCAAGAGAGAGAGAAAGAGAAGGTTGGAATGGGATTTGTGTGCGTGGGCAGTGGCGGAACTACCGCCATAGCACTAAGGGGCCCGCTGTAGGCGGTTATGTTTACTTTAGGCCGCAGGCCTTGGAGGAGTTACTGCGGCCTACCTGATCCCAGAGACTCCAAGATGGCGGCTTGCAGCCGATGGGCCCCCTCTGGTGATGTCAGCGGGGGTGCGGCAGTCCTATAGACGTCTGGTTGGAGAGGTGACAGGAGATGGAGAGCCAATAGGGGGTAAGGATGCCTGGGCCCTAATATTCACATACAAAAAAAAATAAACTTTTACCTGTAAATGCCATTGATAATGATTATTAGAGCTTAATAAATAGCAGGTTTGCAAAATATTGAATTTTTCATCAATGAGGAGGATTGTTGCCCATCCACTTTCGATTGATCAGTAGTGTTGGGACACGCCTCCCTTGGGCTAGTAGCGCGGGAGAAGCAGATAATGTTGACATCCTGGAGTAATGTGGAGTATTAATGCTGCAGAGGTAATTGGAGTTTTACTGTGCCTTTATGAAATATATGTCATTCTCCTGGTCTTCACTGACTCCAAACCGGTGCTTCCGGACTAACCATGTTTACGTCTGTTTTGAGTTACAACTGCCATCACGCTCAGGCAGCAGTTAAACTGAGGGGATTCATGGGATTTTTAGCTTGCGTTCAGAGTTTGCGACTCTCAGGTCTTGATAATCTCTGTAGCAGGTTTCTGAGCTGGTTTATATGATAAGAACGTTTTAGACCAGCAGTTTTTATACAAAACCTATGTGAAATTGATATTTTCAATTGGGGACATTTAAATTCCAAATGGCATCAAATTATTTATTTTCAACGCTTAGCAAGGTTTTTCTTATTAATAGAGACAACAGACTCCTCACTTAGAGATGTGTATTCTTCCCAGCTAAGGCCGGAGGCACACTAGGCATTAACTTTTGCGCACTAACGCGCGTTACCGGCGTGCGTCACTGCATATAGTTAACGCCGATAGAGCAGAACACACGCTTACTGCGCGCTGCGCATAACGCGCGCTGAGGGATGTCCGTCATGGAAACACCTTGCTTGTGTGCTAGGATGGACACGACGTTGGCGTGTCAAATACACTGCGCATGCGCACAACGCACAACGGCCGCGTGCGAACATCAAATGAGTGCACCTGCGCACTAGCAGCTGTGACAGAGGGAGAGAAGTGTGAAAAAGGCTGTGGTTGTTCTTGCCTGTTTCCTGCGGCTTGCTGGCTGTTTCTTGCCTGTTGTTGGTTCCCCCCACACTTTATAATATGGATGTAGAGCTACTCATTGCAGCTGTGCAAGAGCACCCCGTGTTGTGGGACACCGCACACGTGGACTATAAAGATAAGAATAAAAAGGCAAAGGCATGGAGTATCATTTGCAAGGCGGCTTTCCCAGACTTTGAGACCTCGACGGACCCCGAAAAAAGGATTAAAAGTATGTACCTTTTAATATTTTTTTATTTGTTTGGTGGAGTGGGGGAAAAATTAACTTACAAACAGTGAGAACAAAGTTTGACATTTTAAATTCTCCCAAGCTGCCATGGCACTTGTCCGCTGGCAGTACAGAAATAGTTTGCTAAGGCATCTCTGAACCGATTGAGGCTTCTATTAACAGGGCAATGATCTGTGTCATCATGGTCTTCCAAACCCAAAATACTGAGGGAGTCACTAAAATTGTACCCATCGCGGTCATGTATAAAATTATGTAAAACACAACATCATTTTACTATATCCACAGCAAAATCGACATTCACATCTAATGGCCTATGTAGAATTCACCATTTGTTGGATAGAATGCCAAAGGAGCACTCCACATACCTTCTGGCTCGTGACAGGCAATAATTAAATATTCTTTTTTTTTCACTTAGTTGTCTCCCTCCGTATGGTCGCAATAAATTGGTTGATAATGCAAAAGCTTCATCCCCCATGAAAGCAAAAGGGACAGCAATGTCTGTACCAGGCAACATCTTTGGCTTGGGAATATTTAAGCTATTGCTCCGTATTTGTTGCCAGAGTGTTGAATTCTGAAATACTGTTGATTCAGAGTCTTTTCCATATGATCCAATTTCAACATATGTGAATCTATAGTTTGCATCAGCAACTGCCAGGAGTCCGATTGAAAAAAAATGTTTATAGTTCATGTATTGAGAACCACTCAATTCTGGCTTCACAACACGGATATGTTTCCCGTCCACTGCCCCAAGACAGTTAGGGAAATTGGCTCTATCTTGGAACCCCTCCACTATATCGGCCCGTGTACTTTCATTTGGTGTAGGGAAGCATTTCTCCTTCAGGGTGTCCCAAATCATTTGGCACACTTTTCGCACCACCTTGCCCGCTGTTGTTTGTCCAATCCTAAAATTGAAGTGAAGATCTTGCAGACTGCAGCCACAGGCAAGATACCTGTAAGAAAAAATTAGATGTTTTTGGTTATGAGTACTTCCAATTAACATTCATTATATCATTATTTTTTGCTTTCTAGTACAAGAAGTCATGTCAAAATGGCGAACTGTGCGGGACAACTATGTCCGCAACCAGAAAAAAATTGACGAATGTGGATGGTCCGGCTCAGGGGCCAAGAGGATGCATTCCTATATATTTGCTGAGCAGCTCTCTTTTTTAAAGAAAAATCTAGTGCCAAGACAAACTGAGCAGCATAGATGCGACACCATCCTGCTCACAGGACCGAGGGGCCACCCCACCAACACTGAACCTGTCAATAAATACAGAGGCAACGGAAGGAGACTTGGAGGATCTGGTGGAAGGAGCAGAGGATCTGGGCCATGGTGCGGAGGCTCTCGTTGAAGGAGCGGAGGATCTGGTTGAAGGAGCGGCGGCTGCGGTGGAAGGAGCAGAGGCTGTGGTGGAAGGAACGGAGGCTGCTGCACCTCCGACCGCATCTTCCAGGCGCCAAAGAGGAACTAGTTTGGAGCAGGCGATCCTAAGATTTATGGAGGTACAAATGCGTCCAGAACAAGCAAATAGGGAAGACGACGATCATGTTGCTTTCTTCAACTCCATACTGCCTCTGGTGCGTCAGATGACGCGGAATCAAAATATTTATTTTAGGATGCAAACCATGCACAATATATATAGTATTTTGAACCCCCAACTCCCACCCTTCTTATATGCTGCAGGACATCAGCAGCCGCCGCTCGTCCCGTATGCTGCAGGATATCAGCAGCCGCCACCCGTCCCGTATGCTGCAGGAGATCAGCAGCTGCCGCCCATCCCGTATGCTGCAGGACATCAGCAGCCGCAACCCGTGCTGTATGATGAGGATGTGCTGGAGTATAGAGATTTCTAAATTTACATTTTATTGTTAATTTTTCGGGAAAAAAAGTTTGGAAATCTTATTTCTAGTTGTATAAAAAAACATTTCTTTTGCCTTTTAAAAAAAATTATAAAAAGTTTAGGCATCACATTTTGTTGTTGGATTCATAAGTTATTTGAGACTGAATCAAACATTTCCCACTCCTTGTTGGTCAAACATTTTCCTTACCGTAAGGTGATGCATCTCTTCTGGTGATATGGCGCCCCGCATTTTTGTGTCCATCTTGGTCAGTGGCTTCTTTACACTGGCCAGCAGTTCATCGAAGGAGACCATGGACATCCGGAGGTAATTAAAAAATTTCACCGGATCTCCCTCGCTTAGCGGCTTGTACAGTGTATGGAAATGTCCATGAGTGTCTCTCAAGGAGTTTATGAGATGAACCCACCACTTCCTTTACTTCTTTAGTTTCTGCGAATACGCATATGCCAACAGAGTAAACAGAACTGCATCTCTCCCGTCCATCTTGCAACAAACACCTCGCCACAACACGCTTATTTTTTTTTTCAACACATAATTGTTTTCAACTTTATTAAAATTTATTTTATGCCAGCCCAGCTTTTTTTTCCCCAGCTCAAAAATACACGTTTTACGACGTGCGTCAAAATTAACGCATCGTCTGGCGTCTACCATCTTTTACGTCATTTTTAACGCACGGGTGCGTCATTTTTAATGCGCGTTAGTGCGCAAAAGTTAACGCCTAGTGTGCCTCCGGCCTAAGCCACTTAATTTACACTGCAGCTAAGTGGCTTAGCTGGGAAGAATACAGGAGGGGTGAAGGAATTGATGGGGGGAGAGAGTGCAAAGAAATCGATGAGGGGGGAGAGAGTGTGAAGGAATTGATGGAGAGTGAGTGTGAAGGAATTGATGGAGAGAGAGTGTGAAGGAATTGATGGAGAGAGAGTGTGAAGGAATTGATGGAGAGAGAGTGTGAAGAAATTGATGGGGGTTGTGAAGGAATTTTTTTGTGTGGAGGGGGGCCCATACAACATTTTGCTATGGGACCCTGTGATTTCTAGTTACACCCCTGTACGTGGGGATGATTGTATGCCAGAGAATTAGAGGGAGACCAGTTTCTGAGAAACACAGAAGCTCGTGTGAGGCCATCATGTGGGAAGAGAGAAGGGAGGGAGAAATGTAGATAGTGGCAGGGTTGGTGGTACAGGGGGAGGAGTTCCATTTTAGGAAGAATGCAGAGTAAAATAGTAGAAGAGACAGGGAGAGCATTGTGCAGCCATATGTGGATCTTGCAGTTCCCTAACTCCAGCAGAGGGGAGGGGGCGCTGGTGGCCAGAAAAATACTGCAGAGCTTGCATGGGAGAGACCAGAAGCCTGGGATTAGAAGGGTAATTAGAGAGAGAAGTGGAGACAGCTGAAAAGGATGCCTGAAATTAGAGGCCGGTCCTGGGTGGGGTGGGACTGCTGAGTGTGTGTGAATGGATCCTGGTCTGTGCGTTTCGCTGTGTGAAGAGGAAATTAGCTCAGGTAATTGTTAGGCATCAGAGGCCTTTGAAATGGAGGAGGAGGGGGAGAGGGGGACATGGGTGAAAATTGTATAAAATAAGGCAGGATTTTAGAAAATAAAATCAGCAAGAAATTAAGAAATGCAGATACAAAATACAATTGCGAGGATAGAATATTGTGGAGTGCGCTGGTGGCCAGCATGTTGAAAACTGGATACCTGGAGAGTTCTTAAGATGCTTGCTGTAGGGAGATCAGTGTTTGAATGGATACATCATTTGTGGAATACACTACCGCAGAACAGACATTTATGCCTCTTTTATATAACAGACAAAAACTGTACCACCTGAGCTCAGAATCCTCTAAACCTACAATCAAAATAGAGATTATTTTATCTACTTAACATGACCATTGAAATAGTAAGCCCACCAAGACATGAAGGCAGTATCCCTCTTTTGGTCTTTCAGGTATGCTTTTGTGGATTTTATGTCATGTGTGTAGAATGTGTGTATATATATATATATATATATATATATATATATGCTGCCATTCCGCTCTAACTCAGTATTATGAAAGTTAACTTCTCCATTCTCTTTATGGTAGCATGTAATAGGGGTTATTCAAAGAGAGCCGAACTTGCCACCGAATGGTGAATTTCCCCATATAGAGCAACTTTGTAGCAATTCCGTTATTCGGAAAGCTGAATAAGCAAAATAATACATTCATTGATGGCATTATTTTCATTCAGTTTGACATTTTGTTATTTTAGTTGACTTTACTGCCTTTTTAAATAATTTTTTTGTTCATAATTTGAACATTTATTTCAGTCCGTGTTCGGGATTTTTCATACACCAGTCTTTTGAGGATAAATACTGTTCTGTGGCAATTATATTAACACAGAAATTATTATAATCATGTCAAATATTGACATTCAAAACAAAACCACCACAACACAAATTGCAAAGCGTACACATCAACACAAATATGAAATTATACAGGTTAGCTAAATGTTGCTTTTATGAACGATGTCTGTCATGTTTCATATCCTACACATACTGTAGAAGAAACATCACATACCCCTATATCTTTTGACTTATTTGTATTTTTCTTTTGGCATTTTCACCAAAATAATAATTATTATTTTTAAATATTGATATTTATAATATTTGTCCTGTACTTTAAATTATGCACACTATTTCATTTTGATTCCATACCAGGGTCCTGATTCTAATTTAGCCATTAAAAGTGGCTTGTAAATGGGCAAACTGAGCTCCACCGGTAACCTTTTGCGGCTCATGACAAACCTCTGTTCCAAATGAGTTGCTACGCTAACATTTCCACTTTTCTTTCATTTTGACATTTTATATATTTTACTTTATCCCCTTCTTAATCATATTTATTCATGATTTGAACAGTTATTTCAGCAGCATGTGCACAGAGGAAGCACCGATGGTCATGAGGTAGGTTTAGGAATTTTTGGTGTGTTTAATTTCAGTGTTAAAGGCACACTACCACTTCCATAACCTGTAACTAGATTATAAACACGTGCTGCTGTTTTTCTTTGAAAATTTTTAAAATAAATCTAGGTTTTTAATCTTTTATTTCCATTTTGTGCATTTTTCCCATGATGCAATATTTACTAAAATCTAAAGGTGAGCTTCACTTCACAGCTGTGCTTTATCTTATACAGTATTTAACAGTTAATGAGGTGGAGGAGGGAATGTTTAGACAAGGCTATTGTGTTCTGCATACTCAAGACAGGGATCTTAAAATACTTCTAATTTATCCCCTGGTGATGTCCTTTGACTATATCCCACACAAAAACAATGATTTGAGTCAGTGATCCACCCATTCACTCCAGTCATTGCCACCCAGTGAGGTGCAAGTGATGTAAAGATGCGGGGGGGGGGGAAGTTTGCAACACAAAATATCACAATGGATGCACCCAGGGACACATATAGAGTTAAATATTTTCTTAACTAAACATACAAGAGAAAAACAAAGCACATGTAAGATATCAGGAACATAAAATGAACACAATAAGGACATTTTATTTTTTGGTAATAGTGGCCCTTTAAGTGGTTTTAAAACGTACGCCAGGCTTAGAGAGGTGGTATTCTTTCAGGAATACTGGTTAGAGCCAAGACCAGCAAGCCACCATGGAATAACTCCCTGTGGCCACACTTAGTCGTTATGAGTGACTGCTGTACAGAGTAAAAGAACCGTTATTACATAATATGTGTCACGGCAGCACCCAGCGTGAGTCGAGACGGGGTCCATATTCAGGGTAAAAAGCCTGAATTGCAGGAGACCCCACTACAGACAATAAGTATACCAACAGGAGGTAAGGACACCACAAGGCTGGGCAGAGACGCCTACACGGCACAACCAAAAGGAATCCCTAACACTGACCGGATGGTCTGTAGAGTAGCAGGATCTGACCTTAGTGCAGAGTCTCCGGTAATAAGCAATATGTAAACTGGGTCAACTCTCATACAGGGAACTGGGCTGGAAACGTGACAGTATGGAGCCGATACCATTGAGTCATTGTAGCAGCGGCTGAAGCTGTTCTGGTAAATGTTGTCCTTACCTTACTGCTCAGTTGGAATCACTTCCCAGGGCTTTAGCCGTATGACCTCATGTTTTTCTATTGCAATGGTTAACAACCCTGTCTTCGGGTTCCCTAATATGTCAGCTTTGCCAGATATATGAAGCTCAGCACAGGTGATATAATTTGCTGCTCAGTGATTGCAGGATTCAGTCTGGATTCCCCCAAGGTGATCTGCAAAATCTGGCCTGTTACGGGTACTGGAGGATCAGGGTCGGGATCAACTGTTCTATATCTTGCCTATCTGCTTCCTCATTTATTTCTATTAGTAAACAATCAGGATTGATTTGACAGCTGTGCTTCCAACTGAGAGGAAATAGTTAACCAGCTACAAGAAACAAATAAACGAAAACTTTATGGGCACTATTACACTCTTCACGCAAAATTTTGCGAGTGCGCAAAAACGCGAGGGGAAAAACCCTTTGCGCTGAATGTCGTATTAGACGTTCGCACACAAAATGCGCATTAACGTCTAACGCGAGTGACCCTGCGCAAACCCTGCACGAGCGCAAATTTCATGCATGCATCCCATACTTAACATTGTGAGCGCAAATGCGTTCCTGCGCTGGTACGCAGATCGTATTACAATCGATGCGCAAATTTTAATGGACAACGTTTGCGTGCATAATTTTAACGTCTTTTAAAAGCTTGTGGTAACTGCAAATCTGAACGTCCTGGCCGAATTCAAATACACCAGCCCAAAAAAAAAAAAAAAACACAGCAAAGTATAGTTACACATTCTACACATAAACTCAAACAATAAAATTGAGAGGTTGTGCGTCTTTTTATTATTGCTGCAGCATATATACTCAGATTGATTTGGACAGGTGCAAAAACTGAACGGGAGACAATTGTGGTTCTTAATTCAGATTGGGTGAATAGCGTGAAAAAAACTGTCCACCGATTTCTGCACGCAACGTTAATGCGTGCGAGTTTTCGCGCCTATTCTTGAACGGAAGAAAAAATGCGCTCGGATCATAATACCAGCGTTAATTTACGCGCGTTAACATTTAACGCTGAGCGCAAAAAAAATTGTGCTGTCAAGCTTTTTTGCGAATGTAATAGAGCCTTATAATGGTTATACTGAACACTACAAAATTAATGCACTTTTTTAAAGGACAATCTAGAGAGTTTAAATTACAGATATGCACCATTCAACTTCCTGACATTTGCGTTAAGTCCATAGATTATACCCTCACCATAGAGATCACTGTCCAGACCAGGAAGTGGCTCAACCAATCACATTGTTGAGAACATATACTGAATATAGTGCAAATGGCTCAAATCAAGCGTGTAAAACTTACGATATTAAATACCACAGGGGTACCCAGATACAGTTGGATATAGTGACTGTATCTGGGTACCCCTGCGGTATTTTTTAACATTTGCTTTACACACTTGATTTGCACCATTGCCTTATATTCAGTATATGTTCTCTAGAATTCGGGAATTAAGGTGCCCCTTGGCTTTGGGCTGCAGAGGGTGTTGTTGTATAAACACTCTTTTTGTATGTAGAGGCTGATCATATTACTTAAAACTCCTGCCCAACATTGATTTGTGGGATTTGTAATTCAGCATTAACAGCTGAATTCATCGATTCAGATAATTACAGAATCATGAAAATTCTCCCTATAACTCATAAAATGATATCCTTGTGATTTTAATGAAACAGTTAAAAGATAATATTATCTAAATGAACACTAGCAAAACATGTTCTTGATAATTACTTTCACAGTTACTGTTCACTTTTTGAGTCCAATGTCTCTCTTGCCGAACAAATAACTTTTGAAAGACCTCTCTTCATCTCCAACTTTGCATTCTGAATAAGGCCAGAAAATTAAGTAGAGTTGGCCTGCAATAGAATTTTAAGAAAAAGGGTGGATACATGTGCGTTTGATGTGACCATCCCTAATATGCTTCAGCTGTTCACCACGTCTTGGAGAGTTCTCTATATTCATCCAACATTTTAAACTCCACGGGGAAACTGCAATAGATAAATGATGGATATTTTACTGGAAACAATTAATCTACTTTCTAAATAGTTTATTCATCACATTTGAATTTATTTCTTCCATTGACCCACTGTAGATTAGCCAGAAAGAACACTTGTTACAGCATTTTTAAATGACCTAACATGAAAATATTAAAACATAGTCAAACTGTTGATGGCTGTTTTCCAGAACTGTCCATTTAAAAAAAAAAAAAATGTTTATTTTTACAGTCAAACAAGTTTACTGTCTCTAAATCATTGCTGTTTGGACTATTTTAAACGTATACAATCTGTATAATATATATTACTATTTTTATGTATGTACAGGAGAACATTTATTGTAGAAAGTCATAGATTTGAGACAGAAACAAATATATGAAAATGTTGGGAAACTTAAAGGAGCACTACCACTAACATAAACTGTAACTAGATAACTTGTGCATTAAAAAAACATTTTAAAACATATGCTACTGTTTTTTTCCTTTGTTTGAATTAATTGGATTTAAACAGGAAAGAAAGCTATAGGTCTTTCTCCTGTTTGCATTTTGTAGATTTTTCGCATGATGCAACATTTACCATAATCTGAGCAGAAGTCTCACAAATACAGCTGTGGTATAGCTTCTACAGTCAGTTATCTGGACTTCTGACCCATAGAGTCCATTATATGCTTAATGCCATAAAGTTTATTTATTTATAAAAGATTTTACCAGGAAGGATACATTGAGATTTCCCTCGTTTCAAGTATGTCCTGGGTTCAAGAACATTGAATTGTTGCAGTTGTTACAGAAATACAAAGTTACAGTTACAAGTACTTATACAGCGCCACCAGATTCCGTAGCGCTATACAATGGGGAACCACAAACAGCAGACTTACATGATACAAGTGGAAATACAACCCTGGTCGTAGGACAACTGTCCAGGTAATACATCACTTTAAACCAAGAGCTCAGGCAGACATCCCATGAGCTTACACTCTAAGGGACTAGGGTAAATGAAACAAATGGGAGCAGATAGAAGGTGAAGCTAGTCGCCTGTAGAATATCATTGCGATTGCATGAAAAGGACCAGATGTTTGGGCTTAGTAAGAGTAATTAGTGAGAGAAGTGGAGACAGCTGGAAAGGGGAGCTGAAATTAGGGACCGGCCCTGGGTGGGCGGGTGGATGGGGAGCGTGAGTTGGGGCAGCAGGGGGAAGAGATGGAGGTGATTCTGTGATGAGTATGCTTGAATGCTTGGTTCAGGGCAGTAGAGGGAAGATATGGAGATGATTCTATGATGAGTATGCCTGAATGCTTGGTTCAGGGCAGCAGAGGGAAGAGATGGAGTGAGGAGCAATTGCTGTAAAGACACTGTGGGAGGCTCCTGATTATATCACAAATATCACAAAATGGATGCACACAGTGACACATACACACTCACTGGCCATTTTATTAGGTACACCTTGCTAGTACCGGGTTGGACACCCTTTTGCCTTCAGAACTGCCTTAATTCTTCGTGGCATAGATTCAACAAAGTGTTGGAGACATTCCTCTGAGATTTTGGTCCATATTGACATGATAGCATCACGTAGTTGTTGCAGATTTATCGGCTGCATATCCATGATGCAAATCTCCCGTTCCACCACATCCCAAAGGTGCTCTATTGGATTGAGATCTGGTGACTGTAAAGGCCATTGGAGTACAGTGAACTCATTGTCATGTTCAAGAAATCAGTTTGAGATGATTTGAGCTTTGTGACATGGTGCATTATCCTGCTGAAAGTAGCCATCAGAAGATGGGTACACTGTGGTCAATAAGAGATGGACATGTCAGCAACAATACTCAGGTAGGCCGTGGCATTCAAACAATGTTCAATTGGTACTAAGGGGCCCAAATTTGCCAAGAAAATACTCCCCGCACCATTACACTGCCACCACTAGCAGCTTGAACCATTGATACAAGGCAGAAGGGATCCATGCTTTCATGTTGTTTACACAAAATTCTGACCCATCTGAACATCGCAGCTGTAATAGAGAATCATCAGATCAGGCAACATTTTTCCAATCTTCTTTTGTCCAATTTTGGTCAGCCTGTGCGAATTGTAACCTCAGTTTCCTGTTCTTAGCCGACAGGAGTGTCACCCATTGTGGTCTTTTGCTGCTGTAGCCCATCTGCTTCAAGGTTCCACTTGTTGTTTGTTCATACATGATATTCTGCACACCTTGCTTGTAATGAGTGGTTATTTGAGTCACTGTCGCCTTTCTATCATCTCAAACCAGTCTGCCCATTTCCTCTAACAACAACAAGGCATTTTCATCCGCACAACTGCCGTTCACTGGACATTTTCTCTTTTTCAGACCATTTTCTGTAGCACCTAGAGATGGTAGTGCATGAAAATCCCAGTAGATCAGCAGTTTTTTTAATACTCCGATTATAAATAAAGATTAAATAATAAGAATAAAGCGCCAACATATTCCGCAGCGCTGTACAATGGGAGAGCACAAACATGAGATTTATATGATAAATAAGAAAAAGACAACCCTGCCCGTAGGATAGCTAGTCTATGAAATACAGCACTTTAACCAAGTGCTCAGCCAGACACCCCGTGAGCTTACCATCTAAAGGACAAAGGTAAGTGAAACAAAAGGTGAGCAGGGGAGTGTGGAGCTGGTGGCTAGAGAGAAAAGCAAGGATTGCATAGGAATGACAAGAAGCTTGGACTTAGGAGGTTGATTAAAAGAAACTGGCAGCACCTGGAAGGGAAGCAATGAGTTTGGGGCCAGGACTGGGTGGGAGGGACTGCAGAGTGAAGATGCAGAGCTTGTGGCAGATGGCTGCTTGTGGTGAGCTGTAGAAAGAAAGACAGAGATTTAGGAGGAGGGGGTTGTATGCATATATTGCGTATATTAGCGTTTCGATAAGTAAGGTATTACACAGTGCGGGTGCAAATTACCGTTGGGATGCGCAAGACAAAATTTTAGTGAGTCCTAAAAGATGGTGCTAATTAATTCTACATTTGTAAAATCATTTAGCACCCCTAATACCCCTCACATTAAATCCCATACTCACCTCTCATCCCCGGCAAGAAGTGTGGCTCGATCTGCCACTTCTTCTGGCCGGGAGCAGAGTGAGACTGGGAGCAAATAGTTCCCAGTCTTCCTCCGTGATCACTCCCCGGTGCTGCATGATCTCGCAGCCTGGAAGAGCAACACTCCCTGGAGTCCTTGACTCCAGGAGGTGATACTCGCAGCAGCGCGAAAGTGCTACTGAAAGTATCACTGCAGTTGGCACTGTGTTGCTAGCACCTGTCACAGAATACCATGCTAAAAAGGGGACACTACGGGAACAATTTTCACAAAAAAAAAAATATTGGCTGCTTTCGGATGATATTCTTCTTCAAAATATCAGCTGATTTAATTGCAAAAATTCAAAAGTCCAAAAAAAAGTAGCGTGAGAACTCAAAGTTTTCACCCCCATTTATTATCATTATCTCACACTTAACATAAACACGCACTAAAGTCAGACATATTTATGTATATAT
The DNA here is from genome assembly GCA_009667805.1 of Leptobrachium leishanense. Classification (NCBI taxonomy): domain Eukaryota; kingdom Metazoa; phylum Chordata; class Amphibia; order Anura; family Megophryidae; genus Leptobrachium; species Leptobrachium leishanense. Next base: position 392,111,469 of record CM019064.1, read on the forward strand.
GTGTTTTTTTAGCAAAAATATAGGATAAATACCTGAATTTATTGTGACAAGAAAGAAATGACTGTTCCCTCTGCAAAAATAGTGGACCTGTGTTCACACGTGCTACGTCTGGACTTACCCCCTGAACAACACTTTTTAAAATCTTGAAATTTTTTAAGAATCGGCTTACCAATATATTCAAATTGAAATCGAAATAGTTGATATTTCCATTAGAAAGTATAGCCACAAAAGCCAATAATTGTGCTTCATTTTTATAGAGAATTGAAAAGCTGGTATAATTACACGTGCATTTACTTGATTTACAGTAAAACTGCGCAAGTCCAGAATTTACTATAATACGCTCAATTACAGGGGCTTACAGTAAGATCCTCGTTTCTGGGACTTAAGAATACAAAATGCATGTCCGGGATTTAATTTTAAAATATGCAATGCGCAGTCTTCAGTAAGAGCTTGCAAAATTCATTAAACATATACAGGTCGATTCACTAAAAGGTGAAACTCAGGAGAATTGGCAGGAGAAGAGAACAATCTAGACCAAATAGACAATTTGGAAAGTGAGATAAATGGGAGAATTTTTATGGTTTGGATATTTTGACCTAGAATTTTCACTTCTCCAGTTATTCTCCTGAGTTTCAACTTTAGTTAATAGACCTGATTAATAATATTGAGATAAAGGCACTGGATGCAGGTATCAGGACTTCCTTTCTTTTATTGTGCAGTCATAAAAGTAGCAGAGTATAGCAAAACATCAACTAAGCAAACTATAAAACAACCGCCTACTCCTTAATGCGGAGTCTGACTAAACATACAGGTTGCCCTGATTGCATATTGGGCAGCTAGGCCACTTGCCAATAAATGGAACCAAAATGAAAAGTACTTCCCTTTTGACCTCAAGGTTTTCCTTCACTGCTGTAGCCAGCAGACAAACTGCACATTGGGAGAACCACACACACCTCCTTTAAAGGGCAGGGCAATCCTAATTAGCCCTCAGCTGTTTTGATAACCCTTCAGGGAAAAGGGAGTCCTCCATCCGCTGGCTGATATATTTATGGTCTGCTAGCTTGCCCTTAAACCTGGTCACCATTATCTGATTTTATTTAGCAATATTTGCACATATTGTGACAGTGTGATTTCTTGTCTGCCTTAAATACCAGGGTATATGCTCACTGAAATACATTGTATAATTGTGTTATGTGAAAATTTCTCATTGGTTGTTTGATTATTCCACACTACAAACGTATATGCATAATGCATGTGGATTTCAGAACGCCCACAGACATTTTTCACTGCTCTCTCATTGAGAATCACATTTTCCCATAACAATGTGTGAACACCTGAATAAGCATAGTCATTAACTCTTGAGTTGCCAGGGAACTCTGCACCTTACAGTAAAGGCATCGTAAATAATCCCGCATCAGTTCTACTATGAATTATAAAGTATACATACTCGTCACTGAGCTTCAAACTTTGAGTTAACATTGCACAAACGCATGAGACTTTGAATGGAAGTCTATCCAAATATTTGTGGTAAGTGACTCATTGCACCGGGAGACGGAGGGCATCATACAAAAGACATTTTCACACAGGAAAAAAGTGAGAAACATATGGTCGCAAACATTTTCAATTCACTTTTAAACAATTCAATTTGAGAAGATTTTTCCACAAAGATTGTTCTTTTTTATTTGTTTGTTTTACTGCACTCCATTTTTATACCCGTAGGATATCGTTCTTTTTTATTTGTTTGTTTTACTGCACTCCATTTTTATACCCGTAGGATATCGTTCTTTTTTATTTGTTTGTTTTACTGCACTCCATTTTTATACCCGTAGGAAAGCATTACATACAGTATTTGTTCCACTGTTCTGGCAGAATTAATACACTCTCCATAATGCCATGAATTTCAGCCCAAAATTTATTAAGTAAATGCCTGGGAGAAAATTCATACAATTAATTATCATGCTATGAATATATGTAGCATACAGGTATATTACGGCTAATAATGCTGCATATGTTTGTATAAAAAAGTTATTAACTGCAGAATGCACACCACTAATAAAATCATTACCTTTCAATACAGATAACACACAATACAATTGTACCGAAATAATTGGTTATTATGGCATAAATTATTAATTTATACAGTGCCAAAAGATTGGAATGCATTAAAATGTTAAGAAAGGTTTAACAGCTTAAAAGGAACTCTACTACTACTAACATAAGCTGTAACTAGTTTACTTGTGCATTACGAAAAACACATTATAACACACAAGCTGCTGTTTTTTAAGTAGTTGTATATAAAGAAAAACACCTAACTTTATTTATTTTATCTCCTGTTTCCATTTTCTGGATTTTTCACATGATACAACAGTTTCAGAAAAGGCATACAGGGTTATTCAAAGAGATTCGAAAAGTCACCGCACGTTCAGTGACTTTTCGTTCTCTTCAATTCGGCTCCTTTTGCCGATCCCATTTCGGTGACCCTGCGGTGTATTCAGCAAACACCACAGGGTCCCCGAATTGCAGGGAAAAGCTACCGCAAACCTGACGAAAACTAACCGCAAAACCCAGCGAATGCACGCCGAAAACCCACAAAAACATCTGGATTAACCTGCCGAAAACCACGGAAAAAGCCCGAGCAGGAGCCGATGGCACACAGCCGAAGCAGCTGAGACGCAGACGAGGGAGGTGAATAAATTAGCAAAACCGTTTGTATGAATCTGTGAAAATGAAACGTTGTTTGCAAAGAAACTACTGAGCGAAAATGTCTGAAATTTACACAGGAGGTCCAGGGAATGATAATAAAAAGGGCTGTTACAGAAAAAATAAGTAAACTTTTGAAAAAAAAAAAAAAATCAGAAAATAGCTTAAAGTATCCTAAAAGAAATCGATAAAGAGACTCTTTACTGCAGAATTTTATAATGAATGGTTTATTAGATATTGAATTAAAACGAGAATATTTTTAACATCGAAGCCTATGGGATTCTCCTGAATTAACTTGCCGAATTAAACCCCCAAATGGCAGGACATTTTGGGAACCTTTCACTGCTGGTTTTCGTTCTCTGAATAGCCAAAGCAGTGCTTTTCATGGGGTTTTCACTGCCCTCGAACAGGCACCGAACAGGCACCGTATGTGCAGGCAATTCGCCAGGATTTGGCGAATTGCCTGCTCTCTGGATAGCCGAATGGCCAGGAAAGGTAACCGAATGCTGATTTTCAGCGTTCGGTTACCTTTCTCAAGCAATTCGGATCTCTTTGGATAACCCTGCAAGTCTCATTTTACAGCTGTGGTGTAAAAGAAGCCAGTAGTGAAGAGGCAAAGGGGTGGAGGAGTGAATGTTTAGACAAAACGGTTGGGGATCTATTGTGTTGTCTGTGCTACCCGAGAGAGATTGCAGCTGAATAATATATGATAATGGACCTCCAGCAATGGAAGCTAGCCCCTGGTGATGTCCTTTCATACATCTCACACATATGTGATAAGCCAAAAAGAACATTAGAGATCTACACATTAGAGACCTCTTGGTGATTAGTGCATTGGGCAAAACCCAATAATGAATTAAAACTCAACCTTTATTGATAAATAGAAATAAAAATAACAGGCAATTGTGATAAATAAAATAAGCAACACCATGGGACTGATCACAACTGGCACCATCAAGAAGGCACAGGATATATATATTACTGTCTGAATAAATAAATAAATGTTCTCTTTGGCTTATCACTGTTGTTACTAGATTAGTGGATACATCTAAGGAAGGCACTGCCCTGCTATTCATAGAGGAGGGTGCCACCCTATATTTATGTGTTTTGTGGTCATCCCACACATATGAAATCCTATGGGTCGTTTTCTGGACAACTGACCTATAGAGACCATTCTATGCCCAATGACCCATAGTGAGGAACAAGTGCTGTAAAGATACAGGGAATTATTACACTCTTCACACTAAAACAGGGATGCTAGGAAGAAAAATCTGAGCCTGCAGGTTTCTCCTTTGTGTCCCCGTTTTAGCGTGATATTACGATGCAGGCGCTAGAAAAGCTGCCTGCATCGTAATGCAGAGCTAAGCCCCGGTATGCGCTCGTCAGCACTAAGTGCCGCCGTGAGCATCCACTCGATGGAGTCCATAGGACTCCATTGAGTTTCTGCTCTGCCGGTCACATGACCTGCCGGATCTCTCCTCTCGAGAACCGGCAGGTCGGCGTAGTGCTAGTGATCGGCAGAGGGCAACTGGGGACTTTTCCCCCAGTCTCCCCCTACTCCCGGCAGACAGAGGAAGCGGTTGGAGCCGCGGTCCTCGTCGTGGGATAAGAGGTGAGTATCGGATTTTATTGATGGGGGTTTCTGCTGGTTCTGACAGATAGCGTTTAGCGTTGGTCCAGGCTGTGGTTAACTTTCGGGTTAACCGCAGCTGGATGATAATTAGCATTAGTACAATGTAGTAACGCTAATTAACACTTTGCACTCCCCGTGTTAAGCATAGAGAGCGCAAATTACAGAAACTTCGTGCTGTAGAGCGCAAGATACCAATCGCTAACAGGTTTTTTAACCCATTAGTGCTTGGATTGTAATATGGTGCGCCCGCGATAGGGCCACCAAGGCTAACGTTAACGCTCACACAGGTGGGCACTAACATTAGCGAGAAGAATGTAATAGTGCCCACAATCGGGGATGGGCAGTTAACACCAAATATCACAAAATCGGTGCACACAGTGAAACTTAGGCTGGCCATCCACTGGGTCTGTAGTCGGACGACTGACTTGGTCTTCTGACTACGGGCAACGACGTTGCAAGACCCGTGTCATCCACTGGAATCGTCTGTGGAAGACCAAGTTTGGCCGGCGGACAGGCCGCTGAACAAAGAAAAGAAAAAGAAAACCAGCTGCAAAGGAAGAAAAACCTTCTCCCTGCTGAAATGGGGTTTCAGCACCAAGGAGAGCACAAGCGAACACAGCCAAATGCAGAAAAAAAACTCACCGAAGGCTGCTGGAAGGGGTGGCCCTGTCCTTGGTGCTGAAATAGGTGTCAGCACCAAGGACAGCCTGCAGATCACAGCCAGACTGGGGGGAAAAACATGCCGTGTCCGGCCAGGAAAACAAGCCTTGTCTCTTTAAAAAAAAATAGAATAATAATTTCACCTAAAACATAAAAATACTCAAATTCCAGAAAATGAATAAATTAAATGGCTTCTTCGTTGCGGATGAAAAGAATAAACAATAAAAGAAAAAAATATTATTTTTTTTACATTGAATCCTATGGGCTTTGCCTGTAGAACTGAATCATTTCCCTGTGGGACCATTTCCCTGCCCCGGCACATCAGTTTAACTAAACAATTCATATTTTTTCATGTAAATTGTACCAGATCTTTCCATCATGATAGATATATATATATTGTATATAAATAACTTCAGCATTGATGCAGTTAACCCCTTCATTGATGAGCCATTTCACCTCCGTCTGCTGAGCTCATTTTGATCTTTTTGTGTTCATCATGTTTAAACGCAATATTAAGTCATGTTTTCCTGTAGGACCCAGACAAGGCATGGGAAATGAGAAGGTGAGTAATGGCAGTGGTATTGCTAATTTTATACTTGACAAATGGACAATGCCATTGCTTTGGAACAATAAATAAATAAATAATAATTAAAAAAAAAACATGTTTGTGTGTTTTTTTTCTTTTCTTTACATAACATGTAGCATGTCATGATTGGTACTGTCACATGGGGGCACTATAGCACGGTCCTCTAGGGCAAATTATGACATGCACAGTCTCTTTAAACTGCGAAATCTTTCACCCTATATTGCAGCAACAGCATCAAATAAAACATAACACATAAACAAAATCCTGGTTCACCTGAACACTGACTGTCTCACTTGAAAGTCCCTCTCTCACTAGCAGGGATCCTACCCAAAAGTTACACCAACCTTTGGTATCTTGTGTTACATCCACTGCAGACACTCTCTCTGCTGTATCAATTGCGGACTCTCCCACTCAGAAGGTGTGTGTGTGTGTGTGTGTGTGTCATTGTCATTCTCATGCCCTCCCTCAAGCAGGAGCAATTTATTCCCTTAATTGCAGGGACACCTGCAGCAAAACAAAAACACCTTCCCTCCTGGGGGTTAATGCCTACAACTTTAAACAAAATACAAGGGGAATACACAGACCCATCCATGCACTACGTCACAGTATCATTAGAAAAAACGGAGTCTGACCTGTCCAATGACACCTAACTTGACTTTGTGGGGTGTAAAGAATGGAAATACAGTGGTCTAAAGAACCCCCCACTCTCCTTGCAACAGTGAAGCAGCTTGTATTTTAGATAGACCAATGTTTGTTAACGCTTTGAGCCATGATCTCCACATTTTGTCCCTGCATGGGAAATGAGAAGGGCAGTGGCTTTGTTTGTTTTATAAGTAAAAGCACATAATGCTCACGGCTTAGAACAGATTTTACGCATTACATGGTCAGACTTTGTATTGCTGGAAAGGCCAGACTCTGTCGTTTCCAATGACACCTCACTTGATCTTGTACATTGTAAAAATGGTTTCAAAGTGTGGTGGCTTCGATTTTCGATGAGCCAATGTGTAGTAAAATAATGTGTCATCGCCTTCAAAGTTGCTGGTATCATGGGAAATTAGAAGGTGAGGTGGATAATATTCTGCAGTAAAGAGTCTCTTTATTTCTAGATTTTTTTAGTATTTTTGTAAGCATTTTCTAAACTTTTTTCAAAATTTCTTTTTTTTTTTCGAACCCGAACCGAACACGCCCAAAAAGTTCGAAATTCGCGAACTTTCGAACTGCCAAAGTTCGGGTCGAACTCCGAACCGTCCGAACCCGAACAGCTCATCCCTACTCAGGAGATACTGATTTCCAAAGACCCTTGTATTTCCACCATAGGGAGTTCCCTGCCCAGCCGGGGGGTGTCGAGTCCCTTTTTGACATCATCGTGCCCATGGGTGAATGTTTAGAGTCTTAGGGGGAATGTTCGGAGTCTCAGGGTCTCTGGGTGAATGTTCAGAATCTCAGGGTCTCTGTACCCTGAGACCAAGATTTTTTTTGCCGCACTTCAGTGCACCACACTTCAAATGATAGCAAAATACAGTCTGTGTGGCGCACTACGGTGCCAGTGAAATTGTCCCATAGAGAACTTTGAAATGAATGATTCCTATGTACAAATCATCAAAGTGCACTGAAGTGTGCTGAAACACTAATTATTAACCCTAGCTTTTAACCCTCATTTAACTCTAATTAAGCAGTATTTATTGAATTATTATTTTTTTTTAGCGATCCGAATAGATCCAAAAAAAAACTAAACGGTAGTTGAATGAATTCTGTTTCAGGCTAAAAATATTGCAGCCGAAACAAAACAATTTTTTTAGACATTCACACCTCTAATACTTGAAACTCAAATAGAGTCTGTTTATTTGTAAAAATTCTTTAATATCTCAACAGATATTTCTCTTGTTTACAGGAATCATTGATGGATTCCTTGTGACAAATCCAGCAGTCCCTGTCATTTATGGATTCTGAGATGACTTACAGCTCATCAGGTGACAGTCAGGGCTTTCCTGGGTTGTTATTTATCAGCCCAAAATGGAGGTACTGTGTTACATAGGCGTCATTCAATCCTTCATTGTAAACCAGAAGCATATCCTGATATTTAACAAAGGTAACCATGTTACCACCAATCTCCTTCATTCTACTAAACGGCCAATTCCGGCTCTTAAAAGAGCTTAATCTTTAATATAACAAATTGGTCGGGTATCTTCTCCTAATGTCCCCCCACACTTCCAACCTTCTTATGACCACCAAAGGACATCACCTCCTCTCTACTGTTTATCAGGAGAACACATGTTAATGTTTTCAATTTGAACACATCCTATTTACAAAAAATTCCCTGAAACTGATTGAATATGTTTTATTGCAGGTTTCACATCGGTACCGTCAAACGGCGGGCATTTAAATTAACTAAATGTCAACATGGAGGTCTACCTTTGCTCTGAATGAGGACGTTTGATTTTCTGTGTTTAAGGCTAGGGTCAGACTAACGCATTTTTTGCGTTGTCCGTGAAAAAGTGCGTTCGAACGAATGGACGCATTTTTTCACGGAATACGCAATAGCGGTCATACGATGCGCATTTTCGTCCGTGATTTTGTACGGATCATCAATAAAACCCTTTTTGTGTCTGGACGTTATGTTGGCCGGACATTAGCAGCGTCTGACGTCTCCCAATCACGCAAACACGCCGCTATGCGGACGCAGCGCACTCTGTACGTCAGTAGTAGCGGTTTGACGTTCTAGAAAAAATGCGTTCGTTTGCCACTTGCGTTGCGCGGACGAACTTTCGTGCGGCCGTTCTTCGTATGTTACCCGGCATTGGACGTCATTTGCTGCTAGCACGGCCGTGATTTCGTGCGGTTAAACGCACGTTAAAAATGCTTTCGTCTGACCTTAGCCTTAGCTATACAGGATTCCAAACACAGTTTTCAATAAACAAAACTTTAACGTTTACTTTTCTTCTCTACATTTTTTTGCTAATTGTTATTGATTTAAGGATTCTTAGCTCACTTTAGAGGCAGACCATGGACGAAAGGAATAAAGTGCATGTAATGGTTTTAATACTTTACTTAGGCGTTGCAGTTAATTGTCCAGGAGCGGAGATTTCCCAATATTGATTTACATAGATACGTCTCAACCTTTATAGACTTATTCATTCCCAGTTGGAGAAAGGATTGATGCCCATTATAATCATTGAGGCAATCCTGAGTCACAAGGGTCCATACTATGATATTCTCAATCTTTCAGGGACTTTCCCTAGATCCTTCAGGAAATCCTCAGACACGTGCAAATATTGGTCTGTATTCTGCCTTGCTAGCAAAGCTGTGAGGCATAGGCGCTTGAGACTAACTAAGTCTGTATTGACCAGTACTCACACGATGAAAGTTCGGCAGACAGCGTCAACTCAGCAAAACTGACACATAGAAAGATGAATCCAGTTGAAAACTTTAATGATCAGACTGACAATCTTTGTAATAGTGTACAGCAATGCAGGTGAAAAGACATTTGTTCTGTCCAGCATAGAGCTAAGATGGCTGCTAGGTGACCAGTAATTACCTCAGAAATAGACTGAGGAAAATGGGGCGGAGCTAGCTGGATGCAGCAAGGCTATGGTGACCCAGCAGGAACAAAATAGCTAGGAAAACATAACTGTAAGCAGTAAAAGGCAGATTCAACACATAAGATTAAAATATACAAATAAATGCTGAATCATGGGGCATGACAGTCTGCAACATTCAAGTAGCCAAAAATTGAAACACAATTAGCATCAATGTTCACAATTAATTTCAAGCTTTGTTATAAGAAATCTTGACAATCCCGTTTCCTGTGTTTGCTTACAATTTCTAGTTGTGACTTTCTAGTAGAGGAAAGAGCATGTGTTGTTGTTGACTAGCTTCTCAAGTAGCTAAATGTGTATAAAGCATGGACTATTTGAGTGACGGCATAAGGAGCAAAAGTTCATTGGATGATTGCATTTGATTTAATATTCTTGTACCTTTTAGTATCACGTTCCTCAGCTTCAAATAGTTTTCGTTTGTTTGTTACCCTGTGGCCTGTGGGTGGCAGTGCTTATCTACAGCTATCAGTTTATAGTTGTTGAAAATACACTTGAGAAAGCTGTTTCTTAACTTCTAGGGGTTGGCAATCACGTTTTCATTTATATTTTTGTATTTAAGCATTAACAGTAAATTCACAAAATAACATAACTATGCAATAGCAAGGAAAACATAATGGATGTACAGAATAATAAAAATGTAAAGAAATACGCGATCAAAGTGTTTACAAATCATGTAAAAAAAAGTAAATAAAAGAGTTGTTGTGGAGAGACAGAATGAAAGGAGGAATGAAAAGTCAATAAATTGTTTCATCTGAGGAGTAAGGGATGTAAAAATTTTAAACTGGCCGGATTCCAAAATATTATCCAATTGTCACCAAGAAAGGTGAAACAGCTGTTTCTCGAAAAATTTGGAACAATAATCGGCAGGAATCAATATTGATTTTTGAAGAATAGATCATGTTAGACTAACTTAACTGAATTCTATAATTTCATGAGTAAGTATAGATCCAGGGCCGGCCCTGCATAGATCAAGTTGTTTCAGTAAGTGTAATCTAATTATTTTACCAAAATATTTGACACAATCTTACACAAATGTACAATGTACAACCAAAACAGAGACCCTTCCGATGGCGATCCCTGAGAATCTCCTCCAGTCTCTCTAAGCCCAATTCCAGTTCCATTTCACAAAATTTTCTTTTACCTATCTGGGTATCAAGGTCCCGTTGGACTCCTCCGAATGTTATAATAATAAGTCGAAACTCACCAAAGCTCTCTCAGACCTAGAGAAATGGATCAGCCTTCACATTTACTGCTTGGGCAAAATAGCATCTATCAAAATGAATGCATAGTCAGTCAGCAACTCATTATTCCGTAATGTAAAAGCAGTATCATGTATAGTCAGTCCGAATCTTGTAATTCCGTAATGTAAAAGCCCTGCGGTATAGACAGTTCGTGACTCGTAATTCCGTAATGTAAAGGCCATAAATAGTTGGTCTACAACTCGTAATTCTGTAATGTAAAAGTCATACTGTATAGTCAATCCACAACCAGCACTTTACTCAAAGTAAAAGCACTATTTTAAATGCAATCCGCATTGTCCGTACTGTAAAAGCCACAGTTTTACCTACACGTGACGCACATGCTCAGCTCTATTACTCGTCTGTCTTTTTTTAAATTTTTATTAACTTATATAATATTTTGCAGAGTTTCACGCACAGGATTGACACAGTTGCAGGTTCAGCGATGGGCGTACATGGGGCAATCCTGGTGGAATGCAACAGCCGTACTGTATAGTCATTAATTCCATAATGTAAAAGTCATACTATATAGTCAGTCCACAACCAGCACTTTGCCTAATGTAAACATTTTAAATGTAATCTGCATTGTCTGTACTACAAAAACACAATTTTTACAAATCCGTGATGTGCATGTTCTGTTTCTTACTAGAAGCTCTTCTGTCTTTTTTTTTCTTTTACTAACTTGTATTTTGTTGGGTACAAGATAGACACACTTGCAGGTTCATACCTGGAGGAACGTCTCAGGCGGAATGAGAGACACATGCAAAGTCACAAACGTTTACAATATTTGTAGCCAGGGTGTTCCCCACAGTTCAGGCTCGCAACTTTCAAGTGGGCAAGTTGCCCCAGTATCTCGGGAACCACTGGCAGTTCCGTTATTTCACTATACTATCAGGGCTATTCAGAGAGAGGTGAAAACCTGGAGAATTGCCAGGAGAATGAACAATCTAGACCAAATTGCCAATTTGGAAAGTAAGATAAATAGGAGAATTTTTCTGGTTTGGCTATTTTGACCTAGAGTTTTCTCTTCTCCAGTCATTCTCCTGGTTTTCACCTCTCTCTGAATAGCCCTGTATGTGAGTTGGAAAGGTGTTTGGGGACCACTGGTATATGTTGCGCAATTTCTATACCTTTATTTTTAATAAAGTGGTTTTGTGGAGAGAGTTCCCTCCGGCGCCATCTTGGAAGCTCATGAGTCCAACAGGTATGTTCAGATTTGCGAGTTCCTTCCTATACTTATAATGACGGGTTTCTTGCATCTCCAATGGGTGGGCTTAAATGTTAGTGACTTTCTGAGGACTCACAAAGGGCAAGACTCGCAAGTTTCTAGAAGCCCACGTGAGTCGAGAACTAGCAGCTCAGTATATTCCACCCTATGCCTGGACAGCCAATGCCATTTATTCTTCTTACTGTGTACCTTGGCTATTGATTTGTCAGATCCAATAAAACAATTTCTATAAAAAAATTATATATAAGAATATTGAGAAAAGAGCAATGTAAAGAAACCTGGGTCCAATGACACACACACGAGCTGGTTACAGGATGTGATGACGGAAAGAAGAAATCAAGCACAAGGCCCAAAGGATCTGAAAGGAGTGCAGGTGTTCAGTACTTTAGCACAACCTTTTAGCACTCTTAAAAAAGGGCAAAGGGACAGGGACAATGCTGATATCAACATGACAGCTGCTTTTTGCTTGAATTTTTTTCAATGAGTGTTGTTCACAGCAGAAATATTAAAGAATATAAAAAAATGATGTATGTATGATGTAATTACTTAGTTTTGTGATGCTGTGAGACTAAGTTCAAATAACCCTATAATGCATAACCACCCCAAGACTGTTTCGGCATAATAGATTATATAAAATAAACATGGAAATTATGTATAAGTTAAAAATTTATTTTATTTTGAGGTTAAGAGATGATAAAACTCAAAATTGAGTAATAGGTGTAAGATGCTCAAGAGCCTTAGGGATTTTAACACAAAAATATCTGAGGGTCATAGCCTTCCCAATGTAGTGCAATGCAAATGGATAATATAATTAAACTTCTACACGCTATCAACTGCTAAAATATAAGACCTACCCCGAAAATAAGACCTAGTTGTAGGGTAACTTGAAGAGTCGCGGAGAGAATCAGTGATGCCGGCGCCAAAGGAAGCGAGGTGGCAGTGGAGGGAGCAGAGCCGCATAAGTCTGCGGTCACACGAGCGTTCTTTTAGCAGAAGGAACGTCTGTGAGAGTGGACACTCCTTCCACTCTGATGCCCGTGTGGCCACCTCAATGAGTGCACTTTGTGTGCTCAGCGCTACAAATCGAAATCCTTCTATGGAGGATAGCGCTTCGTAGCCCCGTCTGCATCCGTTATAGCTTTTTGATGGGGAGGCTGAAATCACGCCCGGTGGACGCGTTTGCAATTCGTGCGCACACTACACAATGTGGCCTTCTCCGTCCAACCTTCACAAAGCTGTGAAGGACGCAGGGAAGTGTGGTCACACGGACTCACTCCGTGCATTCCTTCTGCTTAAAGAACGCTCGTGTGACCACAGCCTAAGCCGATGCTTCCTCTAGCGCCGGCTCCTGTCGCAAGTGGAGTGATACCAGATGTACACCGCCAAAAAAAACTACCAACATCAAAAAAAAATAAGACCTACAGGGTTATTCAAAAGCTCCGAATTGCTGGAGAAAGGTATGTTATGCAGTAACCAGGCTGGTCAACTTGTCAGCAATTATTATTATTATTATTATTATTACACATTATCTTATTCATTTATTCTGTTTTGAACACATTTTATTATCCAGGTGTGGTGGTTTTCAAGTAAAGTTAACAAAATATGCATTTTTGCTATCCACATTTAATGTTTATCAAAGTAAACTTAATAAAATAAGAAACAGAGTGAGTTTCTGCATGGTAACATCAAACAAGAACAAAGGATGAGACATTTTATTCAGAATGTTCCCATTTGTCTTTCAACATAAAACATTTAGTTGATTGATGCTATTGTGAGGAACATTTCCTACTGTCCTTTATTCATTACGTTTCGCTTTACTGAACACCATCACAGCTGTGTTGAAGAACTAGTGAACTATGAAACATCAATTGCCTTTTGTGATACACTGCTGAAATTCCAATATTAATTTATTAATCCCATAATTAGCATGGGGATATGTTGGCATGGAAAATACTTTCGTACTAACCATTATTGGATTAAATTATCTTTTTGATATTGATGTGTTTTGGTACAGCGGTCTATATGTGTAGCATGTGCAGGGGAAGTCATTAAACTATTTATGAAAAGGGACAACATTTTATGTAAATAAGCAAATGGGTTTTTTTTGTACATCATAAAGGTTCGAATTTTTTTTTTAAAGAAATAACTTTGAAGTATCTTATATCTAATTAAGTAAAATAATTTGTTATAAAGGTGCCGATAAACTTTTACCAACACAATTTAACCCCTTCACTGCTGAGCCATTTCACCCCTTTGTGAGGAGCTCATTTTTACCATTTTCGCTAATCATGTTTAAACGCGATTTTTAATCACGTTTTATTACACGACCCAGACAAATTATATATCCTTTTTTTTGGCAGACTTGGCAGATTCATAATATATCATAATATATAATATATATTATATTATATATATATATACATACATATACATATATATACAATATATATATATTATATTATATATACATATATATAATATGTATACGCCATGACCTGCTTGAATATTGTAACAAATAAAATTAGAATTTTCAGTCATCTACAGCGTGTAAATTTTTTTTTTCACATTTTATCATCCGAGCCTTAAAAAAATTAGAAATGGGAACTCGTTCCTTTTTTTGGGGGGGGGAATTACGTGATTTTTAGCTAAGCCTGGGGTCAGACGAGTGTACTGACTGCGCACAGTAACGGACGGACTTTTTATCTGATGAGATTGTGGTTACATTGTATCAGTTAATTTTGACTGATGTTGAGAAAAAGAAAAAAAAACTATGCAGTTGTTTCTCTACGTCCGTCTAGCTTTTTCACGTTGATACAAATTTTGGCGTCTGTTACAACATGCGTTGCGCACGTGTTAAAAAGTGCACACGTGCTTTGTGTGTTGTTCTCTATTGACTCCTTTGAAAAGCTACAACGGACAGCAAACAGTGCGGTCAGACGGACGCAAAAAGTGCGCTCGTCTGATGCAGGCCTAAAACCAATAGAAAAAATCATTAGTGCAGCATCATTGTTCACATAATTGAATTGGGAACAATATAGCTGCATTAATAAAAAAAAAACACACACACAAAAATAACAAGTCTTCATTTTTTCAATTTTCTTAATTATTTTTATATTTTTTTCATTACATTGAACATTATCATGTTTGGTATCATTGGAAAGGCAATGTTCTGTCCTTTCCAATGATATCAAACATGACCCATCTAGATGCCACCGATCGGGAGATATGGAACCTCCCTATCTCCACCATGGAATTTCCTAATGATCGCCATGAGCGATGATGTCAGATGATGAGGGGGACCCAGAGGTGGAGCTGCCATCCAAGATGGTGGCCCCCACCAGAACTAGGCTGTGATCCGGCACCGAACGGCGCTGGATCGCAGCCCGGCACCTCGGAGGTTAATGTCAGGAATCGCTTGAAAGGGGAGACTCTGCCCTTTTCAGCAGTGCCTGGCTTTACCCTGTACCTCCTTCCGATCAGGAGAGGGATCCGAAAGGACCCCCCTCCCTTCAGGTGATCTCCTGGCTTTGCCAGGTGGCCGCCTGAAAATGACGTTATCGCGTCCGAGGGGTCTAAAATGCAGCGTCTGACTTTGAGGAAGTCAGAACGCTGCGGGACCCCAGAGGAGAGAGGTGAGTATGAATAGGAGCTCCGGCTGAACTGAAGACGTGTGGGGAACGACCTCAGCATACAGCAGGAGACTAAGAGGACGTTCCCCACATGTCTTCCACAGTGAAGGGGTTAATTTCTATATTTGCATGTAAATAACAAAATGTATTAATTGCTCTTGTATTTGATTGAAATTTCTAAAAATAATTTTTTAAAAAAAAAATACAAATGTATTTGGAGGGAAAAAGTACAATTTTTTTTTAAAAAAAATTGATGTCTGGATTGTCTGCTTATGTGAAGGAATATATCCATCCCAACATTTGCATTGTTACTGAAAAAAAGCTCTCCTCAGTAACTGACACAAATCTCAATAATGTGTGGTGACAAAAAAAGTGTTATACAAATATACCATGTTAATTATATCACATTAAATAAAATGGCAGTTATATTTCTTGGATTGATACTACTTTAAATTCAAGGTAACTTTAGTGCCTCAAGAAAAGAAGTAAAGAAACACCATAGCATAACTCTGCAATGAGAAATCAGTATATTAATATAGAGAAAGTTCAGTTAGATCGCCTGTGGGTTATTAGGATGGCCACCCATCACATGGCGCGATGATGTCAGTTAGCTGGGAAACCCCTAGCTGCCCGGGGATTTCCCAAGGAAATCCTATAGTAGAGATAGGGGTTCCTTTATCTCCCGATCGGTGGCAGCTAGATGGGTCATGTTTGGCATCATTGGAAAGGCCAGAGCGTGATCATTTTCAAATTAAGAAAAAAAAATGTTAAATATAATAATAAAAATATATTTTAAAAAAATGTCTTGTGTGTGTTTTTTTATTAATGCAACAATATTGTTCCCATTTCAATTATAATGTGAACAATGCAGCTGCATTAACAAATTTTATTCTTTGGATTTTAGTTAAGAATCATGTAATTTCCTAGAAAAAATAAGTAACGTGATCCCCATTTCTATTTTTTTTAACAAATTTACCCTTTAGACTATGTAACCGCAAAGGCTAGGATGATAAAATGTGAAAAAAAATCACTTTACACACTGTAGATGATTGAAAGTCCGAATTTTATTGCATTTTTTTTACAATATTCAGGCAGGGCAGGACGTGTACATGTAATAGTGATATATTATGAGTCTGCCAAAAAAAGGATATATAATATGTTTGGGTCGGATAATAAAACGTGACTTCAAATCGCGTTTAAGGCTGCCGGCACACAAGCATATTTACTGCTCGTGTGCACCTCCACTTCCCTGCATCTGTGCCTTTTTTGACGGGGAGGGCCGACTACCGGACGTGAAAAAGCCCTCCCCGTCAAAAAGCTAAATGGACGCCGACAGGGATACAAAGAGCGATCCTCCATAGGAGGATCGCGCTTTGTAAGCTGACTGCAGAGAGTGGAAGGAACGCCCACTCTCACGGACATTCCTTCCTCTCTCTCAAACACTTGTGTGCCGCCGGCCTTAACATGATTAGCAAAAGCGGTAAAAATGAGCTCAGCACACAGAGGTGAAATGGCTCAGCAGTGAAGGGGTTAAACGAGATTTGAAGTCACGTTTTATTATACAACCAAGACAAATTATATATCATTTTTTTCGGCAGACTCGGCAGATTCATAATGTATCATTATTATAGGTATATGTCATGTCCTGCCAGAATGCTATAACAAAAATGTAAAAAAGTGGGAATTTCCAATCATCATTCTACAGCATGTAAAATTATTTTCACATTTTATCATCCAAGCTTTTGCGGTTATTTATTCTATGGGGTACGCTTGTTAAAAAAAATTAGAACTGGGAACCTGTTACTTTTATTTTCTGAAAAATTACAGGATTTTAGCTAAAATCCTTCCCAAAACAATTGTCAGTTCAGCATCATTGTTCATATTATAATTGAAATGTGAACAATAATGCTGCATTAATTTAAAAAAATATATTTATTTATTTTATTTTTGTTTTTTTATGAATAACATGGTCATGTTTGGTATCATTGGAAAGGCCATGCTCAAACATTAACCTCTAGCTGTTACGCCGGCCGGGGTCCCGGAGGCTGGACAAATATCCAAGATGTCAGCTCACACAGGGAGACCTCAGCGATCGGCGCCAAAATACCGACTGATCGCCACTGCTAAACGTGTCCATAACACAGAAAGCCCATTTAGGAGGAAGTGCTGAGCGCGTCCATAGCAGCAAAGCTGTTAATATCTATGCAATGCATCACACAAAAACTAAGGGACCATACCACACACAAGACTCAATAAAAAATAAATATTTTGGGAATGTATGTACATCACCCACTGAAATAATTTATCAGATGATTGAAATTTTAGTCCAATCCATTCATGTTACAGTGTAAACAGGCTACTGTCAGTGAACATCATTTAATACCTAAAGACACGACTGTTTAGAAACTAGAACGGTGAAACTAGAACAGTTTTGTTTTCTTTCTCTTTGCTAGTCGACATCTGCAACTAAAACTGGACCAGTTCTCCACCTGGGATCCATATGTGTGTGTTAAAACAGCTTGGAGCTAGTGTTCTCCTTTAGTATACTTGCAAATGTAATTTCCTCTTTTTGTTATGTTTTGTGGCAACTGCTTATGCAATTTAAATAGAGTCTATTTGTCAGCTGTACAGTTCGGTTTCAGAGGATAACATAGCACATTAATTTTATTCTTCACTATTGTCTGTCCATTAAATTTGCCTATATTGTTGGGTAAGAGAATTCTTTAGCTAAATTTTTGGTGATCTGTGGTATTTCCACGTGTCACATAGAAATCTTTTTTTTACGCACAAAATACTCAGA
This sequence comes from Leptobrachium leishanense, assembly GCA_009667805.1. Taxonomy (NCBI): domain Eukaryota; kingdom Metazoa; phylum Chordata; class Amphibia; order Anura; family Megophryidae; genus Leptobrachium; species Leptobrachium leishanense. The sequence continues at coordinate 392,129,539 of CM019064.1, forward strand.
CGCCAAATTATATATATACTGTATATATCATCATATATAATCTACCTAAATATATATTGTAAATATTTGGTACCATATTTAAAAATGTATGAAGATACCTGATAAAGTGCTCCGTTCCTTCCTGTAAGGACAGGGTTGACCCCTTCAGGCAAAACCTAATTCTAACAACAAATACCCTCTGCCATTCTTTATAATAACCGAGTTAAATACAGTTAGACTAGGATATAACAAAAGACTGGTCAAGAACAAGTCAGATGTTGAGGGATACAGAGGATCACTAATTGGGTAACCGAAGTCAAAGTCAAGAGTACAGAAATCAGTGCATTCCAGATCAAATCTTGGTCAGCAACTGGGAATCAGGCAATACAAGAAATGTACTATTGGGACTGCACAGAGAAAGAATCACAACAGGGCAATGAGCAAAAGCTGTTGGTTCTTATCAACCTTCGCTACCGAGATCGAGATCATGCGGTTCTTCAAAGGCACCACCAACAGGGTTATTCAAAGAGATTCGAAAAGTCACCGCACGTTCGGTGACTTTTCGTTCTCTTCAATTCGGTTCCTTTTGCCGATCCCATTTCGGTGACCCTGCGGTGTATTCAGAAAACACCACAGGGTCCCCGAATTGCAGGGAAAGATCGCCGCAAACCTGACGAAAACTAACCGCAAAACCCACCGAATGCACGCCGAAAACCCACAAAAACATCTGGATTAACCTTCGAAAAACCCGAGCAGGAGCCGATCACACGCAGGGAAGCAGCCGAACAGGAGCCGAATCACACAGAGCCGAAGCAGCTGAGACGCAGAGGAGGCAGTGAATAAATTAGAAAAACCGTCTGTATGAATCTGTGAAAATGAAACGCTGTTTGCAAAGAAACTACTGAGCGAAAATGTCTGAAATTTACATATGAGGTCCAGGGAATGATAATAAAGAGGGCTGTTACAGAAAAAATAAGTAAACTTAACCCCTTAGTGACCGGGCGGTTTTACACAAATCCGTCCGTTCGTGACCGCAGCTGTTTTTACGTTTCTGCGCTCTTAGTGTTTACGTCAAATTTTCCTCTTACTCGTTTATGTAACCCACACATATTTTACACTGTTTTTCTCGTCACTAAATGGACTTTATAAAGATACCATTTTTTTCATCATTTCATATAATTTACTATAAAAAATATTGTGAAATATGACACAAAAATTGAAAAAACACCACTTTTTCGAACTTTGACCCCCAAAATTTCTTATGTATCAACAACCGTCAAAATTTTTTATTCCTTAGTAGTTTCTAAATTTAGTACTGAGTTTAGCAATACCCAATGTTTACATATTCCTCGCTTTTTTCCTTATTTTATGCAACAATAAGTGCAAGTAGCACTTTGCCATTTCCAAAGAGTTTATTTTCAAAACTAGTGATAGTGACATTGTAACACTGATATCTGTCACTAATTCCTGAATAACCCTCCACATATACATATTTTTTAAAGTACACAAATCAAGGTATTAAACTTGGGGTATTTTGACTCTTTCCATGCAAACCATTTTACCACAAATCTATGCCAAAGTTTGAAAAAAAAATTTTTGGTGATTTTTTTTTTTTGAACGCAATTTAAGAATGCATGTACTGTGAACTTTAAGGTTTACTGCCAAAAAGCACCCCAAAATATGTTCAGCAACATCTTCTGAGTAAATTGATACCACCAAGTATAGGTATGTCGGGTCATTTGGGGGCTAAAAGGCCTTATTTGGGGGGTGCACATTTCAGTTTTCCAACTTGGAATTTTCACATTTCGTCATCATGCCCCATGTCCTATTTGGGACATTTTTGAAGCCGGCCAAAGTAATTTACCCCCATCAAACCATATATTTTTAGAAAGGCACACCCTAGGGTGCTTCAAAGAGTTGTATTTTAACACTTTCCATGCACTAGCTCTTTGTCAATCTTTCAGGTAGTCACTTTTTGTGTTATTTTTTCACACACATTGTACTTTAGGCATGAATTGTCAAATCCAGTTATGGGTTACTGCCAAAAAACACCCCAAAATATGTTCAGCAACATCTTCTGAGTAAATTGATACCACCCATGTATAGGTATGTCGGGTCATTTGGGGGCTAAAAGGCCTTATTTGGGGGGTGCGCATTTCAGTTTTCCAACTTGGAATTTTCACATTTCGTCATCATGCACCCATGTCCTATTTGGGACATTTTTGAAGCCGGCCAAAGTAATTTACCCCCATCAAACCATATATTTTTAGAAAGGGCACACCCTAGGGTGCTTTAAAGAGTTGTATTTTAACACTTTCCATGCACTAGCTCTTTGTCAATCTTTCAGGTAGTCACTTTTTGTGTTATTTTTTCACACACATTGTACTTTAGGCATGAATTGTCAAATCCAGTTATGGGTTACTGCCAAAAAACACCCCAAAATATGTTCAGCAACATCTTCTGAGTAAATTGATACCACCCATGTATAGGTATGTCGGGTCATTTGGGGGCTAAAAGGCCTTATTTGGGGGGTGCGCATTTCAGTTTTCCAACTTGGAATTTTCACATTTCGTCATCATGCACCCATGTCCTATTTGGGACATTTTTGAAGCCGGCCAAAGTAATTTACCCCCATCAAACCATATATTTTTAGAAAGGGCACACCCTAGGGTGCTTCAAAGAGTTGTATTTTAACACTTTCCATGCACTAGCTCTTTGTCAATCTTTCAGGTAGTCACTTTTTGTGTTATTTTTTCACACACATTGTACTTTAGGCATGAATTGTCAAATCCAGTTATGGGTTACTGCCAAAAAACACCCCAAAATATGTTCAGCAACATCTGAGTAAATTGATACCACCCATGTATAGGTATGTCGGGTCATTTGGGGGCTAAAAGGCCTTATTTGGGGGGTGCGCATTTCAGTTTTCCAACTTGGAATTTTCACATTTCGTCATCATGCACCCATGTCCTATTTGGGACATTTTTGAAGCCGGCCAAAGTAATTTACCCCCATCAAACCATATATTTTTAGAAAGGGCACACCCTAGGGTGCTTCAAAGAGTTGTATTTTAACACTTTCCATGCACTAGCTCTTTGTCAATCTTTCAGGTAGTCACTTTTTGTGTTATTTTTTCACACACATTGTACTTTAGGCATGAATTGTCAAATCCAGTTATGGGTTACTGCCAAAAAACACCCCAAAATATGTTCAGCAACATCTTCTGAGTAAATTGATACCACCCATGTATAGGTATGTCGGGTCATTTGGGGGCTAAAAGGCCTTATTTGGGGGGTGCGCATTTCAGTTTTCCAACTTGGAATTTTCACATTTCGTCATCATGCACCCATGTCCTATTTGGGACATTTTTGAAGCCGGCCAAAGTAATTTACCCCCATCAAACCATATATTTTTAGAAAGGGCACACCCTAGGGTGCTTCAAAGAGTTGTATTTTAACACTTTCCATGCACTAGCTCTTTGTCAATCTTTCAGGTAGTCACTTTTTGTGTTATTTTTTCACACACATTGTACTTTAGGCATGAATTGTCAAATCCAGTTATGGGTTACTGCCAAAAAACACCCCAAAATATGTTCAGCAACATCTTCTGAGTAAATTGATACCACCCATGTATAGGTATGTCGGGTCATTTGGGGGCTAAAAGGCCTTATTTGGGGGGTGCGCATTTCAGTTTTCCAACTTGGAATTTTCACATTTCGTCATCATGCACCCATGTCCTATTTGGGACATTTTTGAAGCCGGCCAAAGTAATTTACCCCCATCAAACCATATATTTTTAGAAAGGGCACACCCTAGGGTGCTTCAAAGAGTTGTATTTTAACACTTTCCATGCACTAGCTCTTTGTCAAACTTTCAGGTAGTCACTTTTTGTGTTATTTTTTCACACACATTGTACTTTAGGCATGAATTGTCAAATCCAGTTATGGGTTACTGCCAAAAAACACCCCAAAATATGTTCAGCAACATCTTCTGAGTAAATTGATACCACCCATATATAGATTTGTTCTGTTGTTTTTGGGGTGCTACGCCAATCTTTGACATGTGCTTGTCAATTTTCTAATTTGACATACAGTATCTTCTTTGCTTATCTTCTTTTTAGGGGCCTTTTTACATACCCCAGTTTTATGAACGTGCATATATTTGGTAAGCTAACACCCCAAAGTATTGTAAATGGAGTGTTTTTATGCTATGGATGCATCCGTTTGCTCCAAACAAATTAGATACTGTTTGGTGGTCATTTTTCATTTTCACACCCACATCAGTTTTGGACTGTGATTTAGGAGACACTGTTGTTTTTTACTGCATGAAAACTCTCCAGGTTGTTTTCTGCAAGGTCTCCTGAGTACACCCATGCCCCCCATGCATAGGTTTGCCAGGATTTTGGGAAGGTTCAAATACAATTTTTATGACTTTGTCATTGGAGTTGAAATTGAGATTATTTCTTCAGCTAGGCCTAGCTTTGGTTTTGGGTCTACCGCATACCCCAGTTTGAATTATTGCCAGAAAATTGTTTATATTTGTTATGTTGACACCCCAAGGTATTGCATATGGAGTGCTTTGATGCCATGGATGCAACGGTTTTAGCCCAAAACATTTGAGAAGGTGTGTGGCGGTAATTTTTCAATTTTCAGATTTTTACGCCCACAGTAGTTTTGGACTGTGATTTAGCAGACACTGTTGTTTGTTACTGCATGAAAACTCTCCAGGTTGTTTTCTGCAAGATCTCCTGAGTACACCCATGCCCCCCATGCCTAGGTTTGCCAGGATTTTGGGAAGGTTCAAATACAATTTTTATGACTTTGTCATTAGAGTTGAAATTGAGATTATTTCTTCAGCTAGGCCTATCTTTGGTTTTGGGTCTACCGCATACCCCAGTTTGAATTATTGCCAGAAAATTGTTTATATTTGTTATGTTGACACCCCAAGGTATTGCATATGGAGTGCTTTGATGCCATGGATGCAACGGTTTTAGCCCAAAACATTTGGCAACAAGGTGTGTGGCGGTAATTTTTCAAATTTCAGATTTTTACGCCCACAGTAGTTTTGGACTGTGATTTAGGCTAGGGTCAGACGAGCGTAGTGTTCACGTCCGTGATCGCGCCTAAAAGTACGTCCGTGATAGCATGACATAAAGTCCAATGGAGCCCGACACACGAAGTACGTCCGCACTGAACTGCGGACGCACAACGGCCGCGGCCCACGGACGCAAGGCAGGCAAGAACGTAGAACCGCTAGAACGGCCGCACAAAGTGCGCTGCGTCCGCAACGTCTGCATAGCTTTGTGTGTGAGTGATGGAACGTGGTCAGACGGACTGCATTTATACGTCCTGCATTTTTCACGGACAAAATGGTTTTGCAATTGAATTTATTGTCCCTCCTACATCTGTCAAAAAATAAATGTCAGTGAAAAAACGGACTGTGTGACCACTTACTGCGTCTTCCGTACTGACGATGTCCGTACTGCACGGACGTACAGTCCGTAGAAATCACGCTCGTCGACCCTAGCCTTGAGCAGACACTGTTGTTTGTTACTGCATGAAAACTCTCCAGGTTGTTTTCTGCAAGATCTCCTGAGTACACCCATGCCCCCCATGCATAGGTGTGCAAAGATTTTGGCAAAATACAGCACCAATTGTAGAACAAAAAATGTACGAATAAAATGTAAAAGTCTGGTGCCTGTCAAACTGGGGATGCTCTCTAGGGGGGCACAGGCTGTTGTCACTGAAGTGCATGAAACGCAAAATGTTTTCATACCTTCTACGTGACATTGATTGGGGGTAAATGGGGGTAGAGCAGATGGGGCTACTGCTCCAGCAGGAGCGAATTGAGGGCTTCTTTATGATGCCCTCAGCATAGTAAGTGCCCAGAATTTCAGAAATTCTGGCACATCTAGCGGGGTCCATTGCTGCCTTGCCAAGTAGGAGTCTGGCTTCGCAGCACAATGCTGATGGGCATACAGATTTGATTGGGCCACGATGTGGCCCAACAAATCATCCCCCATAAACACCTGCAAAAACTGTGTGGCGGTAAATCCTGCAACATCAATATTGATGCCAGGATTTGCCGTGAAAGGAGGGATATCTGGCCTCTGGCGATGAGGCACTACCCACTCCTCAGCTGGAGCTGTGCGTCTCCTGCTGGCAGGTGGTGACCCAGGATCTGCATCAGAAACATCACTAGATACATCAGCCAGCATAGATAATGTATCTAGCGACGCCTCTGAGCAGTTAGCGGGGTCGAAATGAGGGTCTGAGTCTGACGCAGATGCCTCAGATTCTGACGCCAGGATGGCATATGCCTCCTCGGCGCTGTACACCCTCTCAGACATTATATATAATAGATTATAAAATTTTATAATTATTATATATATATAAGCGGATTGTTGGTTCTTAGAAGAACCGTTGGGTTTCACAAGAAAATACAAATAAACACCTAAATCTCTCTAAATCCCTCTAAACCTGCCTCAATTCTTCTAAATCTCCCTAAAATCTCTCTAAATCTGCCTCAATTTTTCTAATCTCACTAAATCTCACTAAAATCTCTAACCTGTCAAATCTGATCTCTCTCTCTCGCTCACCAAAACACAAGTGAGGAGAGGGAGGGAGAATCACAGAGGTCAGAGCCAATATTTACAAAATATTGGCCTGACCTGACAAATTAGAAATTTTATTTTGATTTTTTCTAACTTCTGATTGGATGTTGCTAGCCTGCCTCTCTGATGAGGCAGGCTAGGAACATCCCACTCAGCCCCAAGATGACCCTGCCCTTAGAACCCTAACCCTACCCTGACCCTGCCCTTAGAACCCTAACCCTAACCCTATCCCTACCCCTAACCCTACCCTAACCCTAACCCTAACCTACCCCTAACCCTACCCTAACCCTAACCCTAACCCTAACCCTACCCCTAACCTAACCCTACCCCTAACCTAACCCACCCTACCCTACCCCTAACCCTAACCTAACCCTACCCCTAACCCTACCCCTAACCCTACCCCTAACCTAACCCTACCCTAACCCTAACCCTACCCTAACCCTAACCCTAACCCTAACCTAACCCCTACCCCCCCCCCCCCCCCCCCCCCCCCCCTCCCCCCCCCTACCCTGTCAGTTTATTTTATTTATTTTTCTTTTTTTACACTTTTTTTACACACTTTTTTTTACTTTTTTTTTACACTTTTTTTTACTTTTTTTTACTTTTTTTTACTCTGCTGGGTGCCTTGATCCCTCGAGGCACCCAGCAGAGCACCTGATCACTGAAGTGATCGATTTTGTACTGAGTGCCACGATACCTCGTGGCACTCAGTACTTCCTGCCGCTACCGGAAGTGATCGCTCGGGGGGAGCGATCACGGACGGACCGGCGGCAGGTAAGTATATTACAAGGATGCCTCGATGTCGAGGCATCCTTGTAATATGCTCAGAGCAGCTGGAAGCGATCCGATCGCTTCCAGCGCTCTGTAGAAGTGCCGGGCACCTCTCCGGTGCAACCGGATGTAGATCGCTCCCGGGGAGCGATCACATGGTGCCCCGGCACTTCTAACGGCCATTGCACGGATGCCTGGACTCCCAGGCATCCTGCAATGGCGTTTGAGCTGCTGGAAGCGATCCGATCGCTTCCAGCAGCTCAAAAACGGCAGGACGTACCATGTACGTCAGCGGGTCTAAGAGAGACCCGCTGCAATGACGTACATGGTACGTCCGCGGTCGGGAAGGGGTTAAAAAAAAAAAATCGGACTTTAAAAAAAAAAAATGCTTAAAGTATCCTAAAAAATCTAAAAATAAAGAGACTTTTTGCTGCAGAATTTTATAATGAATGGTTTATTGGATATTGAATTAAAACAGGAATATTTTTAACATTGAAGTCTATGGGATTCTCCTGAATAAATCTGCCGCATGAAACCACCGAATGGGGATTAGGGGAACCTTTCACTGCTGGTTTGTGTTCTCTGAATAGCCGAAGCATTGCTTTTTTATGGGGATTTCACTGCCCTCGAACAGGCACCGAACAGGCACCGTATGTGCAGGCAATTCGCCAGGATTTGGCGAATTGCCTGCTCTCTGGATAGCCGAATGGCCAGGAAAGGCAACCGAACGCTGATTTTCAGCTTTCAGTTACCTTTCTCAAGCAATTCGGATCTCTTTGGATAACCCTGCAAGTGCCCGATGTCGAGTTATTTCAATCTGCAGCTGTGAAGGACAAAAGCTAATTAAATTTCTTGGCTGCAAATAAATTTCATTCGCTTTTGGGCTGCAGAACGTGCCCCCAAAGTTTTAGCCTTGTAGGCATAATGTCCGAGGCGCTAAAACTGTTTAAAATCACCTAATTGAATGTCCTTATCGGGCATTCAGCAGCCAATGCAGGGAGCCGCGAGCTGCAGCAATAACTGCAGTAACTCCATTTGGCCAATAGAAGGCAACATCTGCCTCCCAAATAAGTTATTACAGTAAAGAATACCTTGGGAATATTCCCAAATATTTTTTACTGAATAATTCGTTAAAATGTTTTTTCAAAGAAGCACTGGTTCCTCGCAGCGTGTACAGTGCTGTGTTTGTTCCCTTAACAGAACAGAAAACACCTATTAAGAGTAAAAATAGATATACATACAAATGTTGAAGTCAGTGTTGATCAATTTCAGAAAGAGGAGTAAACCTTGAGAATGACTGGAGAATGGAAAACTCTAGGTCAAAATAGTCAAACCAGAAAAATTCTCCCATTTATCTCACTTTCCAAATTGGCTATTTGGTCTATATTGTTCTCTTCTCCTGACAATTATCAAGGGTTTCTCCTCTCTCTGAATAGCCCTGATAGAATATAACAAATATTTGAGTTATGAATAACAAAATAAATACACACTCACATTTTCAAGAGCCTGTATTGGCTCTAATAGTAGCACATATGGGTCTTTTGTGTTCAGGGTCCCCAACATCCTTCAACAATAATAACTTTCTTCTTCCTTAATATCACTGCCACCACACCTCCAAAGAAAAAGAGTAGAAAGCAATGCATCACAGGTGCACAGTAAGCTCACGTTTTATCGAGCCTCCAGTGGCTCTACATATCACGCATCAGGTTTTTGGGGGTAAAATCCTCTAAACCACCTTCCAGTACATCAGCAGGTCATCCAAAAGGTGTGTATTATTTGCATTTTAATTTTCTAAAGCTATATATGTATATATTTTTATTCCTAATAGGTGCTTTCTATTGTGTTATGGGAATACACACAGCACTGTACACTGGAGCATTGGGGAATTAAGGAAAGTTTTACACCGGTTTTCTGAATCTTCCAGACTTTGAAATTTCAGATAATGGGTGATCAACCTATAGTCCAATGTGTGTGAGCCAGTTTCAGTACAAAAGAACAAAATCTCTTAAACGTAAATCACCAACATGGAATGGTTTATAATGATGCACATAGAGCTTGAGCACCCATTAACCCCTTAAGGACGGGAGTAATTTTACAACTTTGGCGCTCTTTCGGAAGTGAAGTTTGCTGAAGTTTTTGCTCATCATGTTTAAACGCGGTTTTAAGTCACATATTATTATACCACCCAGACAAATTATATATCGTTCTTTCCGGCAGACTCGGAAGATTAATAATATATCATAATTATATATAAAAGTCATGTCCTGCCAGAATGCTATAACAAAATATGTAAAAAAAATTCAATCATCCACAGTGTATAAAGTGTTTTTTTTCACATTTTATTATCCGATCCTTTGCGGTTATATTCTATGGGGTAGACTTGGGAACCTTTTTTTTTTTTTTTTTTGGGTGGGGGGGAAATTATGTGATTTTTGCTAAACCCCCCCAAAAAAAATCATTGGTGAAGCATCATTGTTCACATTATAATTGAAATGTGAACAATAATGCTGCATCACAAAAAAAAAACACGTTTTTATTTTTTTAATTAATTAATTAATTGTTTTTTTATTTTTATTTTTATACACTTTTATTTAACTTTTTTCTTTGTCATGTTTGATATCGTTGGAAAGGCCATGCTCAGACCTTTCCATCGATATCAGGCATGACCCCCTAGCTGCCACCGATCAGGAGATAAAGGGGTTCAAAGAACCCCCCTATCTCCTGCAAGGGATTTCCATAGGAAATCCCTTTGCAGCTAGGGGCTTCCCCAGTTAACTGACATCATCACGCATGGCGCGATGAGTCAGTTGACGCGGGGGGGGGACCCAGAGGTGGGGGCTGCCATCCAAGATGGCGGCCCCCACCGGAAATAGGCCGCGATCGGGCACAAATTTGTGCCCGGTCGCGACCTGGCAACTCATGGTTTAACCCCAATACATCGCTGGAAAGGTCAGGCTGTGACCCTTCCAGCGATGCTGGCCACAGCCTTGTAGCCCCCGGCGATGGGGAGATAGAGGGATCCTTCAGATCCCTCCCCTCCAGGCGCTTCCCCTGCTCCGGCGGGGGGGACGCCTGAAACTGACGTCATCGCACCCCCGGCGCGATGACGTCAGTGCGCCGGAGGAGGAAACCCTGCCGATCTGACTCCGTGGGACTCAGATCAGCGAGGGAGCCGCCGGAGGAGGTGAGTATCTCCCGGGGGGGGCTGAAAACGCAGAGGACGTACATTTACATCCTGCGGCGCCAAAGCCCGCCTAATGCAGGGTGTAAATGTACGTCCTGCGGCGTTAAGGGGTTAAACGTAAAATAGCAACAAGGTTCTTTCTTAAAAGACTGTGCACTTTTACACTGTTGGGTGCAAAAGGGTATCCTTCTATATAATAACTCCCTACATTAGGCAGTGACTAAAATTATGTATATAAATATACATAAACATAGAGTGTAAGATGTATATAAGTACTCTCATTGGAATCTCCAGTATTTGTTGTATATTCACTGACCTTACAGCTTCCACGTGGACTTTGCTCAGACAAGACAAATAGACTTAAAATTACACTACCACTTACATAAGCTGTAACTAGATTACTTGTGCATTACAAACAAAACCACCTTATAGAACACATGCTGCTTCTTTTTCTATGAAGTAATTGCATGGAAAAAGGGAAAAACAAACTTAGGTTTTCATCTCCTGTTTCCATTTTGTGGATTTTTCTCATAATGCAACATTTACCAAAATCTGTGCAAATGTTTTACTTTACAGCTGTGGTTTATCTTCTACAGTATTTAAGAGACATTGGGGTGGCGGAGTAAATGTTTAGATAAGGAGACAGGAGGGTAATACTCTCCATGCTAGCCGAGATAAGGGATGGCAGCTGAATGAGGTAAAACAGGGAGCTTAAAAAACCTCTAATCTACCCCCCTCCTCACATTGGTGTCCTTTGAATACATTCCTCTTAAAACAATCCTGTGGGTCGATTTCCATGACGTCAGACACATAGAGCCCATTCTATGGCCAATGCCACACAGTGAGGAGCAAATGATGTAAAGATACTGTGTAGGAGGGGCAGGTTACAACACAAAAGGTCAAACAATGGATGCACCCAGTGATACATATAGAGAACAATATTTCCTTAACTAAACTTACAAGAGAGAAAAAAGCACATATAAGATCTCCTCAACATAACATAAACACAATAAGAACATTTCATTGTTTGGTGATAGTGTCCCTTTAAAGAGCCATTGGTCGGTTATATACAGCGCTCTTAATATATGAATTTGGTGGATTCTAGTGAGATATCCGGCTAAAATACAGATTGGAAATGAATTCCATTACAACAGTTATGTATTCCCTGATTTATGAAGGATGCAGTTTGATATCTTCATAAAGGAAGTACATTGACATTGATGGATCCTCCCTATTCAATAAGCGTCAGTGGAGCTATATCTTAACATCCTCCCTTGGACTTATCTGGGATGGAGCGGATGGACCACACATTAAAATTTTTGCTGAAATTCAAAGCAAGTTACAAGGGAGGTAAGGAATTGCAGTGATGTCTCTGGAGCAACATGCTATTCCATTTAGTCAGAGAAATCCCTTTGCAATTCAGTAGACAATACCCAGACATCTAAAAAAACAGGATCCAGAAATTAACCACAAGAATTTGCTTATTCACCCGTAATATTTTAATAGCAGTTTGCCTCTAGTAATATTTGCAAATATAAAATCCCTTCCTGACGCAATGTTAAGGTGAAAGAAGAGGTCTGTTTATGTTTGTTCTGATATGTTTTTTTTTTAATCTAGACTTATTGTAGGTATAATGCTATATTTTACAGAAAAACATAAAGAAGCAAAGTCATTTTCTGACATCTTTAATTAGACACCAAAATGCCTCCATATTATCAAAGTGAGATTTCTTTCCAATATCAAGGAGGATCTGTACATTTTATTCAATATAGTACAATCCCACAGGTTGTAAGAATTTTGATATTGTTCAGCTTATGCCAAAGCATAACTATTACTATTTGACAGGTAGATGTTGCCATCTGCTATCCAAAAAGCAGCTACTGCAGCTGGGGCTCCTTGTTTAAAACACAGATTCCCAGCTGTTCAAGCGCTTTTAGCACCTCAGTTGTCATGCCAATACTTGATATCTGCACACCAACGGGTGCTTTTGAAGATCGAGTATACTTGATCTTGGTAATGATGGGCTACTACCAACTCATTTATTAGTGGTCTACTTAATTAGCAACTGGACTCATTATTGTTCCAAGATGTCCTTAGATATGTACTTAATAATAATCAAAAAAATGCATATTTAAGTCACCCTAAACACAATCTCATCTGTTAATTGTTTAGTGTGAGCGTGTGCTAAGTTTCATTTTGATGAACCTGCAAACTGCGCTTTACAGATTTTTTAAGTTTGCATACAGTTCGGGTAAACTTAAAAAGTGTCTCTGTGGCTTTATTAAAACCAGCAATTGCAGCACACTTTAAACTTAGCTTGTACCACCATAGGCTGCAGTGGTTACAGAGAGCAGCCATTTGGGTTTACAAAACAAAATACTTTTTTGAGTTGGGGTTTTTTGTATCGCATATTATAAGTCTACATTTGAGTCAAATTGAGTTTGCATTTAATATTTTTGAGGCGTGGGTGTTTGTGTCTGATTTTCCGTTTGCTTCCTAGTACAATCTCCTCATTGGGTGATCTTAAAAATGAAAGGGTTCACATTTGAGTAAACAATTTAACCCTTCAAAGCTGCGCCATTTCACCACCGCTTATTGTTTTCACCATTCTTGCTTATGATGTTTAAACGCTATTTGAAGTCACGTTTTATTGTAGGACCTAGACAAATTATATATCATTTTTTTAGTGTGTTTAGCAGATTAAAAATATGTCATCACTTACAGGGTTATTCAAAGAGAATCAAAAAGTCACCGCACGTTCGGTGACTTTTCGTTCTCTTCAATTCGGTGCAATTTGGCGATCCCATTCCGGCGACCCTGCGGTGTATTCAGCAAGCACCACAGGGCCGTCGTAGTGCAGGGAAAATCTGCCGAAAACTCACCGCAAAACCCAGGCGAATGCACACCGAAACCTGCAAAAAACATCTGGATTAACCCCACCAAAGACGCCGGAGAAACCTGAGCAGGAGCCGATCAGAGCGCAGAGCAGCTGCCAGAAAAACCCGATACCGCAGACGAATGGAGTGAAAAAACAAAACAATAAGCGTGAATGTTTGAAAAGTGAAACGCTGTTTGCAAAGAAACTACTGAGCGAAAATGTCTGAAATTTACATATAAGATCCAATGAATGATAATAAAAAGGGCTGTTACAGAAAAAAGAAAAAACGTTAAAATATTAAAAACAATTTAAAACAATCCCGAAAAATGCTTAAAAGATGCTACAAAATCTATAAATAAAGAGACTTTTTACTGCAGAATATTATAATCAACGGTTAATTAGATATTGAATTAAAACGGGAATATTTTTAACATTGAAGCCTATGGGATTCGCCTGAATAAACCTGTCGAATGAAACCACCGAATGGCAGGGCATTTCGGCAAGTTTTCAATGCTGGTTTTTGCTCTCTGAATAGACGAAGCACTGTTTCTCTATGGGGATTTCACTGCACTCGAACAGGTAACGAACATGCACCGTATGTACAGGCAATTCGCCAACATTTTGGCCAACATTTGGCGAATTGCCTACTCTCTGAATAGCATAATGGCCAAGACTACCTTTCGGCAGTCATTCGGATCTCTTTGAATAACCCTGTTAGTGTATATGTTGTGTCAGAATGCTATAACAAAAAAAGCCCAAAGTGTAGATTTCCATTCAGATATCAATACGAAAAAAAACCATAAATGTCAACAGCAAACAAATGCATATTTACCTCAGAACGTGCAGCAAATATAGTGTGCAGACACCCAAGGGACAACAAAGTTTAAGCGGTAAGGCCTTTGTTGCTTAGGTAACTATACATTTGTTTGTTGTTTGACATATACGTATATCAGTTTTTGTTATTTAGATTTTTCATTAGTTAAATCTTATTGGTTTTGTGTTGCATGTTTATATAATTTTTTCATTATGTTTTGATATGTTAATTCTTACTTTTGGATTGCATTTCTTGCTAATAAAGACCTTTTTGTATTTAACTATATTGCTGTGCTAAATTTCATCATAAGTAAAAGCAAACAATGCTGCTGCCTTTGAATATTGCGACTTTTGTATTTTTTTCCCATTTACTTATTTTTACAACGGGCATGGTCGGGTTTGTTATAATTTGAAAGGCCCGACTCTGACCTTTCCAATGGCAACTCACTTAACCTTGTGGGGGACAGAGAACAAAGGAACCTTGCTCCGCATTTAAATGTTCTCCAGCCAGGGGTCAAGTCCTTAAAAAAGAAGTGCAGGAACTTACCAAGATTCTGTTCCCCAACTTAGCACTTATCATCTAGCACTTAACACAAACATACCCTCAAACCTGATATATTTATGTGTATATGTGTATTTTACCTAAAAATATATGATAAGTCCTATATTTATTGTGACTTAACAGGGAAAGGTATGATTGAACACCTGAATACCTGCTTTATAGAGTATGGAACCAATGGGAACTGCGTTCCCTCTGCAAAAAATAGTGGAAGAACTGAGTTGCCACAAGTTCCCACTGGACTTGACCCCTGTTTCCTGCCATGCTGGATTTAAAGGGAGTGTTATGGCTGTTAAGATGTATCCACCCATGATGCGCGTCTTCGATTGGCCAGATGCTCTGTTGGCCAATCAAGGAAGGGGGAAGCTGTTGATCAACACCAAAACCCTAGTAAGGCAATTTAGCTGGACGATGTGTTGGGGACATCCTCCTCATATAGCATACAGCAGGGACACAGGAGGAAGTCCACTACACGTTGTGCACAGCAAAGTGCTTAGAGAGACTCTACAGCCTAGAAATCCACAACCTGTAATGTTTTACAAAAGTTTAGATACAAAGATAGATACGACCTCCTAACTGCTAAAAAACACGGCCACTATTCTATTCTCATCCTGCTTGACCCCTCGGCTGCTTTTGACACTGTTGACCACCCCCTCCTTCTACAGACCCTCAACTCTCTGGGTCTCGGTGACACTGCACTTGCTTGGGTTGACTCCTATTTATCCAACAGGTCCTTCTGTGTGTCCTTTGCTGGTAACCCCTCCTCCTCATTGCCTCTATCTGTTGGCGTACCTCATGGCTCTGTCCTTGGTCCTCTGCTCTTTTCCATCTACACCTCCTCCCTGGGCAAAATCATCAACAACTTTGGCTTTAATTACCACCTCTACGCTGATGACACTCAGATCTACCTCTCTACCCCTGATCTCTCTCCCCCTGTCCTCTCAAAAGTCAGTGACTGTTTATATGGCATCTCCTCCTGGATGGCCTCCCACCACCTAAAGATCAACATGTCAAAGACTGAACTCCTACTTATTCCTCCCTCCAATGCCTCCCCACCTCCTGACTTCTCTATCATGGTGGAGGGTATCACCATCTCCCCATCAAACCAAGTTCGCTGCCTTGGAGTTACACTTGACTCTGCTCTTTCCTTCATCCCCCACATCAAGTCTCTTTCCTCCTCCTGCCGATACCAACTGCGTAATATTTCCAGAATTCGGCCATTTCTTACCGCTGTCACCACAAAACAACTCATACACGCCCTGGTAATCTCCCGACTCGACTATTGCAATAATCTCTTATCTGGCCTCCCTCTGTCCCGCCTCTCCCCCCTACAATCCATCCTGAACGCATCCACCAGGCTAATTCACCTCACCCGCCGCTCTGTCTCTGCCGCTCCCCTCTGCGAGTTCCTTCACTGGCTCCCCATCCACTGCAGAATTAAGTTCAAAATCCTTATCCTTACCTACAAAACCCTCACTAACTCAGCTCCCCACTACCTGTCCTCACTAATCACCAAATACACCCCAGCCCGCTCCCTAAGGTCAAACAGTGACCTGCGCCTAGCTTCTCCCCGCATCACCTCTTCCCATGATAGACTGCAGGATTTCTCATGCGCAGCCCCCACTCTCTGGAACGCTCTCCCTCGTACTGTCAGACTTTCCCCTAACTTCTCTTCCTTCAAACGCTCCCTGAAAACATTCCTATTTAGGGAAGCCTACCACCCAACTCACTGACGCAACCATCAATCACTCTCACCTTACAGTCCTCTCCTCCTGTTTCCAACCCCAACCCTCACAGATTGTGAGTTCCTACGGGAATAGGGCCGTCATCTCCTCCTGTACTGTTTGTCAAATGTTGTTCAATGTATTGTAACCCTGTCTATACTGTGCTTATTGTACAGCGCTGCGGAATATGCTGGCGCTTTATAAATAAAGAATAATAATAATAATATATGCAGTCAAGGGGACAAAACAAGTAGTTTTAGCAAAGAAATCCCAGATATCAGATTTTCTTGCTGCACTACAATGACTTCAATGAAACCAGCGGAAATTGTGGACCAGTGGTGTCTTCATTTACATGAATTACAGCAGAATAAACTCTGAATAATGTAAAAACTTCCTTTAGCTATGAAAAAAATCAATCCCATGTGTTCAAAGCAGCTGCATTAATAAATAGATTATGAAGGTCAGTATTCAAGACGAGGGTCAATGTTTCCGGTATTGTAAATTATAATGTCACCTGAATCTCTTTCCATCTTGATATAAATGTATTGTGCAAAATACCTTCTTGATTGCTGGATCCAAAACTATGTATAATGAAGCATATTTTATGATCCGATGTCGTTCGTGTACTGCAGTGGTGAATATAATGTAACAAGGAAGCCAGACCTTGCTCGACATGTCTCCAGTTCTTACATGTGGACCACACAACTAGCTAGAAAAAATAAATACAAATGTTTAACAAATGTATTTTTTGCATTTTCATTTGCAAAGAGTAGGATGAAATAAGAGTCAGTGAAATCAAAGGAATTACTAAGTCATTTAAACCTGGGAAATGATTCATCAAGCTCAATTAAGGACAAATGTAGCCAATCGCCACTTCATTCTAATGCAAGTTGGAGTTGGAACGATGCTTGTAATGGTCTGCATTCTTTAAAGGTTCTACATGATGAATCATTCTAGCCGCCCTCCATGTTTGACAAAAGGTTCACTATAATAGTTTGCTGTATATGTGGCTTAGTTAGGGTTTTGTCTATAGACACCACAAAGGAAACAGGCTCCAGTATTCAAATTTTTCCAAATGATTCATTATTCTTACAGTGATATATATATATATATACATTATTCTATGTAGCATTCTATGCTATTCTTGTAAAGCAGATACGTATGGAGTATGCCGTACTAAAATACGCAACCATCCCATGCTATTGTTCTATAGTCTTAAACTCCTTATACATCCGCCATATTCAAGATAAGTCTTACAAGTGATTTAAAAATAGGCAGTTAGTATAACGCAGTGTTCTTAACCCCTTCATTACCGAGCATGTTTTTGTTGAAAAAATATAAGGAATTTGTTTATTTTGAAGATGGGATGTCTAATCAATGCTTAAATGTAAGAGTGGGAAAATATTTTTTGTGTATATACTGATATTCAGAAAAAGGCGCAATTTTAAAATAATGTGAATTTGCCCATTTTTAATTTTTCACTATTTTCGTTCATCTTTTACAGAGATTTTATTGGTATGAAAAGTTGTAAACACTATGTAGTGTCCCTTATTTTGCACAACTTCATACAGGGTTTGTATTATTAACATAGTGGCAGAAATTACCTTTGTGTAAAATATAGCACAGGCACTATCACATGCCTGTATCTAAAACTGAGACGCTAAGGGGAAAAATTAGCTAACGCTAATTTCCCCTTTGCGTCACAGTTTAACCAGCGGATTACGGGGCAGGCGCTGAGTCCAGCAGCCTGCCGCGTAGAGACCACTAGGCTCGTGGATGCTTGGGACAGCGTTAAAGCGCCCTCCCAAGCATCCCCTCCATGGGGTCCATAGGACTCTATGGAGTCTTCTCCTGCCATGTCACATGACCTGCAGGATCTGGCCTCTCCCGAGATCCTGCTGGTCAGCAGAGTGATCGCAGAGGGAGACTGGGGACTTTTTTCCCCCAGTTTCCCTCTGCTCCCGGCAGCCAGAAGCAGCAGATGGGGGGCTTTTCAGCTGGTGCTATCTGATTCTGCAGCAGCTCAAAGCGGCTGTTGACTTTTTGATTAGCGACAACTCTTAGTAACTAGTGTTAGGACCTTGTGATCCTAACACTAGTTAATCTATGCTTTCACTTTGCGCTCCCCATGTTAAGTATTTTGAGCGCAAAGTACAGTAAGCGCGCAGTATAAGCTATTAATACTGATTCGCTAATGGGTTTTTAACCCGATGGCGAATCGGATGTGATCTCTGTGCAGAGCGCTATCACCTCCTTTTAAGCTAGCGTTAACATGAGTGATAGGGTTAGCTTGAAGGATGTGATAGATCCCTAAGTGTGGTAAAGATAGATTTAAAAAAAAGGTCAGATATTTCGTTTATGGATTATTGTAGTGATTAAAGTTATAAAAATAGCAATGGTTTTGATTTTTTATCTGTTTGTCTAGTTGTTTTTATAAATATGGAAACCAAATTCACACAAGTCTTTTGGTACAATTCCCTCAAATTCAAGAATTTTGTCTGATATAAACGAATAACTTGTTCTGCATTTAAGGAATTTGTCATGGGCAAGGCCATTCTTTTAGAGTTCCATGTCTTGTTCGGCTTCCTCAAATCTCCAATCCATTAAGATTTAAGTAATCTCATGATGATGGTTGAAAAATGTATCTGCACAGACCCCAAACAGGGAGATAACGCTTCTACTCTGATGAGTCTCCCTTGTATCCTACCTGTTGTAAATTCTTTGCATGCAATGGCTACCTCTCTAAGCTATGTATTTTTTTATCCACAGTCACACTTCACCACCATCTTTCCCTCTGCTGTGGTAAATATTGGCGAATTGCCAGCGAAATATGGTGCAATTCGGCAGCAGTGAAATTCTCCATTGAGAAGTAATGGTTAATCTATTCATAGAATGACGAACAGCACTGAAAAGTTGGCGGCATGCCCAGATTTTCAGTGCTTTCGTTCGACAGGTGTAAATAGGCGAATCCCATAGGTTTCAAAGTAAAAAAAAATTCTTGTTCTTATTAAGTTTTTTATTCAACTTTTTCTTCTTTTCATATGCAGAAAAGTCTTTTAATTTATTTTTTAGGATTTCTTAGACATTTTCTGGATTTTTTCAGCAAAAGTTTTGATTCCGATTATTTTTAAATGGTGTTTTTTTTATTCCGTAACGGGCCTTTTTAGTTTTATCTGTAGTTCTTATATTATTTCCATGCATTTTCATGCATTATTTTTGTTTAAAACGCCTTGTAAATATTGCCAGTTTATTTGGTTTTTTTATCCCCTGTTCAGCGTCTGGTCGACCTTTTTCAGCGGCTCACCAGAGGGGTTCGACTATCTGTTCGACAGATTGTCGACTGCGTTCAGCGGTTTACGGCTGCGTTCGGCGGTTTTTCAGATGTGTTCGGCGGGTTTAATGGCAGTGTTCAACGGATCCATTCGGCGCCCTTGGACAAGCTCAATTCGCTAACCCTGCGGTGAATTCAGCATTCACCGCATGGTCGGCGAATTGACCTTGCCCACGGCTGCCGAACGAGAGAGCACCGAAATGTCAAAGAAATTTCAGTGCTCTCTAAATAACCCCCTTATTTTTGTAAAATTGTATTCTACTTCTATTATTCTAGTATTGTAACATTCCGCAGAAAATGTAGACAGTAAAAAGAAATGATAAACATTAATGAGATATACTTACCTTTTCAATTCAGAAAGCTATAATATTACTATAACTTAAATAAAAAGAATTTACAGAAAAAGTAATTCAACTTGAAAACAAATCATAATGCTTGCCTGTAAAAGCATTGGAAATATTACTTTTTTCTAAAATTACAGCATTGGAAATCCACCATGTGAATATTTTATTAGATTTTCTTTTATCATTTTTGTATTTATTCAGTTTAAAGGGACACTCGTCCAGACTACCTTATTTTTTTAAAGTGGTCAGGATGTGTAGAGTCTCCTCCCTTCTCCCCCCTCCCTGCTCCCCTGTTTGGGTGAAGCTCTGGGTGTAGTGGAGGAGTTTCTTCCACCCTACCCAGCAACACCAGGAGTCGGGGATTTTGAACTTCGCGGCTGCCAGTCACCAGCTCAGTCTAAAGTGACATGAGCACGCAGAGAGCATGCTGACGTCACCCTCTCTCGGACCGCCTGCAATATCCAGCAGACTCAGAAAGGCTGCCGATTGATTGGATCAGCTCATGCATGCACAGTTCCGATACATCGTTCCGTACGAGCACTACAGAACTTGAATCACAAAGTGCATAAATCCTGTAGTGGTGAACAATTTTTGGATCCTACGCTACGCAAGTTGCATAGAAGCAGTAATTGAGTAGAAAAGCTTCAGGGACTTCTTTGCTTGGTAGTCCCTGAGCCAAAAGAGGAGGAGCTGCGTATGGCGAAGGACAAAAGGTGTGTAGACTCACCTTAATGAAAAAATATATATAAATAGGCGGTCAGCAGCATCTGCCCAATTATTTAAGGGCAATAAAAAGGAAACTATATTCAAACAACAGGGGCTATATTACAATCTTCGCGCAAAAACCCTGGCGCAAAGCGTGAATTTTTGCGCCAAGCGTTAAACTTTTGCAAATCACCACTGGAATTACAATCCTCGCGCGTCTTTTCATCCAGTGATCGATAATGAGCGCAAACAGGACACGCCCAAATGCTCGCGCAGTGCCGTCTCGTGCAAAAATCAGTGTGCGCAATCAGAATTAAGAAACACAATTATCTCACGTTAAGAAATTGCGCCTGCCACGGTCAATCTGCGCATATATGCTGCAGCGATAATATATGCACACACAATTTCTCCATTTCATTGGTTTGGAATGAGTTGAATGGGCAACTATACTTTGCTTCATTTTTTTTTGGGCTGGTGTATTTGGTTTCGGCCAGGTTGTTCAGATTTACCATTAACACCAGCTTTTAGGAGTTGCTAAAATTATGCGCACAAAGGCTATGCGGTGATTACCGTGAAATAGATTGTAATACCATCCTCGTACCAGCGCACATACGCATTTGCGCTCACAATGTTAAGTATAGGACGCGCGAAGTACAGTAAGCTCGAGCAGTGTTCGCGCAGGTTCACCCTGGGTTGCGCGCGGTTGCTGCGCTGATTATGTAATACGGGATTCGGCGCAAATGGTTTTACCCCTCGTGTTAATGTTTTTTTGCGCCGGCGCAAACGTTTGCGTGAAGATTGTAATTTAGCCCCAGATATTTCTAATAGCCATGCTTTAAAGCGTTCATAACCCTGGTCTTCAAGTTCCCCCAACAGGTCAGATTTTCCAGATATCTGAAGCACAGCACAGGTGATATGATTTGCTGCTCAGTGATTGCAGGATTCAGTCTGCGTTTTCCCAAGGAAATCCTTAAAACCTGGCCTGTTAGGGGGACCTGAATGTCAGGGTGGGGAACCACTGGTTTAAAGCTAAAATCTGTATCATGCTGGATGTCCCAATCAACCTTTTTTTGAAACAGCAGTATTTTTCAAATATCGCCTCAGGCCGATTTGTTTTCTTTTATCTTTACTGAACCACCAGTTATTTGAAAAAAAAATCTGCAAACAGCCAATATTTTTTTTTTAAATAAAATCAACCGACAGAATTAAATCAAACCCATGGCTTCCTATTAAGTTGCTTATATTTATATATAAATTCAAATTATAAACACAAATAGTAACCTAGATGGACAGAGTGCTGGTTGACTGCAACATGAAAAAAACATTATGGAATTTTTTTTCACCAGCATTTATTTCAGAAATAAATTGTAAAGTAGGAAGACTTATGTATATATACAAACCTTCTTACAATACAATTTGTATAAATGTGTTTTACAATTTTAATTATTATAGAGTAAGATGTATTTAATGTAACAAATATAAATTTAGTTACTAATATTGTGTTGTGAAATGTGTCTATTGCAGTATCCAGTAAATCATCCGTTAAAATATATAGTATCATTAAAATCCATTGACGATTTTCTAAACTGCTGGTCGACAGCATCCTGTCAAAAAAAACAAAAAAAGCATCTAAGGGCTCTATCACCTCCTTAACACCATCACTTAAATGAGTGTTAGCACTAGGTTAAATGAGGTGATAGCGTGCCGTATAGATCACCTCCAATATCTGTATGTATTAGAATTTCTCCCTGTGCAAAAAAGACAAAATATTCTCTGTATCTGTAAGTGCCGAGCCACTTTTAGGCTAGGGTCAGACGAACGCATTTTCGCGTTCTCTGTGAAAAAGTGCGTTCGAACGAATGGACGCATTTTTTCACGGAGTACGCGATAGCGGTCATACGTTGCGCATTTGCATCCGTGATTTTGTACGGATCATCAATAAAACACTTTGTGCATCTGGACGTTATGTTGGCCGGACATTAGCAGTGTCTGACATCTCCAATTCACGCACACACGCCGCTAGCGGATGCAGCGCACTCTGTACGTCAGTACTAGCAGTTTAACGTTCTCGAAAAAATGCGTTCGTTTTCCACTTGCGTTGCGCAGCCGGACTTTTGTGCGACCGTACTTCGTATATTGGCCGTCATTGCCTGGCACTTGCTGCTAGTGCGGCCGTGATTAAGTGTGCCTGCACGCGCGTTCGCACTGCGCTCGTCTGACCCTAGCCTTACACTGTATTGTAACATCCTGTCAAAATCCAAAACCCACCTAAAACTGCTATTTAAATCAGCTTGGAAGCTTCTCTTGCTCAGTCTTTGCTTCCGGAAATTTCAAATCTAGGCCAATACTCAAACTGAAAATCCAGTACTTTTTCCAGGTTAAATCTGCTTTGGCGAGCCAGTCCAGATGTGAAAATGCAATTTGCTTTTCCTTCTCCTCATTCTTATTGTTTCCAGTTAAGCTGGAACTGGTACACCTGCTCCTTTGCTGCAACCCTGTATGGTCTTTAGTCCAAGAGAATTGTTTATATTGTCACTAAACAAGACTTCACCAAGTTTAACCCTCCAGCATTTGTTGGCCGGCAATTCCCATTGTTATTTGACAAGCTTCGAGCTGAAAGACAGTGGTCGGAACAGACCTAATCTAAACTGTATCCAAATGTCTGTTCAAATGCTTTTCTAGTCCCCAGTTCTTGCACAAACAGAATGTCTGGAGATAATTAATAGTATGACATCTCCTATGGCGTGAAGAAGTAAGTAATATGGGTTGAAAATCAAGCCCTTACATTACATACATTAGTAGAAAAAAGTAACAAACATGTGAATCAGATAATGGTTGGTATCTTCCTGGAGCTTCCACACTACATTACATCACAAGACACTTTACTCGCTATATAAAGAGATCTTCTCACTATAGCGAAACAGCCACTGAATTCCTCAACAAGGTTTTGTTTAACTACTTTTATTGTTTCACTCTTGCATGTTTTTTCAACGATGTAAAACAGAAAACCTGGGTAGCGCTGATAAATACTGTGGTGGAAATCACTGATACACACTTAGATGGTCCTTGTCGCTCAACCATCAATAAGAGAACAGACGTAATAAAAAGGATGGTGTAGCGATCACAATGTTCCTTTCAACAAATAAAGTCACAATTCCAATAATGTGTTCGTGGTTTCTTCTTCTTTAAATAACCTCAGATAATGCAGAGAGAACATATCAAAGTGCAACCCGTGTAGATTCACTAATGAGCACATTTATATATGGTGGCACTCACATGGAATAGAACCCTCCTGGTTCAAGGTAATGTGCTTCTGGATAATTGCCCGGCCACCCAAATGTCCCTCCGATAATATGGTCCTTCGAAACTTTAATTGTTAACAGAGGTAGTTTCAGGGTAGGGCTTGGTCACTGGGCAGGTCGCACTTCTGGCAAGAAGGCCGCTCACTCCCAGGACCCTCAGGCAGGATCTCCTCTCTGGATTCACCAGGGGGATCTGTGGATCTGGGTAATGTAGCACAGGAGCTCTGGGATGCAGTTCTTTGAATTGCTGTGATGTGCAGATGACTTCTGCATTATAGCGTGGAGGCTTTTTATCTCACTTTTTGTCTTTCACCACAACCGTTGTGTATATATATTTACATACTAGAAAAGTAGAGCACTTAGATTGTACAGGGTGATTGAAAAGTAACTCCCTATTTTAAATGTATGCTCAAAGAAGCGGTCGCCCTTCCAATGCCAGTGACCCGGAGGTAGTGAGAACAGTTCAAGAAATGTTCACTCAGAGTCCAAAAAAGTCCATTCGACAAGCAGCAAGGGAAAGTGGCCTCTCTTTTCACTGTGCAGCTTAAATGGCATGCTTGGAAGCCACATTACTGTCAAGCACTCTCTGCCGAAGACTGCGACATTCGTATGGAGTTCGCGGAGATGCTGTTGGCTTGGTATGAAGATTAAAAATATCCTTTGGAGTGGTGAAGCAGTATTTCACATCGGTGGGTTTGTGAACCGTCACAACTGTCATTACTGGGCAGGAGAAGATCCTCGTATTATCTCAGAAAAATTTCAGAATCGACCTAAGATAACGGTATGGTGTAGAATGACTTACATAGTTACATAGTTACATAGGCTGAAAAAAGACATGCGTCCATCGGGTTCAGCCTCTCCCACATAACCTACTGCTGTTGATCCAAAAGAAGGCAAAAAACCCAGTCTGAAGCGCTCGCCAATATGCAACATACTGGGAAAAAAATTCCTTCTTGACCCCAGAATGGCAGTCAGATTTCTCCTTGGATCAAGAAGCTTTTACCCACATATTAAATATTATAACCCTTAATATTCTGTGTCTGCAGGAAGTCATCCAGTCGTTTTTTAAAAGTCTGTACAGACTCTGACCCAACCACCTCAACAGGCAGAGAATTCCACAGCTTTATTGTTCTCACCGTAAAATAACCCTTCCTATGCTTTAAGCTAAATTTTCTTTCTTCCAGTCTAAATGGATGACCCCTTGTCCTATGTATAGTCCTGTTAATGAATAGGTTATCAGACAATGGTTGATAATGGCCCCGTATATATTTATACAAGGTTATCAGATCCCCTCTAAGGCGCCTTTTCTCTAAACTAAACAGGTTTAAGCTTGTTAGTCTTTCCTCATAACTTAACCCTTCCATCCCCCTTATTAATTTAGTTGCCCGTCTCTGCACTTTTTCTAACGATATAATATCTTTTTTTAAGACAGGTGCCCAAAATTGCACGGCATATTCAAGGTGCGGCCTGACCATTGATTTATACAGAGGCAAAATTATGTTTTCATCCCGTGAGTGAACTCCCCTTTTAATGCATGCCAGTACTTTGCTGGCCTTGGCGGCTGCTGTTTGACATTGCACATTGTTACTTAGTTTGAAGTCTATGATTATTCCCAAATCCTTCTCCTGCTTGGATTTCCCTAACTCCGTACCATTTAGGGTATAAATTGCTTGTGTGTTCTTCACTCCAAAGTGCATAACTTTACATTTATCTAGATTAAATTTCATCTGCCATTTAAGTGCCCAGTCCCCCAATTTATCTAAATCCCTCTGCAGCGAAGTAACATCCTGCTCACATTGTATTACTTTTCCTAACTTTGTGTCATCTGCAAACACTGATACATGACTTTCAATGCCTATCTCAAGGTCATTTATAAATAAATTGAATAGTATTGGTCCTATAACAGACCCCTGAGGGACACCACTTACCACTGGTGTCCATCTTGAAAATGTACCATTTATGACCACTCTCTGTACCCTATCTTTTAGCCAGTTTTCTATCTTCAGATAGGATTGTGGGTCCTTTTATCTTTCGTGATACCATGAATGCCGAAAAGGTATCTCACTATGCTGCCAGATGAAATCTGGCCAGTTGTCAATACCTGGGAGAATATTGAAGACTTGATTTTTATGCAAGATGGGGCTCCTCCACATTTTGCTATTATTGTTCGTGAATGTCTGAATGAACATTTTCCTTGGAGATGGTTGGGTCAAGATGGTCCGCATGAGTGGCCGGCCAGAAGCCCTGATTTAACACTCTGCGACTTTTTTCTCTGAGGTTGGTTGAAGGAATAAGTTTACTCTACGAAACCAAAGACTTTAGAAGAACTTGAAGGGGACAACTACGAAAAGTTATTTCTGCCATCCCACAAGAGTTCCTGCGACGATCAGTTGATGCGATTCCCGAGCGGCTTCAGAAGCTGCTGGCGAATGCTGGTGCACATATTGAATTTTAAATTAAATCTCCATGTTGTGTGTGTTCTTCTCATAGTAATTTTTTGTAAAAATAATGATTAAAAAATAAATAAAATTTTTAAAATAAGGAGTTACTTTTCAATCACCCCGTATTAAAAAAAAATCAAACCATGATTATTGAGCTGAAATGGTAAAAAAAAATTGTATTAAAACCTGTTTGCTCAAGTTCTTACATTGTATATTTAAAAATGCATTCTCATGTGTCACATTTTTAAGAACACATACATTTCCCATTTGCCTTGGCAACTACCCAAGACATTTATAATGTGTGAATATTTTGTGCATTTTATTTTCCACAATGTTGTCTATTTTTTTTTTCTGCTAGCGTATGAATGTCTTATTCATTATAACTTTTTATCTGCCCACGGGATTCTCAGTCTGACGAAAACCTTCTGTATGTTGATTTTCAGTTGACAAGACTTATCTGATCTGTGTCTGTTAGACATAATAAGGTCTGGACAGACCAGTTTACTTGTTTTAGAATCAGACTGTGGTTAAGTTTACGGAGCCGTTTGAGTAATTTGCTTCACACGTGGAGCCATGTCCTGAAGCTACAGTCTAAAGAATTCCAAGTGTTTTCGAAAATATTTCCACATTAATATTGCCAGCAGTGATAAATCTGCATAGCGATTACTTTAGGGAAATTCATGCTGACTGTGTCATATGCACTCTGACATCGTACTGTAACATTAATACTCACTAAAACACGAAAATCTTTAAATTCCAAAGCATCATTAAGTGCATGAGTGGTAAAGAAGGTATTTCTTATTGTTATTGCAAAGATGAAAGTATGTGGAACCCATTATATTACTTCCTCGTCTGTATAACTCATTGTCTGCAGCACTACATAATTATTTATTAATTATGGAATATTTAGACAAAACTATAAACACAAAAATAACACCCTAGTCTAGGACACATCACAGAGACAAAGACTTATGTATAATGTATCTTTCCAGGAAGGTTAATCTTTGCTACCAAGAGGGTTGCGAGCAAGGGTTTAGTTCGACAAAAATGGACATGGAACTCTCCGAGATTTGAAATAAATGTTGACATGTCTTACTTGACACGCAAACCCACACTCAAATTTGATATCAATATTTAATTACAGTGATGAGCTGGAAAACAGTAATACAAACAGAGATAAGGCTCCTAAGAGCGCATGATCTTAGCAAGATATATAATCAGCCACATGCAGTTTCTCGTGCACACTGTGAAATTTCAAAAAATGTAATGCTTATATTATTCTCACAAACTGTTCCTTGTTTCGCCACATGGGACATAGAAGAAAAACAAATGAAATGTACCGGCTGGATGAAGTGTACCGACTGGATGGAGTAGAGGTAACATCACAGCTCTATAACCGTTGAGACCCCTAGCGCAACCTGGGCGTGGTATTGATGCTCGTCATTCAATATAATACATGCAGTTAATGGTGATGCAATATAAGAAATGAAGTTAATGGTGAATTTATGCAAAATCAAATGAATAAATGGTAATACAGTGGATGATAATGAAATTGCTGTGGAAGAGAGGAAAGAGGACCGGAATTGCGCAGTATGTCGGCTTCAAGCAGAAATTTTATATCTCTTTATGTATCAAACTCACATTTGGAGGAGCCCTCTACTGGCTCTAGGGAAAACAGCGTGCAGGGACTTTACTCTGTAATACAGACAGTAATACAGACAATACTCGAGTGTCTCCTTGACTCAATAAGCAGTCGGTATCACTTCAATGAAAAAATATATATATACATAATAGTGCAATACAGTTTGAAATAGTTGAAATTATGGATTTTGAACTCTTTAAATATGCCGACTCACATTTTATAGAACCTACTAGTTGTAAAGCCTGCCCAGAGGGCAGTCTATTGTGGATATACTGCCCCAGCTCATGGATATACTGCCCCAGCTCGTGGATACTGCCCCAGCTCGTGGATACTGCCCCAGCTCGTGGATATACTGCCCCAGCTCGTGGATATACTGCCCCAGCTCGTGGATATACTGCCCCAGCTCGTGGATACTGCCCCAGCACGTGGATACTGCCCCAGCACGTGGATACTGCCCCAGCTCGTGGATACTGCCCCAGCACGTGGATACTGCCCCCGCACGTGGATACTGCCCCCGCACGTGGATACTGCCATGGATACTGCCCCCGCACGTGGATACTGCCGTGGATACTGCCCCCGCACGTGGATACTGCCCCCGCACGTGGATACTGCCCCCGCACGTGGATACTGCCCCCCGCACGTGGATACTGCCCCAGCACGTGGATACTGCCCCAGCACGTGGATACTGCCCCCCGCACGTGGATACTGCCCCCCGCACGTGGATACTGCCCCCCGCACGTGGATACTGCCCCCAGCACGTGGATACTGCCCCCAGCTCGTGGATACTGCCCCCAGCTCGTGGATACTGCCCCCAGCTCGTGGATACTGCCCCCAGCTCGTGGATACTGCCCCCAGCTCGTGGATTTGCCCCCAGCTCATGGATTTGCTCAGCTCATGGATTTGCCCCAGGTCGTGGATATGGTCCCCCAGCTCGTGGATATGGTCCCCCCAGCGCTCATACTTACCTGTCGAGCGGCGCCAGGGAAGTGAAGATTTCCCTGCTTCCGGTCTTTGAAGGACCCAAGCCGCGGTCACGTGACCGGGGCTTGGGTCCTTCAAAGCGGAAGCGAGGGAACTTTCCCTCCGCCGCTCGGGGGGTAGGATGCGCGCGGCAGCCGGGTAGAGGCTGCGCCTCTACCCGGCTGCCGCGCGCATCCTACCCCTGAGCGGCGGAGGGAACTTTCCCTTCGCCGCTCGGGGGACCCGTTAGATGCGCACAGCAGCCGGGTAGAGGCTGCGCTCGCAGCCTCTACCCGGCTGCCGCGCGCATCCAACCCCCGAGCGGCGGAGGAAACTTTCCCTTCGCCGCTCGGGGGGTTGGATGCGCGCGGCAGCCGGGTAGAGGCTGCGAGCGCAGCCTCTACCCGGCTGCTGTGTGCATGTGTAACCGCCGCGGCGAGCCGGCAGCCGGCTCGTGCCGCGGCGGTTGCATGCGCGTGCAACCAACCGCCGCTGGTTGCGCGCGCATGCGCAGTAGGGTTTTGGCGACGGACAGCCAAAGCCTTACTCTTTTATAGTATAGATATGAAATTGGCTCTGTATTAGTGTCTTTGTGCCTATTCCCGGGATGGCACCATCCCTCTAAACGGCTGGTGAATTTCTCCTTGGTAGAAGGTGAAGAGAATCAGAGAGAAAACAGATCATAAGGCATGTAACTATTCTATAGCCGTAATTCACCAGAAATAATATGCGTATAAAGTGCTCTCCTAGGTCAGAGGCTACTTGTTCCTGGTTCAGTGGTTAATCACATGTGACAACCTTAATGGGGTGGTGTCTTACCCTTTTTTTTGGTTGATGCAGGTAGATCAGCAGGAGTTGACTCCTTGGGCCTGCTGTTGTTCCAGTGCAGAGGCTTCAGTGATACCTGGAACAACAGCAGGCCAAAGGAATCATCTCCTGTTGATCTGCCTGCATCCACCACAAAAAGGGTAGGTAGATCATGAAACTGAAAGGTTTTGAAATTCTCCACTTTGTTTAGTAACCTGTTAAGAAGACTTATGTCATATAATATAACCCTACTGCAACTTGTTATAAACAGTGGCTCTAGTTAGTCATGTTGCATGCTTTCTGTTTCACTATTTCTCACATCAGCTTGAATTGTAACTGGACCTCGTAATTGTTCTTCTTCTTCCTCACCACCTCTTATCTTAGTCCTATCTTTGTCAGCATTGAATATCAGTCTTTGCAACCTCTGTAGTCACTAGCTGATGTTTCCTCAACAGAGACTTTGAAAGCCTGTTTTGGGTTCTTAACATGAAACTGTCACGTTCCCACCCGGTCTCCCTGCCCTCTGTATTCCTTATGTCTGTGTTTCCATGTGTTTCCCTGTGCTGTTTTCCCTGACATGCAGCTCAGGGGTTAAGTTCATTGCTCGTTGAGCTTCTGCTGGTGATATGGGCTGATTACTCCCCTATATAAAGCCATGGGCCCATATCACCATGCTCTTGCATCCTGGTTCACTTCAACTACAGATTTGTTCCTGAGAGCTCCCTGTTATTCCGTCCTAGTTCTATTTCAGTGTTTCCCCCTTGTCTGAGTTTTATGTTCTGATTGACTTCCTGGTATTGACCCTCTGGCCTGGCTGACGGATTTTCTCTGGTGCTATATCCCCGCTTTGGTTCAAGGTATACGTTTTGGTTTTGACCCCTGGCTTATTCATTGACCACTCTTCTGGGAATCCCTAGCGGTTCTGTGCTTATATTATATGTTGTGTATCCCTGTAGACCACGGCTTTTGTATATTGAAGTCCTTCCCTGCAAGTTGTTGAGTACACTCCTTCAGGTGTCTGTGTTTTCCCCAGGACTCTGCACGGCTACAAAGGTAACCTTTTTCTGTTAGATCGGTCCTTAGAGTGGCCGAATCTGCACTATCAGTATAGGGCTCCTTCGCTATAGCCGTGCAGAGGTCCCCAGTGTCTGTGGTTTATTCACATATCCTAGATCATTGTGTCACGCATCTCTGCATATAGCGGCTTTTCCTCATACCTGGGCCCTACTTGGCGCATGCCGGGTACCGCCATAGTGGCTGAACGTGACATAATGCAAGAACCAACCATAAAGCCCGCAGAGCTGTGTAAATTGTTTGATTCCATGCTGCGTCTGTTTGGGGATTTCATGTCTAAGTGGAAGGGGTTAATGGACACTACTTTTCTCCCTTCTAATGATCAAGCTGTTCTAGAAAGCAGGGTACGTGGTCCACTTTCCCTTGAGGAAATTAATAGAAGGCGAACTGACAAGCTCTGCTTCTATTGTGCCAGTTCATTGCATTTTATATCATGGTGCCCACTCAAGCCAGTGCGCGTTGAGGCTGGCAATATGCCAGTGCGTGTTGAGGCTGGCAAGATGCCAGTGCGCGTTGAGGCTGGCAAGATGCCAGTGCGCGTTGAGGCTGGCAAGATGCCAGTGCGCGTTGAGGCTGGCAAGATGCCAGTGTGCGCTGAGGCTGGCAAAGTGCCCGCTGTGGCCACGACCCACAGTCAGGTCACCAAAGCCAGGTCCCATTATAAATCCAAGGTAATCAGACCCCTTGTACCGTCCAGGTTTAGGAGAGCCCTTCCTAGGACAACCAGACCTGTGGAGGGGGCAACTGATGTTAATAACCTTGCTGAATATTCCGACGATGGTGCCAGGCCCTGTACTGGGTCAGATGGTATCAGTCCCTGCCATGTATCCGAGGTCAGACCCCCTTTACCATCCAGGCCTAGGAGAGCCCTTCCAGGGGTAACCAGGTCTGTGGAGGGGGTAACTGACATCTCAGACCCAGTCGAGTATTCCCCTTCTTCTGATCCCGAGGCACAAATGGACTTTGACTCCCTGGCCGAGAAAGAGTCAGAGGATGAAGCCATGGAGGTTATTCCCATTAATACCTCTCGTATGTGGCCTCGCCAAACGGCCAGACACCCTAAGGGTGGTCCAGGGCGTAAGATTGTTACAGGCTGTATTACCTGCGGTGCTGTACGCTTATCTGCATTACCCACCGCACTCATAGTGCCAGGTGGCAAGGCCGCTATTATGGGGTCTGGCGATGGGATCACAACCAAGGAGTTTGGTGGGGAAACCGCAATCATGTTGCCTTTTTCTGGCAGTGAAGTTGTCACACCTGTGGCTGGCAAGCTTCCAGTTAAATCAGTCTCAAGCTGTGTGTCAGCGGTGCCAGTCTCAAGCTGTGTGTCAGCGGTGCCAGAAACCCGGTCAAGCTGTGTGTCAGCAGTGCCAGAGACCCAGCCAAGCTGTGTGTCAGTGGTGCCAGTCCCAAGCTGTGTGCCAGTCCCAAACTATGTGCCAGCGGTGCCAGTCCCGAGCTGTGTGCCAGTACCAAGCTGTGTGTCAGCAGTGCCAGAAACCCAGTCAAGCTGTGTGTCAGCAGTGCCAGTCCCAAGCTGTGTGTCAGCGGTGCCAGAAACCCAGCCAAGCTGTGTGTCAGCAGTGCCAGTCCCAAGCTGTGTGTCAGCGGTGCCAGAAACCCAGCCAAGCTGTGTGTCAGTGGTGCCAGTCCCAAGCTGTGTGCCAGCAGTGCCAGTCCCAAGCTGTGTGTCAGCGGTGCCAGAAACCCAGTCAAGCTGTGTGTCAGCAGTTCCAGAAACCCAGTCAAGCTGTGTGTCAGCGGTTCCAGAAACCCAGTCAAGCTGTGTGTCAGCGGTTCCAGAAACCCAGTCAAGCTGTGTGTCAGCGGTTCCAGAAACCCAGTCAAGCTGTGTGTCAGCGGTTCCAGAAACCCAGTCAAGCTGTGTGTCAGCGGTTCCAGAAACCCAGTCAAGCTGTGTGTCAGCGGTTCCAGAGCCTCATTGCACTCCCACTGTGCCCATGTCCCACAGTGGTTCCACCAGTGTCTTGTCCTGTGATAGGGTGACCCCTCTCAAGTCCGTCTCTAAGAGGAGACGAAAGAGGGTGAAAAACCCCAGTCGCATTGGGTCCGAGGATGCCACTCTTCGCCCAGGGTCCGAGAATATCACGCTCCTTTCCGAGTCTGATAAGGCTGTATTCCTAGCTTACCTTGAGCAATCTCAGCAATTGGGGAGTCTGGTTGGGAAAATGTTTCCTAAAGGGAGAGATGTTCCGAATGGTTTTGTTAGGACTCCTTCTGGGTTACTGGTCCGGGAGGCACACTGGGTTGTGTTCCAGCGATTCCCTAGTCTCATGGAGAATTTTGCTAAAGATTCAGATGACTCAGAGGACTGAGTGTCTTGTTTTTTGGATTTTTGTAGGTGCCCTGAGGTCACCTTTTTTGGAGGGGGCTACTGTCACATTCCCACGTTCCAACCCTGTCTCCCTGCCCTCTGTATTCCTTATGTCTGTGTTTCCATGTGTTTCCCTGTGCTGCTTTCCCTGACATGCAGCTCAGGGGTTAAGTTCATTGCTCGTTGAGCTTCTGCTGGTGATATGGGCTGATAACTCCCCTATATAAAGCCATGGGCCCATATCACCATGCTCTTGCATCCTGGTTCACTTCAGCTACAGATTTGTTCCTGAGAGCTCCCTGTTATTCCGTCCTAGTTCTATTTCAGTGTTTCCCCCTTGTCTGAGTTTTATGTTCTGATTGACTTCCTGGTATTGACCCTCTGGCCTGGCTGACGGATTTTCTCTGGTGCTATATCCCCGCTTTGGTTCAAGGTATACGTTTTGGTTTTGACCCCTGGCTTATTCATTGACCACTCTTCTGGGAATCCCTAGTGGTTCTGTGCTTATCATATTAATGTTGTGTATCCCTGTAGACCACGGCTTTTGTATATTGAAGTCCTTCCCTGCAAGTTGTTGAGTACACTCCTTCAGGTGTCTGTTTTCCCCAGGACTCTGCACGGCTACAAAGGTAACCTTTTTCTGATAGATCAGTCCTTAGAGTGGCCGAATCTGCACTATCAGTATAGGGCTCCTTCGGTATAGCCGTGCAGAGGTCCCCAGTGTCTCCTGTGGTTTATTCACATATCCTAGATCATTGTGTCACGCATCTCTGCATATAGTGGCTTTTCCTCATACCTGGGCCCTACTTGGCGCATGCCGGGTACCGCCATAGTGGCTGAACGTGACAGAAACTCGCCGGCTCATCAAAATCACTCAATACCGCAATGCTTCAGCAGCCATCCAGATAACTTAGAAAAATAGCACAGCACTTTTTGGAGTACTTTTCAAATGCTTTTAATAATTCACAATACATTTGGAGACTGCCAATGTTTCAGTCCTTCATAAGTCTTCATGAAAAATCCTATGGTCCTAAAGACAGTTTGTTAGTCAAATCAACTGTGTTATATGGAATTTCATTAACTATTTTGTTTACTGTATTCAGAAACCCATGAGGCGTCGTCAAATTTTGCTTGTATTCTGTTTCATGGACCTCAACACTTATTCCTTAAGGATTATGATCATTTATAATGGGTGAGTGCTAGACATTTGTTTTGAGTATACGTTGTGACAGTGTGATTAGGGGCAGGGTAGCAGACCAAAAAATAAATATATCAGCCAGCGGATGGAGGACTCCCTTTTCCCTGAAGGGTTAACTAAACAGCTGGGGGATAATTAGGATTGTCCTGCCCTTTAAAGGAGGTGTGTGTGGTTCTCTCACAGTGCAGACTATCTGCTGGCTACAGCAGGGAAGGAAGAAAAACCCTGAAGTCGAAAGGGAAGTACTTTTCATTTTTTGTTCCATTTATTGGCAAGCGGCCTAGCTGCCCAATATTCATTCAGGGCATCCTGTATGTTTAGTTAGACTCCACATGAAGGAGTAGGTGGTTGTTTTATAGTTTGTCTATTTGATGTTTTTGCTGTACCCTGCTAATTTTATGAAAGCACACTAAAAGAAAGAGGAAGTACTGATCCCTACAACCAGTGCCATTATCACAATTTAATTTGTGTGTATATATATATACTAGTTGTAAAGCCTGCCCAGAGGGCAGTCTATTGTGGATATACTGCCCCAGCTCATGGATATACTGCCCCAGCTCGTGGATATACTGCCCCAGCTCGTGGATACTGCCCCAGCTCGTGGATACTGCCCCAGCTCGTGGATATACTGCCCCAGCTCGTGGATACTGCCCCAGCACGTGGATACTGCCCCAGCACGTGGATACTGCCCCAGCTCATGGATACTGCCCCAGCTCGTGGATACTGCCCCCGCACGTGGATACTGCCCCCGCACGTGGATACTGCCCCCGCACGTGGATACTGCCGTGGATACTGCCCCCGCACGTGGATACTGCCGTGGATACTGCCCCCGCACGTGGATACTGCCCCCGCACGTGGATACTGCCCCCGCACGTGGATACTGCCCCCGCACGTGGATACTGCCCCCGCACGTGGATACTGCCCCCGCACGTGGATACTGCCCCCGCACGTGGATACTGCCCCAGCACGTGGATACTGCCCCAGCACGTGGATACTGCCCCAGCTCGTGGATACTGCCCCAGCTCGTGGATTTGCCCCCAGCTCGTGGATTTGCTCAGCTCATGGATTTGCCCCAGGTCGTGGATATGGTCCCCCAGCTCGTGGATATGGCCCCCCCAGCGCTCATACTTACCTGTCGAGCGGCGCCAGGGAAGTGAAGATTTCCCCGCTTCCGGTCTTTGAAGGACTCAAGCCGCGGTCACGTGACCGGGGCTTGGGTCCTTCAAAGCGGAAGCGAGGGAACTTTCCCTCCGCCGCTCGGGGGTAGGATGCGCGCGGCAGCCGGGTAGAGGCTGCGCCTCTACCCGGCTGCCGCGCGCATCCTACCCCTGAGCGGCGGAGGGAACTTTCCCTTCGCCGCTCGGGGGACCCGTTAGATGCGCACAGCAGCCGGGTAGAGGCTGCGCTCTCAGCCTCTACCTGGCTGCCGCGCGCATCCAACCCCGAGCGGCGGAGGAAACTTTCCCTTCGCCGCTCGGGGGGTTGGATGCGCGCGGCAGCCGGGTAGAGGCTGCGAGCGCAGCCTCTACCCGGCTGCTGTGTGCATGTGTAACCGCCGCGGCGAGCCGGCAGCCGGCTCGTGCCTCGGCGGTTGCATGCGCGTGCAACCAACCGCCGCTGGTTGCGCGCGCATGCGCAGTAGGGTTTTGGCGACGGACAGCCAAAGCCTTACTCTTTTATAGTATAGATATATATATATATATACATACATACATACATATATACATACATACAGTCAGGTCCAGAAATATTGGGACATCGACACAATTCTAACATCTTTGGCTCTATACACCACCACAATGGAGTTGGAATGAAACAAACACGATGTGCTTTAACTGCAGACTGGCAGCTTTAATTTGAGGGTATGTACATCCAACTCAGGTGAACGGTGTAGGATTTGCAGCTGTGCCTCCCACTTGTTAAGGGACCAAATGTAATGGGACAATTGGCTTCTCAGCTGTTCCATGGCCAGGTGTGTGATATTCCCTCATTACCCCAATTACAATGTGCAGATAAAAGGCCCAGAGTTCCTTTCAAGTGTGCTATTTGCATTTGGAATCTGTTGCTGTCAACTCTCAAGATGAGATCAAAAGAGCTGTCACTATCAGTGAAGCAAGCCATCATTAGGCTGAAGAAAGAAAACAAACCCATCAGAGAGATAGCAAGAACATTAGGTGTGGCCAAAACAACTGTTTGGAACATTCTCAAAAAGAAGGAACGCACCGGTGAGCTCAGCAACACCAAAAGACCTGGGAGACCACGGAAAACAACTCTGGGAATTCTTTCCCTGGTGAAGAAAACACCCTTCACAACAGTTGGCCAGATCAGGAACACTCTCCAGAAGGTAGGTGTTTGTGTGTCAAAGTCAGCAATCAAGAGAAGACTTCACCAGAGTGAATACAGAGGGTTCACCACAAGATGAAAACCATTGGTGAGCCTCAAAAACAGGACAGCCAGATTAGAGTTTGCGAAACAACACCTAACAAAGCTTTCACAGTTCTGGAACAAGATCCTATGGACAGATGAGACCAAGATCAACTTGTACCAGAGTGATGGGAAGAGAAGAGTATGGAGAAGGAATGGAAATGCTCATGATCCTAAGCATACCACCTCATCAGTGAAGCATGGTGGTGGTAGTGTCATGGCGTGGGCATGTATGGCTGCCAATGGAACTAGTTCTCTTGTATTTATTGATGATGTGACTGCTGACAAAAGCAGCAGGATGAATTCTGAAGTGTTTCGGCCAATATTATCTGCTCACATTCAGCCAAATGCTGCAGAACTCATTGGACGGCGCTTCACAGTGCAGATGGACAATGACTCAAAGCATACTGCAAAAGCAACCAAAGAGTTTTTGAAGGGACAGACGTGGAATGTTATGCAATGGCCAAGTCAATCACCTGACCTGAATCCCATTGAGCATGCATTTCACTTGCTGAAGACAAAACTGAAGGGAAAATGCCCAAAGAACAAGCAGGAACTGAAGACAGTTGCAGTAGAGGCCTGGCAGAGCATCACCAGGGATGAAACCCAGCGTCTGGTGATGTCTATGCGTTCCAGACTTCAGGCTGTGATTGACTGCAAAGGATTTGCAACCAAGTATTAAGAAGGGAAAGTTTGATTTATGATTATTATTCTGTCCCATTACTTTTGGTCCCTTAACAAGTGGGAGGCACATCTGCAAACTGCTGTAAGTCCTACACCGCTCACCTGAGTTGGATGTACATACCCTCATATTAAAGCTGACAGTCTGCAGTTAAAGCACATTGTGCTTGTTTCATTCAACTCCATTGTGGTGGTGTATAGAGCCAAAGATGTTAGAATTGTGTCGATGTCCCAATATTTCTGGACCTGACTGTATATATATATTTCCAAAGTCAATGAAAGATTTTAGTTTTTATCCTAAGATGCAAGAAATATTTTATGGCACAGAAAGTTATTTTGTCATATCACATGTTCCATTATGAGTCATTAACACATGAAAAAAATTCTGGTTTTATTAAAAACGAAAATAGTTTGTCTGTGATTTAGGTGTGGAGTAAAGAAAACATAAATATAATTTGATTTAATTTCAAGACATTGATTTTTTTTTCCACCGGTCTAATAAATTTAACTTGTAATATAAATAAACTGTTTTATTTGATAATTATATTAAATGCTTGAATGAACCTAAGCTTGATTTTACAAAGATTAATTTGTCACACAGATGAAGAAAGGAATATCTGCTTTCATATATTGCTTTTTAAATGAGTTTATAATTTAAATTTAGTGTTTTGTCAAAACAAACAGATTGGGATTTAACCAGCTTCTAATTGTGTCTTGGGAATTTAGAGCAATACCAAAACCCATTTACAAGATTGTATGTTTAAAACTGTTCTACCCAAAATGAAAAATATGACTTAGCAATAAGAACATTTATGACTTCAAAATCGGAGGCAGATTTTGTCAGGGATTTAACATCAATGGAAAATTAATTTTTCAGGAAGATATAATAAGCAACCTTTAAAATAATATTTTTCTGCTACTGAAAATGGATATGTAAATGT
Source organism: Leptobrachium leishanense (assembly GCA_009667805.1). Classification (NCBI taxonomy): domain Eukaryota; kingdom Metazoa; phylum Chordata; class Amphibia; order Anura; family Megophryidae; genus Leptobrachium; species Leptobrachium leishanense. Next base: position 392,168,244 of record CM019064.1, read on the forward strand.
ATTAATTATGTTATTGTTTCATAAAACTGAGCATTAAATAAAATCTTTTTTGATTCTCATTATGAAGATTATTTTTTTTTTACAAAGTAGTGATGTCACATAGAAAGTTTTGGCGATATGAATCATTCATTCCAAATGTATGTTATGATTTTGGTAGGCTATTGCTTGTTGTATTCCATGATACAACATTATGTGTCAATGGAGCTAACGTGCTAAAATTCGACAGGTAGAGAATAGCAGTAGTTTCTATATTCAGCTGGTCGTTCTGTGTCTAGTTGGCGGCTATGGGACAAGGACATTTTGGAAGCATAATTGCCTCAATATTGGCTTCCCTTACATCATTGGACCATTTGATATAAATTGCCGCCCAAGGGACTTGACTCATATCTCAATCTGCAGGTCTCTGAGTACTGAGTGCTTGCATGTGGCCTGGTAAGCTATCCACTTACTCTGAGTGTATCAGTTTTGTATCCTACATTACCAAGACTGACCCTTTCTTTGAATTACCTTCCACCTAAAATTGAATTTTGTGTTTTCTAACCCCAAACCTGGATTTCTGCTATAAAAAAAAGGTATACTGTCTAGGTTGGGCTTTGCTTTCCCAAGGATACTTTCTGGAGATAACTTTTCTGTTAATATCTGGATTAACTGTTTCTTGGCCCTGAGCCAGGAATTCTGCTAACAATATTTGTGCTGTCTATACTGACTCCAGCATATCTACCATTGCCTCTGCAGATCAGGAGAAATGGGGCCTGAATGCAGAGGGCCATTGCCATGAGGAGATTTGTGTCATGGCCGAGCCCCAATATAGTCGTGTCACATTGGCTCATAAATGATCTCTGCAAGCAGTGCTTGTCTGTGAGCTTCAAAAAGTCATGATTGAAACCATTGCAGAAGGTATTAATGGAAAAGTATGTCTTTTTGCTGATGACACAAAGATTTGCAACAGGGTTGACGTTCCTGGAGGGATCAGCCAAATGACAAATGATTTAGGTAAACTAAAAAAATGTCGGAGTTGTGGCAATTGAGTTTTAACGTGGATAAGTGCAAGATAATGCACCTGGACGTAAAAACCCAAGGGCTGAATATAGAATATTTGATACAGTCCTAACCTCAACATCTGAGGAAAGGGATTTAGGGGTTATTATTTCAGAGGATCTAAGGGTAAGTAGTCAATGTAATAGAGCAGCAGGAAATGCTGGCAGAATGCTTGGTTGTGTAGGGAGAGGTATTAGCAGTAGGAAAAGGGAAGTGCTCATGCCACTGTACAGAGCACTGGTGAGACCTCACTTGGAGTACTGTGTGCAGTACTGGAGACCGTATCTCCAGAAGGATATAGACATCTTAGAGAGAGTTCAGAGAAGGGCTACTAAAATGGTGTACGGTGAAGGAGAAAAGTTACCAGGAAAGACTTAATGATCTTAACATGTACAGCTTGGAAAAAAGACGAGACAGAGGAGATATGATAGAAACATTTAAATACGTAAAGGGAATCCACAAGGTAGAGGAAGGGAGTATATTTAAAAGGAAACAAAGTAGCAAAACAAGAGGACATAGTCTTAGATTAGAGGGGCAAAGGTTTAAAAGTAACATCGGAAAGCATTATTTTACTGAGAGGGTGGAGGATATATGGAACAGTCTTCCAGTTGAAGTGGTAGAGGCCAAAACAGTAATTGAATTTAAGCAAGCATGGGATAGGCATACGGCTTTCCTAAACAAAAGATAAATCCAGGTAAAGTATCCATGTAATTGGGCAGACTAGATGGGCCGAAAGGTTCTTATCTGCCGACATTTTTCTATGTTTCTATGTTTTTCTAAGTACATGCCCTCATACCTTCTGAAAACCAGATGACAACCTAGGGCTGCTGAGTGATGGGGGGGGGGGTGACTGAGGGACCAGATCGTGAGACTGGACAAGTCTGTCTCTGGGTTAACTGTTCTGTTTGTTCGTGAATGATCTCCTATCATATATTCAACCTGTGCTCTCCTTATTACACTTGTACTGCCCTCTATAAGTGAGCCACAGCAGCAAACTCATGACATAGACATAATTTCATGCAGACTTATATTTGGTGAAAAAATATTGGGAATACATAACCAACAAAAAATTTATTAATTTAGTAAATTTTTATCCTTGAAGTGCCAAAGATGCCAGGAGATTCAGTCTCTCCTCCTTTCCCTATACCGTGGTGCAAGTCATTCTACTGGGAATTATGTTTTAAAAATACCTATTGGTGAATGTGTTGGTACAATATATGCAACATTTTGGCTTTTTTTCTCATTTGATAGCACAATATCTTATAAAACATTTCATTTTTATTTAGTGTGGTCACCAAACGTGTTACCATGTAAGAAATACACTTGCTAGCATATAATATTCGTTGTAGTCTATTCTACTTCTGAATTTTTTTCAGAAAAACTTCACTTCATATTGTCAGTGAGTCTTAATTTGGTTTCCTTAAAGTCATTACAGAACTGAGAGAAAAGGGAAGTAACACAACCTTCAAAAGACGAATGCCTTTGTGTTTTGGTATACAGCGCTCTATTAGAATGACAATAAAACTCTACTTGGGTAACAGACATAAAATTGCGGCAACAATTTCAGTACTGCTGTTGGTGGATTTTGTGGTTTGATTCCTTCATGATGGATAAACTAAAGAACAGAAAATGGAGAAGGTAAGTATGATTTGCAAAAGCTGAGCAATTAGTGGTCTAGAACAGTGGTTCCCAACCACTGTCCTCAAGTACCCCTAACAGGCCAAGTTTTAAGGACTACCTTGTTGAAATGCAGACTGAATCCTGCAGTCTCTGAGCAGCAAATCATATCACCTGTGCTGTGCTTCAGATATCTGGAAAACCTGACCTGTTGGGGGTACTTGAAGACCATGGTTGGGAACCACTGGTCTAGAATCATGAAGCCTTTTAACTGTAGGGTTGTAAGCGCTGCGAGTTCCTATGAGTAAATCTCTGCTTGAAGAAATGATACATGCATCTTGGACAAGCTATATCAACCGCACATGTCACTTCTGGACACACAAGTTGCAAAAGTCCCAATGTGAGTTGTCTGTAAAAACATACACGTGAACTTCACATGAAGATAACAAAATCAATTATGGCTTCCCAGGGATGAGATCGTGCGCGCAATCATCCAAACTCTCGCTTGGAGTAAATTTTAGTTTATTTCATTTATAAGCTCCTTTATAAACCATTATATGAAAGCAAATAGTGATGTATCATGTGACACAAATTGATCTTTGAAAAATCAAGTCTATGTTCGTTCATGCATTTAATATAATTATGAAGGGTAAACAGTCTTGGCTTTCAGTTACAGGTGTAAATGTTTGCCTATATTTTTGAATTCTGAGTGGGTGTTCAGTTATCTCGGTTTCATAAGGTTTGTGGATTGTTGATTATCCAGATGTAAGTTCAACAATCAGTTTCAGTGGTGGGAGCCTTAAAGGTCAGGAAAGCTGTAAACTTTAGTCACAGACTTGTTTGATATTAAAACCCCACAAAAGCTAAAAATGCATTCTAAGATATTGGTTTTGCTCTTAACCCCACTTATTTAAACAAATGATTTAATGTTGTCATAAGGACTCACATTTTTAATAAAATTTTGGGCAAATTATGGGTTTAACCCATCAATATTTGTGGTTTTTTTTATTTTTTTTATCTACCTCTTATATATTTATTACAATGTTTATTCTATGTGAAAGCTAGGATTGTTTTTAAAAATGTGCATGTTTTTGTGTATTGAAGAAGGGACTTACAGGGTTATTCAGACAGAGGTGAAAACCAGGATAATGACTGAGAAGTGAAAATTCTAGGTCAAAATAGCCAAATCCGAAAAATTCTCCCATTTATCTCACTTTTCAAATCAGCTATTTGGTCTAGATTGTTCACTCTCCTGCCAATTCTCCTGTTTTTCACCTCTCTGAATAACCTAGTAAGTAAGTAAGTATTAATTTTCAGTAAGCCCAAAGAGAGATGTCCTACTTCTTGCATTAAAATGTCACTATCCAAGATGACATGGCCTATTTGTGGATTATTTATGGTAGTAGTTGTAAGAAAAATGCGTAAGGGATTCATAGTTTATGAAGTTCAGAGACTTTCCGTTCCAAAGACTTTGGATAGGTCAAAATTGCTCTAAGTAAATATATATATATATAACCAATTTCACGTTCAAGATCGAGTATACTCCATCATCAAACTACCTATTGAAGCCTAATTCTGGAACAATGCAAAGGGATTTCATTTGATGCAAAAAATTTAATTGCAAATGGGTTTCAGAATGTGTTCCCAAAGTTTTAATACTTCACGAATGAAATCCAAGGAGTAATAACACCAAAACAGTTTTAACAGTTTAGAATCCGGGTCCCCCCCCCAATTATAAACTAATCCCAAGCTATATTTTGAAGATGGATTAGCACTTTTTGGACAGCTGACAACCACTCATCCTGACCACTTTACATTCATAAAGTAGTCAGGATGTGAGGGGTGCCCCCTACCCCAGCTCCACTTATCTGGTGAAAACGCTGGGTGAAGTAGAGAGGGTACCTCCACCCTACCCAGCCTCACCGTTAACCAGGATTTTTTAATTTCCTGACTGCTGCTCACCATATCTTTCACCAGTGACATTGGAACATCACTCGCTCTGAGACCAATCACTGAAGCGATCGATCTCCAAAAGACTGCTAATGGATCAGATCTGTGCATGCGCGCAGCTCCGATCCATCGTTCTGTGCAGGCACTATGGAACTTGCTTATGATAAGTCTGTAAATCCTGTTGCGTGGCACAATTTCCAGCTCCTTCGCTACACAAGTTGCGTATGCCCGCAAATTGTGTTAGGAATCCTCAGGGACTTCTGGGATCGGGAATAGGAGGAACTGCGCGCAGCGTGGGAGAAAATGTGAGTAAAGTCAACGAAAATAGAAAGAAAAAATAATAATTGGTAGCCTCTGCCCAATTATTTAAGGGCAAAAAAGGAAACTGAAATTTTTAATAGTGTTCCTTTAAATATATTTCAAATTAAAATGATTCCGCACTTTTAAAATACAAAAAGTGGACATATGTAACTAAGATTCTGACACCATTGGCCAACTGTTGACTAACTGTACACATTTATTTGTCTTCAATGAAAGTATATTGTGTATATTGCATCTTTGCTTCTACTAATATATTTTTCTTCATTTTGAAGAATTAAACAATTCAAGAAGCCAAACACACCATGAAATCTTTATTTAAGATTGAGTTGTTGTACACTGTTCAGTGGTACATTAAAAATAAGTAATCTAGATTTATATTTCTATTAATTTTATTTTTTAGTCATCCTTCAAGACAATATTAATCAGGTCAAATATATTAGCAGGGAAGTCAAACTCTGGCCCCAAGAAGTTGGCGTCTTATAAGTCCCAGAAATCTCTGAATACAATACACGGCTTGAGAATCATGGGAGTTTGAGACCTCTGTAATATTGTATTGATTCATTTGTGGTCTCAAATATTAGTATTTAAGTGTAAATACTAGTGTACCAAAACTTTATAATAGTGTTTGTAAGAAACATGGTGGTGTACGTGGAAATTTACAGGCCACAGCCCACAAGGACTGCCAGCTGACTGCCGTCAAGGCCTTCGGCCTATCAGGAAAACGCCTGGTAGACCTGATGGCCAGTCGAAGCCTGTCCCCTTATGACCTTTAGATTGTAAGTTTGAGGATGCTGGCAGAGCACTTGTTCTAGTGCTGTGTTTGCCAGATTGTCCCATGGACATGTTTCTTTTCTGTATCTGCCTTTTTGTAAATCACTGTGCAATCTGTTGTCGCTATATAAACGCTTGTAATGTAATTTTGTAGATTATATATTTTTGATACTATTGTTGTTTTACTAACAGATAATTCATAAGAATATTATGAAAATAACAACATCAATAATAATACAGTGTGAAAAGAGACAGTATAATATGCCGCCCCTTTGCTAAGGTTTAATGGGACAAAATGTGAGTTTGACACAGGGCTTTCCTGCAAAGTTAGAGCTAGAACTGGAACAAATTGGAAATTAAGTGGGGCTGTAAAAGAGAAATTACATTTTTCATTACGTTGGTTAATATGTTCAGGTAGTAACTATGCCTTTGAGCCATCCACATTCAGACTTAACCAACCTTGAAAATATTTTCATAATGTTCTCTATTTTGTGTATTTAGTGATGGTGCCAGAATACCATAAAACGTATGAATTTGCTACTCGATAATCTTTGCCAGTGTATGTATATACACTTTATGTAAGGTTACATGTGGGCTTTTTGTTGTCTAGGGGCTCAGTCTGGTCTGGGAGACTGTATTTGAGGTATACGCAGTTCCTATAAAAAGATACCAATGACAAGGACAAGTGCAAAACTTGAGATGGTGATGGTAATTTGTGCTCCAAAATGTAATATCCAAGACAATATGGCTCCACTCAACTCGAAGATGCATTCTATTCAACATGCAAAATACACAGCAAATGCTTCATGACATAGGCATAGTAACTTAGGTATGTTATATTGGTTATGTCTCCTACCTTATTAGCAGGTACATCCCGTCCCGACCACTTCTCTCTGCCAATGATCTAATGCTATCAGTTCCTCATACCCGCACCTCCAACTCCCGCCTTCAAGACTTCTCCCGAGCTGCCCCCTTTCTATGGAACTCCCTCCCCGGCAACACTAGACTCTCCCCATCTCTCCAGTCCTTCAAGAAGTCTTTGAAAACACATTACTTTAGAGAATCACTCCATGATCCCTCTCTGTACATCTCTTGCCAATCAGCCCACGGGCACCTCGCTGCTTCACATACTCCAGGTACCCTCACCTACTGTGTCTCCCCTCTCCTCTTAGATTGTAAGCTCTCGACCAGGGTCCTTCCCTCCTACAGTGTAGGTGTGTGTAACGCGTATGTATATTCGTTTTTCTGTCTCTCCCATTGTACAGCGCTAAGGAAATTGTAGGCGCTTTATAAATGCTCGTAATTGTAACTTATACAGGTTGTGCACCTGTTATCTGTAACTCCCAGACCTGGAAGACTTAAAGCAACTTACAGTTTTTCATCTTCAGTACTTTGTGAAAACATTTCTTCCCAATTTAGAGACCATAGGACAGATAAACGCCATAAACACATAGCCAAACATTGTATAGGAGATGAGTACCAGTTAACAAAATTACATTTAATCTCAATAGGACGTGCCCCCCTTTTTTTTCTATGGGGTGGTGACTGATCACATATGCTGCTACAGTGGGAGATATATTGGACACATACGTTGAATACTGTTGCCCCATGTGAGTTGAGTAAATATATTTCTCGCTTGCCCTTTTTATCATCTAGATATTTCTCATGTGAAAAGAGTAAGTCTCCTTTGTATAAGAACGTTAACTTATTATGTGCTTGAACTCATTACTCTGAAAGTGCACAGGATCAGAACCATTCGGCAATGATATTAATTTTGGAAAGTGTATATTTATGTATATTAAGTTATTAAGTAGCAGTTGTGAAACTAATAGAGTTTATGGTTTGTTATTTATAATATTTTCTTATATTAAAATAATCGGATCATTTGGTTTTAACATTAGTAATTTCCATGAATATTATATTTTGTGTATTATATCTGTATAGTGTATAATTATTAAGTTTGAATATTATTTCTTCATCAGCACATTTTGCTTTCAGTTATCCTTTGTTTGTTATGCGACGACCATCAACAAGTCTCAGGGAAAGACTTTGGGCCCTATTACATTCCTCAGGCAAAAACGCACGCGCAACGCGTGAATTTTTGCATGAAGCGTTAACTGTTAACACGCGAAAAATTAAAGCTGGTATTACAATCCACGTGTATTTTTTCATCCGTCAAAAAATAACGCGCGTAAAAAAGACCCGCAAAAACGCTCGCGCATTAACGTAACGTTGCACGCAGAAATCGGTGTGCGGACTGTTTTTTTCAGGCGATTCAGCCAATCAGAATAAAGAACCACAATTGTCGCCCATTAGGTTTTTGCGTTTGCCAAAGTCAATCTGAGTATATATGCTGCAGCAATAATAAAAACATGCACAACTGCTCAATTTTATTGTTTGGGTATGCGTAGAATGTGTAACTAAACTTTGCTGCATTTTTTTTTTGGGCTGGTGTATTTGGTTTCGGCCAAGAGGTTCAGATTTGCCATCAATACCAGTTTTTAAATGACGTTAAAATTATGCGCGGAAATGCTGTGCGTTAAATTTTGCGCATAGATTGTAATACCATCCGCAACACACACACAAACGCATTTGCGTTGACAATGCTAAATATAGGATGCGCGCAGTACATTACGCTCGCAAATGGTTCGCGCAGGTTCACCCTCGGTAGACGTTAACGCGCAATTTTTGCGCGGACATTGTAATACGACGTTCAGCGCAAAGGGTTTGCCCCTCGCGTTAATGCATTTTTGCGTTTGCGTGAAGAATGTAATAGGTCAATCCTCGCTACCTTCAAAAGGCCCTAAGGGAAAACTTCTTCTCACATGGGCAGTTTTACGTTGCCTGTTCCAGAGTGAGCTCACCTAACTCTCTGCTGATCCGAGTACCCGAAAGAAGAACCACTAATGTAGTTTTCAAATAAGTACTCAAATAGGGTTTTCATTTAAATTTTCCAGATGAACAAAAAAAGTTTTTTATTGTGTGATCGACTCTTAGGCTGCTGTCAGACGAGCGTAGTGTTCACGTCCGTGATTGCGCCTAAAAGTACGTCCGTGATAGCATGACAGGAAGCCCATCGGAGCCCGTTACACGAAGTACGTCCGCATTGAACTGCTGACGCACAACGGCCGCGGCCCTCGGACGCAAGGCAGGCAAGAACGTACAACCCCTAGAACGGCCGCACAAAGTGCGCTGCGTCTGCAACGTCTGCATAGCTTTGTGTGTGAGTGATGGAACGTGGTCAGACGGACTGCATTTATACGTCCAGCATTTTTCACAGACAAAATGGTTTTGCTTTTTAATTTATTTTCCCTCCTACATCCGTCAAAATATATACGTCAGTGAATAAACGGACTGTGTGGCCACTACTGCGTCTTCTGTACTGACGTACAGTCCGTAGAAATCACGCTCGTCTGACCCTAGCCTTATTGTCTGTTTGTACTTACATCACAAAATAAATTCATGGACGCATATGAATGAATCAACTTTGTTTTGTAGCCAATACGCTCTGACTAACGTCTGCAGTAAATATTACTTGTTACTTTAAGACATCATCCTGTAAATTAGATTTCGTACAATTTGGACAAAAAAACTCATATTTCTTTTAAAAACAATTGTAACAAATCCCAAAATCCACACGAGCGAAGCTGCGGGCAAAAGCTAGTATATGATAAATACCTTGAAAGCAATCCAAATAATATTCTATACCAGTAATTCCTAATTAGAATTGAATAAAATACAAAATGCATGAAGGCAGGCACACACAATATATAAAAAACACACAGAAAGAATGTAGGCTGATAACTAACCACAGAACGTGGGCGTGTTTTTGGATGTATGGTTCAGTTTCATACAGGATGTGAGGATGTTAAAAACTAACTGTCTTATATTTTTAATTAACATGTTATAGTCAATAATGTACACTGGACTCTGTCACTGTATGTTTTGTGCATGTTCTTATTTATTCATTTTATTTATTTATTTATAAAGTATTTTACCAGGAAGGATACATTGAGATTTCTTTTGTTTTCAAGTGCGTCCTGGATTCTAGAACATTGAAATTTTTACAGTTGTTACAGAAATACAAAGTAATACAATGCAAGATATAAAAAGCAAAAAACACAAATATACAGATAAACACAGAAAATAGATGTGTAGGAAATATATTCACTAACAGGGTTATTCAAAGAGAATCGAAAAGTCACCGCACGTTAGGTGACTTTTCGTTCTCCTCAATTCGGTGCGATTTGGCGATCCCATTTCGGTGACCCTGCGGTGTATTCAGCAAGCACCACAGGGCCGTCGTAGTGCAGGGAAAAGCTGCCGCAAACCCGCCGAAAACTCACCACAAACCCGGCGAAGTATTTTCGTACACCGAAACCCGCAAAACCATCTGGATTAACCCCGCTGAACACACGGAGGAACCCGAGCAGTCGCCTATCACAGCGCAGAGCAGCCGCTGGAAAAAGCCGACACCGCAGACGAATGGAGTGGAAAAAAAACCAAAACAGTACACTTGAATGTTTGAAAAGTGAAACACTGTTTGCATAGAAACTACAGAACGAAAATGTCTGAAATTTACATATAAGATCCAATGAATGATAATAAAAAAGGGCTGTTACAGAAAAAAACGATTTAAAAAAACAAACGGAAAAAGTTCGCAAAATAAAGCCAACAAAATCCCTGAAAGATCCAAAAAAATCTATAAATAAAGAGACTTTTTACTGCAGAATATTATAATAAACGGTTTATTAGATATTGAATTAAAATGGGAATGTTGTTAACATTGAAGCCTATGGGATTCGCCTGAATAAATCTGTTGAATGAAATCACCAAACAGCAGGGAATTTCGGCAACTTTTCTCAGCTGTTTTGTGTTCCCTGAATAGACGAAGCATTGCTTCACTATGGGGATTTCACTGCCCTCGAACAGGCACCGTATGTGCAGGCAATTCGCCAGGATTTGGCGAATTGCCTGGTCTCTGAATAGCCGAATGGCAGGAAAGGTAACTGTACGCTGAATTTCAGTGTACGGTTAGCTTTCGGGGCCAGATCGGCTCTCTTTGAATAACCCTGAAAGTTCTTGGGTCTAATGATACAAAGATGGAGCTTTTTTACCTCAATTCAAATCGTCATGTCTACAGGGCACCAGGCAACCATCACCTGCACAATACTATCTTAGCGGTGAAGGATGGTGGTGGTAGCAAATTCAGCAAGGCTTGGGAGACTGGTTAGAGTTGAGAAAGAATGTCGTATTGCAGAAAAATAAAGAGAAACCCTAAAATTAATGAAAACCTGGTTCAGAGTGCTCTGGTCCTCAGACAGGGCTGCAGGTTCAACTTTCAACAGGACATTGACCATAAACATACAGCCAACACAATGCAAGAATGGCTTAGGGACAACTCTGTGAATGTCCTTTAGTGACCCAGCCAGAGTTGAGACATGAGACCAATCAAATGTTTCTGGAGAGACCTGGAAATGAATGTCTAAAAACAGTCCCAGAGCTCAAGAGAATCTGCAGAGACAATTATAGAAGGTACTCAAATCCATGTGCAAAAAGCTTGATCCATCATACCCAAAAAAGACGTGAGGCTCTTCAGTGGTGTCACTAGGGTTGGTGTCACCCAGTGCAGTAACTTATGGTGTCACCCCCCTCTCCCGAGTTTTACGGGGTTTTTTAACTACTTTTACTCATAAATCAGTACTCCCATATAACACTGAATGCTCATAATACACAGCGCACATTACGGTGAGGTTTATTGCTGTGGAGCTCTCTCATATGCTCACACACAAATTTTGGCAAACTGACAGCAAGTACGGTGCCTGTTCAAAGGCAGTGAAAGTAATGGTTAATCTGTTCAGAGACACCGAACAGCAAAGAAATGTCCTGATGTCCAGTGTTTTCATTTGGCAGGATTATTCAGAGCGAACGAACACCATAGGTTTCAATGTTAAAAATATTCCTGTTTTTATCCAATATCTAATAAACCATTTATTCCTTTAATCCATAGTAAAAAATCTCTTTATTTATTGATTTTATTTTTTCAGTATCTTTTAGGCATTTTTCAAAAAAATATATATTTTTTTCTAATAGCAATTTTTCCTTTTTTTCTGTAACAGACCTTTCTATTATCATTCATAGGAACTTATATGTTAATTCCAGACATTTTCGTTCAGTAGTTCTTTTTAAAATAGCAGGCGACGGGTTTGCGGCAGCATCCGGTTGCTGATTCCCTGCACTTCGGGGACCCTGTGGTGAATTCACCGGGGAAATTTCATTCCCCAAAGTGTGGGCAACAGCAGAACACTGAAATGTCTGCGTCATTTCGGTGTTCTTTGAATATCCTCTTTGTGGTGTTTTTTTGCCACCCCCTGGAAAGTACCATCCTAGACCTTGCCTACCCAGGACATACTTGAAAATGAGAGAATTCTCAATGTATCCTTCCTGGTAAAATATTTTTGTGTAAAATTGTGTTTATTTTTTTAGGGTGTCACCCTAGGGAGTGGTGTCACCCAGTGCGGGCCGCACCCCCCACTCCCCCATATATTGAAGTAAGGGTCTGAATACTTATGTAAATGTGAAATTTTAGTTGTTTCTTTTCAATAAATTTGCTATGTTGTCAACAATCAGTTGTTTGTTTTTTGTTTGTCAATAAGGGGTTAAAATCCAAATTAGTAAAGCAGCTAACAAATATTTTTGGTGTGTGCTACATATATAATTATTAGTCCCCTATAATTGCCTTCTCTGTAGAAAAAGGTTTGTTGGGCAGGGCATAAGGTGCTATGGAAATTACAGTAATTTCTAACAACATGTACAATATTATAGTTTAGAGACTTATTGCGGGAAGCAGTATTGCTTTGCTGCTGTTATCCTGCCACACCCCCAAAATATATGGAGAAGCACTACAAAGACACCTGCACATCCTGACTATATTGTGAATCCCCTGAAAATATAACTGCACACCCAAGATATATGGTGGAATACCTAAATCAACACTGTACACCCCAAACGTATGGTGGAGCTCCTAAAAAGACACCCACACAAAAAAAAGAGTCTAAGAGGCCCTAAAAAGACACCAACTTCAGGAGAAAATTAATTAATAAAGCATCTCCTGCTGTCATTTGACATTCTAATTTTGAAACACTGATGTTGCAGCTGCAACACCAGTGTTTTTTGAAAAACCCTTATGTAGATTGTAACGCGGGGTCTCGTACCCACGTGCAGAATGTTCCCTTCACCGTCATTATCCTAAAGGAGTACTCATTCTGGCCCACAACCAAGTCAATAACCAGAGCTCCTTGCAGGGTGAAAACCAAACTGGGATTGACTTTATTTGGGGTTTACCGTTACAAACATACACAGGTAAAATACACTCCAGCATTTCCATGCTGAATAGCCTCCCAGTAGCTTTCACGGCCTGGAAAGACAAAGGCTAAAGCAAAGGAGGGCAGGAAAAACAAGTTTAAGAAAAATCCCTGAGATTGGAAGTGGTTTGATGGAATCCTGGGGAAAATAAAGGAATCAATTACTTACAGATACATAACAGCACAGTGTATATTACGTACTTCCCCACTCTGCCGGTCCCTCCATTGGCTTCCTGTACGTTTCAGGATACAGTTTAAAATACTGATGCTCACGTTCAAATCACTCAATAACTCAACTCCTCCCTACATGTCTTCGTTACTCCGCAAGCACGTCCCATCTAGACAACTCCGATCAGCAGGTGATCTCCACCTGTCATTGGTCTACGCACGCACGGCCAACTCTCGCCTCCAAGACTTCTCAAGGGCAGCACCAGTCCTGTGGAATGACTTGCCTCGCCCTATCAACCGCTCCCCTGACCTTCAGGCCTTCAAGAAATCCCTCAAAGCCCATCTCTTCCGTTTATCATACCACATCACTGATGCAACTCATCCTTCTGCTCACCTACTCACACATGATTGAAGCCACTTCTATGGCCCCACCATTCCCAAGCCACTGGCACCAATGATCCTGCTATCTAATGAAATTCCTCTTGTCTTCCTCAACCCCAATCCCTCTAGACTGTAAGCTCCTATGAGCAGGGCACTCTACACCTCGTTTCCATCTTATGTCCGTTTATATGTATTTTGTTCCCTTTGGTAATTGTAAAGTGCTGCAGAAACTGTTGGCGCTATATAAATGATGAGAATAATAATAATAATAAAGACACCAATAAACACAACATAGAATAATATTATTATTATAACACAGACATCAGGGAGTGGGGCACAGAAAACACAAACACCCAGCACCTAGAACTGCAGGCACAGGGGGACTTCAACACAGGGGGGGGGGCTGGGGAATAACATAAAATATCAGGCCCACAGATGCCAAATGCATCCCTACGTCCATGTACCCCAAGTCCAAAGTGACTCTAGTCACATAGATCTTTTCTTATTGCAAAAAAGGGATTCAGACACTCTCTCTCTTTACTTTCTCTGGACTAATAATTTCCCTTTGCTTTTTACTGAGTTGGTCAATCTCATTTATACTATAGGGAGCTATAAATACATGAATTGTATAACGTTAGGAGAAAACAGTGATTTAATTGTGTAATGTAATGATATGTACTTGACAAAACTGGCTGCCATATTTTATTACATCACTATGACTCTCATATCTTGGCAGAGTTAATTTAAGAAACATATCTATTGTTGAATTACACAAACTGAAAATTTGAGTTTTGTCCACTTTTAACGCATAAAATGCCCACGAACACTCAAAACCATATCAAGTACGGACAATAAACAATTTCAGGCAGTTTAAAAAACTGAAATCTTATATTATTGTCCTCAAGTACATGATTATTGACAATAGCTTATTAGCCAGAATGCACCGAAAACAAGCAGCTACCTCGGAGCTAGTATATTCCTAGTCGGTAAATTCCCCAATGGTTTTCAGGTTACAGTATATATTGTCTTTTCCCATGGAGTTAGTTTGAGAGATTTGGTTAATAAAATAAAATAAAAAAGCTTTAGATTACAAATATTAGAAAATACTGTAGCAATGATCAATTCCCCATTCTTGATTGTGGGCAGTATAGAGAAGAGACTGTCAATGAGCATGTCAGGACAGTAGATCAAATCTGCCCTGTCTGAATGAACTTCGCACATGCTCAGACTAGCTCTTTAACATTTTTTTAATACCACTCATTCACTTGCCATATTGGCGTCTAGGCAAAGAGGTCTCCTTGAAAATAAGCATCGGTCTCTTACCTCTCATTGACTCTCATCATGACTGTCAGGGTGGCACCTGGCATACGCCGTGGTGGGACCCCATTGCAGGGGGTTTGAGCCCTTTAGGCAGGAATATTCTGACTGTACCTTAGAATAGGCTGGTTGGTAGCAGTCCATAGCGCAGTACAAATGGGATTACGAGGTAGAATGGTCTGGACGGTCTGAGGGTCGAATAGGCGGGCAGCAAGGAGGCAAGGTCGTGGGTAAATCAGGGTCTGGTACACGGTTATCAAATAGGAGGTTAAAGCAGGTCTGTATAGCACAAAGGATTGACTTGAAATGAGAAGTCAGGTTGCACAGGGGAAGGAGTCTCTTTTATTAGACAGGGGGGTGTGGTGTGTGTTTGTGCTTAACTGTTGTACTTCGGATTAACCCCTACAGGTGCTGGACAGGACTGTGGCAGCACTTTTCCTGTATGCACACATGCAGGGCAGGTTCCTGCGCACATACAGGTACTGATCCCTGACAATAACTTAGGCTACAAGGCTGAATATCCCCCCCCAGCTTCTTTATGTGAACTGTCCCTCCACAGTTCAGGAAGGTCAGACATCAGAGGACCAGCAGCAAGGCTCAAAAAGGGGGAAGGGAATGAAGTGGACCAGCAGTTGCATTCAGCATGGGAGGACAGTGCAGTGAGGATGGTAAATGTGACCAGGTGGTTTGGAGGTTGCAGGGATTGTGGGACTGTGAATATTTGGGGGCTCTGTTTTAATTAGTTACATTTTCTTGGGGTAGAGAGTGTGGGCCATGGGGTATGGGAGATGGTGTGCTTCCTGGGAGTCCTTCCGCTACCCTGGATAACTCCTCTCCCACTGCCAGCTTGGGAGGTTCTGAATAAATAAGTAATTAGTTGTGCACTAGCAAGCCTGTGCACATACACACATGCTATTTTACCAACTATGAATTGATTTAATAAAATAATTTGTCAATGTAACCCCTGGAGTACAGTAATTCTACTACCCTGCAGTTTCTATGTAGTAACCAGCAGATGGCGACCTTCTGTTTGCTCTGAGATTCAAGACTGTGTGGCTCTATGGTTTTGTGTGTGGAGGCAGGGCTGCAAGAGAGGAAGCAAGAGAGAGGAAGCTGGAAGATGATGGTGGCTGAGATTTGTGGTATTGTGTCCAGTGCTGAAGCATCCTGCATAAAGGCTCCCAGCAGACTCTGTATCCAGATCAAAGCACAGAACTGTTCCTGGCAGTGATTGTTCTGCAGAAAGAAGGAATCCCAGTGGAGCAGCTTCTCCCCTTCCTGGACAAAATCTGATTGCACACTGTGGATTGGTAAGCTGAGACCTCTCCAATTGGTTTTACAACAAGGCATTCTGACACTGGTTACTAAAGCAGCAGTCTATGAATTTTCTGATCCCTGGAACATCCCAGCATATTACTAAGAAAGTGGATTACAATTATTCTGGGCCCCAACAATGTGCACCACCTACCTATGGTACCATTAGGGAAAAGACGAGGGTGGGCCGCAGTATTGTTTGTGGGTTTAACTCATACTGACTCTTGCGTTATTTACTTATTCCACTGCATTATGTTTATTTAGACCGTTACATTTATTTTTGCATAGAGTTTTGCTGTGCAATACAAAGTTCTATAAAAGACAGCTCTGTGTTGATTTATTGCTTGTTTAAATATGTTCCCAACTGGATCTCACACCCAAAGCCTGGATGTCCAGTTGGGTGGAGGCACTGCCACAGTTATGTACCCCAACTCCCAGGCAGCAGAGGCTCAGGATCGGCTTGCAGAACGCTTGAAGGTAACTGAGGTAAAGGACCACAGGGGTATTTGTGGGGCTACGCAAAAACCCGTTACAAATGGAGGCACTGCTGAGATGAATTGGGGTACAACCTACAAGGATATATTAATCCCACGGCCCACGTTCTTATTTGCGACAGAATGGGCCCAGCAACAGAAGATACCGTTACACCATGCAGTGATGATATGTCAAGTACCTCCCTACAGCGAGCTGAAGCATGTCACCAAGTGTTTGGAGATTTTACTGGGAATAGAGATTGTTACCATCAGGGATATCTTGCAGGATTTAAATGGTCAAATTTATATGTTAATATATGCCCATACAGATTTGAGAGGCCGCCAGAGGGCCACAAGCCTACACCTTCTTGGAGCAGCACCCGAAGGATGCTCCATAGTGTACGCTCTTTTGGACAAAGAGGAGGGGCATACTCCACAGCAACCCATCAGTATAAACCTGAGGGATTTTGATGTATCAAGCCATTCCCAGCCTTGGACCCCTATGTTAGAGAAACCTACCTGGAGATTACCGGTTACACCATTCGAAGTTGGAGCCATTCCAAAACAGACTGTACAATTTTCCAAAGAGCAAGAGGAAATCAACCATAAGACCACAGGTCTTGCAGTGGTCTCATCTCCAATATCGCCACAGCCAGACAGCCCCTTCTTGAGTACCACCAATTCAGGGGAAGTAACATGGCAGAAATACTACAAAAATTCTCAGAGGCCATAGTAACGGCTACACACACGCACAGCTACCACAAGCTGAAGGTGTTTTCTGGTAACCAGCCTGTGCCTGTAGGAGAAGAAACCTTTGAAGCCTGGAAGGATAATGCTTTACAATTACTGGAAGAATGGTCTTGTACTGATATTATAAAGAAACAACGGTTAATGGAGAGTCTCCGATCCCCAGCTACAGAAATAATAAGGCTTTACAAGGGAGTGAATGCACAAACTACCGCACAGGATTACATTCAAGCTTTGCAAGATGCTTATGAAAAATCGGAGGACTCTGATGATCTGTTAGTCAAGTTCCTAGCCACTAAGCAGAAGGAGCATGAAAACTCTTCTGACTATATTAATCGATTACAACTGCTACTAGGAAAACTATTTCAAAAAGGAGCAATCACGGCATCTGAGTTGGATACACGACTATCCAAGCAAATTCAGAGGGGAGGCCTTACCAACGACCCAGTAATGATTATGTTAAGAGTTAAGCTGGATGATCAAGTTTTGTCCTATTCCACACTGATCAACAAAGCAAAAAGATTGGAGGATCAAATGTCCTCATCTCCTTTATGCAAAGGGAATACATTTAAAGCAGCAGAGAAAGAGGATATGGATCTGGCAATTCTTAAAAAGAAGATAGCTGAACTAGAATTATTGTCCAAGCCAGCGGCAAAAAGGACAGATTCTTCTCCTCGTAGACAACTCCACAGGGGGACAATGAGAAGATTGTTACCGGAGGATTCGTCCCCCCAAGGAAGCTGTTTTAAATGTGGAAAATTAGGGCACTTCAAGCGGGAGTGTCCCACCAATTCATCAGAGACAGATGTCGAAGTGCTAGCTATTGGACTAGAGAAGGCCTCCGCTTCCAGTGTTTCTAAGAAAAGTAAGAAAGATCATATATCTGTGGGAGCCAAGATCGGGCCCAAATCAATCATACACCTGCAAATAGAGGGTATTTACGCATCCGCCTTGCTAGATACTGGATCTCAGGTCACCATCATTTATAGAGATTTCTATGATCATCATTTACGCCATATTCCTCTGGAGCCTGCGGGAGAGTTGCAGTTGTGGGGAGTGGGATCTCATCTCAGGCCCAATCTGTACAGGTATGCATAAGGGTTACTGTAACCATCCCACAATTAAACACAGGAATGATCTGTCCTATGGAATTGGAAGCTCTTATATGCCCAGTGGAAAGAAAACCATGTGCTCCAATTATTCTGGGTACCAATGCAAGAATTGTGCAGGACATGTTCAGGACCTATCTTTCTGAAGTGGGAGATGTATCTCTAGCACGACTAATGGAGGTCAGCCCTGTTTTAGGAAAGGAGTGTCGTCGACTAGCCCTACAAGCTAAACCTGGGTCATGCTATTACTCAGGAAAAGAGTCTGTATTTCTGAAGCCTGGAGAAACCAAGACTCTACGAGCCATAGCTTCTATGCATCATGAAATATCAGGAGGAACCAGCAATACCTAGTTGAGTCCTTGACTGAGGAGGATACGAAAAATGGATGGACCCTCATACCTGAAGTGAAAGATTGGCGGAATCACTGGAGTAAAGATTTCCCCATAATGATAAAGAATTTCACACCTACTGAGGTCAGAATTGATCGTCACCAGAAGATTGGCGTAATTCACTTGATAGAGCAGGTATCTTCAGTAATGTCCATGAAAGCAGAACTGGGGAGTAACCTTGAAGGATGTATAGATTTTGATCTGAAAGATTCTCCTTTACCACAAGAATGGAAAGATAGACTCCGATCCAAACTAATTACAAGAGAGGAAGTCTTCTCCAGGGAAGAATTGGATGTGGGATGCGCAAGAAGTGCCACACATGCTATTAGACTTTCTAACTCAACTCCTTTCAGGGAGAGATCAAGGAGAATACCCCCGTGAGATGTGGAGGATGTCCGTGATATATTACAACGGATGGAAGAATCTGGTATTATTAAAGAGTCCAGAAGCCCATATGCCTCACCCATAGTGATAGTTAGGAAAAAGAATGGCACAGTTCGGCTCTGCATAGACTATCGCACTCTGAATAAGAGAACAGTGCCAGATCAGTACACACTACCACGGATAGAAGATCTGTTAAATGCCCTTTCTGGAAGCCAGTGGTTTAGTGTTCTTGACTTGAGATCTGGGTATTATCAAGTTCCACTGAATGAGGAGGATCAGGAAAAGACAGCCTTCATTTGCCCTTTGGGGTTCTATGAGTTTACTAGGATGCCTCAAGGAATCACAGGAGCTCCTGCCACATTCCAAAGGCTAATGGAAAAGACTGTGGGGGATATTAATCCCGAGGAGTGCCTAGTGTATCTGGATGATCTCATAGTGTTTGGAAGGACCCCGGAAGAGCACGAACAGTGATTACTGAAAGTGCTGGATCGACTCCAAGCAGAGGGTCTGAAATTATCATTAGACAAATGTCGATTTGCACGGGTCTCTGTCACATATATAGGTCATATCGTTTCTGCAGAAGGAGTAGCAACGGACCCGGCCAGAATTGAAGCAGTGGTGAATTGGCCTAGTCCAGATACCATCAGTGAGCTACGTTCATTCCTAGGGTTCTGTGGTTATTACCGAAGGTTCGTGAAGGACTATTCGAAGATTGCTCGAGAGTTACATAATTTGTTAAAGGTTACCTCTGATATAGAAGGTGCTAAGGTACCCAGTCCTAAAGACTCCTTCGGAAACACATGGACTTCAGGATGTGAAGAAGCCTTTTTAACCTTGAAAGAAAGACTTACAGAAGCCCCAGTCTTGGCGTATGCAGACCCCGAGAAGCAGTATATGCTCCATGTCGATGCCAGTATGGAGGCCCTAGGGGGTGTATTACATCAAAGCTACCCAGAAGGGTTAAGACCCGTGGCATACATAAGCAGAAGTCTAACTGGTGCAGAGAAAAACTATCCAGTCCACAAGCTAGAATTCTTGGCTCTTAAGTGGGCAATTGTAGACAAATTGCATGACTATTTATATGGTACAACATTTGAAGTAAGGACAGATAATAATCCACTTACATATATTCAAACTACGGCTAAGCTAGATGCCACAGGACACAGGTGGCTGGCAGCATTGTCGAGCTATAATTTCAGCCTTAAATACAAGCCAGGCCCCAAGAATCTCAGTGCAGATGCTCTGTCTCGCAGACCTGGACTGCTTCCTCATGAAGCAAAGGAAGAATGGGAAGAAATTCCTGGGCCAGGGGTAGGGGCTTTTTGCCACACCTATGTAGTGGCCGAGAAACAGGAGGAGTTCTCTGACCTTAGAGGAATAGATTCCATCAGTTACTCCTCAGAAGCAGTACCAGAGATATTTTGTGCTCCAGTCATCCTTCAACATTGGTCTCAAATAACCAATGAAGAAAAAAAGAAAGCCCAATCACAGGATTGGTATATAGGGACAGTCCTCAAGGCGATGAGAGTTAAGAATCCTAAATTGCTGAGCTCCCTTCCAATAGGACAAAGAGACGTGTACCGGAGAGAGTGGAGAAACTACATCTGGAAGATGGGATCCTTTATAGAATTTTGAAATACCATGACCACCCAGGTCGAAAGCAGCTGGTACTACCTCATAGATACTGGGGAATAGTCATGAGAGCTCTCCATGATCAACATGGTCATCTTGGAGTTGACAAAACCTACGGACTGATACAAGACCGGTTCTATTGGCCTCGTATGAGGGAATGTGTTGAACATTATGTGAAAACCTGCAGAAGATGTATTCAGAGAAAGACCCTACCTGTGAGAGCTGCCCCTATGGGCCACCTTAAAAGCACAGGGCCCCTGGATCTTGTGTGCATGGACAATCTATGTATTGAGAATGATACTACTGGAATCGGGAATGTTCTAGTGGTTACAGATCATTTTACCAGATACGCTCAGGCCTTTCCTACTAAAGACCAGAAGGCTGTGACCGTAGCTAAAGTCCTGTGGCAGAAGTATTTCATGCACTACGGTCTACCCAATCGAATACATTCTGATCAAGGTAGAGACTTTGAGAGCAAGTTGATCAAAGAGCTGCTGGATATGTTGCAGGTTCAGAAGTCCAGAACAACACCCTACCACCCAGAGGGTGATGCTCAGCCTGAGCGTTTTAATAGGACCCTCCTAGATATGCTTGGGACTCTGAAAACAGTGGAGAAGCGGTCTTGGAGTAAGCACGTGGAAACCATGGTCCACGCATATAATTGCACAAGAAATGAGTCTACAGGATTTTCACCCTACTTCCTGATGTTTGGAAGGGAAGCTAGACTACCAATAGATGTCCGGATGGGGGTGTCCCCTGATGGGACAACTTCAAGCTCACACTCCCATTATGTGAGGACCTTCAAGCAAAACCTCCACAGGGCCTATGAGTTGGCTACTCAAGCTACGACAAGAATGGAGGAGTGGAACAAGAGAAGATACGATACCAAAGTCAAGTATCGGGAAATACAAGCAGGCGATAAGGTTCTACTGCGGAATCTAGGGGTGCTTGGAAAACACAAATTAGCAGACAGATGGAAGGATACTCTGTTCGAAGTTGTGTCTAAGCTAAAAGGACTGCCAGTGTACAACATAAAAGGGCCTGAAGGACGGATAAAGGCTTGGCATAGGAACCATCTACTACCGGTAGCCTATACAGATGATGAGGAAGAGCGTAGTAGTGAATTGGAGGAAAGCACAGCAGCGAGTCCTGAAAATCGGACAGAGGAGACCGCAGAGACTCCCACAGCTGATGATCAGTGGTGGTCTCCCCATACTGAGAGAACACAGAATTTGTCTCCTACCCCTGTGGCACCTCAGAGAGTTAAAATCCCTCTTATGTCAAACAGTCCTCCATCTTTGAACCCAGAAAACCCGTGCTTTGTGCCTGGGACCACCGTCAGAGACTCTCGATCTATGGGAGAGCCAGGGCCTCAAGCCACTGGTGACCTCCCCAACTACAGGGCAGGAGCCGAAGCTTCCCAGGCACGGTCAGAAAGTGCTCTTCCCCAGCGACTTCCAAGACACAGCACCAGGGTACGGCAGCCTCCTACAGCCTTGGTTTATGATCATATAGGAGAACCTAGCTATGCTCCAGGAACACAGGCATCATGTAAAATGACCTCCTTTCTCCATGCGCTAGCTGAAATCGTAAATGAAAATCTTTCTCTGTTTTAGCGTAGTTGGCCAGCTAGGATGTCATTGTATTAGTTAGCACTGTTATTGTAGGCTTTTATAAATGTTTTATACGGTTTGGTTTTTGATCGCTTCCTGTCCAGGACTTGCCAGTGGAAGGCAAGTTATTTTCAAAGGGGAACATGTAACCCCTGGAGTACAGTAATTCTACTACCCTGCAGTTTCTATGTAGTAACCAGCAGATGGCGACCTTCTGTTTGCTCTGAGATTCAAGACTGTGTGGCTCTATGGTTTTGTGTGTGGAGGCAGGGCTGCAAGAGAGGAAGCAAGAGAGAGGAAGCTGGAAGATGATGGTGGCTGAGATTTGTGGTATTGTGTCCAGTGCTGAAGCATCCTGCATAAAGGTTCCCAGCAGACTCTATATCCAGATCAAAGCACAGTACTGTTCCTGGCAGTGATTGGTCTACAGAAAGAAGGAATCCCAGTGGAGCAGCTTCTCCCCTTCCTGGACAAAATCTGATTGCACACTGTGGAGTGGTAAGCTGAGACCTCTCCAATTGGTTTTACAACAAGGCATTCTGACACTGGTTACTAAAGCAGCAGTCTATGACTTCTCTGATCCCTGGAACATCCCAGCATATTACTAAGAAAGTGGATTACAATTATTCTGGGCCCCAACAATGTGCACTACCTATCTATGGTACCATTAGGGAAAAGACTAGGGTGGGCCGCAGTATTGTTTGTGGGTAAACTCATACTGACTCTTGCGTTATTGACTTATTCCACTGCATTATGTTTATTTAGACCGTTACATTTATTTTTGCATAGAGTTTTGCTGTGCAATACAAAGTTCTATAAAAGACAGCTCTGTGTTGATTTATTGCTTGTTTAAATATGTTCCCAACTGGATCTCACACCCAAAGCCTGGATGTCCAGTTGGGTGGAGGCACTGCCGCAGTCATGTACCCCAACTCCCAGGCAGCGGAGGCTCAGGATCGGCTTGCAGAGCGCTTGAAGGTAACTGAGGTAAAGGACAACTGGGGTATTTGTGGGGCTACGCAAAAACCCGTTACATCAATATTTCATAAAGTCAAATTAATGGTCCATAGAAATCTGTCATGAATCAAACTGGACGCAATTTTCAGATGATCTGTAAATTACAAACCATTTCTATTATTCACATACAAACGTCTGACAGGCATCTAGTGAACACGTAATGAGGCTGATTTTCCCAAACTTCACAAGTAGATGTCATAGAAGTAGACATATAGGGTTATTAAGAGAGAGGTGAAAACCAGGAGAATAACTGGAGAACTGAAAATTGTAGGTCAAAATAGCCAAACCAGAAAAATTCTCCCATTTATCTCACTTCACAAATCAGCTATTTGGTCTAGATTGTTCTCTTCTGCCATTCTCCTGCTTTTCACCTCTCTCTGAATAACCCCTATAGTTGTTTCTATGGAAAGCAAATGGATTTACAAACTTGTGGGGTTTTTTGGGAGGGGGGTTTATTTTTTTTGAAACCATGGACTTATCCAGTAATCACCACCCGAGAAAGCTTAAAATAACAAAACCCGAGAGTGGACGTGCTTTGATGGAGCTCCACACGTCCTCTCGGTAAAAGGGACCTAAAGCTGACTATCCCCGAGACACTTATTTTCTGTGAGATCCCTGAGCGGCTGGCCGTCGGTGTTGTGCAGTCCGGAGCCCGCTTGGTTCTCCCTACGGACCAGAGACTTTTCTGACTGTTGCTGCCTCGTGGCAGAGGTGGCCATTTTGAGGCCTACAACCTTGCAGACAGCTAAGGAGATGGAGGGCCCATGTCTCCTGGTCGACCCTGATGACGGTTCTGCGGCTGAGGTGGCCAGACCTGCAGGGAGATGGATCCCCCCCCTTTGGAAGTGAGGGTGCCCTGGCCTATGGCCTGGACGCCTGCCTGGAGATGTTGGAAGGGGAGGATGATGATGCCCCACTTACCGGACCGGTATGGCACCGGATGCTGGGGATCTTGCGTGGCTGCCGAGAAAAGATGACCCTGAAGGAGGAGAAGCCAGAGACCGCCTTGGGATCAGGTACCTCTGCTGCCTGCTCGCAGACTGTGGCAGTGTCTCGGAGCTATGCCAGGAGTGACGAATTACCTGGGGTGTGGACCCCACTGTCTCGGCCACCGAGAGCGATCTCGGCCCGGTGGGACGACGGCGCGCTGGAGCTTCAAGGATCCCGAGAGGCGGCAGACTTTGCTAGGGGGCAATCAGCGGATCCCTGCTCGGAGCCTGTTGTGGAGGTTACTCCTCCCTCCCTTCCCAAGTCGAAGCAGCTCCGTCCCTCGGCGCGGCGGCCAGCTCTGCTCCGAGCTGGTGGAGCTGAGATGACACAGGTCCTGGCTCTGCATGGAGCTCAATTTTACGACCACGGACATACCACAGCTGGATACACTGACTTGCCTTGCGGTGACCTGCCTGTGTGCCAACCTCCACCGTTCCGTGATGCCGGATGATGGGTCCACTGAGTATTATTTTTGCTGGCCTTCTTCCCTGCCTGATTTTGAGTTTGCCCCCCCCCAGTCACTACCCAGCTAACTCTTGCAGTTTTTGTTTTCTCACCATAGAAGTCCCTGGCTGGGGACGTTTAAGCAGTTAGGTTGAGATTTGTTTTTATGCGCCCGCCGATGTCCCCCCATGTTATGTTATGCTGGGTGTCATGGCAACCCCTTCATTCAGAGACACAGGTTGAGGCAACTATGCTATCTCCCTTTTTTGTAACACATACCCCCCTTTTTTTTTTCTTTCCTTGAATAGTTTTCTTGTTCCTGCTGACACCCACACACGTGTCTTTTTGAG
The DNA here is from genome assembly GCA_009667805.1 of Leptobrachium leishanense. NCBI lineage: Eukaryota > Metazoa > Chordata > Amphibia > Anura > Megophryidae > Leptobrachium > Leptobrachium leishanense. The sequence goes on from CM019064.1 coordinate 392,193,633, forward strand.
GACTCTTGCTGATTTCTCCCCCCCTGTGGACACTCTTTAGCGGACTTTGCCTCAATTGTCCAGGATGTGGTTCGCAAGACGAACCAGGCATTTGGCCACTCTTTTATTTTGCCCCCCTTGTCGTTTTTTTTTTTGAGTGCAGGATGATAGGTGCCCTGGGCGAGCCATTGAAGCAGCTACCATGGCTCTGACCGCTTCCTCTAGCCCCAGGGCGCCTGGCCCAGTGGCCTCTTCCGTGGCCTCCAGTCTCCTTGAGAGGTTGATGGAGTGAGCCAGGAATGTCACCTTTTTCCGGGCTGTCCTCCACCTTTTTTTTTTTTTTTTTTCCTTTTTCCCTAGTGGTTCCTTAGCCCTATGTAGGTTCGATGATTGTGCCACCTCTCTGGTCACTTATGCCGAGTGTCCCTTCCCCGTCCCCCCCTTAACCCTTTCAATGCGGAGGACGCGCTGAGCGCGTCCTCCGCATTCCCGCTGCTGTGCGGAGGACGCGCTGAGCGCGTCCTCCCATTGGGGTCAGCGTTCGGCCGGATTCCGGCCGATCGCTGGCCCCCCCAGTGCGGGCTGACATCCTCGATGTCAGCCGCGCATCCGGGACTGCAGCCGCCAGAATTAGGTGTCATCGCGACAGCGCGATGACACCTAATTCAGGCGCCCCCCCCGCATGTGCGGAGGAGGCGCCTGAAAGGGAGGGGGGGAGGTCCTTCGGACCTCTCTCCCTCCCGATCGGCGGCTCTGCGGGGGTTAACCCAGGCATCATTTGGAAGGGCACAGCCTGCCCTTCCAAATGGTGCCTGGCATTAACCCCTGGGGAGCTGGATCGCGAATCGGCGCTGAAAAGCGCCGGTTCGCGATCCTTTCCCGGAGCTGGCCGACATCTTGGATGTCGGCCAAGCCTCCGGGAACTCCCCCTGAGGACTGGCGTCATCGTGCGTAGCACGATGACGCCAGTCCTAGAGTTAACCCCTAACTGCCACCAACTGTGGAGATAGGGAGTTCCAATGAACTCCCTATCTCCCGATCCGTGGCAGTTAGGGGTTAATGTTTGGTATGGTTGGATCGGCCAGAGCATGGCCGTTCCAACAATACCAAACTTGAATGTGAAAAAAGTTTTAGAAAAAAATAAAAATTAAAATTAAAAATAAAAATATATATTAAAAAAAATTATAAAAAAAAAATAAACATTTTTTTTTTCTTGTTTTTGCTTTGTTAGTGTAGCAATATTGTTCCCATTGCAATTATAATGTGAACAATGATGCTGCACTAACGATTTTTGTATGCGGTGCGTTTGTTAAAAATCGCGTAATTTTCCCCCAAAAAAAATGTAACGAGACCCCATCTCTAATTTTTTTAACAAGCGCACCCCATACAAAATATAACCGCAATTGCTCGCATGTTAAAATGTGAAAAAAAACACTTTACACGTTGTAAATTATTGAAAATACATATTTTATTGCATTTTTTGTTATAATATACAGACATGACATAACGTATACATATAATAATGACATATTATGAATCTACTGAGTCTGACGGAAAGAACGATATATAATATGTCTGGGTCATATACTAAAATAAGCCTTAAAAACACGTTTAAACATGATGAGCAAAACCGGTAAAAATGACCTCAGCACAGAGGCGGGAAAAGCCTCAGCAGCGAAAGGGTTAATGTTGTTAACTTTGTGGACTCTTGCTGACTATTTTAGTTCTTTTTATGTTGATGACTATTTCCATGTGGCCCTGCGAGGCCTTTTTCCTATTTGTTGTACCGCTGACATTTACATAATAAAAAAATTTTTGAATATAAAAAAAAAAAATAACAAAACCCAGTTTGGTAAATATTTCTGCTGACTTGCCTTGTTTGTTTGTTAAAATGAAGTTAAATTATTTTAGTACTAAAAAAGGGCATTTGTATTATGCTTGAGCAGAGTGGGGTGTGTCCTTAGAAATACAACATGAGCAAAATTAATTGAGCCAAATACTTAAAGGTCCCTTTCTACGTGAGTTTGTATTAATCTGCTTTTCTAAATTCTTCCCTTATTGGAAAGATTTATCTGTACAATGAATGTTTCTCGATTCTCTCTATTTTCTAAAGTAAGGTTTATGACAATTTTTATATACACCAAAATAAATTTATTTTCAGGGCAGGGTGTACAGAAAAAGAGGGAGGATTGAGAGTGAGACAAGTTACATGCAAATACTATTAACTATTTTTTTTTTTAAATTAACTATTATTTTCTTTATTGACAGCATAAAGTGGTACAGATTAACCCTTTCGCTGCTGAGGCATTTCAAGCCTCTGTGCTGAGCTCATTTTTACTGGTTTTGCTCAACATGTTTAGGCGCGTTTGAAGCCTTATTTTATTATATGACCCAGACATATTATATATCGTTCTTTCCGTCAGACTCGGCAGATTCATAATATATCATTATTATATGTATATGTCATGTTCTGTCTGTATATTATAACAAAAAATGCAATAAAATTAGAATTTTCAAAAATTTACAATGTGTAAAGTGTTTTTTTAACATTTTAATTTAGAAATGGGGTCTCGTTACATTTTTTTGGGGGGAAATTACGCGATTTTTAACAAACGCACCCCATACAAAAATCTTTTGTGCAGCATCATTGTTCACATTATAATTGAAATGGGAACAATATTGCTGCATTAACAAAACAAAACAAAACAAAACTTGTTTATTTTTTTTTATAAAAATTTTTTTATATTTTGTTATATTGATTTTTATTTCTTATTTTTTATTAACATTTACATGGTCATGTTTGTTATCGTTGGAAAGGCCATGCTCTGGCCGATCCAACAATATCAAACATTAACCCCTAGCTGCCACGGATTTGGAGATAGGGGGTTACAATGAACGCCCTATCTCCACCATTGGTGGCAACTAGGGGTTAACTCTAGGACTGACATCATTGTGCTATGTACGATGATGCCAGTTGTCAGGGGGAGTTCCCGGAAGCTCCGGGAGAGGATCACGATTTGGCGCTTTTTGGTGCCAAATCGTGATCCGGCACCCAAGGGGTTAAAGCCAGGCACGGTTTGGAAGGGCAGGCTGTGCCCTTCCAAACCGTTCCTGCCTTTAGCCGCTGGACCCCAGCGATCGGGAGTGAGAGAGGTCCGAAGGACCTCCCCCCTCCCTTTCAGGCACCTCCTCCGAACTTGCGGTGGGCGCCTGAAATAGATGTCATCGTGCCAGCGCAATGACATCTATCTTCCCCCCGGGGTCCCGGAGTGCCGGGCTGACATGAAAGATGTCAGGCCGCACCGGGGGGGCCAGCAATCAGCCGTAATCCCGGATGATTGCTGCCTCCTGTGCTAGGACGCGCTCAGTGCATCCATAGCACAGGAGGTGCACTTGGCAGGACGCGCTGAGCACGTCCTTAGCAGCCAAGTGGTTAAAGAAGGCACGTCAATCTTATTGACTGCAAGTGGATTATAATAACCCACTTGCTTCATAAGACTCAGAACCATATGAGTAGTGGACCTACCTTAACACTATTTATAATTTGCCTTTATAACTATGCCTTTTTAAGAGGTGTTCACGCATAGTGATGATAGCTCAAAATACCTAACATAGTTCATGTACTAAGCAGTAAGAGGACCATTAGCATATGAAAACTGAAAATGATGTGTTATTCCACTTATGGTTTTCTATGACAGTATGCTTACAAAATAAACACGATTAGAAATAAGCCTGTTAAAAATTATATAACTCAACCGAGTAGAGGCTGTGCCACCCAAAAAAGAGGTACTCTGATATCAAATCAGAGCCAATATTTATAGGCTCTATTCCATGCGAGAGTGGAATTCAGAGATTTCACTATTACTCCAAATTCTGAGTTCAGAAAATATTGCAGTATTATTTTTTTCTGGGTTTTTTATTTTGTATCCATCCTTACATTAAACAAGGAACTTCGAGGATAAAATATAAATGTTTAAAAGGTACACTCTACTAAAAAGCAACTGTCTCTGCTGACAGCCTCTAACCGACTATTATTTAAATTTTTTTAATTTGGTTTTTTGTTTTGCCCAGTTTTATTCAACTTTTTGTCGCTCGACGCGTGAAACTCTTCCGCTTCGGAACCTGAAAGTCCCTGAGGGTTTTCTGCACAATTTGTGCTTCCTGCGCTACTTGCATAGTGTAGGAAATGCAAATTATACACCACATTGGGACTTGCAAACTTTATGTACGCAAGTCCCGTAGCACCTATGCAGAACGATGGACCAGAGCTGCGCACGCACAGCTCCAGTCCATCACGACCTCTCTGAAACCGATTGCTAGCGTGATTGGTCTCCGAGATAGTGAAGTCAACACGCTCCCAGCATGCCGACGTCACTAGCAGCCGAGTATTATCCGGCTGCTGGGAGGTTCACATTTTTCGTGGCTGCGGGTGGCGTTGGTTAGTTGGTCAACCAGCTTTTTAGCAAAAACGGTGGGGGGGTGATGAGGGGGAAGAAGGGGGGCACTCATAGCATCCTGATCCTTTTGAATTTTTTTTATAGTGGTCAGGATGTGTAAAGTGTTCCTTTTTAAGCACTGCTTTGGATGACATAGCGCTTATTGTGTTGGCATATTCACAATACTTGCTCACATATAAATTATATATACGGAATTTCTCTTGGATGTGTTATATAATTTAAAAATTTTCAATTACTATATATCAACCGTGGCAATAGATTTGTGCTTTTACAAACATAATTCAGAGAAAGGATTGAGAAAAGCGATTTAACCCCTTAAGGACCGAGGACGTACCATGTACGTCATTGCAGCGGGTCTCTCTTAGACCCGCTGACGTACATGGTACGTCCTGCCGTTTTTTGAGCGCTGGAAGCGATCGGATCGCTTCCAGCAGCTCAAACGCCATTGCAGGCTGCCTGGGAGTCCAGGCAGCCGTGCAATGGCGTTTAGAAGTGCCGGGGCACCATGTGATCGCTCCCCGGGAGCGATCAACATCCGGTTTCACCGGAGAGGTGCCCGGCACTTCTAGAGAGCGCTGGAAGCGATCAGATCGCTTCCAGCTGCTCTGAGTATATTACAAGGATGCCTCGACATCGAGGCATCCTTGCAATATGCTTACCTGCCGCCGGTCCGTCCGTGATCGCTCCCCCCGAGCGATCACTTCCGGTAGCGGCAGGAAGTACTGAGTGCCACGAGGTATCGTGGCACTCAGTACAAAAACGATCACATCAGTGATCAGGTGCTCTGCTGGGTGCCTCGAGGGATCAAGGCACCCAGCAGAGTAAAAAAAAGTGTAAAAAAAAGTAAAATAAAAAGTAAAATAAAAATAAATAAAATAAACGTAGGGTTAGGGTTAGGGGTAGGGTTAGGGTTAGGGTTAGGGGTAGGGTTAGGGGTAGGGTTAGGGGTAGGGTTAGGGTTAGGGGTAGGGTTAGGGGTAGGGTTAGGGTTAGGGTTAGGGCTAGGGTTAGGGTTCTAAGGGCAGGGTCATCTTGGGGCTGAGTGGGATGTTCCTAGCCTGCCTCAGAGAGGCAGGCTAGCAACATCCAATCAGAAGTTAGAAAAAATCAAAATAAAATTTCTAATTTGTCAGGTCAGGTCAATATTTTGTAAATATTGGCTCTGACCTCTGTGATTCTCCCTCCCTCTCCTCACTTGTGTTTTGGTGAGCGAGAGAGAGAGATCAGATTTGACAGGTTAGAGATTTTAGTGAGATTTAGTGAGATTAGAAAAATTGAGGCAGATTTAGAGAGATTTTAGGGAGATTTAGAAGAATTGAGGCAGGTTTAGAGGGATTTAGAGAGATTTAGGTGTTTATTTGTATTTTCTTGTGAAACCCAACGGTTCTTCTAAGAACCAACAATCCGCTTATATATATATATAATAATTATAAAATTTTATAATCTATTATATATAATGTCTGAGAGGGTGTACAGCGCCGAGGAGGCATATGCCATCCTGGCGTCAGAATCTGAGGCATCTGCGTCAGACTCAGACCCTCATTTCGACCCCGCTAACTGCTCAGAGACGTCGCTAGATACATTATCTACGCTGGCTGATGTATCTAGTGATGTTTCTGATGCAGATCCTGGGTCACCACCTGCCAGCAGGAGACGCACAGCTCCAGCTGAGGAGTGGGTAGTGCCTCATCGCCAGAGGCCAGATATCCCTCCTTTCACGGCAAATCCTGGCATCAATATTGATGTTGCAGGATTTACCGCCACACAGTTTTTGCAGGTGTTTATGGGGGATGATTTGTTGGGCCACATCGTGGCCCAATCAAATCTGTATGCCCATCAGCATTGTGCTGCGAAGCCAGACTCCTACTTGGCAAGGCAGCAATGGACTCCGCTAGATGTGCCAGAATTTCTGAAATTCTGGGCACTTACTATGCTGAGGGCATCATAAAGAAGCCCTCAATTCGCTCCTACTGGAGCAGTAGCCCCATCTGCTCTACCCCCATTTACCCCCAATCAATGTCACGTAGAAGGTATGAAAACATTTTGCGTTTCATGCACTTCAGTGACAACAGCCTGTGCCCCCCTAGAGAGCATCCCCAGTTTGACAGGCACCAGACTTTTACATTTTATTCGTACATTTTTATGTTCTACAATTGGTGCTGTATTTTGCCAAAATCTTTGCACACCTATGCATGGGGGGCATGGGTGTACTCAGGAGATCTTGCAGAAAACAACCTGGAGAGTTTTCATGCAGTAACAAACAACAGTGTCTCCTAAATCACAGTCCAAAACTACTGTGGGCGTAAAAATCTGAAAATTGAAAAATTACACCACACACCTTCTCAAATGTTTTGGGCTAAAACCGTTGCATCCATGGCATCAAAGCACTCCATATGCAATACCTTGGGGTGTCAACATAACAAATATAAACAATTTTCTGGCAATAATTCAAACTGGGGTATGCGGTAGACCCAAAACCAAAGATAGGCCTAGCTGAAGAAATAATCTCAATTTCAACTCCAATGACAAAGTCATAAAAATTGTATTTGAACCTTCCCAAAATCCTGGCAAACCTATGCATGGGGGGCATGGGTGTACTCAGGAGATCTTGCAGAAAACAACCTGGAGAGTTTTCATGCAGTAACAAACAGTGTCTCCTAAATCACAGTCCAAAACTACTGTGGGCGTAAAAATCTGAAAATTGAAAAATTACACCACACACCTTCTCAAATGTTTTGGGCTAAAACCGTTGCATCCATGGCATCAAAGCACTCCATATGCAATACCTTGGGGTGTCAACATAACAAATATAAACAATTTTCTGGCAATAATTCAAACTGGGGTATGCGGTAGACCCAAAACCAAAGATAGGCCTAGCTGAAGAAATAATCTCAATTTCAACTCCAATGACAAAGTCATAAAAATTGTATTTGAACCTTCCCAAAATCCTGGCAAACCTATGCATGGGGGGCATGGGTGTACTCAGGAGACCTTGCAGAAAACAACCTGGAGAGTTTTCATGCAGTAACAAACAACAGTGTCTCCTAAATCACAGTCCAAAACTGATGTGGGTGTGAAAATGAAAAATGACCACCAAACTGTATCCAATTTTTTGGAGCAAACGGATGCATCCATAGCATAAAAACACTCCATTTACAATACTTTGGGGTGTTAGCTTACCAAATATATGCACGTTCATAAAACTGGGGTATGTAAAAAGGCCCCTAAAAAGAAGATAAGCAAAGAAGATACTGTATGTCAAATTAGAAAATTGACAAGCACATGTCAAAGATTGGCGTAGCACCCCAAAAACAACAGAACAAATCTATATATGGGTGGTATCAATTTACTCAGAAGATGTTGCTGAACATATTTTGGGGTGTTTTTTGGCAGTAAACCATAACTGGATTTGACAATTCATGCCTAAAGTACAATGTGTGTGAAAAAATAACACAAAAAGTGACTACCTGAAAGTTTGACATAGAGCTAGTGCATGGAAAGTGTTAAAATACAACTCTTTGAAGCACCCTAGGGTGTGCCCTTTCTAAAAATATATGGTTTGATGGGGGTAAATTACTTTGGCCGGCTTCAAAAATGTCCCAAATAGGACATGGGTGCATGATGACGAAATGTGAAAATTCCAAGTTGGAAAACTGAAATGCGCACCCCCCAAATAAGGCCTATTAGCCCCCAAATGACCCGACATACCTATACATGGGTGGTATCAATTTACTCAGAAGATGTTGCTGAACATATTTTGGGGTGTTTTTTGGCAGTAACCCATAACTGGATTTGACAATTCATGCCTAAAGTACAATGTGTGTGAAAAAATAACAAAAAGTGACTACCTGAAAGTTTGACATAGAGCTAGTGCATGGAAAGTGTTAAAATACAACTCTTTGAAGCACCCTAGGGTGTGCCCTTTCTAAAAATATATGGTTTGATGGGGGTAAATTACTTTGGCCGGCTTCAAAAATGTCCCAAATAGGACATGGGTGCATGATGACGAAATGTGAAAATTCCAAGTTGGAAAACTGAAATGCGCACCCCCCAAATAAGGCCTATTAGCCCCCAAATGACCCGACATACCTATACATGGGTGGTATCAATTTACTCAGAAGATGTTGCTGAACATATTTTGGGGTGTTTTTTGGCAGTAACCCATAACTGGATTTGACAATTCATGCCTAAAGTACAATGTGTGTGAAAAAATAACACAAAAAGTGACTACCTGAAAGTTTGACATAGAGCTAGTGCATGGAAAGTGTTAAAATACAACTCTTTGAAGCACCCTAGGGTGTGCCCTTTCTAAAAATATATGGTTTGATGGGGGTAAATTACTTTGGCCGGCTTCAAAAATGTCCCAAATAGGACATGGGTGCATGATGACGAAATGTGAAAATTCCAAGTTGGAAAACTGAAATGCGCACCCCCCAAATAAGGCCTATTAGCCCCAAATGACCCGACATACCTATACATGGGTGGTATCAATTTACTCAGAAGATGTTGCTGAACATATTTTGGGGTGTTTTTTGGCAGTAAACCATAACTGGATTTGACAATTCATGCCTAAAGTACAATGTGTGTGAAAAAATAACACAAAAAGTGACTACCTGAAAGTTTGACATAGAGCTAGTGCATGGAAAGTGTTAAAATACAACTCTTTGAAGCACCCTAGGGTGTGCCCTTTCTAAAAATATATGGTTTGATGGGGGTAAATTACTTTGGCCGGCTTCAAAAATGTCCCAAATAGGACATGGGTGCATGATGACGAAATGTGAAAATTCCAAGTTGGAAAACTGAAATGCGCACCCCCCAAATAAGGCCTATTAGCCCCCAAATGACCCGACATACCTATACATGGGTGGTATCAATTTACTCAGAAGATGTTGCTGAACATATTTTGGGGTGTTTTTTGGCAGTAACCCATAACTGGATTTGACAATTCATGCCTAAAGTACAATGTGTGTGAAAAAATAACACAAAAAGTGACTACCTGAAAGTTTGACATAGAGCTAGTGCATGGGAAGTGTTAAAATACAACTCTTTGAAGCACCCTAGGGTGTGCCCTTTCTAAAAATATATGGTTTGATGGGGGTAAATTACTTTGGCCGGCTTCAAAAATGTCCCAAATAGGACATGGGTGCATGATGACGAAATGTGAAAATTCCAAGTTGGAAAACTGAAATGCGCACCCCCCAAATAAGGCCTATTAGCCCCCAAATGACCCGACATACCTATACATGGGTGGTATCAATTTACTCAGAAGATGTTGCTGAACATATTTTGGGGTGTTTTTTGGCAGTAACCCATAACTGGATTTGACAATTCATGCCTAAAGTACAATGTGTGTGAAAAAATAACACAAAAAGTGACTACCTGAAAGTTTGACATAGAGCTAGTGCATGGAAAGTGTTAAAATACAACTCTTTGAAGCACCCTAGGGTGTGCCCTTTCTAAAAATATATGGTTTGATGGGGGTAAATTACTTTGGCCGGCTTCAAAAATGTCCCAAATAGGACATGGGTGCATGATGACGAAATGTGAAAATTCCAAGTTGGAAAACTGAAATGCGCACCCCCCAAATAAGGCCTATTAGCCCCCAAATGACCCGACATACCTATACATGGGTGGTATCAATTTACTCAGAAGATGTTGCTGAACATATTTTGGGGTGTTTTTTGGCAGTAACCCATAACTGGATTTGACAATTCATGCCTAAAGTACAATGTGTGTAAAAAAATAACACAAAAAGTGACTACCTGAAAGTTTGACATAGAGCTAGTGCATGGAAAGTGTTAAAATACAACTCTTTGAAGCACCCCAGGGTGTGCCCTTTCTAAAAATATATGGTTTGATGGGGGTAAATTACTTTGGCCGGCTTCAAAAATGTCCCAAATAGGACATGGGTGCATGATGACGAAATGTGAAAATTCCAAGTTGGAAAACTGAAATGCGCACCCCCCAAATAAGGCCTTTTAGCCCCAAATGACCCGACATACCTATACTTGGGTGGTATCAATTTACTCAGAAGATGTTGCTGAACATATTTTGGGGTGCTTTTTGGCAGTAAACCTTAAAGTTCACAGTACATGTATTCTTAAATTGCGTTCAAAAAAAAAAAATCACCAAATTTTTTTTTTTTCTCAAACTTTGGCATAGATTTGTGGTAAAATGGTTTGCATGGAAAGAGTCAAAATACCCCAAGTTTAATACCTTGATTTGTGTACTTTAAAAAAATATGTATATGTGGAGGGTTATTCAGGAATTAGTGACAGATATCAGTGTTACAATGTCACTATCACTAGTTTTGAAAATAAACTCTTTGGAAATGGCAAAGTGCTACTTGCACTTATTGTTGCATAAAATAAGGAAAAAAGCGAGGAATATGTAAACATTGGGTATTGCTAAACTCAGTACTAAATTTAGAAACTACTAAAGAATAAATTTTTTTTGACGGTTGTTGATACATAAGAAATTTTGGGGGTCAAAGTTCGAAAAAGTGGTGTTTTTTCAATTTTTGTGTCATATTTCACAATATTTTTTATAGTAAATTATATGAAATGATGAAAAAAATGGTATCTTTATAAAGTCCATTTAGTGACGAGAAAAACAGTGTAAAATATGTGTGGGTTACATAAACGAGTAAGAGGAAAATTTGACGTAAACACTAAGAGCGCAGAAACGTAAAAACAGCAGCGGTCACGAACGGACGGATTCGTGTAAAACCGCCCGGTCACTAAGGGGTTAATAAACTCTTTAATTTACCTTAATAAACCTTTATTTTAAAAAATATATATAGAAGGCAGTATTCCACTCTTCCTTTTTTTGCTGTTGATCAGAGCTATGCTGCAACCCTTACTATATCAGCTTTGACTTTATTTAAAGATTGCTATTTTGTACATTTTTTTTAGTATTTGTGCAAACAAATGAGCAATAAAATCCACCACACCTTAATCATCGTCTATAAACCTCAAAGCACAGTCCTGGTGGGATTTGAGCATGAAAGGAAAAACCTGCTACATCATATAGGTTCTCTTCATAATATGTGCCGATTATATGTGATTGTGTTCAATAATTGGTATGTTTTTATTTTTTCAGCCGCTGCCAATACATACAGTATATTAAACCAGATAACATTTTTGCAAAACCAATTCAATTAGATCCTGTCGGATAATAAGTAATGTTTCTCATCGAACAATATGAAACTAGTCTCGAGTATGAAATAAACAAGGTTTATGTTAAAAGGTTAACGAAATTGGCTACAGTGATAAGTTTATCTTTGATCACAGCTGAGTCATACAGAAAATACTCCTACAAGCCTTGACCTTTTACATGTAACCCACACAAAAATAAGTTAAAAGATGTATTGTACATAAATAATACTTTTAGAAATCTCAACAGATTTTATTAAAACATCTTTATTATGCGTCTCATTTTATATATCCACATTGGAAATGTGTAGCTACAGTCATGGCCGAACTTGTTGGCACCCCAGACATTTTTCCAGAAAATCAAGTATTTCTCACAGAAAAGTATTGCAGTAAGACATGTTTTGCTATACACATGTTTATTCCCTTTGTGTGTATTGGAACAAAACAAAAAAAGGGAGGAAAAAAAGCAAATTGGACATAATGTCACACAAAACTCCAAAAATGGGCTGGACAAAATTCTTGGCACCCTTAACTTAATATTTGGTTGCACACCCTTTGGAAAAAATAACTGTAATCAGTCGCTTCCTATAACCATCAATAAGCTTCTTACACCTCTCATCTGGAATTTTGGACCACTCTTCCTTTGCAAACTGCTCCAGGTCTCTCTTATTGGAAGGGCGCCTTTTCCCAACAGCAATTTTAATATCTCTCCACAGGTGTTCAATGGGATTTAGATCTGGACTCATTGCTGGCCACTTCAGAACTCTCCAGCGCTTTGTTGCCTTCCATTTCTGGCTGCTTTTTTGACGTATGTTTGGGGTCATTGTCCTGCTGGAAGACCCAAGATCTAGGACGCAAACCCAGCTTTCTGACACTGGGCTCTACAGTGCGACCCAAAATCCTTTGGTAATCCTCAGATTTCATGATGCCTTGCACACATTCAAGGCACCCAGTGCCAGAGGCAGCAAAACAATCCCAAAACATCATTGAACCTCCACCATATTTCACTGCAGGTACTGTGTTCTTTTCTTTGTAGGCCTCATTCCATTTTCAATAAACAGTAGAATGATGTGCTTTACCAAAAAGCTCTATCTTGGTATCATCTGTCCACAAGACGTTTTCCCAGAAGGATTTTGGCTTACTCAAGTACATTTTGGCAAACTGTATTCTTGCTTTTTTATGTCTCTGTGTCAGCAGTGGGGTCCTCCTGTACACCCTCTCAGACATTATATATAATAGATTATAAAATTTTATAATTATTATATATATATATATATATAAGCGGATTATTGGTTCTCAAAAGAACTGTTGGGTTTCACAAGAAAATAAAAATAAACACCTAAATCTCTCTAAATCCCTCTAAACCTGCCTCAATTGTTCTAAATCTACCTAAAATCTCTCTAAATTTGCCTCAATTTTTCTAATCTCACTAAATCTACCTAAAATCTCTAACCTGTCAAATCTGATCTCTCTCTCTCGCTCACCAAAACCCAAGTGAGGAGAGGGAGGGAGAATCACAGAGGTCACGGCCAATATTTACAAAATATTGACCTGACTTGACAAATTAGAAATTTTATTTTGATTTTTTCTAACTTCTGATTGGATATTGCTAGCCTGCCTCTCTGAGGCAGGCTAGGAACATCCCACACAGCCCCAAGATGACCCTGCCCTTAGAAGGGCAGCGCCATCTTGGCTGTTACTTTTATTTCATTTTATGCATTTTGTTTTATTTATTTTTTTACTTTTTACACTTTTTTTTGTCTGCTGGGTGCCTTGATCCCTCGAGGCACCCAGCAGAGCACCTGATCACTTATGTGATCTTTTTTGTACTTAGTGCCACGATACCTCGTGGCACTCAGTACTTCCTGCCGCTACCGGAAGTGATCGCTCCGGCCGTGACGTACATGGTACGTCCGAGGTCCTTAAGGGGTTAAGAGTCAGATTTTTTTTTTTTTTAAGTTTACTTATTTTTTCTGTAACAGCCCTTTTTATTATCATTCCCTGGACCTCATATGCAAATTTCAGACATTTTCGCTCAGTAACTTCTTTGCAAACAGGGTTTCATTTTCGCAGATTCATACAAACGGTTTTGCTAATTTATTCACCTCCCTCTGTCTGCGGCCTCGGCTGCTTCGGCAGCTTTGGCTGTGTGCGATCGGCTCCTGCTCGGGCTTTTTCCATGGTTTTCACAGGTTATTCCAGATGTTTTTGGGGGTTTTCGGCATGCATTCGGTGGGTTTTGCGGTTAGTTTTCGTCAGGTTTGCGGCAGCGTTTCCTTGCAATTCGGGGACCCTGTGGTGCTTGCTGAATACACCACAGGGTCACCGAAATGGGATCAGCAAAAGGAACCGAATTGAAGACAACGAAAAGTCACTGAACGTGCGGTGATTTTTCGAATCTCTTTGGATAACCCTGATAGTGTAGGTGATGGGGGATAAAACAATAACCTTTATAGGCACATAGGCCAATAATTAAAAACGAAATACAACGTGATCACTTTAAACAAACACACAAAGAATAAAAAGTGTTCAATTGATTAGGGTATCTCCATGTACATAGCGTATCCATGTAAAAATACGAGACAGAGGAGATATGATAGAAACATTTAAATACGTAAAGGGAATCCACAAGGTAGAGGAAGGGAGTATATTTAAAAGGAAACAAAGTAGCAAAACAAGAGGACATAGTCTTAGATTAGAGGGGCAAAGGTTTAAAAGTAACATCAGGAAGCATTATTTTACTGAGAGGGTGGTGGATACATGGAACAGTCTTCCAGTAGAAGTGGTAGAGGCCAAAACAGTAATTGAATTTAAGCAGGCATGGGATAGGCATAAGGCTATCCTAAACAAAAGATAAATCCAGGTAAAGTATCCATGTAATTGGGCAGACTAGATGGGCCGAAAGGTTCTTATCTGCCGCCATTTTTCTATGTTTCTATGTTTCTACTCACAGAGCACCGAAATGACGCCAACTTTTTGGTGTTCTGTAGTTCCCTGCACTTAGGAGAATAAAATTTCCCCCACCCTGCAGTGAATTCACCATTCACTGCAGGGTCCCCAAAGTGCATGGAGTCGGCCGCTGATTGCTGCCACCGCAAACCGTAGCCTGCTGTTTTCAAAAGAACTACTGAACGAAAATGTCTGGAATTTACATATAAGATCCTATGATTGATAATAAAAAGTTCTGTTGCAGAAAAAAGAAAAACTGCTATTAAAAAAAGGGGGGGGAATTTTGCCCAAAAAAATCTGAAAAATGACTAAAAGGTACTAAAAAAAATCAATAAGTAAAGACTTTTTACTGCAGATTAAAATAATAAATGATTTATTAGATATTGCATAAAAACGGGAATATTTTTAACATTGAAACCTATGAGGTTCGCCTGAATAAACCTGCTGATTGAAACCACCGAACATCAGGGCATTTCACTGCCATTTCTCTGAGTCTCAGTACCACATGACTGGCTGAACCACGTGAAACGCACGCGCGCAGCTGCCCGCCCTTTCGTTAACACAGACTCTATTCTGGACTGTACACCCACCGGGAAGGGAATCAATGCTACAGTGCACCCTCTGGCAGTGGCACCCCACTGCTGACAAGATGGCTCCACAGCATAATTGCTGTGTGCTCATATACACTCGGTTTGCTGGGAGTTTTACTGCAGTGGATTCTGATGCACTCATACACACCGCACATTGCATTGCTGGGAGTTTTATTGCTGTGGATTCTGATACGCTGACACACACCACACATTGTATTGCTGTGAGTTTTATTGCTGTAAATTCTGATCCACTCATACACACCGCACATTGCATTGCTGGGAGTTTTATTGCTGTGGATTCTGTGATACACACTGCATATTACTGTGAGTTTTATTGCCCTGGAGCTCTGGGATACGCTCATACACACTGCACATTACTGTGAGTTTTATTGCTGTGCAGTTCTGTGATATGCTCATACACAGTGCCCATTTCTGTGGGTTTTATTGCTGTGCAGCTCTGTGATACGCTCATATGCAGTGCACGTTTCTGTGGATTTTATTGTTCAACCAATTAGAGCGGCTGTGATCCCGTTTATTTGACATGCGTGGCTGTTCTTTGTAAAAATGCTTGAATTTAAACATTTCATAATTTTCTTTATCTCAATAGATACATTTGAAATGGTATACAAAATATACAAGTAGGCACTTGGTATCCACTTTTAATATAAAGAGAGGAAAAGGCGGAGCTCTAAGAGGAAAAGGTGGAGCTTAAAGAGGAAGGGTGGGGATTAACCAGGAAGAGGTGTGCCCTTGACAGGAAGGGGTGCGTCAAATTTAAATTAGGGGGTGCACGAGTTTAGTCAGGCCTAGGGCAGCACAAACCTAAATACACCACTGGCTATGACCCACAGGTTCCTGCACTCTGCTGGCGATGTAATGATGCACTTGGAGATATGTTACACATCTGGTGGGACTGCCAAATAATCAGACCTTTCTGGGCTAGAATATACGACATACTTAAAGAATTTATAGACCCCCCTCCAGAGTTTTCACCTGCTGCACTGCTCCTACATCATAATAATTACTCGATCGCTTCTTACAAACGCACGCTGGCTATCCGGGTCTTGAACACTGATAAGGCCTTACTACCCCTGTACTGTAAACAGCTCACTCCTCCACCCCTCACACTCTGGTTCTCCCGTATGGAAGAACTCCATTCCATTGAACAACTGGTCTACCAGGCCTCTGACCAACTACCCCTATACTCCGCGATATGGTCGAATTGGGTTCTTAGATCATCGGCCACCTCATTCAGAGCATTGCTGATCCTTCCCGAATAGAGGAGAGCTCCTTGACAGCTTCGTACATAGACAACTGATAAAGATGCTAACCTGATGCATAGTTTCACCCTTATTTGACTTCCCTTTCCCCTGTCTTCCCTTTATTGCAATATGTTCGCATTGTTGCTTCACTCGGGACCTGCGTGTCCCTCACTGTTTGATTATCATTTCTGAAAACCTGCGTGTTCATTGACTTCTATGTTTATCTTGAAATTTAATAAACAGATATTTACAACAAAAAAAAAGTTTTCTGCACACATGATTATTATTTATTATTATTCTTTATTTATAAAGCGCCAGCATATTCCGCAACGCTGATAGACCATAAAAAAAACTTTCTACATAAGGGAGATTTAGGGGTAAGGGTAGAGCTGCCCACAAGGAAGAAAGGTTGCACCAACGCGCGTTTCGCCTTCCACAGGCTCGTCAGGAGTTACCACTAGTATCTTAGTGGATTCTTGCATATTATACGCAGATGTTCAATCAATGTTTTCTGCAAGAGATGTAAAATAAGCACTACTCCAGAAAATATGTTTTAAAGTCTGTTTGTTTTCTAAATATATATGTAGCCAGGGGTCAAGTCCAGGGGGAACGTGTCGGAACGTAGTTCCTGCACTTACTTTCCCTAGGGAACTGAGTTCCCTTTGGTGCCATACACTCATATGTTTTTTCTAAATTCAATATACAGTTGTGTTCAAAATTATTCAACCCCCAATGCTGTAAAGGGTTTTAGGGAATTTAGTGTACATTTGTAATTGTATTCAGAATGAAATCCTACAAGGACTTTTTAAAGAACCACATGCAACTAAAATGACATCAATTGGTTTTGTAATACAGTAGTAAATGTTTCTTTTGTGAATTCTTCATTGACACAATTATTCAACCCCTTAAAGACTACCACTCTGAAGAACAGAGGTTCATTCAAGTGTTTTCAATCAGGTATTGAAAACACCTGTGGATGTCACGGAGCAGCAATAAAGCATAATAAGCACCAATTAGGCAGCTTTAAAATGACTGTGATACTCAGCTCCTTCTAGACATTTGCTGGTGTGGTTACAAACATGGTGAAGTCAAGAGAATGGTCCAGGAAGACAAGAGAAGAGGTGATTACTCTTCACAGGAAGGGCAATGGCTATAAGAAGATTGCAAAGATGTTAAACATACCAAGAGAGACCATAGGAAGCATCATTCGCAAATTCAAGACAAAGGGCACTGTTGAAACGCTACCTGGTCGTGGCAGAAAGAAGATGCTGACTTCGACTGCTGTGCGCTACCTGAAGCGTAGAGTGGAGAAAAGTCCCCTGTGTGACTGCTGAGGAACTGAGAAAAGATTTGTCAGATGTGGGTACTGAAGTTTCAGCTCAGACAACACGGCGCACACTGCGTAATGAAGGCCTCCATGCCAGAACTCCCAGGCGCACCCCCTTGCTGTCTCCAAAGAATAAGAAGAGTCGACTGCAGTATGCCAAAAGTCATGTGGACAAACCACAGAAGTTTTGGGATAGTGTTCTGTGGACTGATGAAACAAAATTAGAACTGTTTGGGCCCATGGATCAACGCTATGTTTGGAGGAGGAAGAACAAGGCCTATGAAGAAAAGAACACCTTGCCTACTGTGAAGCATGGCGGGGGGTCAATCATGCTTTGGGGCTGTTTTGCTTCTGCAGGTACAGGGAAGCTTCAGCGTGTGCAAGATACCATGAATTCTCTTCAGTACCAGGAGATATTGGATGACAATGTGATGCAGTCCGTCACAAACCTGAGGCTTGGGAGACGTTGGACCTTTCAACAGGACAATGATCCCAAGCATACCTCCAAGTCCACTAGAGCATGGTTACAGATTAAAGGCTGGAACATTTTGGAGTGGCCATCGCAGTCACCTGACTTAAATCCGATTGAGAACCTCTGGTGGGACTTAAAGAAAGCAGTTGCAGTGCGCAAGCCTAAGAATGTGACTGAACTGGAGGCTTTTGCCCATGACGAATGGGCGAAGATACCCGTAGATCGCTGCAAGACCCTTGTGTCAAGCTATGCTTCATGTTTAAAAGCTGTTAGTACTTATAACTGTAAAAGGATGTTGTACTAAGATTGAATGTCACTTGGGGGTTGAATAAAACTGATAATGATGTGAGCACAGAAAAGACATTTGTGGTTATTTCATTATAAATGTTATGTTATATTTGTCTGACCTACACGTGCCTCTTTGATTTAATTGTAAGCAAGATGACTGAATGATCAAAATCAATGTCAAACTGGCCAAAACACTCAATTTCAGTGGGGGTTGAATAATTTTGAACACAACTGTATATACATAAATATATCAGATTTTAGTGTGTGATTGTGCTAAGTGCGAGATGATAATTTCTAATTGGGGAGAGAAATCTTGGTGAGTTCCCACACTTCTTTTTTTAGGACTTGACCCCTGTAGCTATACACTAGTGCAGGGTTTCTCAACTCCAGTCCTCAGGACCCACTACAGGCTAGATTTTGCAGATCACCTTGGGGAAATGCAGACTGAATCCTGCAATCACTGAGCAGCTAATTAGATCACCTGTGCTGTGCTTTGGATATTATTATTATTATTATTCTTTATTTATAAAGCGCCAGCATATTCCGCAGCGCTGTACAATAAGCACAGTATAGACAGGGTTACAATACATTGAACAACATTTGACAAACAGTACAGGAGGAGATGAGGGCCCTATTCCCGTAGGAACTCACAATCTGGGAGGGTTGGGGTTGGAAACAGGAGGAGAGGACTGTAAGGTGAGAGTGATTGATGGTTGCGTCAGTGAGTTGGGTGGTAGGCTTCCCTAAATAGGAACGTTTTAAGGGAGCGTTTGAAGGTAGAGAAGTTAGGGGAAAGTCTGACAGTACGAGGGAGAGCGTTCCAGAGAGTGGGGGCTGCGCGTGAGAAATCCTGCAGTCTATCATGGGAAGAGGTGATGCGGGGAGAAGCTAGACGCAGGTCACTGTTTGACCTTAGGGAGCGGGCTGGGGTGTATTTGGTGATTAGTGAGGACAGGTAGTGGGGCGCTGAGTTAGTGAGGGTTTTGTAGGTAAGGATAAGGAATTTGAACTTAATTCTGCAGTGGATGGGGAGCAGTGAAGGGACTCGCAGAGGGGAGCGGCAGAGACAGAGCGGCGGGTGACGTGAATTAGCCTGGCAGAGGCATTCAGGATGGATTGTAGGGGGGAGAGGCGGGACAGAGGGAGGCCAGATAAGAGATTATTGCAATAGTCGAGTCGGGAGATTACCAGGGCGTGTATGAGTTGTTTTGTGGTGACAGCAGTAAGAAATGGCCGAATTCTGGAAATATTACGCAGTCGGTAGCGGCAGGAGGAGGAAAGAGACTTGATGTGGGGGATGAAGGAAAGAGCAGAGTCAAGTGTAACTCCAAGACAGCTGTGGCGGGATGGAAGTCCGCCTGCGGTCCTGCTCTATCTGACCCACCCCTTTGATGGCGTCCGGCCCGACTACCGAGTGGCACGGCACTCGGCGGCTCGAGCGGCCTGGAGGATGAAATGGCGTTGGTCCGGCGTCTGGAGAGATGGTGCGGTGTTGCCTTGGGGATCCCGTTCCTCGGTTGAGTGGTGATGCAGGAGACCGCTGAGTGTCTCCTGCAATAGTGATTGTAGCTCTGAAATGAAGACACCAGACGTGGCTGCATGCTTTAAAACAGTGAACTGAATTTTATGGGTTTCAACAGGGTCATTTATACAACTTCACACAAACAGATTACCAACTCCCCCACCCACACAACCAGCACTGATTGGCTCCTTTCCCAGCCTCCTGTTCCCTATCAGGTCCCTTTCAGCCTTCCCATTGTCCAGGGATTAGGCAGATGAGGTCTTGGAAAAGCCTCCAATCAGCTGGTTTGCTGTATCCTCTATCTTGCCCTTTCAGGCTCCCCCATTGTCCAGGGGATTAGGCAGATGAGGTCTTGGAAAAGCCTTCAATCCTCTGGCCCGCTGCATCCTCCATCTTGGGGCATGAGATCCTTTGTTCTGTGAAACCATGCTGGGATGAGCAAAATGGCGACGGGGAAAAACACATACAAACGGTTTCTTTCATACTTTTACAGTCACATCATACAGGGTACATTTTTATTACATTACACCAATAAAACCACATCTAGCAATAAAATAAGAGGTCCATAGGCTCACACGCAAAACCAAAATGAAAACAGGAAAAATGGTCTTTAAAAAGGGTTCAGTCTTTAGTCCTGTGGCTCGCTGAAAAGAGCTCTCATGTCCGTTCCGTGACAACAGCGAACTTGGTTTGATGGGGAGATGGTGATACCCTCCACCGTGATAGAGAAGTCAGGAGGTGTGGAGGCATTGGAGGGAGGAATAAGTAGGAGTTCAGTCTTTGACATGTTGATCTTTAGGTGGTGGGAGGCCATCCAGGAGGAGATGCCAGATAAACAGTCACTGACTTTTGAAAGGACAGGGGGAGAGAGATCAGGGGTAGAGAGGTAGATCTGAGTGTCATCAGCGTAGAGGTGGTAATTAAAGCCAAAGCTGTTGGTGATTTTGCCCAGGGAGGAGGTGTAGATGGGAAAGAGCAGAGGACCAAGGACAGAGCCTTGAGGTACATCAACAGATAGAGGCAATGAGGAGGAGGAGTTACCAGTAAAGGACACACACAGAAGGACCTGTTGGATAAATAGTCAACCCAAGCAAGTGCAGTGTCACCGAGACCCAGAGAGTTGAGGGTCTGTAGAAGGAGGGGGTGGTCAACAGTGTCAAAAGCAGCCGAGAGGTCAAGCAGGATGAGAATAGAATAGTGGCCATGTTTTTTAGCAGTTAGGAGGTCGTAGGTGACTTTGGTGGCAGTTTCAGTTGAGTGTAGGGGACGGAAGCCAGATTGCAGGGGGTCAAGTAGGGAATTGGAGGAAAGGAAGAGGGAGAGGCGGTTGAAGACTACTTTTTCTAAGAGCTTTGATGTGAAGGGAAGCGGGATGCAGGGCGGTAGTTGGATGGAGAGTTGGGATCTAGGGATGGTTTCTTTAGTAAAGGGGTAACTAGCGCGTGTTTGATGGCAGATGGAAAGGAGCCAGTGGAGAGAGATAGGTTGAAGATGTGTATGAGAGCAGGGGTGAGGGAGGAGGAGAGGGGAGGAATTAGATGTGAGGGAATGGGGTCGAGCGGGCATGTGGTGAGATGTGAGGAGGACAATAAGGAATTGACTTCCTCCTCAGTGGCTGGGAGGAAGCGGCAGAGGGTGGCAGAGGGGACCTGTGGGAGTGGAGGTGGCAGATAACTATCTTGTGTTGGGATGTTGCTTCTGATAGTTAGAGTTTTACTGAGGAAGTAGTCTGCCAGGTCTTGAGCGCTGAAGGCAGCTGTGGGGGAGGTGCAGGTGGGTAGAGGAAGGTGTTGAAGGTGGACCAGTGCCGTTTAGGGTTGGAGGACAGCGAAGATATAAGAGATGAGAAGAAGGATTGTTTGGCCAAGTGGAGGGCAGAGGTGTATGACCGGAGAATAAACTTGAAGTGAACAAAATCAGCTTCAGAGCGGGATTTCCTCCAGGCACGCTCTGCAGTGCGGGAGCATCTTTGCAGGTAGCGAGTCTGGAGGGTGTGCCAGGGCTGAAGCTGGCGGCGTGGGGCCTTACAGAGTCGAAGAGGAGCAAGAGTGTCTAGAGCAGAGATAAGCGTAGTGTTGTAGTGATTAGTGGCAGCATCAGGGCAGGTGAAGGATGAGGTATGAGGGAGGTGGTGAAGTAGGTTGGAGAATTGATGGGGGTCCACAGCATGTAGATTTCTGCGAGTGTGTGTGCGGGGTGGGGGAGCAGGGTGTTTAGGAAGTCCAGATAGGTTGAAAGAGAGAAGGTGGTGGTCAGAGATGGGGAAAGGGTGACAGTTGAACTCAGAAATGGAGCAGAGGTTGGAAAAGACAAGGTCAATAGCGTGACCATCGCGGTGGGTAGGGAGGAGGGAGGATTGTGTGAGTCCACGGGAGGACGTGAGTGAAAGAAGTTTGGAGGCAGCAGGGGCGGAAGGATCATCAATGGGAATGTTGAAGTCCCTGAGAACTAGGCATGGAAGATTAGAAGACAGGAAGTGAGAAAGCCAGGTAGCAAAGTGGTCAAAGAACTGGGAGGTTGGTCCCGGTGGGCGGTAGATGACTGCCACCCTGAGAGCTAGAGGAGAGAACAGGCGGATGCAGTGTGTCTCGAAGGAGGAGAAGGAGAGGGATGGGGGTGGAGGGAGATGCTGGTAGGTGCAGGTGGGAGAGAGCAGGATTCCGACCCCGCCACCATTTCTCTCACCCGGTCTGGGGGTATGGCTCAAGTGTAGACCGCCATGTGAGAGAGCAGCAACGGAGGCCGTGTCAGAGGGAGTTAGCCAGGTTTCAGTTAAAGCTAGGAGGTTGAAGGAGTTTGAAAGGAAGAGGTCATGGACGGCTGTGAGTTTGTTGCACACAGAGCAAGTGTTCCAGAGGGCGCAGGAGAAAGAGGACAGGCGCTGAGGGATTATGGGAATGAGGTTTCTGGGCTTGCAGGGAGGTGATTTATGTGCGATGGAGATAGGATGAGAGGGAAGTATTGAATGTGTTGTGGGGCCAGGGTTAGGGGATATGTCACCTGAATAGAGTAACAGCAGGAGGGTTTGAAAGAGAAGGTGGGAATGGGATTTGTGGGAGTGGGAGTGATTGGCAGCACGAGAGATAGAGGGAGACCATGTTCTGAGGAAACAAAGGAGCTCATGCGAGGCCATCATGTGGGACGAGAGGAGGGAGGGAGAGATGCAGATAGTGTAGGGGTCGGTGGTAGAGGGGCAGGAGTTCCATTTAAGGAGAAAGGTAGAAGTAAAGAGCAGAAGCGTGAGAGAAAGCATGATATAGACGTGTGTTTACCCAGAGTAAAAAGTGGGCCTTGCAGTTCCTTCCTCCAGTCCCGCAACTCCAGGAAATCAACTCTGAACGTCCACTTAGGATGCCACTTGGGGAGGTCAATGGAGCCACTCTTAGCTGTTATATAGAGCAGACTGATTGCATTCAGGCAGTTAGAGGTAAACACCTAATGCTGGATGGGCTGTGTCAATAGGGCAGGAGATTCACATGCTAATTAGCAAAGCAAATGGTGGAGAAAGACAAAAATAAATGGATATCCCACAAACCAGGCCCATTAGTGGGTCCTGAGGATACGAGTTGAGAAACACTGCAGTAGTGCATTTTTGTACCCATGTATGGCATATGGGCAGGCATGCACAGGCCATAGGGACTACAGGGAGATTCCCGGTGGGCCGATGACTCGGTGGGCCATTGTGAATACTGGTTGCGGTGAGAACTTTCTCTCTGTAAAACAGACGCAGTCTGCCACGGTCTCATATTGAGGCCACTGTGCCGGAGAGATCCACTGTGCATCCGCCTCACCTTAAGCCATGGTGCGCACCCAACCTCAGTGCCACTGCGTTGCTTTATCCAATCGCTGTGCAGCAACTCCAGTATCTGTAGAGCGATTGGTTGAGCGTTCTGATTGGTTTATATACTATTTTTGTGCGTGTTTGCATAATTAAAGTGGGCCGGTCTGGATGAAGTGCAGGGCTGAATTTTTGTCCCAGTCCAACCCTGAATATGGGGCTATTAAATGTAAGTTAGATAGCTCACCTAAATAATTTGTAAATGCCAGTGTTCCTATTGAAGCCAAGCTGGTAAATGAAGCCACCAAGATGCAAAATTTGGAACATGTGTTAGCATCTCCCTATTATCTGCTCAATTATGAGCCGACCCATGATATTAGCAGCTTGGCTTCTAATGATAGGGAGCCATTAATGAATACCTACAGGGATGTCATTGCTGGTATTCTCCTTCACCTTTGTGTGCCGGCTATGTAATTCTCTCCTCTGTGCATCAAGCCCTTTAAGATACTGAAGTGTATTAACAAGGTCACAGAAGCTTTAGTTCTCTCAAAGAAATTGAAGATTTCAGATTCTTTCCACGCATCATTGCTCAACCCAATTCTGGGCGCTAAGTTTACTACTCCTATAACATGTCAACAACCGATTTTGGAACAACGTGGAAGGAGTAGGAGGTGTAGTTCGTAGTGGATTCTAAGTGGTTGGGTGGTGGTGTTGACAGTGCTTAGTAAATGTAGAGGTTACAGACCAAGAGAGCATTCTTGGGTCCCCTACTTCTTATGCCCATGCTGCCTGCCTTGCACATTTCATGCTCAGTATCTCCATCATCTTGACAGTTTCTACCCTATGGTAAAGGGAAACAGGAACTGTTGGGCATGCCTGATTTGCTTGTCAACACTGGTGTGCGCAGCCCGTTACATTAGGGTGTGCACCCATGGAATGATTATTGATGGAAATCTTATGTTTAGAAGATTTTGCACATAATGCACATTTTTCATTAGAGATAACAAATCAGAGATAAAGTGAATTTTTATGTTATTTATCATGAACCAGATAAGGGACATCTAAAATGTCAATGAAGGAGGACCTCTTAACCCAACATTAGGGTGTGCCTGGGCACACGTGGCACACCCCCTGCGCACGCCTATGCTTGTCAATCTGATGAGACTCTGACCGTGTTGTACCCTTCCTGTGACACTTCGGCCATGCTGTATCATACCTGAAATGTTTCACTCAAGCTGCTTCATTCCCACAGTGCTGCATCGTTCTAAAGCCATTTCCATATGGCATTAAGGCTCTTCAAACGTGTGTCATTATTTCTGGTGCACACTATCAGTGTTATTTAGAGAGCGGTGAAAAGCAGGAGAATGACTGGAGAACGGAAAATTCTAGGTCAAAATATCCAAACCAGAAAAATTCTCCCATTCATCTCAGTTTCCAAATTGGCTATTTTGACCTAGAATTTTCCATTCTCCAATCATTCTCCTGCTTTTCACCGCTCTCTGAATAACCCTGTATGACCCTGACCAAGGAGCATTCACCTGAGGATATGTCCCATAAGAACAATATCTCACCATTTTTATTATATATCTATATCACATTTACCAAGTCCATTTCTGCCTGTATGCTGATAAAGCAGACCCCGTTTTGGCATTGTGCGAGAAAAGGGACACCATCTAGAGTTCAGAACTTTTCATTCCAGCAATATATCTGTAACGGATAGCCAAATGAATAAATATTGCTACAGAGCAAAATTACAATATGATATTCTTTTTACAATCTGAGAACATCAATGTCTGTGCAAAACTGCAATTTTACCCAATATTTATTTCTTACCTATGCGCCTCATGTTTCAAATAGACGTTTTGGTAAAATGTTTTCCAATGAACATGCTTGGCAGTGAGGGGGTTAAAATTGTGTTAGAACTTGAGTATGTAAAGCTATAATTTTTGGCTCAATCATTACAAATTGTTTATACGTGATTTTTTTACCTTAAAATTTTTTTTTTTGTAATAATAAATTAAAAAATAATTTATACCAGCTACATATAATGAAAAGGAGTATCTAACCTCCTGTCAGGAGACAACCACTCTACATTGTGAAGCGTATCCATGTAGGATGGGATTATATTTAAAAGCTTCAAAAACATAGTTAATGTAAGAGATTTTGAAATAATTAGACTGTGACCCTCCACTACAATAAAGCTTTTATTCACTGTCTGGGTAAACGCTTCTGGTTCCCACTTCAGTGAACTCCATTGATGGTTTTTAATGAGCAAGGATTCTAGTTCAACTATGCATATTGAAAATCCTGCATTCCAGAATACAGTTCAATATATATACGTTACACACACAATATACACTATATTGGCAAAAGTATTCGCTCACCCATCCATATGCGAGTCAAGGCAGGTGAGCGAATACTTTTGGCAATATAGTGTATATTGTATGTAGTTTCTGAAATGGGACACACAAGGCAAAAGTGCTTAATTTTTGTCAAGCCAATATTAAGATAAAATCATAAAGAGTGAAGTCTTGCCTTTTGTGTTAATGACCTTTTGAAATCAAAGGGAGAAAATTTAGCATTGATCTTTACAACCAATGCAATTTACATCACCTAATAAGATACCGCATTACCTGTGCACTTTCAGTTTAAAATATATTCAAAATGCTTCATCCAATTTACCTGAAATTTTTCATTTTCACAATAAAATACTACCACAGCTAAATTTCAAAGCAAAATGTACTATAAATTTATTCAACTATGAAAAATCAGCTTTACACAGAAACTTTGTTAATCTTTTTACTCTAACCACTCTCTCCCACTAAATATATATATCTATAAATATTTATATATTTATATATCTTTCTCGAGTATAGCAGTATGGGAGGATACCTTTTTTATTGGAGTAATGTTACATTTAAAAAACTAGCGTTCAAGAGTATAACCTCTCTTCTTCACATCTGGAAGCTTACTGATCAGTATCTTAGAATTGAACAATAAAGGGCACATGGGTGGGGGTAGGTGTCATAAATGGCGAGTGTTCTTGGGAACATGAAACAACAGTGATATAAAACAACAGTGATATGATCATGACAACTTGAAAGAGAAAAAAACACAAGTCAGTGAAGGCTGAAAAAGACACAAATAGAAAAAAATAAGGAACAGAAAAGAAAAACAGAAAAAAAAACAAGCACCAGCCAGAATACTGAATGTTATGTGACATTATAATAATGGGTTAAAATTCAGAATCCACATTGAGCCCTTCTTTTATAGTGTTAAAACGTGATAGTTTTCATTGCAAATGTCTTGCATTCACAAGCGCCTTTAAAATTTCCTTTGAGGATTTAAATTCTGAGGTTTTGGATGGAGTGACCTGTTAGATTGAAGTGATGTCCCATCGGGGTACAAAATGTATTTTCCTGATGGTTCTTGATGGAGTGTCTGTGCAGGTTCATCCTGAGATTCAGTTTAAGGCTATTTTCACCAATATAGCAGCCCATTTCACACGCTGTGCACTGGATCATGTACACCACATTGGCAGACGTACAGAGGTACCAGCCCTTGATGTTGTATCTGGTGTTATTGTGCCAGGCAGTGCTACTGTCACATATATGTTGGCACAGTTTGCAGCTAGATTTGTTGCAGCGTTTGGTCCCATTCTGTATGTGATCCTGTTCCTGAGTGAGTTTGCTGCGGACCAGTCTTTGCCTCAGGTTTGAGGGTAATAGATGGGTAAATGGCCTCTGCAATAATAAACTATATGGGCTCTATTACATTCTTAACGCAAACGTTAACGTGTGCGCAAAAAACGCATTAACGCGAAGGGCAAAACCCTTTGTGCTGAACATCATATTACAATGTCCTCACAAAAAATGCACGTTAACGTCTACCACGGGCGAACCTGCGCGAACGCTGCGTGAGCGTACTGTACTGTGCGCATCCTATACTTAACATTGTGAGCGCAAATGCTTTTGTGCACTGGTACGCGGATGGTATTGCAATCTATGCGCAAAATTTAATGCACAGCGTTTGCGCGCATAATTTTAACGTCTTTGAAAAGCTGGTGGTAACGGCAAAGCTGAACGCCCTGGCTGAACCCAAATACACCAGCCCAAAAAAAAAATACAGCACAGTATAGTTACACATTCTACGCATACCCAACCAATAAAATTGAGAATTTGTGCATGTTTTTTTTATTGATGCAGCATATATGCGCAGATTAACTTTGACAGGCACAAAAACTTAACGGGAGACAATTGTGGTTCTTAATTCTTATTGGCTGAATCGCGTGAAAAAACAGTCCGCACATTGATTTCTGCGCACAACGTTGCTGCACGTGCATTTTTGTGCATCAGTTTTACGAGCGTTATTTTTGGACAAAATTCACGCGTTCTGTGTGCGTTTTTGCGTGAAGAATGTAATAGAGCCCTATATATGCAGTTCTTTGAATTGCTGTCATGTGCAAATGGCTTCTGCAATAATAAACTTATATATATATATATACACACACTCTCCAACCCTTCAATAAAATCAAACAAAACACAAAATTGATATTTCAAAACATAAATAAAATTACTGTTCATTTAAGTAATACAATAACAGGGTTATTCAAAGAGCTCCGAATTGTGGCGTAAGGTAACTGAACGCTGAAATTCAGGGTACATTTACCTTTCCTTTCCCTGGCCATTCGGCTATTTAGAGAGCAGGCAATTTGCCAAATGTTGATGAATTGCCTACACATACGGTGCCTGTTCGTTGCCTGTTCGAGGGCAGTGAAAACCCCATAGAGAAGCAATGCTTCGTCTATTCAGAGACACCAAACAGCTGAGAAAAGTTGCCGAAATGTCTTGCTGTTCGGTGGTTTCATTCGACAGGTTTATTCAGGAGAATCCCATAGGCTTCAGTGTTAAAAATATTCCCGTTTTAATTCAATATCTAATAAACCATTTATTAATTTATTCTGAAGTAAAAAGTATCTTTATAGTCATATTTTTTTAGGATCTTTTAGGCATTTTTCTGGATTTTTTTTGGAAAATTTTATTCTGTTTTTTTTTTTTAAATCGTTTTTTCTTTTTTCTGTAGCAGCCCTTTTTTTATTATCATTCATTGGATCTTATATGTAAATTCCAGACATTTTGCTTCTGTAGTTTCTTTGCAAACAGCATTTCACTTTTCAAACATTCAAGCGTACTTTTTTTTTAAATTTTCACTCCATTCGTCTGCGGTGTCGGCTTTTTCCAGCGGCTGCTCTGCGCTCTGATTGGCTCCTGCTCAGGTTTCTCTGGCGTTTTCGGCGGGATTAATCCAGATGTTTTTTGCGGGATTCCGTGAGTGTTCGCCGGGTTTTGCGGTGAGTGTTTTCGTCGGGTTTGCGGCGGCTTTTCCCTGCACAACGACGGCCCTGTGGTGCTTGCTGAATACACCGCAGGGTCGCCGAAATGGGATCTCCAAATCGTACTGAATTGAAGAGAACACAAAGTCACTGAACGTGCGGTGACTTTTCGATTCTCTTTGAATAACCCTGTAAGTATACATTTTGTAATGTGTTTGTTCTTATAATGTCGCTATATACTGTGTATATAGTCACTTTTAGATGATTTGTGAGTCATCTGTCATGCTGAAGCTGAAGAAGAATGATGCAGTGTCTGTGGAGTATTTTAGGGGAAATCCAGTGAATACACTGTTTGCAGAGGCAGTCAGAGGCAGTACCAGTTCTCGCATATCTGTCATTTGCGTACTCTATTAATGCCTTTACCACATGATTTACAAACTCAAATTCTACATATTCACACTGGAGTCAGAGTTAATTATAATAATTAAACCCAGTGATGTGCACTTATTCAAATGCAATCAATATACAGTATGTGGAGAACAAGAGAGTTTCAAATATGCAGCCTGTGCTCTCACTACTCAAATCATACTGGTGTTAAAGACAAAATACTGAAAGGGTTATTTAAAGAGCGCTGAACTCACCACCGAATTGCACCGAACAGTGATTTTCACCGTAAGGTGCAATTTCATGGCAGCTCATCTATTCAGAAAGCTGTCAATTCGCCAAATACTGGCGAAATATGCGATCTTCGGCAGCAGCAAAATTGTCCCATAGAGAAGTAATGGTTAATCTATTCAGAGAACACTGAACTGCACCAAATTGCCAGTGATTTTCAGTGATTCTTTCAACAGGTATAAACAGGCGAATCCCCCTGGATTCAATGTTAAAAAAATGTATTTAACCATTCATTCTTTTCATTTTTAGCAAACCGTTTTTTTAGCAGCAAACTTTTGGGATTTTTTAGGTGACATTTTTGATTCCCAATTTTGTTTTTTAAAGGTATCTTTTACATTCTGTAACAGACAGTTTTATTATTTTTTTAAAGGACCGTTTTTATTAATCACATACATTTTAATGCACTTTTATTGTTTTAACCACTTGGCTGCAGAGGTTTGCACCCAGCGCGTCCTCTCTTTGCACCCGCGATCAGCCAGTATATGGGCTAATTGCTGCGGTCTCCTGGTACGTGCTGAATCCTGGATGTCAGCCCCACCTCTGGGACTCAATGACGTCTATTTCAGGCACCTCTACTACCAGAGCAGGGAGAGTGCCGAAAGGGAGGGGGAAGTCCTTTGGACCCCTCTTTTTCCCCATCGCTGGCAGTCACAGGCCAAAGGTAAGCACTGCTTGAAAGGGCACAGTCTGCCCTTCTCAGCAGTGCCTGCCTTTAACCTGGATCTAGGTCCTCTCCCAGAGGTGGCCACCATCTTGGATGTCGGCCAAGTCTCCACAATCTCCTCCCACCTGCTGATGTCATCCTGCATGGATGGGTTGGCATCAGTTTGGGAGTTAATCCCTAGCTGCCACCCATGCTGCAGATAGAGTGGTATAATGACTCCTGTATCTCCTGATCAGTGGCAGCTAGGGGTTAATGTTTGGTATCATTTGAAAGGCCAGAGCATGGTCTTTTTAATGATACCAAACATGACCAGTTAATAAATAATACAAAAATACATTACAATCCCCGCGTTAAAACAGGGGGCGGTAGGGAGAAAAAACTGCGCCTGCAGTTTTCCCCCTACCGCCCCCGTTTTAACGGGGGATTGCAATGCAGGCGCAAAAAATGCTGCCTGCATTTGTAGCGGGTGCTATGCTCCGGGATGCTCGCGGCACCGCTGAGCTCAGCCACGAGCATCCACTCGATGGAGTCCATAGGACTCCATTGAGCCAGATGCCGGCGGTCACATGACCTGCCGGATCTCACCTCGCGAGATCCGGCCGGTCGGCGTAGTGATACGCAGGGGGAGACTGAGGAACTTTTTCCCCCAGTCTCTCCCTGCTCCCGCCGGACGGAGGAGGCGGTTTGAGCCGCGGTCCTCGCCGCGGGACAGGAGGTGAGTATACAATTCTTTTTTTTATTTTTCTGGCTGGTGTTAACGGATTAAGCAGAAGCGGAATCCATTAACACCAAGTCGTGGCTCTGGTTAACTTTCCGCTAACCAGAGCCGGACGTTAATCAGTGTTAGAACTATGTAATCCTAACGCTGATTAACACTTTGCGTTCCCCGTGTTAAGTATAGGGAGTGCAAAGTACAGTAATGCAAACGGGTTACTTAACCTGTTTGCGTTTTGATTGTAATAAGCGGTGGTCACCGCGGCTAACGTTAATGCATAACTGAGGCCATGGTTACACGAGCGCATTGAGTGCGTCCATGTGACCTTTCCTCCCTGCATCCATCGCAGAATTCTGACAGCTCGACAGGGAGGGCTACACGGTGTAACGTGCGTAATAGTATCATACATTACACGGGACGTGCTGAAACCCTCCCAACAGATAACAGTAATCCCGTTATGAGAAACCTCCTGTACCATAGCCGCCCTCCTCCTCTCTCCCTCCCACGATTCTTCTTAAATGTAAAGTGCAGGTTAATTTGTTTTATTTTTACATATACTGTACAGTATATTGTATTACTGGATTCAGTTTCATATGAATAAATGGTTGTGGAACGCATAGTCAGAGTTTCCATTATTTCTTATGGGGACATTCGCTTTGATTATGCTCGCAATCCAGGTATTACTGTATAACTTTATCATCATGGAATGACATGTGACGAAAAAGAAAACATGGAGCTACCAAAGTTACACAAGGAGACTCCATGCTTGCAGAATAAACTAGATTTTATTAGCAGCAAGGTAACTTTCATAGGTTATTAGATGAAAAGCCATGATTTCTCGCCTATCGGAGTCCCTGGAAATGGTTAGGGGCCACCACAAAAAATCTTGAGTGCCAAGACAATAATTGAATTTTGTGCACACTGGAGGGCAGTTCAGCTTTGACCATTTTATCATGGTAATAATTAGGCATTTTTCGGTAAAATTTAAGCATTTAACCTTAATAAATATGACAGACTTAATAAATATAACACATTCATATTACAATTCAGTCTCTTTTAATATTATACAACTCTAAGCAACTCATTATAAAAGAAGATATATAAAAAGAGGAATAAAATCACATATTTTCACAGATTAAAATAAAAATTGTAATTGTAACACTAATGATGTAGTTGAGAAAAACATCCTTCAAATGTTCTTACATTTGCTCGACCACAAATGATCTTTTATTTTGCTTTAATCTATTTTACTTTTTATCACAGGAAACATCAGCAACATGTACAGAATGTAAAATAACAGAAAACTGTAGAAAGTACATAAATTATGCAAAATATTTATACTTCTTTTTTATCCGTTCCAGGTTATGTAAGGCAGGTATACTATTGTATAATTTTTCAAAGATGCCATTTTTCTAAATTGAACAGTGTGTTATTGTAACCTTATTATCAGTCATGGGGCCCAAACAATATCCAGTGGTAATATATATTGCTGAAATTAAGACATTCAAATGTATTTTCTTAAGGTGCACTTGCCATGACCAGAACAAGTTTTTTATCCATTTGACAGGGCATCTCCCTTATTATATAGATCTGCGGGTTGTTTTGCTGACCTATATAATTGAAAAAAGTGGAACATTCACTTTCAAAACTTACCAGGCCCCTGCGTGACTTTGGCTTGTCACATTGGGGAGGGGGTGCTGCAAGCAGAGAGCCACCATACACAGGGCTGCCATCAGAAATTGTTGTTGTTACTAAACCACCGATCAAAGCTACCTTCTATCAGCTGCCCATTTAAATAAGGTAATTAAAAATATAGGCTTTTGCCTCTTACAGCAAACCTTATTTTACTGGGAAGGGGTTAAATCCCTGGTGGTCCAGCAAGGGGATAAAAAGTGTTCCCTAGTGCAGATCATACTAATCGATCTCTCCGTTATGAGCCAGAGTGCTCTGACTAGCCTTTAGATGCCACAGCCCACTGGGAAAATTGCTGGTATCTTGGTTGGCCAGTCCTGGGTGACAAGGACAGGCCCTTACCTATTTGGCACCTAAGGTGCACATAGGGTTTGGCACGGGCCCCTTGGATCAACTGGGCCCCTGAACATGTCATGGGGTGTCACCCCCTGATGGCTGCCCTCACAGTACAGGACGACCCCTGCTCAGTCGGTGTGCTGCTCTGGCTGTAATGCATGAGCTGAGTAACAGCCAGAGCAGTACACTGATTCTCTTTCAAATGGGCAAAACCTGGTTTTAACTACACTTTAACTGTATGGAAGCATGACAAGTGTACTTTTTACCCATGAAGCTGATGCTGTAAGAACATTATTACTACCCAATAAAAAATTAATAATCAGATATCTGTTCTCTGCTATGAACGGTTTGATGAGCGCTCACCAACAGGGTAATTCAAAGAGCTCCGAATTGCTTGAGAAAGGTAACCGAACGCTGAAAATCAGCGTTCGGTTACCTTTCCTGGCCATTCGGCTATCCAGAGAGCAGGCAATACGCCAAATCCTAGCGAATTGCCTGAACATACGGTGCCTGTTCGGTGCCTGTTCGAGGGCAGAGAAATCCCCATGAAAAGCACTGCTTTGGCTATTCAGAGAACACAAACCAGCAGTGAAAGGTTCCCCTAATGTCCTGCCATTCGGTGGTTTCATGCGGCAAATTTATTCGGGAGAATCCCATAGGCTTCAATGTTAAAAATATTCCCGTTTTAATTCAATATCTAATAAACCGTTCTTTATAAAATTCTGCAGTAAAGAGTCTCTTTATTTATAGATTTTTTTCGGATATTTTAAGCATTTTTCTGAATTTTTTATTTTTTTTTAAAAGTACGATTTTTTTAACGTTTTCTTCTTTTTTCTGTAACAGCCCTCTTTATTATCATTCCCTGGACCTCATATGTAAATTTCAGACATTTTCGCTTAGTAGTTTCTTTGCAAACAGCGTTTCATTTTCACACATTCATACAAACTGTTTCGCTAATTTATTCACTGCCTCTTCTGCTGTGTCGGAGGCTGCGATCGTCTCCTGTTCGGGTTTTTCTGTGGTTTTCGGCAGGTTAATCCAGATGTTTTTGAGAGTTTTCGGCGTGCATTCGCTGGGTTTTGCGGTGAGTTTTCGTCGAGTTTGCGGCAGCTTTTCCCTACAATTCGGGGACCCTGTGGTGCTTAGTGAATACACCGCAGGGTCACCGAAATGGGATCGGCAAAACAAACTGAATTGAAGAGAACGAAAAGTCACCGAACGTGCGGTGACTTTTCGAATCTCTTTGAATAACCCTGCAAGTCTCAAAACATACAAAAATTGCTCATTAAACCAGTAATTAAGAAGGGTTTAGCAATTTGGTGGTCAAAAATAGTGTGGATGTTTCATAATTCCCAGTTTAATGAATAAAACCCATTTTGAAGGATTGGAAAAGGCAGAACAAAGTGCTTTCCAATACTTTTTGGACACACACGTTTTATACGTAAGATTAATATAAAACCTGTTTTTTTGGATGTGTTTTAGGGTTTCCAAATTAATTCAGTAACGACAAGTGAAAGCACAGTTATGGAAGTGGAAAGATGTTTCTTCACATCTATTAGGTTTTAGGAATCTATCTTGAATTTCCTCCACAGAATAATGAACACGACAAAGAGATGTGGCCAGCTATGTTACGTGATTCCAACAATCTATTTGTATAAATAAATTCTGTTTTGGAATTGAGTGATTAAGCATTCATTAATGCAGATGAAGTCATTTCATTTGGAGAGTACATCTCTTTAATAAACCCATCCATCTCTTCTGTCATTGCTGTATCATAGGTCAATGTAGAAGTGGAGCAACTGTCAGTTGACGTGAAAAATTACTTCCACGCAATAACTCAAAGCCATCGCTAAAATTAAGCCACACCCTAGGAAGATGAAAAATCCTTTCCCCTGTAAATTCATAATCATGTTTAATTCACTTGGAAACTATATTGTGTTTGCATTATTACGCACTTTTTGTGTTGTAAAATGTCCTTCTAGTTTACTTTATTTTTTGTATAAACTTTTTGCCTTTCTGTTCCAGTAAGTGAATGTTTGTGTAACCATCACAGTATAAGAAGATATAGAGAAGATGATTGATCTGTGTACAGTAAAATCTAAGTAACAACAATAAATATAATTATTAATTAGTTATATAATTATTAATATATAAGGAAACTCCTTACTAGTTGAGATATTGCGGGTTTTACTTACCCTGATCTAGTGTTTTGCGCTGACATCTTTCCTCCTCTGCAAGCAGAGCTGGTTGGGGGTCATGAAACAATACTGTTTGTTTTGACCTCAGAGGTGAAGTTTAGGTGTTAAGTTGACAGTCTGCATGCAGATGTCACTGTGTCACGCATACTGACACCAACGCACATGTGTAATGCGTTGAACGTTCACTGCCACCCCTCCTGTTGTGCCATTCTTAATGGCTGCCCTTCTGGCTTCCCCTTTGATACGCTACTAGTCCCATTGCAAGTGAACCCTGTTCCAAGGGCCCTATTCCAAGTGAACCATTAGTGTTAACGAGGTGGTCTATTATAATTAACATCTCCTTCCTTAACCGTATGGTTCCCCTGCTATTCCAGGTAAACTGAAAGCTTTACATGCAACTCAGCTGTTGCAGCAGGCTACTGTAAATTTATATTTCCAATGGACTCCCTCCTTGAGACAACATCAGCTGCAGCTTGCAGCACCGCTGCCAGTATCTGTTTGCGCCTCCCAAGTTGAACAGCTAACATAACGTCTTACTCATAATAGAGCTGGTAATAGAGAGCTACTATTGGATAATGGCACGCTCTGCTTTTGTCTAGTAGCAGTTCCCTATAAGTGGCTCGTGCAGAATAGAGGCTCAAGTCGAGTGTAACCTTATCCACAGCTGTTGTAAACACCAGTGATTTAAAAGTCTCTCTTAAGTTTCCCAGGCCTCAGGTTAACTTTATAGTTGGCTCCAATACAGAGGCAAACATCATGATATTTGACAAAGTAAGACCTTATAACACATAGCTAACACTTAAACAAAGATGTTGGTAGTGATTTTTGTATAGACTACTATTCTGAGATAGATTAAAAATTATATAATATAGTAAAATAATGTAAATTTATGCAATTTAAATTTTTAGTTCATACGCTAATCCTTTGCAGTAGTATTGTTGGACATTGTCGAAATTTAATCCCCAAAATGTACACTCACCAAGAGGAGCTATGGGGATCCTTTAGCTGCCTGTATCTCCAGATCTGTGGCAGCTAGAGGGTCATGTTTGGTATAATTGGAAAGGCATGGTCATGGCCTTTCCAATGACACCAAATATGACTAGGTTTCGTGTAAAAGTCAAAAACATAATAATAATAATAAAGTGTTTTTTTTTATTTCTTGAGAGTGTAATAAAATAGGACTTCAATTGACGTTTAAACATGATGAGCATAAAATGGTCAAAATGAGCAATGAAGGGTTTAAAAAAGCAAAAACATGTAAAATTTGGGTATTTCTAATTTCAGAACAAAATTTTAAAACTATTTAGCCAGGGTCTTATTTGGTGGTTGTAGATTTTGGGGATTGAAGCTCGAAAAGTGTGTTTTTTCCATTTTTTTCATTATATTTCATATTTTTTTTTATAATAAACGATATGATATGATGGAAATCATAGTATCTTTAGAAAGTCCATTTAATGGTGAGAAAAACGATATATAATATGAGAGGGTTCCATAAACGAGTAAGAGGAAAATTAGACCTGAACAAAAACAGTGCAGAAATGTAAAAACAGCAGAGGGGGCTTTCAGACAGACAAAATCGCCTTGTTACCAAGGGGTTTAAAAGAAATATAACCAAGTCTCACAAAGAAACATCACTATAACTTGGCTTTTTCATAATAGCCCAGTAATTCGGTCTGCATTAATTATAACAACTTACATATGGCATTCTTCATTCCTTTAAGCAGAAGTGCAACTCTAAAATATTTTTTTGTTAAAAAACTGTATTGGCTGTAGTGCCTTTGTACAAGTTATCTGAACATAGAAAATCCATCAGGTCTCTGTTACTTGAGATTTATTGTGATTCGATCTCTTCCTAAATAGTCCCACTCTAACATTTTCATTCAAGTTTTTAATGAAAATATCAATGACTTTTTGTAATAGTTTTAGTCATCATAACGTAGTTTTAATTTAGTTATAGTCTAGTTTTAGTCACTGAAAAAATGTAGTCAGCTAAGTCTTTCGAACTTATTAGTCAATGAAATTAACACTGTTCTACACATCCTGTGGTAATCACAGTATTGACATTTTTCAAATTTTAGGACTATTTTTCTCTATTGTTGCGTGAAATATGTGAAATAGTTTTTGTAATTGAGCTGTATTGAAAATTAAAAATTAAGTGTGTTTATTTAAATGGTGTTGTTAATTGTTTTTATAATTATTTTCTTATAGTGGAAATTCTGCTTCTTTGCAGCTGTGCACCACATACTCATTGAATATTTTTTATCTGAATATTTTTGTAATGTGAAATTTTGTGTTAAGATCTGACAACTGGGATGGGCGGTGCCGACACACGATGAG
This sequence comes from Leptobrachium leishanense, assembly GCA_009667805.1. Classification (NCBI taxonomy): domain Eukaryota; kingdom Metazoa; phylum Chordata; class Amphibia; order Anura; family Megophryidae; genus Leptobrachium; species Leptobrachium leishanense. The sequence goes on from CM019064.1 coordinate 392,231,360, forward strand.
AGCGTTTGCCATTTCTGGAGCTCCTCCACTGAAGTGATTTTTAGCTGTCTTTTAGCAACCTATTGCCGACTGGACACCTTCGATAAGAACCAGTTCTTCACTGAGCTTGGGTGCTCTGGTTTCAGAACCGCGGCCTAGTCGTTTTGGTGTTCCTTGGAGATTTGCTGTGTCTGGCCCTCTCCCATGGCCTACTGCCAGTGGCAATCGTGGTCTGCACCTACTGCAATGGAGTGTCTCTCCTCTTTGCTGCCTGCCTGGCCTGATGGGTAAGAAGACAGCCAAGAAATTTTGTCTGGTGGAGGGCCACTGCCTGGGGGATATCAGAGACTCGCTGGGTGGCGTCACCCTTGTCAGAGGGGTGAGTCAGCTCTGAATTTACAGTCTGGGTTTGTTCACTTGGGGGATGATGGATTGTTGTGGCAGGAGAAGGGTGAGACCTCTCCAGAGCCCGCGGAGGAGCTGGCTTTGGAGAGGAGCAAATGAATATGCATACACGGAAGCAAATCTAGACACAGAAAAAAACATATCTTACATAGTGTAATATTGTTTTTACAGCATTTTTACTGAATGGGGCCCCCTTTAGAGTGCACTCACTGGAAGGAAATCAATGAATGGCATCTCAATGTGTATAGCCAGAATGTTACCCTCCTCTTGGTACCGTCTGTTGTACTGTTCAGGATGGGATGCCTTTGGATCCCCCTATCTCTCGATTGGCCTTTCCAATGATACCAAACATGACTAGGTTTGTTGTAAAAAAAACATAATGATAAAAAAGTGGGTTTTTTAAAAAAAATTCTTGTCTGGGGATATTACAAAATAGGGCTTTAATTAATGTTTAAATATGATGAGCATAAAACGATCAAAATGAGCTCATCCCACAGAGGTGAACTGGCTCAGCAGTGAATGGGTTAAAAAGTAAAAACATGTAAAAATTGGGTATTTGTAATCTCAGGACAAAATTTCTAAACTATTTAGCCGTGTCTTTTTTTGGCAGTTGTAGATTTGGGGTTAAATTTTGAAAAAGTGTGTTTTTTCCATTGTAGCCCTGTGGTTGCTTTGGTTTCTGAGAACTGCAGCTGTTATGTCCCTAGAGGGAGCCAGAGTGCCACGTATGGGGAAAGACTGTGATGTACATATGAACTTATGGACTACGTCTCTCAGAAACCCTTGGGAGAGAGGAAGGAAGTAGAGTGTCTGGCGCCAGGAAGGGGAGAACCGTGTGTGCAGCGTGGGGAGAACGGAGTGAGCTGTGAGACGGCTCGGGTGACTCTCTGGGATCTCGCAAGTTGGAGCGCGGAGAACTGGGTGGCATCCATTGCTGGAGTGATCGGGGAGAGTGCATATTGCCTTGCTGTACATCACACTGAACTGTTCCTGTTCCAAGTGCGTTCGAGAGAGAGAGACCGCGAGTGAGGAGGCCGCAGGCGGAGCAGAGTGCTGGCGTATTCTGATTCTGGCTGAGGAGAACCGGATCGAAAGTGTGAACTTCGACAGCATCAGGCTCCAGGCGGCTGAGAGGATGGATCTTCTCGAGAGGGACCTTTCATTGAAGTTTCACCGGTCCGGGACAAGCTGTTTCGCCGGTTGGGTGAGAGGCCTCCGCCCTATGATATTGTTAACAGTGCGCACTTAATTGTTTGCTACATTTTTCAGCTCCAACGTTGACTAGTCGAAGACATTCATCCATCCACTGGCCAGTGGACTTAGTACCTGGGTACCCTAGGACCAAACTAATAGATACGTATTTCTAAATCGGACTTTGAACCAAAGGACTGGGAGTTATATTAACGGTTTATTCGCTGTACAGTTACACTTTCATATTGCTGTCATTTATTTCATAGAATGCTCAATCCTCACAGTTAAAGTACATGTGTAATTATTGAAATATATTGCCTACAGTAAAGTATATTCAAGAAAATCCATAAAGTGGTGCTGGTGTACAGTGAATTGTTACTGAGGTGAGACCAATTCTGGGTTATTCAGCGAGCGCAACACCATTTTTTCATAATATTTCATAATTATTTTTATAGTAAATTATGCAATATGACGGAAATAATGGTATCTTTTGAAAGTTCATTTAATGGCGAGAAAAACGGTATATAATATGGGTGGGTTCCATAAACGAGTAAGAGGAAAATTTGACCTAAACACAAAGAACGCAGAAACGAAAAAACCGCAGCAGGCACTTTTGGACAGACAATCGAAAACCACCCTGTCACTAAGGTCACATGTTGTAAAAACAATATCACACTATGTTGGATATACGTTTTTTCCGTGTCTAGATTCGCTCCCGTGTACGCATAATCATTTGTTTCTTAACAGTTGAATGTTCAAAGGTGGAGACGTTCTGTTGGGAGCTCTTTCAAGTTACTTATACTTCGCACTTGGTATCTGGGACCCACACAATTGTGTTTTGTGGTGGGGAGCAGAGCACCTGGGAAGACTCCAGTGCCGCGACATCCCAGGAGGCATCTCATCTATTATTTACTGCACGTGCTGGTGAGATACCTCTAGCTCCGGACTCTCCCAGTTTTTCTGAGTGGGACAGCAAGGTTGACAACTTACAAGGGGGACATCAGACGTCTGCTGCTGGAGCTGCGCACCCTGTGGAGAGCTGATGTCACTGGTCTCCAGGTGGAGGTCTCTGCGGTGCAAGGTCAGGTGGTAGTGGTTCAGGCTCAGGTGGAAGGGACTGGAATCGCACAACGTCTTCTTGTAACCAGAGTGAATATGCTTCAACAACAGTTAGAGCTCCATTCTAGGACAATGGAGAGTATGGAGACATGTCACAGACAGAAGAATGTTTGCATCAGGGGGATCCCTGAAGCTGTGTCCTGCGACGTCCTCTTGGATTATGTCAACTGGCTGGCTGGCCAACTTGTTTGTTTACCCATGGGAGCGCCTGGCCCCTTTCACTCGGTGATATTGATACGGAAGCAACTGCGGCCCCCCTGGTGTCCCAAGAGATGTCATTGCTGCTGCGCAGGAGGCTGCTGTTTGCCAGTGATTGCTCCTGTTCCCTTTGAGACTGTCGTTTCAACACTGTATGTGGACATACCAATTGTGACGCTGATGGCCAGGAGACGATTTAGGGAGGTGACATCCCATTTGAGATTCATTGGTGTTCGGTACCGATGGAGTGTAGCTGGATCCCTGTTGCTCACTCATGACAATGTACTGTATGTCATGTCGCTGCTGGCCCTGAGGAGGTCTGGGCTCCTGAAGCTGTCACTGCTGGTTGCTGTGACCTGGGCTGATCTGTGGTGCCCCACTTGTTCTACATTTCCCCTCTACTCGCATATTATACCCCATTGTTATTGTTTTTCTATCTGACTGCTATGCTCCTGCACTGTTCTGGGATCTTCCTGTGTTTTCTTACTGTGGCTTTTTCATAGTTTTATCATTTATGAGATGACTGCCCCCCCACAACAACCTCTTCCCCACTCCCCCCTTTTCTAAAATTTTATTTGTGGATTTTTGTGTTGGCTCAGGTGTGCCATGTCGGCGGATACCATTGCTCTATGTGCCTTTTTGGCCCTGAGTCTCCTTGGCTCTATCATGGCCTTAGGTCCTCCATTGAAGTTCCTAAGTTTTCCAGAAACGCCATTTCTCTTTAGGCATTTGTCCGCTTCTATGTGTTGTGCCCCCCCACTCCGCCCTCGCACTTTTTTTTCCTCCCTTCCCTCCTTCCCTCTTCCCCACCTGTTCCTGGCCCGCTCACTTCGCTGTGAAGTGGCTTCCTTCGAATAAACCTGAGAAACTTATGTGAACGCTTTTCTGATGTCCTCCTTGGGTTTTGGACTATAATTGCAGTTGTTATTCTTTTGTTGCATTTTCCACTAGCCCTGCGAGGCCAATTTTTTATATTGTCTGGCTTTCTTATCTGACCTAAACTTATAAATAAAGAATTGAAAAAAAAAACATCTGACAACTATCCAAATTTCAAAATGCTCTTGAGATCCTGAATTATAGTAGGTTAATCAAGAGCTTTGAAATATAGCCGTGTGTTGATTTTTGTATCTAGCACAAAACAATGCAGATAAAGCAGGATGTGAAACTGTTATGTTCTGGCCATAATGAATTATGCATCCATAAACACATTTTTTTAATGTACACTTTAAATACAATTTCTCAAAGTGATCTTGTGTTAAAGGGATTTGATAACTTGTTTATTATTAATGTTTCTACTAATAGATCTGTTCCAAACCAGGCACTGTTTGCTATGTTATTACAGTTCTTCTGGGATACTTGTGGGCAATGGATAATTTTACAGATCTATTCAAAGAAAGGCGAAACTCAGGATGACTGGAGAAATGAAAATTCTAGGTCAAAATAGCCAAAACAGAAAAATTCTCCCAATTATCTCACTTTCCAAATCAACTATTTGGTCTAGATTGTTCTCTTCCGCCAATTCTCCTGATTTTCACCTTCTTTCTACAGACCTGTTAGTGTCCTTGTCTTCTCTTCTCCACCAAATGATGGCCATAGCACAAAACCATTCTAAAAATATATATATTTTTTTCTCTTTGACTTAAATTCATGGTATTTTTTTAGATTACTGTATAAAAAATGAACTAATTTGTATAAACAACTTCTTAACATTCAGAGGAATGAGGTATTTTGTGAACACTGTTTCCTTTCAATAATTATACAAAGTTTGAGCTCTATTTTATTTATAACTCAGGGCCATATTAGGACAGTATTACAAACTTGGTGCTAACTTAACCAGAGTTGTTGTAAACTTACCAGTGCCATTATAGCCTATGGAGGTTTTCAGTTTACAACAGCTCTGGTTAAGTTAGCACCAGCTTCGTAATATAGCCCTTAATGTCTTAATTGACCAGGGATTTAAGCAGATGTTTCACTGTTGGATGTATTTTTCTGTTTTGGCTACTACACTTTGTAACTATCAAAATATCATCATGACATTCAACAATTCCACGTCTACCAGTTGACTTTCCATGTGTCGAAAGATTTAGGCAGGGCCGGCGCTGCCGCTAGGCGAGCTAGGCGGCCGCCTAGAGCGCAGCGCCGCCTAGGGCACAGCGGAGCTCTACAATTTTGAAACTGGCAAATTTTTCCGCCGCCGACACCGCTGCACTATTTTTTTGTAAGCGCCGGTGCCGCGGCAGCATCTAATTTGCCGGCGCATAGATAGAGTGTGTGATACCGATGCTGACCGCGCCCACCCCACACACATGCATCCACATGAGAGCGCAGGATCAAGACGCGTGGTGGATCCTGAGGCACAGCAGCCAGCAAATTGTTTGTTGCTGACAGTGACAACGCTCCTACGGCTCCCGCCGGGCCCTGGACCAGCCAGCTACGCTACCCACCAGGTATGTGCCAGCTTGATGCCTGTCCCAGTCTCAGTAGCTGAAGGCCTACTGCCCCAACAAATGATCCGCCGGGGTACTGATCCAAGAGTACCACCGGCAACCTATGGTGCCATGAAGCGTCCACTGGGTGCTTCCTCGCAGAGGGTAAGAAATGTAATGGCCAGCTGCACCGTTAAGGCGGAAGGTGGCCTCAGGTAGGCCTCACTTCTGGCTCCTGACCGGGGACACGTCTGCAGGGAACCCCCTCTCAGAGGGGAAGAAATGTGATGGGTGGGCGGCATCCTCTGGTAGGCCTCACTATCGGAGCCTCAGAGCTCCGCTGCATGCTGCTGAGACAGTGAGGGTCTCAACAAGGAAGAGACAGGATTCGGGGCCCAGTGTGTGCCTTCTGTGTGTGTGCTTACTGTGTGTGTGCCTTCTGTGTGTGTGTGTGCCTTCTGTGTGTGTGCGTGTGTGTGTGCCTTCTGTGCGTGTGTGTGCCTTCTGTGCGTGTGTGCGCCTTCTGTGTGTGTGTGTGCGCCTTCTGTGTGTGTGTGCGCCTTCTGTGTGTGTGTGCGCCTTCTGTGTGTGTGTGTGCACCTTCTGTGTGTGTGTGTGTGTGCACCTTCTGTGTGTGTGCCCCTTCTTTGTGTGTGCCCCTTCTTTGTGTGTATGCGTGTGCCTTCTGTGTGTGTGTGTGTGTGTGTGTGCCTTCTGTGTGTGTGTGTGTGTGTGTGTGTGCGTGCGTGCTCCTTCTGTGTGTGTGTGCCTTCTGTGTGTGTGTGTGTGTGTCCCTTCTGTGTGTGTGGGTGAAGTGGACCTCTGTGATATGCTCATACACACTGCCCATTACTGTGCGTTTCATTGCTGTGGAGCTCTGTGATACGCACGCTCATACACACCGTACATTACCGTGAGTTTTATTGCTGTGGAGCTCTGTGATACGGTAATGTACGGTGTGTATGAGCGTATCACAGAGCTCCACAGCAATAAAACTCACGGTAATGTACGGTGTGTATGAGCGTCAGTTTTATTGCTGTGGAGCTCTGTGATACGCTCATACACACTGTACATTACCATGAGTTTTATTGCTGTGGAACTCTGATACCTTTAATGTATGGTGTGTATGAGCGTGAGTTTTATTGCTGTGGAGCTCTGTGATACGCTCACACGTGTCACGTGTTTTTTTTTGGGGGGGTGCAAGTAGCTGGCCTGGCCTAGGGCGCAAAATAGCCTAGAACCAGCCCTGGATTTAGGGCCACATTACATTCCTGACGTTAACGCTCACCTGCGTGAGCAGTAACGTTAGCCGCGGTGTCTACCGCATATTACAATCCAAACGCTAACGGGTTAAGTAACCCGTTTGCATTTGGTACCTTGTGCTTTTCAGCGCGAGGTTACTGTACTTTGCGCTCCCCATATTAAGTATAGGGAGCACAAAGTGTTAATCAGCGTTAGGATTACAATCTGCTAGTGCTGATCAACGTCTGGCTGTGGTTAGCAAAAAGTTAACCACAGCCTGGACTTGGTGTTAACGGATTCCGCTTCTGCAGAATCCATTAACACCAGCCTAAAAAAAAAAAATGAATCAGATACTCACCTCCTGTCCCGCGTCGAGGACTGTGGCTCCAACCGCCTCCTCCGACCGGCGGGAGCAGGGAAAAAGTCCCCCCAGTCTCTCCATGCGTATCACTACGCCGACCAGCCGGATCTCACGAGGCGAGATCCGGCTGGTCATGTGACTGGCAGGGGGAAACTCAATGGAGTCCTATGGACTCCATCGAGTGGATGCTCGTGGCTGCGCTCAGCGCTGCCGCGAGCATCCCGGGGGGGTTAACGCATGGTAACAATGCAGACAGCAATTTTTGCACCTGCACTGTAATCAGGGGCGTCGCTACGTGGGGGCGGGGGTGCAGCCCGCACCAGGTGACGCCCGCCTTTTAGGGTGACACCGTCACCCTAAGGGCGGGTGTCTCACCCTGCGCCGTGTGTTCGCTCCCTGCGAGCGTCCGAAGCTGTACAGCTTCGGTGCTCGCCTGGAGGAAACACGTCACCAGCCAATCGCGGCTGGTCACGTGGCTCTCCCAGGCGAGCACCCAAGCGCTGCCAGACGATCAGAGGGAGCGAACACGCGGCGCAGGAGGTGAGCTGGGGCCATTATCCATGAGCTGCTGGGGCATATCCATCTGCTGGGGCATATCCATCTGCTGGGGCATATCCATGAGCTGGGGCATACCCATGAGCTGGGGCATACCCATGAGCTGGGGCATTATCCATGAGCTGGGCATATCCATGTGCTGGGGCAGTATCCATGAGCTTGGGCATATCCATGAGCTGGGGTCAATATCCATGGGCTGGGGCATATCCATGAGCTGGGGCATTATCCATAAGCTGGGGCATTATCCATGAGCTGGGGCGGTATCCATGAGCTGGGGCAATATCCATGAGCTGGGGCAATATCAATGAGAGGAGCTGGGGGCATAGCCATGAGAGGAGCTGGGGAAAAATCCATGAGAGGAGCTGGGGCATTATCCATGAGAGCAGCTGGGGCAGTATATCCATGAGAGGAGCTGGGGCAGTATATCCATGAGAGGAGCTGGGGCAAAATCCATGAGAGGAGCTGTGGCAATATCCATGAGAGCTGCTGGGGCATATCCATGAGAGGAGCTGGGGCAAAATCCATGAGAGGAGCTGTGGCAATATCCATGAGAGCTGCTGGGGCATATCCATGAGAGCTGGAGCATATCCATGTGTGCTGGGGGCAGTATCCATGAGAGCTGGGGCAATATTCATGTGTGAGCTGGTCTGGGGCAATATATCCATGTGTGAGCTGGTCTGGGGCAATATATCCATGTGTGAGCTGAGGGGCAATATATCCATGTGTGAGCTGAGGCACAATATATCCATGTGTGAGCTGAGGCACAATATATCCATGTGTGAGCTGAGGCGCAATATATCCATATGTGAGCTGAGGCGCAATATATCCATATGTGAGCTGAGGCGCAATATATCCATATGTGAGTTGGGGCAAAATGTATCCATGGGTGAGCTGAGGCACAATATATCCATGTGTGAGCTGAGGCGCAATATATCCATATGTGAGCTGAGGCGCAATATATCCATATGTGAGCTGGGGCAATATATATCCATGGGTGAGCTGCTGGGGGCAATATATAATTGTGAACTGGGGCAATATATCCATATGTGAGCTGGGGGCAATATATATCCATGGATGAGCTGCTGGGGGCAATATATCCAGAGCTGCTGGGGGCAATATATATCCATGTGTGCTTTCACTGCCTTCGAACAGGCACCGTACTTGCTGGCAGTTGGCAAAAAGTTGTGTGAGCATATGAGAGAGCTCCACAGCAATAAATCTCACAGTAATGTGTGCTGTGTGTATGAGCATTCAGTGTTATATGGGAGTACTGATTTAGGAGTAAGAGTAGTTAAAAAAAAATCCGTAAAACTCGGGGGGGGTGACACCATAAATTACCGCACCTGGGTGACACCAACCCTAGTGACGCCACTGACTGTAATCCAGCGTTAAAACGCAGGCAGAAGGGGGAAAACTGCGGGGGCAGTTTTTCCTCCCTTGTGCCCGCGTTTTAACGCTAGGATTGTAAAATAGCCCTTAGTTGGTATTTTTGGGAAAGATTGAGGATATTCATTGTATATTTCTTACGTATTGTTTTGTTTTAAATTTTGTTTATTGAAGCTATATGAACCAAAAAAATTACAATAATTTTTCACATATCATTTTATATATTAAAATCCCCTCCCCCAAAATAATAATAATAATAATTTAAAACAATGTAAAATGTATTTTTTACTTATTTCGGATAATTACATATCGCCGTAGGACACCCTGGGTGAGCTGGTTTTAATTCAATGAATAACCAAGATGAAAATTCCGGTATGTACCAAAAATAACTTGAGTCCAATAAAGTTTAATAAAGCAATTCTTTTTGTTTGTTCTCATTTTCTAAATGTCTACAGTGCTATGTATGGAGTTTGAGGTCTTGTAAGCAAAATTGCCAATAAAATGAATTTTTCTTCCGCACTCTAAGAAACCTAGAATAGATTAGGTTTGAAGTGGCGCTTTAGATTTTCTTGTTACATTACTGTACTCTCGATCATTAGACAAACAGCGGTCTCTCGATATGTCTAGAATCTTGAATGCTTGCTTTCAAAAATGCTTTTTCTTACCTCCCACTTCAAGGCAGTCTACGCTAAATTACTTTCTGAAGTTTGACATTTAAACATGACACCTACACAAACCATCAGACTCTCAGCCTCTAGCCACTCTCAACACCCATGATAGTAATGAACCCATGTTATGGCAGAAGCTTCCAAACAGTTTGTATCGTTACATCTAGTACTTAAACGTCTCCTTAACCATTCTCTTTTTCAGTTTCTACAAAGCATCCCCAGCCTCCGTTTGTCCAGCCCACACGTTCTTCAACATATTGCTTTTTAAAGCCACTTTTTTAAAACATAAATAGGTTAGTACAGCAGATACATTTTAAATCCGGCCTTGATATTATTCGTTTATTTATTTATAAAGTATTTTACCAGGAAAGATACATTGAGATTTCTCTCGTTTTCAAGTATGTCCTGGGTTCAAGAGCATTGACATTTTTACAGATGTTACAGAAATACAAAGTAATAAAATGCAAGATAGTAAAAAAACAACACAAATATATATCCATAGGTATGGGCAGAAGGGTGTTTCTGCTCAGTGAATTGCTCATGATTTTCACCTTGTACTTTCCCATCGACACTTTTTGGTTACATCGTATTTAGTTAATTCCAATGAATCAGAAAATTAACAGTATGTGATTATTTATAGTTATAAATAACCATTAAATGTGCCTTGTGTGCACACCCTGAAATATTGACTGGACCCACATATGCTGACATCCCTTGTTGTATTTTTCATATTTCTTCTTGGTAATCTCTGCTTAATAAATCACTGTAAATCTTGATTTAATTCAGCGAAATGCACTCCCATTATCCTTATTTTTAAGAAACCTGTTCTTCAAATAACCTGATCTCATCTCTGAACAATGTTTTTTTTCTTTGGCAATATTCCAAGATCCCAAGAGGCATTATGGGATAAAACTTATATGTAAACTATTAGTCAGATATATTGATCATCATGTGATCTTCACCACTTGGAATGTATAACTGGCTCTATCCTTGTAACCAATCACTCTGAAACAAAAAAAAATGAAACATTAAAACCAGAAAAAAGAAGAGTTACTAAATTAGACAATGTCACCCATGCTTATTTAGGTACCTCTACTCCTGGTCAGGGCCAGTACAACATAGGGGCTACTGGAACTGAAACTCCAGGCCCAATTTAATTTGCTTTAGGCTGCAGAAGGTGTCCCCCAAAATTTTAGCCCTGTGGGCATAATGCCCAAAGGACTAAAACTGTAAAATCAGTTGAAGAAAGCTCTGAAATATTGGGCTTTCAGCAGCAGTCAGCAGTTGATGCAGGGGGAAAAATAGACCTGCAGCTCAAACCTCTGTAACTCAATTTGGCAGTAGATGGTGCCATCTACTGGCCAAATAGGTTATTTACGGTAATAACTATGTATTAATGTATAATTAATTAAAAATGGTTTAACAAAAAAACATTGGGTTCTGACAATGTTTTTTGGAAAATCACTTGCAGGATTATTCAAAGAGAATTGAAAAGTCACCGCACATTCGGTGACTTTTTTCGTTCTGTTCAATTCTGTGCGATTTGGCGTTCCCATTTTGGCGACCCTGCGGCGTATTCAGCAAGCACCACAGGGCCATCGCAGTGCAGGGAAAAGCCACCGCAAGCCCGACGTACACTCACCGCAAAACCCGGCTAACGCGCACCGAAACCCGCAAAAACATCTGGATTAACCCCGCTGAAAACACTGGAGAAACCCGAGCAGCCACCGATCACAGTGCAGAGTAGCTGCCTGAAAAAGCCGACACCGCAGACGAATGGAGTGAGCAAAAAAAAACAGTACGCTTGAATGTTTGAAAAGTAAAACGCTGTTTGCAAAGAAACTACAGAACAAAAATGTCTGAAATTTATTTATAAGATCCAATGAATGATAATAAAAAGTGCTGTTACAGAAAAAAGAAAAAACCATTTAAAACAAAAAAGAAAATTTTTTGCAAGAAATCCCGAAAAATGGCTAAACGATCCTACAAAATCTATAAATAAAGAGACTCTTTACTGCAGAATATTATAATGAACAGTTTATTAGATATTGAATTAAAACGGGAATATTTTTAACATTGAAGCCTATGGGATTCGCCTAAATAAACCTGTCGAATGAAACCACGAACAGCAGGGCAATTCGGCAACTTTTCACTTCTGGTTTTTGTTCTCTGAATAGACGAAGCATTGCTTCTCTATGGGGATTTCACTGCCCTCGAACAGGCACCAAAGAAGCACCATATGTGCAGACAATTCACCAACATTTGGCGAACTGCCTGCTCTCTGGATAGCCGAATGGCCAGGAAAGGTAACCGTACGCTGAATTTCACTGTTCGGTTACCTTTTGGACACTATTCGGATCTCTTTGAATAACCCTGTTGGTATTGAAGGGGTTAACAAGTATGGGGCAGTGACACAAAAGAAGTTGAGAAGAAGGATCAGAGAGACAGTTGGTGGTGAGAAGAATGGGAGATATGAAGATTGGGTCAAAGGGGCAATGGGAATGGAGGAGAATTGTTCAGAGACACAATGGGGTGAGAGGGATGAGAGGTGTGCGTATGTTTGAGAAAAGAGGGGCAGGGACTTAATGGATTGTGAGACGATTTGGACCGAGGCACAATAGAAGGTGAGAAAAACTAGGTAGTGAAAGAATGGTAGGTGAGAAGAATGTCAGAGGGATTCGATTATGTTAGTGGCACAATGAAACATGAGAAGAATCAAGCAAAGAAAGGCTTGATGGATCTGCTGCACCAAAATTTTCAGCTCCAAGACTATATGACCATTATGTTCTTCTCAAAGGAGCTCGGAGATTAGATGAACTCTAGAAGTACATAGCGAAGATCCCAATGAGTAGTATTGGATTGAATCGTTAATTATTTTTCTGCTAAAGCTCCTTGCAACAGTTTTCATACGGCCTCGTTTTTAACATTTAATGCTTGAACTAAGAATAACACCTAGTTTGGATTTAATGTATTATGCTGTTGAAAACAACAAATCAGAGCTGCAGAAACTAGTCACCTGGGTGGCTGTATCAAAGGGAGCATATTAAAACATAACCTTTATTGGTATTGTTAAAAATGGGTAATTATGTTCACAAAGACAATGTAAGAAAAACAAAAATAAATCTGATACATGTGATAACTGGGTATCCCACTGGAATTTTAGTTTTAATCCAGTTAAATCAGAATTGTTAGTTTATTATAATTGTCTAAATTAGCAAAATAAAATAACTTCCTAATGGATAGACCCTTCAAGCATTTAAGCTAAATAATTTTTAGACTCTGGATAATAGGAGTGTATAATTAACAGTCTACCTATATTGTAGATTTCCTAAAAAATAATTAAAGTGCTTCTACAACCAACATTGGTTATCAAATGATCTCATGGATTATGTCCTTATTTAGACAAACAACAAATCAGAGCTGCGTGTTCATGGCCCCCCAGTTGTACTAATTGCCCCACCTGCCCCCGCTCGTCACAATCACACACATCTAACACCCTATTTTCACAGCGACCTGAGATGATAAAGGTGTCATCTGATGGCCTATAAATTGTGCAAAATTAAAAGGTAATCATCAGTTGTCAGATGAGGCTTCTAAAGCTGTTTGATGGTGGGAGTGTTGAAATTTGACTCAGCATGTCTAAAGTAGACTCAGATGGGGCCAATTTCAAAAACTTTACAAACCCACATTATTGATAAGTTTCATTGCTCTCATCTCAGCTTCTCAGGATAACCATCAATCATGTGGAGAGTGGGAGGGAGAGAGAAACTGGAGGACTATACATTAAGGAAACAGATGCAACAGATTTTGTTTAACACCTTTGTCTCTTAAAGGTTATGTTTATGGGTATTTTAAATTGATCATTATTATTATTGCGTGCCGCAATTACATATAGTTACATAGTTATATAGGCTGAAAAAAGACATGCGTCCATCGGGTTCAGCCTCTCCCACATAACCTACTGCTGTTGATCCAAAAGAAGGCAAAAACCCCAGTCTGAAATGCTCGCCAATATGCAACATACTGGGAAAAAACGCATGGTTAAAAAACGCAATTACGCATGGTGCATTGGCCTTTTCTATCCCAATGGCCACACCACCAATAGTTTTGCCATAAACAAGGATAATAACAGATGTAAAATAATGCATGTGAAATCAAATTCATTTTATTTAGGTGCCGAACTGGTAAAAAAAAGAAAAAAAAGAAAACGTAACACTGGTATTTTAACCCCTTTAAGGACGCAGGGGTGGCGCCCTTAAGGGGTTTTAATTTGCCGGCGAGGCGTACAGGTACGCCTCGCCGACAGGTGCCATCGCGCAGCACTAATTTTGGGCCCTCCCCGCAGCCGGCGTGCAGTGCTCGTCATTGGCTGCAGGGGACGGCTTGATTTCAGGCCGTCCCTGTGCAGCCAATGACGCGCACCACGAGTCAGCGCGCGCAGGCTGCGGGGAGGGGCCGAGGCGGCCCCATTGAAGACAGCAGGGCGTACCTGCACGCCCCGTGTCTTCAAAGCCCGCCCGCCGCCAGGACGTCATGGAACGTCCTGCGGCTTTAAAGGGTTAATAAAGGTGTTTAAAACAATAAGCAGATGGGTGGAGTAGAGGTAACATCACTGCTCTATAACCATGGTGACCGTGGAGACACAGGTTCGATCCCGGCACCTCTCCAGTAAGTGTCCTTGGGCAAGACCCCTAACGGTACATACTCGCCACCCAGGACATACTTGAAAACGAGAGAAATCACAATGTATCCTTCCTGGTAAAATCCTTTCTTTAAAAAAAAAGGCATGAAAACGCATGGAAATAATTAAAAGATCCTATAAATTATAATAAAACAGTCATTAAACATTTTAAAAAAAACACCATTAAAAAATGAGAATTAAAAATCCACAAAAATACCTAAAAAGTTCAAAAATCAGAAAAATATAATTCAATTTATTTAGGTGCATTTAAAGAAAACACCATTAAAATAATTATGCAAATTAGAAATACAGATTTTTGAATTTATTTTCTGTGCAGAAACCGTTTTCTCTTTACTCTCATTTGTTTATACAATGGCTCTGATGTGATGCATTGCTGTACTCATCAATCGAACATCTACTTTTGAAATGGGTAGCGTGCCTGAAAAACACAGTTGAAGTTTGAGGTGGTGGTGTCAAAGCATTATTTGGTGGGAGCAAAGCTGCAAGTGGCTGTGATTCATGATGCAATTCACTGGAAATAAGCCCACTTGTACCATGCGTAATCGATGTGGTCAATAATAATTGCTCGTTTATCTTTTGAAATTCCATTTAGATTTTTAATAAAATAAGGTCTAACAGGGTTATTCAGGGAGAGGTGAAAACCAGGAGAATGACTGGAGAAGTGAACATTCTACTTCAAAATAGCCGATTTGGACAGTGAGATAAATTGGAGAATTTTTCTAGTTTGGCTATTTTGACCTAGAATTTTCACTTCTCCAGTCATTCTCTTGGTTTTCACCTCTCTCTGAATAACCCTGTATGTCTTGCGAAACAATGGAAGCACATCGGGCAAAACTGTTCTGTAGTCTCTCAAAATGACGATTGTAAGTTAAGATAGTCAATTTAGGGCTCGATTGAATTCTTTCTGACTGTTTTTCCAAAAAAAATGTTGGCGAGAGTGAACTGTTTTAAATACCCACTGATTCAAAGAACCAGACACTGCGAAAATCAAAAAAATTATAGTGTTTTCTGAAAGAAGCTGGCCGTGAAAAAGGCCCAAAAAGCATATTTTCAGCCAACGTCATGTTGATTTTTGAAAAATATCATGTTTATTTTAAAATCCAGTGTTTAAATAAGGTTAGCAGTCTGATTTTCTCTTCTTCCCTGCCTGAAAATATACTTATCAACCCCTTTCAGCAATTAGCAAGTATAGACGCGGGTGCCAATAATTGAGCCAATTTTTTTTTACAAGAATCAATGCCAGTATGCCATTAATTGAAACTCACAAACCGAAAAACGTCCAAATTTGTTCTGTAAAACACACTTGATTTCAGCGATCAGGCCAAATTCGCTTAGTTTGCACTTCCATACCATTTATTTGAAATAGTGACATTGAGCTGGCACAAATCTGTTTATGTCCCCAAGTATCGCCTCTATTTCATTATCTGACCTTAAGAGAACAATTCCTGTAAGCACAAATGAAAAAGGAAGGACCAATCATTTGAAATTAGGTTAAAATGTAATGTCTCACATTTTGACAAACTTTTGCTGTTTCCCATGAATTGGGTATGTGCTGCTTTTTTTGTTATTGGGTTCCGGTTATTTTTCCACCCCCTCCTCCCCTCCCTTTTTCTTTTTGAACATGGGGTTGGTCCAGGCGAGCCATTTTGGGTGACTACCACGGCTCTGGCCGCTCTTTTTGGTCCCGGACGCCCCTGGCCATGTGGCCTCTTACCTGGCCTCCGGCTGTCTTTCCAGCCGCCAGAGTGAGTCGGTAATGCCACGCGCTATAAAGGCAGTTCCCCGCTTTCCCTTTTCTCCCTCCCCTGTTTAATTTTTGTTTTCATCCCGGTATACCCACTCGATGTATGCTTGTGACTTTGACGATACTCACAGGTGGTTTTTTTTTTCTCCAATTTTGTCCCTCCCACCCTTTTTGTGTGTATTGTTGCTTATCGACATAGTTACATAGGCTGAAAAAAGACATGCGTCCATCAGGTTCAGCCTCTCACATATCACCGCTACTGCTGTTGATCTAAAAGAAGACAAAAAACCCAGTCTGAAGCGCTCGCCAATATGCAACACAATGGGAAAAAATGCCTTCTTGACCCCAGAATGGCGTCAGATTTCTCCTTGGATCAAGAAGCTTTTACCCACATATTAAATATAACCCTTAATATTCTGTGTCTGCAGGAAGCCATCCAGTCATTTTTTTAAAAGTCTGTACAGTCTCTGACCCAACCACCTCAACAGGCAGAGAATTCCACAGCTTTATTGTTCTCACAGTAAAATAACCCTTCCTATGCTTTAGGCTGAATTTCCTTTCTTCCAGTCTAAATGGGTGACCTTGTGTTCTGTGTATAGACCTGTTAATGAATAGGTTATCAGACAATGGTTTATAATGGCCCGTATATATTTATATAAAGTTATCAGATCCCCTCTAAACTAAACAAAACAGGTTTAAGCTTGTTAGACTTTCCTCGTAACTTAACCCTTTCATTCCCCTTATTAATTTAGTCGCCCGTCTCTGCACTTTTTCTAGCGCTATAATATCCTTTCTTAAGACAGGTGCCCAAAATCACATGGCATATTCAAGGTGCGTCTTACCATTGATTTATACAGAGGCAAAATTATGCTTTCATCCCGAGAGTGAACTCCCCATTTAATGCATGCCAATACCTTGATGGCCTTGGCGGCTGCTGTTTCACATTGCACATTCTTACTTCTTTTGGAGTCTATGATTATTCCCAAATCCTTCTCCTGCTTGTATTTCCCTAACTCTGTACCATGTAGGGTATAAGTTGCTTGTGTGTTCTTCACTCCAAAGTGCATAACTTTGCATTTATCTAGATTAAATTCCACCTGCCATTTAAGTGCCCAGTCCCCCAATCTATCTAAATCCCTCTGCAGCGAAGTGACATCCTGCTCACATTGTATTACTTTTCCTAGCTTTGTGTCATCTGCAAACACTGATACATGACTTTCAATGCCTATTTCAAGGTCATTTACAAATGAATTGAATAGAATTGGTCCTATAACAGACCCCTGAGGGACACCGCTTACCACTGATGTCCATCTTGAAAATGTACCATTTATGACCACTCTCTGTACCCTATCTTTTATCCAGTTTTCGACGTGTCCCTCTGAGTCTGTCTTGTATGGTCCTGCGTAGCCTTTTCTTTGGGCTATTTTGTTATGCTTTTCATAATAAAAAATTTCAATAATAAAAATAAATAAATGAAATGTAAAGTCTTTGGTTTTATTTTACATTTATCACAATAAATATAATACCTTTTAAATACAAGCAAGAGAATGATAACGGGACGCAGGCCTTTGGGTCCCCCACCTCAATCATCCTCTATCGCCTTACCGGTTTCCATATTCATGCCCCTTCCTCTCAGAAATGATGATACAGGTATGTTTTCAATTTTTATGCTTCACGTTTTACGTTTCACGATTTTAGTTTTTAACTCGCTGATGCTAATTTTTACCCTGATTCTTTTTTCATTGGATATATTATTATATTCTTTATAAAATAAAATCAGTTTGCATTTTCTATACTTGCTCGAAATGTACTCTCTGCCATACATTTTTTGTATATGAGATATGCTTGGTCACCTGTATGTACATTCTGTATGGTCTTCAGACTGCACTTTCAACAAAATTGTCAAATTAAGAAGAAAGTACGAGCAACAATTTGCTGTGAAAAAGAGGAAGGAAAGTGCTGCCAGGAATAGCTCATAGCCATATCTACTAGAGCTGATACTGAAATGACTCTGTAACATGTGAGTGATTCATATATTATAAAAATATAAAAACAGTACATGGATGCCAGAATGATAAATGTATTTTCTGTTTATCTATTGCTTTGCTGCTTGAACATGAAAGTATCCAGTTAAAGAAGGGACATTACAGCCTGACTGGATGAGAGTACTGAGCTACTTCACTGAGAGGCTCTAGTCCAACGTGAGTTTTTCCACTATAGGGGTTATTCAAAGAGCACTGAAATTTCAGTGCAATTTCGGTGCTCTTTCATTTAGCGCACTTCGGTGCGATTCAAGTTCGCCGACCCTGTGGTGAATTCAGTATTCACTGCATGGTCCATGAAGTGTGCCTTACGGGAGACGGCGAAGACCACCGAATGCCGACAATCAACCTGCCGAATGCCACCCACTGCCAAACAGACCGCCGAACACCGCTGAAGAGTGCCGAACAGACCCCCAAACAACACAAAAGAGTGCCGAACAAAACGTCGAACTGCAAAAATGTTTTTTAAAAAAACTGATGTTCTTTAAAAGCCGTTTATAACAATAAAAATGCATAAAAATAATTTAAAAAAAGGTTCTATAAAAGAATAATAAAATGGTCTGTTGCAGAATTTTAAAAAACCCCATTAAAAAAATGGGAATCAAAACTTTCGCATAAAAAAATCAAGAAAAATACCAAAACAAATCTAAATAATAAGTAACTAGAAAGGCTTTTTGCTAAAACAGAAAAGAATAACCGGTTGATTAAAAAATTATTTTGAAGGGAAATTTACATTGAATCCTATGGGATTTGCCTGTTTAAACCTGTCAAACTGAACCAATGAAAATCTAGGCATTTCGCAACATTTTAGGGCAGTTTGGCATTCCGTGCCTAGATTATCTATTACTTCTCTGTGGGACAATTTCACTGCAGCTGAAGGTCGCCGAATTGTGGCGATCTGCGGCGAACTGCACTGTATTTCGCTGTCAGTTTGCCTGTATTTGGCTAATTGACAGCTTTCTGAATAGCTAAACTGCCACAAAATTGCACCATACGGTGAAATACAATTTGGTGACAAGTTCGGTGCTCTTTGAATAACCCCTAATATGATGTAGTCATCGGCTCATCTTTATTAAAAGAACTACCTGATGTTGACGTTGCTTTTATTTTTTCAAAGCACAAATAAACAAGTAGAATATCGTCTCTGAAATTTGACAATGTGACAATGTGTTTTTTCAGTAGTGTTTTGTTTCAGTACGTCTTTCTAGGTGTGTTTTTTTCATTTAGTTTATGTGGTTGCCAACTAGTCCTGGAAAACCTTACAATAATTATTTTAGGATCAGAGTGACCTGGTTCTCAAATAAAAATGTATAACTGCAAACCCTAAAAATAAAAAAGCAGAAAAATTTGAAACCGAAGCATTTCTTTAATTGCTTCACAATACGTGACACACAAATGCAAAACATGTGGTAGAAAAGGGGGTATTTTTATTCAAGCCAACTTGCAGAAATCTTCAGACGACTCCAACAGAATTAAAGTGTATTTGTTTATTCTCTAGTTTACAAAGTTCTCAAACTCATCGCTGACCAGCTTACAGTGATTATTTTTGGATGTCCTTTCTGCCTTACACAGCAGCCCGATCCTCGAACCGAGAAATATATGTACGATCAAAAAAAAGGGGAAAAAAACAGATGCCGAAGCTCAAGTACTGCTTATTATGTTTGTAACACATGACACACAAATGCAAATACTGTGGTAGCCTAGATGGGTATTTTCAGTTGCTTTCTAAAACCAAACCGGTTCTGTTTCAATCACATGAGCAACCACAAAATGTCAGCTAGTTTCTGGCTCAAGTGCCATGCATATCTGATGTTTTGAATATGAAATGTAGAACATGGTCAGAAACAAGAGTAAACCGGGACTATATATATATATAATATAGCTTTGGCAGCAGTTATGCTAGGTTAAATAACTTAAGAGGTAACTATACAAAAGAAGGACATCAATTTCATTTTTGTCACCGAGCAACATCTAAGGCTGGGGTCAGACCAGCGCATTTTTAACGTGCGTTCTGGCGCACTTAATCACGGCCGCACTAGCAGCAAATGACGGGCAATGACAGCCAATATACGAAGTACGGTCGCACGAAAGTCCGGCCGCGCAACGCAAGTGGAAAATGAACGCATTTTTTTGAGAACGCAGAACCGCTAGTACTGACGTACAGAGTGCGCTGCGCCCGCTAGCGGTGTGTGTGTGTGATTTGGAGACATCAGACCCTGCTCATGTCCGGCCAACATAACGTCCAGACACCCAAAGTTTCCTGTTTTGGATCCGTAAAAAATCACGCACGAACATGCGCATCGTATGACCGTTTTCGCGTATTCAGTGAAAAAATATGTCAATGCGTTCGGACGCACTTTTTTACGTTCGCGTGTAAAAATGCTTTCGTTTGACCCTAGCCTTAACAGTACATAATGCTTACAGGTAGACTTGCTTGATTTGGTTTGGTCTGAATTGAAATTCAGCCAAATATTGTCAATTCAGACTTTCAGAAACACCCAAAATAGCGAGTCGCTGAGCGAATGAACTGAATTGTATCCGAAAGAAAGAATTAAGGGGTTAATCAGAGAGACCTGCTCTGACCCCGACATGTCACCGAACAGGGAATTTCCCCATACGGTGCCATTTCAAGGCCATTTGGCTATTCAGAGAGCATGCAGTTCGCCGAATTTATTTATTTATAAAGGATTTTACCAGGAAGGATACATTGAGATTTCTCTCGTTTTCAAGTATGTCCTGGTGTCCTGCTGAACTGCCAGCAAGTACGGTGCCTGTTCGAAGGCAGTGAAATCCCCTATAGAGAAGCAATGGTTAATCTTTTCAGAGAACACCAAGCAGCAGTGAAAAGTTGCTGAAGTGCCCTGCTGTTCGGTGGTTTCATTCGGCAGGTTTATTCAGTCGAATCCCATAGGCTTCAATGATAAAAAATATTCCCATTTTTATACAATATCTAATAAACTGTTTATTATTTTATTCTGCAGTAAAAAGTCTCTTTATTTATAGATATTTTTAGGATCTTTTAGGCACTTTTCTGGATTTTTTCGGCAAAATTCTTTTCACTTTTTTTTAAAAAGTGTTTTTATTTTTTCTGTAACAGACCTTTTTATTATCATTCATAGGATCTTATATGTAAATTCCAGGCATTTTCGTTCAGTAGTTTTTTTGCAAACAGCATTTCTATTTTGACACTTTCAAGCATATTGTTGTTGTTTTTTTTTACCCCGTTCGTCTGCCTGTCGGCTTTTTCTGGTGACTGGTCTGCGATCAGTGGCTCGTCGGCTGTTTCTGGCGAGTTCGGCGTGTTTTTTGGTGAGTTTTCGGCAGGTGTTCGACAGGGTTTTCCCTGCACTCGGGGGACCCTGCGGTGAATGCTGAATTGACCACAGGGTGGGGAACTTTGATTCCCCGAAGTACAGAGAAGTGAACAAGAGAGCAGGGACCGAAGGAACGAGAGAGCACCGAAATGTCGGCGACATTTCGGTGCTCTCTAAATAACCCCCTTAATTTTTGTCAAGGAACAAGATCTAAACAGTATGTAATGCTTACAAGTAGACTTTCTTGATTTTGTTTGGTCTGAATTGAAATTCACCCGAAATACCGAGTTGCTGAGCTAATGAACTGAATTGTATCCGAAAGAAAGAATTAGGCGTGATTTGGTGACGTTGCATCGATTTATACACTCCCCAATCCCTCTTTAATTATTTATAATGATCGAAAAGATGGAAATCTTGTAGTAGATACAAAGTGCATGATATAATTCAACTGAATCATTTTTTTTTTTAAATAGATAAATAAAAAAATATTGTCTGATTTTGTCCGATATTTGTTTTCAGTTGAGAAAATTAATCCCGGGCTGAATTTTTCTGTTTAAAAAAAATACCGGGCCGGTAAACAGAGTTTAATGATGTGAGCACGGATGCGCTTTCCTTGTTTTACCTTCTTACTGTAAATCGCGTACTTGCCAATTTGAATATGAAACCTCAGATATGCGCGTAACAATCTTAAGTCCCGGAAATGTGAGTCTTATTTTAAATCACATAAAAGAGAGTCTTACTGTAAATGCACGTTTTTACAGTGGAGATATTACAGTACAACCTTGGGGAGAGTAAATATAACAGTGGAATATTAAATTACGGACTTGTGGGTCGTAAATATAACTGTAAAATGTTAATGTACGGATTTACACGTTATTACTGCAACAGTGAAAATGTTAATGCACGTACTTCCACGATTTAAGTATACAGTATGGAGGTTGTGTGATTTTATATAGATGCAGATCCTTATATTTACATTGAAAAGTATAACCGCGAGAGCCGATATTTGATCCACACTCTTAACGGGAATCAAAACGCTAAAAATTCAAATCAAATCAAGGCCAAAGTTTTCTATTCAGGTTAGAGACTTAATTCTAGTTCCTGTATACTTCCTTTCAGCATACAGTATATAAATTACATAAAGGTAAAAGATAAATTGAAAATTTCGCAAACGCAGGTATTTCTTCAAAAAAACACAACTCAAAGGGGTTTCGGTGTTCTCTCGTTCGGCGCATCTCAGTGCATTTCAGCAATCTCAGTTCGCTGACCCTTCGGTGAATTCACTATTCGCACAGGGTCCCCGAAGTGACCTTACCTCGGAGCCGCCTAAGACCGCTGACCGCTGCCAGAAATAGCTGAAATCTGCTGAATGCTGCCAAACTGACGACCACCAAAGACAGCCGACGATCCTCTGAACTGACCACCTACTGCCATCGAATAAAGCCGATCGGCCGCCGAACTGGTAGAAAAAAAAGGAACGCTGCTTTTTTAAGAAAGGTATTTAGAACAATAAAAATGCATGAAAATGCATGGAAATAATTAAAAGGTCCTATAAAATATAATAAAACGGTCTGTTACAGCATTTAAAAAAACAATAAAAATATGGGAATCAAAAATTTTGCCTCAAAAATCCACAAAAAACCCTAAAAGGTTTCAAAAAAATTAAATAAAAAGACTTTTTGCTGCAAATGAAAAGAATAAAAGGTTGACTAGAAAAATGATAAAAACGCAATTTTTTTTTACATTGAATTCTATGGGATTCGTCTGTTTAAACCTGTCAAACTGAATCACCGAAAATCTGGACATTTCACCATCATTTCAGTGCAGTTCTGCGTCGTCTGACTAGATTAGCCATTACTTCTAGGGGACAATTTCACTAACGCCGATTTGCGGCGAACTGCACAGTGTTTTGCAGTCAATTCACAAATATTTGGCGAATTGACAGTGTCAAAGGATTTCCCCAGCACCCTCATCCAGGGACGGTCCTTTGGGACGCTTTGATCCCTCCAGACTCTTAGGTGCCGTTGCACCAGCGGAATTCCGTGTGTTATCTTATTTAGTTGTGGTTTCATTTGTGTGGTGTAATAAAAGTGTCCCCGTATGAGTATTGTGAAATGTATGCAAATTCCCTTGTGTGCCTTGCTCGCCGCCATTTTCCCAGCGCCTCGTGGATCCGGTCGAATCGATCGGATCGGAAAATGGCCGATCCGGACCATCCGGTCGAATCGTAAAATGGCCGATTCGTACCATCCGGTTGCAAATCGGCAACACCCCGATTCGTAACCGCCAATACGAATCGGGACCCGGGTGCCTCCTTCCAGCGAGGGTCAATGAGGCTTGTGGGGGCGGGCAGGGATTCCCATTGTTTTCTTGCTGTCCAAATGTTGATAAATATATGTGAAGTGTAAAAAATAAAGCAGATGATCTAGTGCATACAGCTCCGCCTGGTGTCCTTTATTTTCGGCCGTATTCCTGAGATCCCACGCGGTCTTCAGAGTGCGGCAGATCTGAACCGATCACCCTGTCTCTGCATCCCGGATCAGAGCAGGGGTGCATCATATGGGCTTCGACCATGCCGAACGATCGATCACGCTGAGGTGCTGCTTTCCGAACCGAAGCCGCGGCGCGTCTGCCGCGCATCGATAGACCGAAGCGCTGCATAACCGAGGGAAATCCGAAACGTTTCCCATCCGAACGGTTCCGGACGAAACGTTTCCCACCCGAACGGCCGCTCCACATCCGATCCGAATATTACCAAGGTCAGTAGATCAGCCGCTCGAGACGCTGAGTGCCGTGTCACTCAGTGGTCGGGCTGATCTCGCCCCGGGGTCCCCTCCACAGCCCGCCAACCCTCCCCAGGGTCATCCCAGGCAGCTCGAGACGCCGAGTGCCGTGACACTCGGTAGTCGGGTCGGCGGTAAGCTCAGTGGGAGGAAGCAGATAGGAGCACACCCGCAGGCGGACAACACCCGTTCCGCTACAGACAGCTTTCTGAATAGTCGAACTGCCATGAAACTGTACCGTGAGGTGAAATTTGATGGCAAGTTCAGTGCTTATTGAATAACCCGTTCAGTCACTGGAGCTCACAGCTCCGAATCTACGTTCAATGCTCCTATTCACTAAATTCTCTAAGTAAACTATCAGGGTTATTCAAAGAGATCCGAATTGTGGCCGAAAGGTAACCGAACAATGAAATTCAGCGTACAGTTAGCTTTCCTGGCCATTCGGCTATCCAGAGAGCAGGCTGTTCACCAAATGTTGGCGAATTGCCTGCACATACGATGCCTGTTTGTTACCTGTTCGAGCGCAGTGAATCCTCATAGAGAAGCAATGTTTTGTCTATTCATAGAACAAAAACCAGCAGGGAAAAGTTGCCGAATTGCCCTGCTGTTCGGTGGTTTCATTCGACAGGTTTATTCAGGCGAATCCCATAGCCTTCAATGTTAAAAATATTCCCGTTTTAATACAATATCTAATAAACCGTTGATTATAATATTCTGCAGTAAAAAGTCTCTTTATAGATTTTTTTGGATCTTTTAGGTATTTTTTGGGATTTTTTGTGAATTTGTTTCCTGTTTTTCTTTTTGTTTTATCGTTTTTTCTTTTTTCTGTAACAGCCCTTTTTATTATCATTCATTGGATTTTATGTGTAAATTTCAGACATTTTCGTTCTGTAGTTTCTTTGCAAATAGCGTTTCACTTTTCAAACATTCAAGCGTACTCTTTTTTTTTTTGTTTACTCCATTCGTCTGCGGTGTCAGATTTTTCCGGCGGCTGCTCTGCACTGTGATCGGCGGCTGCTCGGGTTTCTCCGGCGTGTTCGGCGGAGTTAATGTAAATGTTTTTGCGGGTTTCGGTGTGTGTTCGCCGGGTTTTGCGGTGAGTGTTCGGCGGGTTTGCGGTGGCTTTTCCCTGCACTACGACGGCCCTGTGGTGCTTGCTGAATACACCGCAGGTTCGCCGAAATGGGATCGCCAAATCACACCAAATGTGACCGAACATACAGTAACTTTTCGATTCTCTTTGAATAACCCTCTATGAATGATTTCCTAAGTCTAGAGTAAAATAGTAAAAGTCATGTGGTAGAGGCCAAAACAGTAATTGAATTTAAGCAGGCATGGGATAGGCATAAGGCTATCCTAAACAAAAGATAAATCCAGGTTAAGTATCCATGTAATTGGGCAGACTAGATGGGCCGAAAGGTTCTTATCTGCCGACATTTTTCTATGTTTCTATGTTTCTATTTTAGCAGAGAACCACCTGAGGATCCTTTAGGCCAAACCATATCATTAAGTAGTCATAAAATTATTACAGAACTTACAAAGTCATGATTCCTAGTATATTGACCGTATTCACCTTGTTCCAAAATAGGGTAGAATAAGTCTCAATACATATCATTCCACCTGTCCCAAACAAAAGCTAGAAACAGATTATTTTTGCATATAACATGTAATATGTACAGTAGTGTTTGTCTTGCCCTACCTACAGCATCACATCCACACACATCAATCTAAGAAGATTAAACTTAATGAACACATGGAACAACAAGTCTTTACTGTGGTTTTAAATAAAATTTTAATTAGAATTAAATTTTGTAATTACAAAAAGATTTTTTTTTTAAAGTTCAAAATAAATTGAAATATGATGAATAAAAAAAGTGATATATATAGAGAGAGAGCGCACTTTTTTATTCATCATATTTCCAATTTTTTTAACTTTAAATTTTTTTTCTTTTTTTGTAATTACTAAATTTAATTATAATTAAATTTTTAATTACAATACATATATGTAGTATATACTGTATATCATTTAAAACCATTCATTATTTATTTTTACAATCTGTGAATCAATTCAATAGTGTCCTTTGTGTCCTGATTTATTGGGGTGTCATTTTATGAATGTTGCTGCTGCTATGCTAAAGACTATCACGAAAGATAATAGCATAATCAGATGAAAGTATATGGTTCAATGATCTCGGGCTATTGGTTTCTCTTTTAACAAGTTTGGAATTTAAAATCCTTAAATGCACTCTCTGGTTTATATATGAAAGATTAGCAGAAAACGTAAATCTCGAAAACATGATACGGTGAAATTATGCAGGTCATCTATCAAGGGCTGGCTACTATCAGAACAAATAAGTTCCAGCCCTGCATAAAGATCTGAGCACTGAAGAGTGATGTGTAATACATATTCTGTAGATTTCGCATTCACAGTTGCCAAAATATTAGATCAATGCAATCTTAAAGACAATCTTCTTTAAACAACCATCAATTGGGGTAATTGACCCACCACGAACTCTTGACAGGACGTAAACAAATTCATCGCTTTTGGACCCCAGTATGTCAAAATAAAAACAAGCATGTTTCATTGAGCTCAAGTAAATATCTGACACACTTTGTTCAAACGGTTTTCATTGGTTAAATAACAACAAAGTGTCAAGGAGGATGAAATTATACTCAGCTTTGATATACTGAAGTCAGCTCCCAGGAGATGGTCCACCGCTCCCAAAGAACATAAGTAGAAAAAACACGGAGGCTTCAGTATCTGTGGCTGCACCAATATGTAGAGCTTTGATATTTTCTCCACATTCTGGAATGAATAAAATAAAATCAATAAAATAATAAAAGATTTTTATTAAATAAAATCAATAATAGATAAAAGTCCGACGCGTTTCGTCTATCTCTAGACTTTTTCAAGGGCAATAGTAGTGCAAAATCAAATCAAAAAATATATGATATAACATTTCCCATCGTTCCTTTATATTGTGTAAAAAAGTCTCTGGTTCTTACGCTCGCCATAGCGTTGTCCTTATATGGTAACTTCCTCTATCTGTCCATTGTTTTTCATCCCATAGTTCCAAGCGTTGAGCCCCATAGGACCATCTGGATATCCGTGTTTATTTCAGGTCCTAGAGTCCGGTTTCAGTTTCTTACTGTTTCCTCATTCGTCACATCCGCCTCTCCAACCTTTGGAACCACTTTCTGTTTCTTTGTTTCCGGGTTTCTCTCGCAACCATTAGGGAGGTGCGTTTCAGGTTTCGGAATTTTCACGAAATTTCCCTATTCGTGTTTTCGGATCCGGCCGATTTTCCGAATCGGATCGGACCCGAAAACCGACAGATCCGAAAAGTTTTCCGAGCCGAAACAAAATATTTTCGGAATTTTCGAATGGACTTGAAATGTGTCAAATCGAAATTTATTTTCGCTCTATTCATGATTTCGCTTCCATTCGTGATTTCGGTTCCATTTCGGTAATTCTGGACATCGTATATTTAACTATTATTGGTTATATCGCTGATTCTGTAAATTTTGTATTTGTAAATGCGTATCACTTGTTTTTGTTTCCAATGATCCGATAATTCTGTCGATACGATAATTCCTTCGTAATCGGGTCGGATCCGATTCGTCCGCGTGTCGTGCTTGCGCGCGCGCGGATGTCGTAACTTTATTGAGCCAGTTTTGACAACTTTTTTGACAGCCCAAAAAATATTGATTTTATTTATCATGGCTGAAAGAAGTAGAGACGAGTCCCATTCGGACACCTCCTCATCTGCTTCCACCCCAGAGACCCCACCCAGGAAGAAGCGGGCCAGCAACATGGCATTTGAGGAGATGTTGGAGCTGGTCCGCATCTTTGATTACAAAGATTACGACTGCCGTAAGGGCCCTTACGGCAGAAAGAATAACGCGCGCAAGGACCGTATCCTAGATAAGTTACGCACCACCATCGCGGAATTATTTGGGAAAGACCGGACGAAGGACCAGCTCCGAAAACGCTGGTCCGACCTCAAGGCACTCGAGCAGGAGCAGCTGAGGCACATCCGTCGTGTCATAGCCAAACGTAAGTGTCATGTTATATTGTATGTAAAGCGCTGCGCAAACTGTTGGCGCTATATAAATCATGTATAATAATAATAATGTGCTTACATGTGCTAATGTGCACAAAAATATGTTGATTTATCTAGTCCTTTTTTCATGCAATGTGATTGTGTATAGCTTTGCGTTTTCACAACTCGTCATACATGTATTTTTGCCATAGCTCTTCTTTTTTTGTGATTTTACGTATTCGTGAAAATTGTGACATTTGATGTATGTAGATGAAATTACAATGCTGGATTTCTTTTGGCACTGTGTGTACTGTAGTGTGCTGGGGGGGATGTTGTTGTGATTGAGTGATGCATACGAGATGACCCGCAGCTTGCCCAATACTGGCTCCCACCTGCGCATCAACAAAAATCTCTGCGTCTCTGCTAAGTGGTAGGATGGGACATGTAGTTCTTCTGAAAGTGCATCCAAACAGAGCCGCGTTCAATACATCCTCAGCAGCTGCTGAATTGTTGCAGCGCAGCAATTCAGTTTGCTACAGCAGTGTCATTATTGAACGCTTTAGATGCAAATTTCAAAACAGAATGGCGGATTTCTGTTGTTTCTGCTGTATCCACAGTTTTATTAGCAGAAACTGAAAGTGAAACTGAGGCTGAGGCCATCTATAAAATAACTAAAAGCAGTCGGCACAATGCGTTTTGTATGCACACAACACAAATAATAGTTTTTATTGAATAAACGTAATGTTTACTTCTGAAAAAAAATATATAATTGAACGGTAATATATGTCTATGTGCAGGGGAAATAATAAATATTTTGTGACTTTAGTTAGAACTATGAGATGGGAGTAGTGGTGGGTCAAGCTGGTAGTGGGGTAGTGGAGGGGTGTCGCAATACTTTCGGCAATATATTGTATAGATATACCATTTTTTCCAGTCTGCATTATTTACGTGTTATTTTTTGGATTTGGCAGAAGACAGGAAGGCAAAGGCAGCATCTGCCCCAGCAGGCACCAGTGCCCCAGTGGAGGAGATGGGGGAGCCACGGGCGACCTCCAGCGCTGGTATATACTGTTTTATTTTGCAACGACTTTTGGTCAAAAACAGAAAAAAAAATTGTTTACTGTATTTTAATTTAATTTTTTGATGTATAGCACAAGAGGAGCAGAAGGAGGAAGAGGAGGAGCAGGAGGAGGGCGAGGATGGAGAGAGGAAGCCGGAGCCGCAGCAGGAGGCCGTGAGTCCAGGTTTTTATTTTACTGTTGTATTTTGCATCGACTTTTGTTCAAAAATAAATCAGTTTTGTTGTTTACTGTATTTTTTATTTCTTTAATTTCTTAGATATAGCACCGGAAGAGATGCTGACGGTGGTGGTGGAGGAGGAGGAGGAGGAGTCAGAGCCTCAGGAGGCCGCCAGCTCTGGTATATACTACTGTTATATTTTTACAAGACTTTCAGTCAAAAATAGAAACCTGCTTTACTTACTGTATTTTCCTTCTTTCATTTATTGGATATATAGAAGGAGAAGCCAGACCGGACAGGTCCTCCAGTGTCAGGATGAGGAATAATAGGATGGCGATCGGCGAGCTACGCCTGGCTGTCACCAACATACAGTAGATGCCATCCAGGAGTTGCTCCAGGAGTTACGGGAGCATATTAACAATGCCGCTGACATCCTGGAGCGGCAGTGAGACCAGCCTCCTCCTCCCCTATGTTTGTTTGTGCCCCAGTTGGGCAGTTTGCCCTCCGTGGCATGTTGTAAATACATTTTCTATTTTTTCTATATTTTCCTGTTTGTGTGCGTTGCTTTTCCTTACTTAATAAGTTAATATGTATTGCTTGGTTTCCACACTGTTAAAATTATATGTACATAAATTTATTGACATTTCTATGGACCCTTTGTCATAAATTTGTCAACATATTTGTGGCCATGAATGTGACTGTGCACATTCTACACTGCCTGCCTGGCCAAAAAATGTCACACACTAACACAACCTTGTTGTACTGCCTTGAGATTTGATTACCGACGTGGCATGGTTTTGTTAAGCTTAGGCGATGTCACAACAACATGGATTTTTGTCCATAGTCACATTCATTGTATAACCAAGAATTTATCAAAAATATTGATGGCAGCACTGCGTGAAGTCTTCTCCGACACAACCCAAAGATCCTTAGTGCGGCTCAGGTCTAGTTTATTTGTCCCTGTTTGCAGCTTCACGCAACACCTCCTCCCAGCTATGAGCTCTCTCTCTCCCACCGCTGCCCGCTAAGACGCTGCCCGCCAACATGGTCACGTCTTTGCAGGAAGACAACAGCGTGGGGGAACGGCAACTGCCGACAGTCCCAAGACCTCGTCACAATGACGTCAGTTCTGGAGTTAACCCCTAACTGCGACCAATGGTGGAGATAGGGGGTTCATTGGAACCCCCTATCTCCCGATCCGTGGCAGCTATCGGTTGGTTAATGTTTGGTATCTTTGGAGCGACCAGAGCATGGCCTTTCCAACAATACCAAACATGACAATGTTAAAAATTATAAAAAATTTAATATAAAAAAAAATAAACAGGTTTTTTGTTTTGTTTTGTTAATGCAGCAATATTGTTCCCATTTCAATTATAATGTGAACAATGATGCGGCACTAAGGATTTTTGTATGGGGTGCGTTTGTTAAAAATAGTGTAATTTTCACCCAAAAAAATATAACAAGTCCCCATTTCAATTTTTTTTAACAAACGCAACTCATAAAATATAACCGCAAACACTCGCATGTTAAAATGTGAAAAAAACACTTTACACCTTGTAAAACAAACATTGAAAATTCTAATTTTATTGCATTTTTTGTTATAATATACAGACAGGACATGACGCATACATATGATAATAATATATTATGAATCATCTGCCGAGTCTGCCGGAAAGAACGATATATAACATGTCTGGGTCATATTATAAAATAAGGCTTCAAAAAAACGCGTTTAAACAAGAGGAGCGAAACTGTTAAAAATTAGCTCAGCAGCAGACCGCACACAGGCGTGAAGGGAAGCTGTGAAATGCCTCAGCAGCGAAAGGGTTAATTTTTTTTGTCTGTTTTAAATCATTTTATTTGTTGTTTTTTTTCGTTTCAGATCATCTTGATCAACTATTTTTCCGTTTTAAAACGTTTTTTAAATCGTTTTGTTCATTTTTTTTTGTTCCTTGGCTTTCATACCATTTTTTTAATGTGATTAAATAAAGTTGTGAAATGTATATTCATAAGAAAAAAAGGATCTTTATTTAATAAAAAAAAACACGATAGAATCGCCAGAATTATCGTA
Source organism: Leptobrachium leishanense (assembly GCA_009667805.1). Lineage (NCBI taxonomy): Eukaryota > Metazoa > Chordata > Amphibia > Anura > Megophryidae > Leptobrachium > Leptobrachium leishanense. Next base: position 392,262,828 of record CM019064.1, read on the forward strand.
TCGACAGAATGAATTATCGGATCCGAAAAACAAACCAAAAATTTATTATAAAAAAATATATAAAGTATAAAAAAGTAAACCATAGTAGTTTACGTCAAAACGAATAGAGTTAGACACTTTGAAACGAGGAGAACAGACGTTCCGAAAAAAATGAAAATTTCCGAAATCACGAAAAGTCGATACAAAAAACCAGCAAAGTGACCCGAAAATACGAAAAATGGTCGAAAAAAAAATGTACACGAAAAACGAGTCGAACCGAACCGAATCGAAACAGAAATCGGTCGAAACGAGCCAAATCGAAAATTTTAAACATCCGAACAAATCGAACCGAATCGAACTGAAAAAAAAATCGGTGCACAAGCCTAGCAACCATCATAAACCTTGGCTGAAAGGCAATACGTGTCCACAGGAATTGTACCGACCAGGAAGATTATCTGAAACTATCATTCAAGATAAACTGATCGATAAGAAGTATGATAGAGAAGAGGTGGAAAGAATCTGTAAAGAAGTGGGAAAATTAGAAAGTGGAGAAAATATCAAAGCTCCACAAAGACTGGTTCCTCCTTCATATGGGTGCACCCACAGATACTGAAGCCTCCGTATTTTTTCTACTTAGGTTTTCATTGGTTATTTGTTTTCTATTTTTTTAATTGTGTATCACAATGTTAACTCTCGCAGTTGGTTTATCTCTTTGCTTCTGTTATTGTTTAGCAACTCATTAGTGAAAGATAGGTTATCCTATAGAAAAGACGCCCCAAAAAATGCCTGCTCAAAAATGACGTCCGAAAGAAAGTAGGTCTGTGCCAGGTTGGTGGCCTGGAGGTCAGGAAGCAGGGGGCAGTATAGAGGCAACATGGTAGAAGGGGCAATCTATTGAATAGTCAAATGGTGGCTCCGTGGTTGAGGCATGTGGCAAACAGGCAGCGGCCAAAGACAATACCCAAGATCACTAAGTCAGGTATCACAACAATAAGTGTAGTACTTTCAGCCGTTTCCACTTAGAAGTAACAGAACGTTTAAGTGTCTTCCTTCTGGCAAGTGGTGTTTAAGTAGGGAGAAAGCACTAAGCCCCGTCCCCAGTCCCCTTTTCTCTACCCATGGCAGAGAAGGGGTGACCCAAGCTTCCCTGTAAACCATAGTCTAGATTGTGACTACTGAGGGTCTGGTCCCCAAGCGCTTCACACGCTCACTGACATCCACAGGTGCGAGGATGCTAAGGAAAACCTCCGATCAGCAACAGGGAGGGTCTCCTGATGCCCACGCTGAGGACTAGAGATAGCAGCGCCACGGGCTGCTGGAGGACAACACCTTGTATGCAGAGGTCTGCTGCCAAGCCACTGTGGGTACTTCGGGGGTGGACCAGGGACACAGTGGTGGCCGAAACCCGGCAGTATGAAATTTGGGGGTGAAACAGCAGTGGTGGCTGAAACCCGGCAGTATGAAAATGTAATCTAGATGTATTTTTGGTTTGCAAAAAAGGGTGCCATTAAAAACAAACAGTTGAAATGATACTCTACAGTTAATAGGAAAGGGTTATATGAATGCCTCTTAATTTCCACTCACCTCACCTTTTTCAAGCCTAAATAGTCCTTTACGCACCTTCAGTCTAGCACCTTCCTCCCTTGCCACTGCTGTAGAATTGACAACCGAGGAGTACGTTTCTGGCCTAAACTTTGGGAGACTGATCAGCTGACGGTGATTGACAGCTTTCCATATGGGGGTTGTTGCAGCCAATCAGAAGCGTGAATCAGCCAGAGTGGTGGAGACGGGGAAGACACTTCAGCCACCTGTGATTAATATACGATAAATGGTCATAGAAGATAGAGTGCCCCTTTAATGACATTTGAATATAGTTTCTGAACTTCATTTAAGGGTTAATTTGAGAGAGAACATATGAAAATAATGTTCCACCACTATTTTGCAGATTTTTTAATCAGCCCATACACTTTATTGCTTTTGATTTTAGGGATCATTCATTTGTCAGCTTAAAACAGAGACTAAATGCCATCAAAATCATCAGTTATACACATTACACAATATTTAGATTTGATATCATGAACAAAATGGTGTTCTTCATGTTTTTTTTAAAAGATTTGTAGCGCTGGTTTTAAAACACTGTCGTTGTAGTACTTGCTTTTGGCCACCAGAGGGAGACAAGCGCAATGTATGACATTGGACATTGGGACTACATTTTCCAGCATGCTTTGCGGGCGGGAACAGGAAGTGGGTGGGAAAAGAGAGACTTACATCCGCAGCCTCGTGGAGAGAACCATCAGAGCGCGCAGAGGAGTGAAGAGAGCAAGACGCACGTGAAGGAGACAATGATCGCGACCAGGCCGGAGCGCAGGTGCGGCCTAGCGGAGCTGGAGATCGGTTTCCCCTTACTGGTCAAAGACCTAGTGATCCACTGCTAGTAACCTTACACAGATACAGAGTAAGCTGAAGGACCCCGAGTTAGGAGACCGCAGACAATCTAACGGGAGTGCAGGCGGTGAGCTGGACATCTTGTGGCAGACACAGACAAGCAAGACAGCGGATCCGGTGGCACAGAATCCCAGTGTAATCGAGCGGAGAGACGTCCTGGGTCGAGTGGAGCGCAGAGTATCTGGCGGATGGGTGAGAGGCCTTCCTGGCCACAGTAAAATAATAAAGCACGCTGCAGTTTTGTCAAAACCTACAGGGCCCCAACGTGACTAGTCGAAGATACACCTGAAATCATTCACTGGCCAGTTGAATATTGTACCCGGGTACCAATACACGCATACACTTACACTTTCTTGGGACACAACCTGTATGGGACTCACACTCCAACCATGAAGGGGTTAACATTCCTTTTTGCCTTTTCCGCTACGCGTTTCTCGCATTACGAACTACTGTAAATATATATATACGTATACCGTGTTGCTCTTTATCTGCCAGTTTATTCAGTAAACTATATAACTTATAAAATCCACAACAGTGCTGGTGTATATTTATTCTCTAGTGCGGGGAGACTGACCCAAGGTTTAAATTCAGCAGCTCCTCCGGGAGTGAGCGCTACACGTGGGGGCTCGTTTCCAGGATTCAGTCTCTGGAAAAACCGCATTTAAAGGGTTAAATATGGATCCAGACACTGCTGCCAAATGGTGTGAGGAGCACAGTAGTCAGATAGAATTGTGTATAGTCATGGATATTCCTGCAGACACTTGGGCTGAAGATCAGATTCGCCAGGCCGTGGCCGCGCTGACACCAGATCATCGGGGGTTAATCCTGGACATTAAAGAGAACCCAGATACCTCTCACACGTATGTTCTTTTTGAGTGGAGAAAGGGTGTTCCAGTGTGTTTTCAGGGAGCGAGCGTGAAGCTGACCGATGAGGTGGAAGTCCAACTGATTCAGCCAAGTGCGCCACGTGGCGAATCCGAGAGTGTTCCCGCGCCCAGTCCGCTGGCCATGATCGGGCCTGAATTTATAGTGGCTATTGGAGATTTGCTGGCTAAATGTCAAAGAACAAGCCCTCCGCACACTAACTTTGGTTATCGACGGTTGAGAAATTTTACAGGAAACGTACCAACTCCGGCGGGAGAAGAAACCTTTGAAGAATGGGTAGAACAGGCGATGCAGGCTCTGGATGAGTGGGATGTCCCTGAAGAGCAGAAGAAGCAAAGGATTACTGAGAGCTTAAAGGGACCTGCGTCAGAGGCTGTCAGAAACCTAAATTTGAGTAAGGAAGACTGCACTGTTTTAGATTATCTAAATGTTTTGGAGGAAGTCTTTGGGCGTACGGAAAAGGCTGCAGAGCTCGTGTACCAGTATGAACACACTTACCAGCGAAAAGGTGATAAAATGACTGAATATATGAGGCGCCTAGATAAGATTCTGCACCAGATACTCCTCAAGAAAGGGGCCGAACCGGCCGAAGTAGATAATATCTGAATACAGCAGATCCTGAGGGGCCCTCAACCTCTATATCCGGTGATGCTACAGCTGAGAAGCAGGGAAGGTAATCGAGAATTGAAGTACCTGGAACTGATCCAAGCTGTCAGAGAGGAAGAGGCTTTACTAGAAGAAAAATCCTTCAGGAGAGGAGAAAGAGCTTACGCGCAACCTGTGAGGCATAACGAATGCTTGCAGCCTGAAAGTGACTCGTTAGACACCTATGGATCCGAAGTGGACGAACAAGAGCATCTAATCGCTTTTAAATCCACAGAGAATGCTGCAAAAGAATTAAACCTCTCTGCACATGGTGAGTTGCACAAAACTGTTAAGAAGGTACAAGAAGCTCAAGCTGAATTGCAACAGGCGCACGCGGAACTGTGCTAAGTATTGTTGAAGGTGACAGAGACACAGACCGAGATGCAGAAGTTCCTTACTGACATGCGGACAACTGGAGTTGCTGTGGCGTCTGGCCAGGGTCCTTCAACCGAATCACAGCAAGTAAGTGCATCTCCGTCTTCAAAGAAGAGATGTTTCAGTTGTGGGGAAATGGGTCATTTCCGCGCACAATGCAAAAGCCAGAAGCCTGAAGGAAATAGAGTAGAAGAGTTCTTGAAAGCCTTGGAAGGGCTGTTATCTACCTCACCGGCGGGAAACGCCAGAGGGCACAAGTGAAGGAGCAACCTAGGTGCCCAAAGGCTGAAACCCGCTCCAAAAATCAAGCCAGGACTAAGAGGGCGAGAGGGCCCAAAGTTGGGCCAACAGCTGAGCCTGCCAGGACTTAAAGAGTCACTCCCTTAGCATCCGGTTCTACGTCATGGGGAAGCAATGCACACCCAAAACCTACACGGGCCAAGAAGAAGGCCAGGGTACAACAAACTGGGTCTAAATTTCCTGTTGCTACCACCAAGTTTCCTGACCAGCTGATAGGTCCTTCCCCTATTGTGCCAATCCAAGTGGAGGGAGTCTACACTAAAGCTCTGTTGGACTCAGGGGCTCAAGTGACATTGATCTACCGAGACTTCTATGAGAAACACTTGAAGCACATACCCCTACAGAAATTGAAGGATCTAGAAATCTGGGGTATCGGAACTGAGAAACTCCCCTATGACGGGTATCTACAGGTGAAGTTGGAGATCGGATCCGAAGTCATCGGACAGTCCGGAGGTTGTGATGCATTGGCCATTGTGTGTCCTCGGCCTTCAGGGGCAAAGAGGAGTTCCATGATAGTGGGGACGAATACTGATTTGGTGCGACGTCTCCTGACTCCTATAGTACTGGAAGAAGGTTCTACTAAGGGGGTACACCCAATGTTACGTCCAGTCTATCAGAGAATGGTCAAAGAAGAGAAGGCACCTGCCGAAGTGGGGTGCCTGTGGAGATTGGAAGGAACAGAGAAGGTTCTGCAATCAGGAGAAGTAACGAGTTTCCGGGCTTCAGTCAAGTTGAACGGATCGCAACCAGGCCCCTATGTGGTACTGGAAACCGATTTTAATCATGGGAGTGAAGCCGGAGTAGAAGTAATCCCTGAAATAATCTCCACTAAAGCTTTGAAAAGAACACGAGGAAGAGTCTCAGTCAGTGTGTGTAATGTGTCTGATTCTCCAGTAGTCCTAAAAGCACGAATGCCTATCGGGCAAGTAGCGTCTGCTACGCCTCTCTCTCCTACCAATTTAGGAGGGGAAGTGGATAAAGAGATTCCAGATGAAAGGTTCTACCCCAAGGACGCTCCCATCTCACCTGAATGGAAGAAACGTCTTCAGTCCCAGGTCCTAAAGTGGAGGGACTTGTTCTCGAAAGATGAGTTCGACGTGGGCCTAGCTAAAAGTACTGAGCACCGCATTCAATTACAAGAAGACAAGCCGTTTCGTGAAAGGTCAAGACAAGTTCCGCTGGGAGACTTGGATGATCTACGAGAACAGCTGAATGAACTGCAAAGAACCAAGGTGATTCAAGAGTCCAGGAGCCCATATGCATCTCCAATAGTAATGGTCCGGAAGAAGAATGGTTCTGTCCGTTTATGCATAGACTATCGCACGCTGAATTGGAGAACCATCCCAGATCAATATGCCACTCCTCGGATAGAAGACGCCTTACAGTGTTTGTCTGGAGCCAAATGGTTTAGTGTACTAGACCTGCGAAGTGAGTATCACCAGATACCAATGCATCCTGAAGACAAAGAGAAGACTGCGTTCATCTGCCCATTGGGGTTCTTTGAGTTCAATAGAATGCCTCAAGGCCTTACGGAGGCTCCAGCCACGTTCCAACGGTTAATGGAGAAGACAGTCGGGGACATGAACCTGATCGAAGTATTAGTGTATCTGGATGACATAATTGTGTTCGGGAAGACTTTGGAAGAACATGAGCAACGGTTGGAGAAGGTCTTGAAGAGGCTCCATGAAGAGGGGTTGAAACTGTCTCTGGAGAAATGTCAATTCTGTTTACCGTCTGTTACGTATCTGGGACATGTGGTCTCAGCAGAAGGCGTTTCGACAGATCCTCGGAAGTTGGAGGCCGTAGCTTCCTGGCCTAGACCCTGAAACGTTACAGAACTTAGATCTTTCTTGGGGTTCTGCTCCTATTATCGAAGATTTGTAGAAGGATTTGCCAAGATAGCTCAACCACTGAACAAGCTCCTACAGAAGGGAAACACCGAAGAAGGCCACAAGGCCTCTGACCGAAATCCGTCGGCTCCAGGGCCAAGGAAAGCTCGAGAGTCTATCCAGGGAGAATGGACTAGTCAATGCGAAGGTGCTTTCTTGAAGCTGAAAGAGAGTCTAACTCGAGCTCCTGTCTTGGCCTATGCAGACCCTCACAAGCCGTACGAACTACATGTGGATGCCAGCAGAGAAGGTCTAGGGTGAGTCCTGTACCAAGAGTATGGTGGATTGCTGAGGCCTGTAGCGTATGTGTGCCAGAGCCTTATGCCTTCTGAAAAGAACTATCCTACCCACAAGTTGGAGTTCCTAGCCTTGAAGTGGGCGGTGGTAGACAAGCTAAAAGACTATCTGTATGGAGCCGAGTTTGTGATAAAGACGGATAACAATCCTCTTACTTATGTCCTTACCACTGCGAAGCTGGACGCAACGGGACATCGGTGGTTGGCCGCTCTGTCAGGGTTTCGGTTCAGCCTGAAGTATCGCCCTGGGGTGAATAATCAAGATGCTGATGCTTTGTCGAGAAGACCCTACATTACAGAATGGACTCAGTTAACTCCAGGTGGGGTGCAAGCTTTATGTCAAGGAGCAGAGCGCCGGGTCAAGGGAGGGATTGAAGCGGAAGCCATAGGAGTTATGGCTGCGGCTGTTCCGGAGTTCTACTGTAACCCTACGCAGTTGAGGGATGAAAGTCTGCCTACTTTCTCGAAACAGGACCTGAGAGCTGATCAGGCTAGAGACCCTTTAATTGCGTTAACCGTAAAGGCCCTAAATGCGAACCAACGGGAAATTCTGCTGACCAATTCCCCAGATGGAGCCAAATTGGTATACAAAGAGTGGGAACGGTTGAAGATGTTGGATGGGGTGGTCTCCCGAAGGGGCCCCTCAAACAATGCTGAAGAGACCCAACAGTTGTTCCTTCCCTCTAAACATAGAGAGAGTGTACTGCGGTCGCTACATGATGAACATGGACATTTGGGCGCAGAGAGAACTTTTAAGCTGGTGCGAGACAGATTCTATTGGCCTTGCATGAGGGCTGAAGTGGAAAGTTACTGCCATTCATGTCTGAGGTGTATCCAAAGGAAGACCCTACCGACCCGAACCGCTTCAATGAGCCATCTACAAAGTCAAGGACCCATGGATTTGGTGTGCATTGATTTCCTGTGCTTAGAGCCGGATGCTAGTGGGCAGGGAAATATTCTAGTAGTGACTGATCATTTCACACGTTACGCCCAAGCTTTTCCTACGAAAGACCAACGTGCTCCTACGGTGGCAAAGGTTCTGATGGAAAAGTTCTTTGTTCACTATGGCCTACCAAGGAGAATACACTCTGATCAGGGTAGAGACTTTGAAAGCCGGCTTGTTGGGCAATTACTGGAACTGCTGGGAATTCAAAAGACCCGAACTACACCATATCACCCTCAAGGTGATGCTCAACCCGAAAGGTTCAATCGCACGCTGCTAAATATGCTGGGGACACTGTCAAACAGAGAGAAGCAGAGCTGGAGTCGTCACATAGCTACGCTAGTATATGCATATAACAGTACGGAGAGTGACGCTACTGGATACTCACCGTACCGTCTTATGTTCGGAAGAGAAGCTCGACTGCCGGTTGATTTGGCGTTTGGGCTATCTCCGGATCAGACGGCGGTAGCTTCTCATAGAAATTATGTGGATAGACTTCGGAAGAACTTGGCCTCTGCGTTTGAACAGGCCCGCTTGACCTCAGGAAACAGGGAACAAAGGAATAAGCGGAACTATGACTTGAAAGTTCGGATACAGGATCTACAACCCGGTGATAGGGTTTTGTTGAAGAACTTGGGTGCTGCTGCAAGGCACAAGTTAGTGGATAGATGGAGTTCTCAGGTCTACATTGTCTGCAAGCAACTGCCGAGTCTGCCAGTGTACCAAATCCGACCGGATGGAAAGGCTGGGCCTCTTAAGAACTGGCACCGGAATCATCTATTAACTTTGAGAGAGGCTGTGAGGATACCAGTTGGGGACGAACTTTCTCTGCCGAACCCGCCTGCTCCAAGTTTGACTCCCGTTACTCGGTCTCAGCAGACCCGGGCTACCGAAGAGAGTGAAAGGGACAGTGAGGAAGAAAGTTTTTGTCTGGATTGGATGCGCTCACCGGAGCCTGAAGAGGTCATTCCAGTTCCTGAATGGTGGGAAAGTAATTTGAGGCCTGAGGCTCCTGAATTTCAGTTAGAAGTTCCCGAGACTACTGAAATCCCTGTAGTTCCTGAAGCCGAGTCTTATGACTACAGTTCTATGCCTTCACTGGAAGGATCATACTCCGAAGAGATGTCTGTTCCAGTTGTGGAAAGAAGAACTGAACCCCCCACCTATAGTACTTCCACCTGAAGAGGAACTGATTGAGCCAGAACCAAAACGCTCTATTCGACCGCCCCAGAGACTCACCTACGACTCACCAGGACATAGCACTGAAGAGGCCGTCACCACAGTGCGAAGGTTGCCCGAAGTGTATGCTATGTTAGCTGAGGTAGTCAAAAGCATGAGTCAACTTGAGGAAGTGTATCTAACCCATTGTATGCTTGCTGCTGAGCCTGTATATGTTGCCTAATGTTATGTTGAAATGTAATGCAACTGTTATACCTCCTTGGAGAGACCCAAGAGTTCTAGGAGGGGGAGAGTGTAGCGCTGGTTTTAAAACACTGTCGTTGTAGTACTTGCTTTTGGCCACCAGAGGGAGACAAGCACAATGTAAGACATTTGACATTGGGACTACATTTTCCAGCATGCTTTGCGGGCGGGAACAGGAAGTGGGTGGGAAAAGAGAGACTTACATCCACAGCCTCGTGGAGAGAACCGTCAGAGTGCGCAGAGGAGTGAAGAGAGCAAGACACACATGAAGGAGATAATGATCGTGACCAGGCTGGAGCGCAGGTGCGGCCTAGCGGAGCTGGAGATCGGTTTCCCCTTACTGGTCAAAGACCTAGTTATCCACCGCTAGTAACCTTACACAGATACAGAGTAAGCTGAAGGACCCCGAGTTAGGAGACCGCAGACGATCTAACGGGAGTGCAGGCGGTGAGCTGGACATCTTGTGGCAAACACAGACAAGCAAGACAGCGGATCCAGTGGCACAGAATCCCAGTGTAATCGAGTGGAGAGACGTCCTGGGTCGAGCGGAGCGCAGAGTATTTGGCGGATGGGTGAGAGACCTTCCCGGCCACAGTAAAATAATAGAGCACGCTGCAGTTTTGTCAAAACCTACAGGGCCCCAACGTGACTAGTCGAAGATACACCTGAAATCATTCACTGGCCAGTTGAATATTGTACCCGGGTACCAATACACGCATACACTTACACTTTCTTGGGACACAACCTGTACGGGACTCACACTCCAACCACGAAGGGGTTGACATTCTTTTTTGCCTTTTCCGCTACGCGTTTCTCGCATTACGAACTACTCTAAATATATATATATACGTATACCGTGTTGCTCTTTATATGCCAGTTTATTCAGTAAACTATATAACTTATAAAATCCACAACAGTGCTGGTGTATATTTATTCCCTAGTGCGGGGAGACTGACCCGAGGTTTAAATTCAGCGGCTCCTCCGGGAGTGAGCGCTACAGATTATTGGATTATTTTGTCACAAGGGGTATGGGATACCCTATGGGGTTATTCAGAGCATGTGTCTGCCGATGTTGCAAACACCGAGGAAAATTGGTGTTGTTGCAACAGCAACAAATGGCGGAAGGTACATCACAAAAGAAAATTCCAAAACAGCCACAGGAAAACCTTGAACTCCTAGGAAAAAAGGAAGGAAGGGAAGGGGAAAAACATCAATAACATTGAGTGCAGAAAAAAAATTGCAAGACAATAAAAAATAGGTGTTGAACATTATATTCTACATGAGGAGGGATATGTTAATGATATCTTTAACCCCTTCACTGCTGAGCCATTTCACGTCTGTGTGCTGAGCTCATTTTTATCGTTTTTGCTCATCATGATTAAACGCGATTTGAAGTCACGTTTTATTATGTGACCCAGACAAGTTTATATCCTTTTTTTGGCAGACTCGAAAGATTCATAATATATCATTATTATATGTATACGTTCTGACCCGCCTGAATGTTATAACAAAAAATGCAATAAAATTAGAATTTCCAATCATCTACAGCATGTAAAATAATATTTTTACATATTATAATCCGATACTTTGCAGTTATATATTCCATCTGACCTCAAAAAAAGAGGACAAATTCCCTAATTATTAATAATAAAAGCAATTCTTTATTAATATACTTTAAAAATTATTAGCACCACTCAATAGTAATTGGTTCCAATGACAAAATTGTGATCTGCCTATAGTGATTCAGTCGCTAATTTTTGATACCTGGCTACCTCAAATACCAAATTATTCGATGAATGGTTAATCATAGAGGTGATTTGGCAATTGATGAAGTGTAAAGTAGAGGCGGTTTGCTAAACTGCTAAATAAATGATGATTCGGGGTAGTTTAGCCGATTCAGTTGCTGTATCAGGTGCACCAGCATTCACACCTTCCAATTCAAAAACATTACTCAATTTGTTTATCAAATGCACTCAATAAGAATAGACTTGATTTAGAAATAATTTGTCTAATATTTTATCAGAGTCATTTGAATTAGTTTTCATTTGAAGGAATTAGCTGCTTTCTTGAGAATGAAACTGATGTCCGCACCACAAAATGCTTATATTACAAGTCCTATCAAATTAAGAGATCACAGTCACAATTAGTAGACTGACAAATAAATTAATTTGTATATAGAAAACTTTAACAAAACACTGTAGGCCTCAGTTATTTTTACAATTGTTCTTTAGGATTTGCGACAGGAAAGTGAAGCCGCCAATATACAGGGAGATTTTAAGATAATTGCAACATAATATCCTCAGATCAAAAAGTATTGTCAATTCATCAGATAGTAACAATGTCTAAATTAGTAGACTGGTAGATAAATTTATATATATGAAGAGAACAATACTTAAACACTGCAAGCCTCAATTGCTTTCATAATTATTCTTTAGGATTTTCGACAAAAAAGTGAAGCCGCCAATATGCAGGGAGGATTAAAAATAATTGCAAATTAATATCCTCAGATCAAAAAATAGTGTCAGTTTACCAGATTGTAGCTGCTTTCTTGAGAAATTGCTTGAATTGATGAAATTGCCGCTAGTGCGGCAAGGAAACGCGAGTTGAGCAGGTTCATGCTAATATAGCAGAATGATACATTTCTATCATCAATAAGATGTTAACAAGTTCTGTAAAATTATAAAATATTTTGCCTATGAGGCTTCCAATATTTATGTATGGTTGTTTGTGACAGCTTAAAGATCTATCTGTCGATACTGGTGACTCAACATACCTGAGGAGGTGTTTTGTTTGGCTCTAAATACAAGTGTGTAGATTAATTAGCGGTGTTTCATATTGAATGTACAGGGCACCTTAGAGAAGTTTATTTAGGCATTGTTACAATCTGATAAACTGACACTATTTTTGAATCTGAGGATATGTTGCAAATATTTTTTCCTCCCTGCATATTGGCGGCTTCACTTTCTTGTCGCAAATCTTAAAGAACAATTGTGAAAGCAATTGAGGCTCGCAGTGTTTTATTAATGTTCTCTTCATACAAATCAATTTATTTGTCAGTCTACTAATTGTGACCGTGTTGCAATTAATATATATATTTTTTATCCTCCCTGCATATTGGCGGCTTCACTTTTTTGTCGCAAATTCTAAAGAATAATCGTGAAAGCAATTGAGGCTTGCAGTGTTTAAGCATTGTTTTATCCATGTAAATCAATTTATTTGTCAGTCTACTAAATTTAGACATTGTTACTATCTGATGAATTGACAATACTTTTTGATCTGAGGATATTATGTTGCAATTATCTTAAAATCTCCCTGTATATTGACGGCTTCACTTTCCTGTCGCAAATCCTAAAGAACAATTGTAAAAATAACTGAGGCCTACAGTGTTTTGTTAAAGTTTTCTATATACAAATTAATTTATTTGTCAGTCTACTAATTGTGACTGTGATCTCTTATATGATGGGACTTGTAATATAAGCATTTTGTGGTGCGGACATCAGCTTCATTCTCAAGAAAGCAGCTAATTCCTTCAAATGAAAACTAATTCAAATGACTCTGATAAAATATTAGACAAATTATTTCTAAATCAAGTCTATTCTTATTGAGTGCATTTGATAAACAAATTGAGTAATGTTTTTGAATTGGAAGGTGTGAATGCTGGTGCACCTGATACAACAACTGAGGCTGGTGTCAGACGAGCGTAGTGTTCACGTCCGTGATTGCGCCTAAAAGTACGTCCGTGATAGCATGAAAGAAAGTCCATTGGAGCCTGACACATGAAGTACGACCGCACTGAACTGCGGACGCACAACGGCCGCGGCAAACGGACGCAGGTTAGGCAAGAACGTAATACTGCTAGAACGGACGTGCGGAGTGCGCTGCGTCCACAACGTCTGCATAGCTTTGTGTGTGAGTGATGGAGCATGGTCAGACGGACTGCATTTATACGTCCAGCATTTTTGACGGACAGAATGTTTTTTCATTGTAATTTATTTCCCTCCTACATCCGTCAAAAATAACTTCAGTGAAAAAACGGACTGTGTGACCACTACTGCGTCATCCGTACTGACGATGTCCGTACTGCACGGACGTACAGTCTGTAGAAATCACGCTCGTCTGACCCCAGCCTGAATCGGCTAAACTACCCCGAATCATCATTTATTTAGCAGTTTAGCGAACCGCCTCTACTTTACACTTCATTAATTGCAAAATCACCTCTATGATTAACCATTCAACGAATAATTTGGTATTTGAGGTAGCCAGGTATCAAAAATTAGCGACTGAATTACTATAGGCAGATCACAATTTTGTCATTGGAACCAATTACTATTGAGTGGTGCTAATAATTTTTAAAGTATATTAATAAAGAATTGCTTTTATTATTAATAATTAGGGAATTTGTCCTCTTTTTTGAGGTAACTGTGTGTAAAATAAATAAATAGTTCATGGGTTAGTCATATTCTTCTACAAGAATCTCACTGACTTTTTCACTTAAATTAATAGAAAGAGGCCTGATATATGTGAGCACTTCCCTTTGCATGGTGAAACTAGAAAAACTCTATGTAAATCTTGTTCACTTACATAAGGTTTTCTAATTACTAAATTGGAGGAGAGACGGACTGGTATTTTACTCCAATTGATATAATTGGTAATGATGGAGGCTCTTGCATCTGGATATATCCAAGTAAGTACAGTAGGTGCACCATCTGCTTCATTGTTGTATGGTTATCCAAGTAGGAGGGACCGTTCAAACATGATAGCTTAAATAAGGGGCAGGTGTTTATAGTCCTAAATACAACTGGGGTTCCTTAGGCTGTAAATACAACCCTTACAAACTCAAAGCCTGTATCTATGACCACTGGCTGGAAGTCAGACCTGCCATGTCGTCGTTGATGAAATCCATAATGATTGTGTACAAAATATGCTGTTATATCTAGTCTTACCACCTTTGGCTCAGTCCTTGAACAGATGTTTTCTGAACCTCTGTACCTCTATAACACACACACTTGCCTAGAATACTATCATTTCTGTCTTTTACTAAATTTATTTATTTATTTATAAAGGATTTTACCAGGAAGGATACATTGAGATTTCTCTCGTTTCCAAGTATGTCCTGGGTTCAAGAACATGGTTACAGAAATACAAAGTAGTAAAATGCAAGATATTAACACAAAACAAATATACAGATTAACAGAAAAAAAATATGTAGGAAATAGTCACTATGTTACAGATTTACAGGTGCATTCCTTATTGAGGTATGTTAATAGGGAGCTCTTAAGTGACTTTAGACTGAGGGAAGATTTGATGGCGTCTGGGAGGTTATTCCATAATTGTGGTGCTCTCTGTAGGAAAATGAGGATCGAGCCACTTGCTTTTTGTATTGTGGTATTGCAATTAAGGTGCCGGTCGTGGATCGGAGGTTATAGGATGAGGGAAATACTGAGGGAAGCAGCCTATTCAGGTAGGGTGGTAGCTTCCCAGAAAAGCTCTTAAACATCAGGCTGGAAAGGTGAAGGGTGCGTCTAGATTCCAGCGACGGCAAGTTTAGCTCTTTTAACATGTCACAATGGTGGGTCATGTAGTTACATTGTAGCACAAAGTGACAGAATGAGTTATACAATGTAGTAAGTTTCTGGAGGTGTGTTTGCGGGGCAGCTGCATACACTACATCTCCGTATTCAATAACTGGCATAAGCATTTGTTGTACAATCTGCTTTCTTACCGCGGGGCTCAGGCAGGATTTGTTTCTGTACAGGGCACCTAGTTTGGGGTAAATTAAATCAAAGTTCGTTTCTGCAAACTCAACGTTCAATCATAACATTCATAAGTGTCATAAGTGTCATTTCAGGTCAATGGAGAAATCTTTGAAGCTTCCTTTTCCGTTATGGATGATGACTCTGGCCTCCCTTTCCATTCTCATGTCCTGTCTGTTTGCAAATCCTTCCTGGATCACTTGGGTGGAATAAAATCTCTTCATCTTAAATCCTGGTGTTGCATTATGTCTATCTATCTACAACTGTTAGGAAACGAGGAACCCTAGGACTACACACCCAGGTACTACAGAGTGGGCTATCCTTTACTTTCCAAATCCTGCATTGACCCCCTATTGTCTATAACGGATACTGCTACAACAAATATTGCCCTTACTTACTTGGCACTTGTATCAATCTTCATATTTGTTTACAATCCCCATCAAAACCAAATTTAATATTATACATAGACCTCTTCTGTATTTTGAAGGTGTGCTGCTTCTCAAGCATTCTGCTCGATGTATGATTTTCATTTGTCCGCTCGTCACACCTGCATCTCCAACTCTTATTTCCATCATCAACAATAAATTATGGTCCTTATGCAGTCTATATCTCTACTATCACAAAACCCTAAATACCGTCTGGGAGGAATACCGGCTGGGTGGAGTAGAGGTAACATCATTGCTCTATAACCATGGAGAGATACTGTGGAGACACAAGTTTGATGTCAGAAAGAGCACCTCTCCAGTAAGTGCCCTTGGGCAAGACACATAACGGTACATACTCACCACCCAGGACATACTTGAAAACGAGAGAAATCTCAATGTATCCTTCCTGGTAAAAATCCTTTCTCAAAAAAAATAAAAAATAAGGTTTTCAAAAACAATGTCACTGTTCATCTCATTTGTTAATATTTATTAAATGCTGACAATTAGTATTTGATATTGAGGCAGGGTAGCAGAATTTAAAGTGCCTGGGGCAGTCCCACCACTAAATACACCTCTATCCTTTTGAACATTTTCTCTTAAACTTGATACTTTTATTATTTTTCTTTAAATTGGGTAAAATATGAATAAAATTGAAACTAAGATACAAACTTACAAAACTTACAAACTTAAACTTACAAACCTTTGTAAATATTATATGTTAAACAGGCTTCAGTGTCCAAGTGTCTCCACAGACAATCTAAAAAATGAGTTCTACAAATTAATTTCGAGTAATCTCGCGGACAATCTATCATGAAATGTCATAAGCACGGCCACATCTAGCTTATTTATATTCCTAGATTAGTCATGCACCTTAAAGTATACTTAGATGATAAATGTCCAAAATGCTCTATAACTCCCACATCACGCAAATGTAGATATACATACATATCAGATTTGTAGGTTTTTCTTGGATGGGGCATTGTTCACAATATTTCAGAAGCGGGGTAAGGCAGACATATTAACTAAAAGATGATGGTTGTGTGCCAGTATATATACACAGTGTAAACATAGGTACTACAAAATGGAGAAATGATTCTATCTCAGCATGTTACCCCTCGTTTTATCCCAGTATGTTACCCCTCATGTTCGGCTTGAATACATGATATGTCAGTCCAATGGTTTGACGTAATAAAAGAGAATAACAAGACTTTTTGTAGCTATAGATTGAATATTCCGTTGACTCTTTTCCCAGAGAAATATTAAAATCTGATGTATGACTTTAAAATAACCCAGCCTATGAGATTGGTATACGTTAGCGTGCAGCGCGAGAAGCCGTGTTATTATTCACGAGCGGTGTTAAAATCTGACTACATTCTTAAATATTATTATTTATCTATTTAGTTACAAAACATCTAAGGTGCCGATGTTAACATTACCGTATTAAAGTTTAAGAGTAATATAAATATTAAAAATATATACATTTTGGCCAGCAATTTTTCACGGAAAATGTGCACATTAACCGCTTCATTACCGAAAGCATTTAATGAAAAGCATTACAGAAACTAAACGTACCCCTTTTAAACTCACTCACACAATTTAAAGGAAGTTCTCATTTAGACATCACTCCTTCTAACCTATATGACTGCAAAGGACGCTGATTAACGTCTGGCTGCGGTTAACATAACGTTAACCAGAACCAGGACTTGGTGCTAACGGATTCCGCTGGTGCAGAATCCGTAAACACCAGCCAAACAAATAAAAAAATGAATCGTATACTCATCAGCTGTCCCACGGCGAGGACCGTGGCTCTGTCCGCCTCCTCAGTCTGGCGGGAGCAGGGAAAGACTGGGGGAAAAAGTCCTCCAAGTCTCACCCAGCATATCACTACACTGACCGTCGGTGTCTGCTTCAATGGAGTCCTATGAACTCCATTGAGAGGATGCGCGCGGCTGCGCTTAACGCAAGGCAAGCAAGGCTTCAAATAAATGACACGAGCAGTTTAAATGACATGAGCAAAAAATGGTCAAAATTAGCTCAGCACTAGTAATGGGCCGAACACCCCCGTGTTCGGTTCGCATTCGAACTCGAACACCCGAAAAAGTTCACCCGCGAACTCGAACACAATTCAAACACCATGCAAGTCAATGGGGCTTGAACGTTCGAAAATTAACCCTTTCGCTGCTGAGCCTTTTCACACCTCTGTGCTGAGCTCATTTTTACCGATTTTGCTCATCATGTTTAAATGCGATTTGAAGTCACATTTTATTATACGACCCAGACATATTATATCTCGTTCTTTCCGGGAGATTCGGCAGATTCATAATATGTCATTATTATGACATACGTTATGTCCTGTCTGTATATTATAACAAAAAATGCAATAAAATTAGAATTTTCAATAATTTACAACGTGTAAAGTGTTTTTTTTCACATTTTAACATGCAAGCGTTTGCGGTTATATTTTCTATGGGGTGCACTTGTTTACAAAATTAGAAACGGGGAATCATTACTTTTTTGGGGCAAATTACGTGTTTTTTAGCAAACGCCCCCCATAGAAAAAATCGTTAGTGCAGCATCATTGTTCACATTATAACTGAAATGGGAACAATATTGCTGCATTAATAAAACAAAAACAAAACAAAAAATAATTTTATTTTTTTAATTTTTTATTTTTTTAACCCTTTCGCTGCTGAGGCTTTTCCCGCCTCTGTGCTGAGGTCATTTTTACCGATTTTGCTCATCTTCTTTTAAACGCGTTTTGAAGGCTTATTTTAGTATATGACCCAGACATATTATATATCGTTCTTTCTGTCAGACTCGGCAGATTCATAATATGTCATTATTATATGTATACGTCATGACCTGTCTGTATATTATAACAAAAAATGCAATAAAATATGAATTTTCAATAATTTACAACGTGTAAAGTGTTTTTTTTTCACATTTTAACATGCGAGCAATTGCGGTTATATTTTCTATGGGGTGCGCTTGTTAAAAAAATTAGAGATGGGGTCTCGTTACATTTTTTTTTGGGGAAAATGACGCGATTTTTAACAAACGCACCGCATACAAAAATCGTTAGTGCAGCATCATTGTTCACATTATAATTGAAATGGGAACAATATTGCTGCATTAACAAACCAAAAAAAAGAAAAAAAAATTGTTTATTTTTTTTTATAATTTTTTTAAAATATTTTTTTATTTTTAATTTTTTTTAAAACTTTTTTCATACTCATGTTTGGTATTGTTGGAACGGCCATGCTCTGGCCGATCCAACAATACCAAACTTTAACCCCTAACTGCCACGGATCGGGAGATAGGGGGTTCATTGGAACCCCTATCTCCACCATTGGTGGCAGTTAGGGGTTAACTCCAAGATTGGCGTCATCGTGCTATGCACGATGACGCCAGTCCTCAGGGGGAGTTCCCGGAGGCTTGGCCGACATCCAAGATGTCGGCCAGCTCCGGGAAAGGATCACGAACCGGCGCTTTTCGGCGCCGATTCGTGATCCGGCCCCCATGGGGTTAATGCCAGGTATCATTTGGAAGGGCAGGCCGTGCCCTTCCAAACGGGGCCTGGGTTAACCCCCTGCACGCCGCCGATCAGGAGAGAGAGGTCCTAAGGACCTCCGCCCCCTCCCTTTCAGGCGCCTCCTCCGCACATGCGGGGGGGCGCCTGAATTAGGTGTCATCGCGCTCCCGCGATGACACCTAATTACTCCGGCGGCGGTTCCGGGTGCTGGGCTGACATCGAGGATGTCAGCGAGCACCGGGGGGGCCAGCGATCGGCCGGAACCCGGCCGAACGCTGGCCCCAAAGGGAGGACGCGCTCAGCGCGTCCCCGCAAGGAACGTTACCTGCGGGTGGACGCGCTGAGCGTGTCCTTAGCAGTGAAGTGGTTAATTTTATTTCTATTTGTTTTTTTACATTATACATGGTCATGTTTGGTATCATTGGAAAGGCCACACCCTCAAACATTAACCCCTAGCTGTCACGGATCGGGAGATAGGGGGTTCATTGGAACCCCTATCTCCACCATAGGTGGCAGCAAGGGGTTAATTTCGAAACTGGCGCCATCGCGCTATGCGCAATGACGCCAGTTGTTAGGGGGATATCCCGGAAGCTTGGCCGACATTCAAGATGTTGGCCAGCTCCGGGAGGGGACAGCGATATGGCGCATGTTAGCGCCATATCGCGATCCAGCCCCCTAGGGGTCAAAGCCAGCCGGAAGACAGCTTGGAAGGGGATGTCAGCCCAAACTGGGGGGCAGCTGCGATTGGCCGGAATCCCGGCCGATCGCCGCTGCAAATGGAGGACGCGCTCGGCGCGTCCTCCGCAGCGAAGTGGACATGCGGCAGGACGCGCTGAGCGCGTCCTCCGCATGGAAAGGGTTAAGGTCCCCTCCAACAGGGCATATATGCAAGATATTGGCCATAAAAGTTGTATGGGGTCCGGGTACTGCTCTGGGGACAGGAAACAATGAAACATGTTTTTTTTTTAAAAAAAAAAAACTTTTTTAACCCTTTGACTGCTGAGTGCTGAGCCATTTCACCACTGTAAGCTGAGCTCATTTTTACCGCTTTTGCTCATGTTTAAACGCGATTTGAAGCCATGGGAAATGTTTGACCAACATGGAGTGGGAAATGTTTGACCAACAAGGAGTGGGAAATGTTAGACCAACAATGAGTGGGAAATGTTTATGAATTCCATAGGCTTCAATGTTAAAAATATTCCCGTTTTAATCAAATATCTAATAAATCATTTATTATTATATTCTGCAGTAAAAAGTCACTTTATTTTTAGAATCTTTTAAACATTTTTTGGAATTTTTTTTAAAACTTTTTTTTTCTTGAACTTACTGCGAATGTCCGGAAAAGTTCGAATTTCGCGACCTTTCGAACAGCTGATGTTCGAATCGCTCTTCGAACCGATTTGAACCGGCAGCCCATCCCTACTCGGCACATGGGGTGAAATGGCTCAGATGAGATGAGGTTTACATCTATGTATTTAATATCTGGACAAGGCTATTTCCTGGATAAACTCGAGATCTGTAACCCTCTAAAGTGTGTATGTTGTATATCCAAGTCAGCGTCTGTATATATGCAAGTTCTGTGAGGTGTAATCTAAGCAGACAGAACCCTTGCTGCAATGTTACCCAGGACATACTTGATAACGAGAGAAATCTCAATGTATCCTTCCTGGTAAAATCCTTTATAAATAAATAAAATGTTCTGGAGAGAATGAGTGTGATGAGCAGAGCCTGGAATTTGGTGCCCACTCGCTAAAACCCATTTATTACAAACCAAACACTTTAGCCAAAATTGGTACCCCTCCCGAAACCTATGCTGTATCTGCCCCTGGCTGGTGAGACCCCTGTTCGGCACTGAATCTCCTCAATCTCAATCTGCACGAGTTTCTAAACACAGAAAAACTCCATGACAGCGACTGCAGGAGCTCATAGCATCTTGACCAACAATACTACTGATATGCTTGGAACTTACAAATGTATTTTCAAGCACTTTACCGAATCATGTTTATTAGCTAAAAAATATTGTTTACAAATATACTTTACCTGCAGCAACGTTGTATATGCAATATTGGTGTCTGTATGAAATCACATACAGGGTTATTCAGAGAAAGGTGAAAATCAAGAGAATTGGCTGGAGAAGAGAACAATCTAAACCAAACAGCCAATTTAGAAAGTGAGATAAATGGGAGAATTTTTCTGGTTTGGCTATTTTGACCTAGAATTTTCCATTCTCCAGTCATTCTCCTGAGTTTCAGCTTTCTTTGAATAGACCGATTATACTAAAATGTGGCAGTTAAAGGGTTAACTGCACAACACATTTTACCGGCTGGGTGGAATAAAGGTAGCATCACTGCTCTATAACCTTGGAGACTGTGGAGACACAGGTTCGAATCCCAGCAAGAGCACCTCTCCAGTAAGTGTCCTTGGGCAAGACACATAACGGTACATACTCGCCACCCAGGACATACTTGAAAACAAGAGAAATCTCAATGTATCCTTCCTGGTAAAAATACTTTCTCCAAAAAAAAAAAAAGAATGTTACGATAGTATTTGTTTTCACCAAAAATGCTTGGTCATGAAAGGGTCAATGGTCTGTATTGTTTCAATGTTTCTCAAAATAATCTTGACTTATTAAACTCACACGGTTTGCTTTCAGTACAGCACAGAGCATCTTATTTATTCATGCATTGACTAAAGAAAACAAAAGGTCAATAAAGCTGGAATTTTATTGCAGACAAGAGCTGAATATTGTATATTTCATATTGCTTTGAGTTAAAGGGAAAAAAATCTACAGAAATTATAAAAGTAGAACAGAGAGTTTCCTAAAATAACTCTTGAATTGATTCATTAAGTGAAGGCAGTGACAATCTGAGCTGAAAAAATATTCTCTGTTTCAATCAGCGCAAAGGTGAGAAGTCTTTTAATTATGCATATTTATCTTCTTTCATACAATCATCATTATATTTTGGTTTCAAGTATTTCTGAATGATTCGGTTTATTTTAAGATTCTACTGTTTATAAATTTGTTCATCTTTTTTTTCCTGGTTATTGATTTATCGGTTTTCATATAGTAAGGTTATTTTTAAGACGTATTCTTATGGCATTTCTGTCCAAAAAAATTTTCATTACTAATTTGACAATTCCATAGCTTTCATTGTGTGGTGAAGTGCAGCATCTATCTTGTCCAGCTGGTGTCCTTGTCAACCATGTCATTTCAGTTCCCAAGTTGATTTTCTAATAGTCATAATATGGACCAAAACTCAAAAATGTAGATATACAGGGTTATTCAGAGAGATCCGAAAAGTCACCGCAGGTTCGGTGACTTTTCGTACCCCGCACTTTGGGGCGATTCGGCGATTCCTAGTTCGCCGACCCTGCGGTATATTCAGCAACCACCGTAGGGCCCCCGCAGTGCAGGGAATACTCGCCACAAACCCGCAGAACACTCGCCAAACACTCACCGAATACTCACCGAAAACCCACAGAAACGGCCACAAAAACCAAGCCGAACACGCTGGAAAAATCCGAGCAGCCGCCGATCACAGCACAGAGCACGCCGGAAAAACCCAACACGCAGACGAATGTGGTGAAAAAAAAACAGTTTGCTTGAAAGTTTGAAAAGCGAAACGCTGTTTGCAAAAAAACTACAGAACGAAAATGTCTGGAATTTACACATAAGATCCAATGAATGAAAATAAAAAGGGCTGTTACAGAAAACAGAAGAAACAATTTAAAAAAAGGAACAGAAAAAAAAATGTAACAAAAAACTCCCAAAACTGCCTAAATGATCTTAAAAAAACTGAAAATAAAGAGACTTTTTACTGCAGAATAAAATGATAAACGGTTTATTAGATATTGGATTAAAACGGGAATTTTTTTAACATTGAAGCCTATGGGATTCTCCTGAATTAACCTGTCGAATAAAACCACTGAACAGCAAGGCATTTCGGCAACTTTTCACTGCTGTTTTGTGTTCTCTGAATAGTTGAAGCATTACTTCTCTATGGGGGATTTCACTGCCCTCGAACAGGCACTGTAAGTGCAGGCAATTCACCAAAATTTGGCGAATTGCCTGCTCTCTGAATAGCCGAATGGCCACAAAATGTCCCCGTTTACTGAAATTCAGTGTCCGGTTACATTTCAGCCACATTTCGGATCTCTCTGAATAACCTCCATAGATTCTGTTGATAACTGTACTTCTAAATGACAATATTGACATTATCCTTGGGCAGGGCTGAACTGGAACAAAAATAAAAATCCTCCCTGGACCTCATCCAGACCGGCCAACTCGGATTATACAAACACCAGGCACCAGATTAAGATCTCTATGGGCTGGAGCTAAAGATTTTGTTTGGATTTTTTGGCATTTACTGAAATGAAAACATATTTGATATTATTTTAAATTGCGTGCAATTTCAGTGCTTTGCGTTTCGCCGCATTTCGGCACTCTTTGGTGACTCCATTTCACTGAAAATACAGTGAATTCACTGTTTAGTGAAAGTTCACCGTGATTTGATGAAAATGGAGCCACCGAAGCAGTTATCGTCGGTGAAATCTGACGAATTGCGCCAACAAACTCCTGAATTGAGCCGAATTGCCTATGTCAATGACATTAAATACTGGCGAATTGACAGCAAATACAGTGCAATTCGCTGCAATTCGGCAACGTTCGGCAGTCTTTGGTGGCAGCAAAATTGTCTAATATACAGTAGTATAGACCGTTAATTCATTTCATTATTATTTTTTGGAATAATTTTTTTGTTTTTTTAGATGGCATTTTTGATATTCTTACTTTTTAAAAGACTTTGGGCACTATTACAAACATTATGCTAAAACGGGGATGCTAAGGAGAAAGTCCTGCGCCTGCGTCCCCGTTTTAGCGTCATACAACAGTGCAGGCACTAAACCAACAGCCTGCACCGTAACATGGCACTATACCTCGGGATGCTCGCGGCGACGCTAAGTGCCGCCATAAGCACCCCCTTCATGGAGACCATAGGACTCCATTGAGGCTTCCGCTGTCGGTCACATGACCTGCTTGATCTCGCCGCTCGAGATCCGACAAATTGGCGTCGTGATTCGCAGAGGGAGACTGGGGGACTTTTTTCCCCTAGTGTCTCTCTGCTCCCAGTGGCAAGAAGAGGCGGATGGAGTTGCCGTTCTCGTCGCGGGATGGAAGGTGCGTATGTCATTTTTGGGGGGGTTTCAGCTGGTGCCGCCATACTGTATTAAGACATATCTCTGGCATAAATAATGTGCACCATACTACTGTCTACTCTAAACGAGAAAGAAGCATTTCATAGCACAGTATGGTGGACAGTAGAGGGCCTACTGTCTATTATAAAC
This sequence comes from Leptobrachium leishanense, assembly GCA_009667805.1. Lineage (NCBI taxonomy): Eukaryota > Metazoa > Chordata > Amphibia > Anura > Megophryidae > Leptobrachium > Leptobrachium leishanense. Next base: position 392,287,060 of record CM019064.1, read on the forward strand.
TTGCCAGCAGGTTTTTTCTTACTTATGTATGTTTTTTAAATACAAGCAAATTATAAAACCAGATATAGGCATTCAAATATCTAAAATAAACCTACTGGCAGGGTTTCTTAGTACAGTATGGCGAGCAGTTTGAGCGCATACTATCATTTGTAAAACGATATTGCAGAATTCTACTGTACATTAAAGGCATGGGTGGGATTTTACACTGATACGTTCCACTGTATTGTGCAGTAGAATCCCACTATTATGTTTGACAGTAGATTATAATACAATGATCCTGCTGGTAGATTTTCTGTTTTACTACAACACTTACTGTACATTAGTAAAATCCAGAGAATTACTGTTATGTATGCTATAACCTCAGCATTGTCATGTCACAGCATTATTACACTCAGAATTTAGAATTCAATACACAGATGACAGTTCAATTATATTATTAAAATGTTTTCATTTTGGACATTGCTAAAAGTGATCAAACTAATGTAGGCATGACAAACAGGAGCAGACAGGAAAAAGAAAGATAAATATGCGAACAGTATTTTCAGTGAAAACTATGATTTATTGCATGGCATTCATATTTGGAGTGTATTAGTGTGTTTAAATGCTTTAATGCCGTGAGATTGTGTTTGCGGTCATTGCTGCGAGTTAGGGTCTTGTGATGACTTGCCACCATTCCTGCCCGTTCCACACGTACACTGACGTCCACCACCCCACACCCACAGAACACACTTGGACAACCCCCTATGTGCACTGACACCCCTCACAATGAGCATGGACGCACTGACACTTTCTACGTGTGCTTTGACACCCTGACACTAACAGTTCACACTGGCACCCCGACATATACTGACACCCTATAAGTGAATTGATGCCCCCACACTGACACCCATCCACACACTGACCCATCTACCTTTCCCACCCCCAGACACCACCAGTCCACCAACGTACCAAAATCTGTGCAAAAGCTTTACTTTACTGTTATGGTTTACCTAATCTGCAGCATTTAACAGTTAATGAGGCGGAGGATGGAATGTTTAGATAAGGCTATTGTTCTCCAAGCTACCTGAGATAAGAGATGGCAGCTGAATGAAATAAGACAGGGAGCTTAACCCCTTCACTGCTGATCCATTTCACCCCTGTGTGCTAAGCTAATGTTCACAATTTTTTGCTCATGTTTATACGTGATTGTCATGTTTTATTGTAGGACCCAGACAATTTTTTTTTTCCAGCAGACTCAGGAGACTCAAAATATATTGTTTCTTTATCTATATGTCATGATCCGCCAGAGCGCTATAACAAAAATTGACAAATTTCCATTCGGATTTGAATCGTTTGCAGCGTGTAAATTTATTTTTCCACGTTTTATCATCCAAATCTTTCTGGTTATATAGTCTATGGGTTAGTGTTTATGAAATAAAATCAGAAATGGAGACCCTCTTGCTCTTATATCTGGAAAATATACGCATATTAACCAAAACTGAAAAAGTATTTTGGCGCAATATATTTTATAAAAAATATGACTATATATAAAACAATGAACTTGCGCCTGGCATTGGAAATGAGAAGGTGAGTAATGGCAGTGGTGTTGCTCATTTTACACGTGAAAAATGGAAAATGTCACAGCCTTATAGAAAAATACTACTTTTTTTCCACCTGAATTTATTTTTTTGTTTTTCATTTTTCTTTTTTAATAATTTACTTGGTCCTCTTTGGTATCATTGGAAAGGCCAGACTCTGGCCTTTCTAATGACACTTGACTTGACCAAGTGGGATGTAAAGAATGACAACACAGGGGTCCAAGTAACCCCTGCCTCTCCTTGCAGCGGTGCGATGGATTGTGTTTTAGATGAAACAATGCATAGTAATCAGGGCCGGTACTAGACTATTTTGAGCCCTATAAAAATTGTTACCTGTTGAAAAGTGTGGGGGGGTTACACACCCACTCTGTGAGCGCGAGGGGGGACACAAACACTGTTCACAAGGGGACACACACAGCAGGGGGGGACACATACACTGTGCACGGGGACCACGTGTGGTCATTCAGTGCCCATCTTGCCCCTCCGCTGGTCGGGCCCGGGATCAGTCTGTGCCATTTTCTTTCCTCTGCCTCTTTCTTCCTTTCCTCTGCTCTCTGTGCCTTTTTCTTTCCCATGCGCCTCTTTCTTTCACCTTTTTTTTCATCTGCCTCTTTATTTTCTTTCATCTGCCTCTTTCTTTCCTCTGCTCTCTGAGCCTCTTTCTTTCACCTTTTCTTTCATCGGCCTCATTCTTTCCTCTGTCTCTTTCTTTTCTTTCACCTACCTCTTTCTTTCCTCTGCCTCTTTCTTTCCTCTGAATCTTTTTACTTTCTTTCATCTGCCTCTTTCTTTCCTCTGCCTCTTTATTTTCTTTCATCTGCCTCTTTCTTTCCTCTGCTCTCTGTGCCTCTTTCTTTCGCCTTTTCTTTCATCTGCCTCATTCTTTCCTCTGTCTCTTTCTTTTCTTTCATCTACCTCTTTCTTTCCTCTGCCTCTTTCTTTTCTTTCATCTGTCTCTTTCTTTCCTCTGAATCTTTTTACTTTCTTTCATCTGCCTCTTTCTTTCCTCTGCCTCTTTATTTTCTTTCATCTGCCTCTTTCTTTCCTCTGCTCTCTGTGCCTCTTTCTTTCGCCTTTTCTTTCATCTGCCTCATTCTTTCCTCTGTCTCTTTCTTTTCTTTCATCTACCTCTTTCTTTCACCTACCTCTTTCTTTCCTCTGCCTCTTTCTTTCCTCTGAATCTTTTTACTTTCTTTCATCTGCCTCTTTCTTTCCTCTGCCTCTTTATTTTCTTTCATCTGCCTCTTTCTTTCCTCTGCTCTCTGTGCCTCTTTCTTTCGCCTTTTCTTTCATCTGCCTCATTCTTTCCTCTGTCTCTTTCTTTTCTTTCATCTACCTCTTTCTTTCCTCTGCCTCTTTCTTTCCTCTGAATCTTTTTACTTTCTTTCATCTGCCTCTTTCTTTCCTCTGCCTCTTTCCTTCGTTTCATCTGCCTCTTTCATCTGCCTCTTTCTTTCATCTGCCTCTTTTTACTTTCTTTCATCTGCCTCTTTCTTTCCTCTGCCTCTTTTTACTTTCTTTCATCTGCCTCTTTTTTTCTTTCTTTCTATATCTCTTTCTAGATCTTCCCTTTTCTTTTGTCTAATCTTTTGATTTTTGAGTCTTCCTTTTGTTCTTATGTTTTTGAGGACTCACATTACATCAAAAGAAGGGAAAACAATACAGTACGTATCTGGTGGTGCAATGGAAACCGCCTAAGGGTAACCGGTGGTTCTCTTAGTTCACTTGTCCACATGGATCATATGCAAAAAAACAGAACAAATAATCGTGCAGGATGTTTGTATAGGTTCCAAGAACAGGTTATATAGTATTGCACTCACAAGTATGGAGCCCGAACACTGGCTCTAAGTGGATCAACGCATTCGGGTATTACAGGTTCTTTGCTTGAGAAGGTAACCCATATTCATTCATGGAAGGAGATTCTTCTCACATGCAGCCCAAAAAAGAGCAAAAGACAAGAGAAACTTTCTCGTGCAGATCTCGTGAATGTGATAGCATGTAAAGATATATAAATTGCCAACTCACATGTGTTGGAGCTTAAGGACCAAGCTCGAGGTATGCGCGCGTATGGACTTATTGCAGGTTGAGTCCAAAAAACCTTTGAAGCTCCCTGGACTTCCAAAGAAACGGGGATAAAATGAATAAAATTTAAAAGAAATTTATTTAAAACATAAAAAACAATACCATTGGCACTGCCTAGTAGCCAGAACGCGTTTTGCCAGATCAACTTGCTTCATCAGCTGGTTTACAGGCTGAACCACTGTGTGAGTTCATATACTGTCTTAAATTGTCCCCATCTGTCCTTGATTATCACTTAGGCGTGCGTTCCACGCCTCAAAACCTAGTTATCTCGGATCTGCGGCGGGCGCCGCCATCTTGCGCATGTGCCGCTCTCCCTCCATGCGTTCCACTGTGCGGGTCAAACCGCTGGACCGGATGTATCTTGCGTTTCACTGTGGTTCCGGCGGTTAGCTTCCGGTGGTGCAGTTACTTGATTCCTCCGCAGCAGCCGGATAGTGCAGAAGACCCCATAGAGGGAGAATAATATGAATAATGTGTCACCAATGTACAATTTAAGACAGTATATGAACTCACACAGTGGTTCAGCCTGTAAACCAGCTGATGAAGCCAGTTGATCTGGCGAAACGCGTTCTGGCTACTAGGCAGTGCCAATGGTATTGTTTTTTATGTTTTAAATAAATTTCTTTTAAATTTTAATCATTTTATCCCCGTTTCTTTGGAAGTCCAGGGAGCTTCAAAGGTTTTTTGGACTCAACCTACAATAAGTCCATACGCGCGCATACCTCGAGCTTGGTCCTTAAGCTCCAACACACGTGAGTTGGCAATTTATATATCTTTACATGCTATCACATTCACGAGATCTGCACGAGAAAGTTTCTCTTGTCTTTTGCTCTTTTTTGGGCTGCATGTGAGAAGAATCTCCTTCCATGAATGAATATGGGTTACCTTCTCAAGCAAAGAACCTATAATACCCGAATGCGTTGATCCACTTAGAGCCAGTGTTCGGGCTCCATACTTGTGAGTGCAATACTATATAACCTGTTCTTGGAACCTATACAAACATCCTGCACGATTATTTGTTCTGTTTTTTTGCATATGATCCATGTGGACAAGTGAACTAAGAGAACCACCGGTTACCCTTAGGCGGTTTCCATCGCGCCACCAGATACGTACTGTATTGTTATCCATTTACTGGTTTGGGGGAAACCACTGAATTTCTGGTGGGCTTGGGTTAACTGGTGGCGGTATAGGTTTGGGCGCCGTCCACTCTTCGCTTGTTTGTGTTGTTGGGATAGAAAATTCCCCCACTGGCATTTGGCTGCCTAAGCATGTCTCTCTTAGATTTTAGAAGCAGGATAGGGAATAACGTAGAATCCATGTTGGGTGGTACATTTATATCCTCCCAGTTGAAGGAATCTATAAGTAGTGACAATAAGAGACCACTAATAGATTTGGAGAAAAATTTGATTAAAGAAACTAAGATCAAACTTGAGATAGCTACCCTGGAAAAGTACAAAAAAGATAAAATCACACCCAGGGGTCTAAGGTTCCATAAAACTCCCTCATCAGAAAAGGATGACCCGGAATTTATTTCAGGGTGGAACCTACTATTAGAGGGTTTTGCAGTCACCATGATGGAATACGTAATTCAAAAGAAAAAAAACAAACTCCCTAACATTAACTGCTTGATTGATCAATTGTCTAAACAGGTAGAACAAGAATATTCAAGAGAGGCATTGGTTGACATTCATCAAACATTAGGAGAAAAACTAGAAAAAATAGAAAAAGAAGTTCTGATAATGAAAAAACGTAAATATGAAAGAGATGTGGAAGATTATAGAAGAGGTAATGTCCATAGGAATTACGAGGAGAGAAGAACAGAACCACAACAAAACGACAATGCAGTGAGAACATCTACTGACACTAAATGGCAGAAAAGGGACCAACAATGGGACAATAGAGGCTCCAATAATAATTACTCCAGAGGAAATTGGAGAACTAACAACTATAGATATGGAGATTTTCAATCTAGTAATATAGATGTCTATAGACCCCCAGACCGTAGGGTTTACCAAGATCACCCCTCGAGGAGACAACCTTATAATAACCATAGGGAAGATGAAAGGAGAAGGTGGGATAGACCGTATGGATACAGTTATGATAGACAACAGAATCTCCATCGAGACCCCATTAATAAATGGCCACAGAACCCTGCCCCCAGGATTCCTGTCCAAAGGAGAGAAAGAGAAGAATTGGGCAATAACATACCTTTGTCCAATAGATTCTCAGTACTTAATGATGATCCGGAGGAGGAGGTTTTTTGGGAGGACACCCTGCACAAAAACAGCAAATCAGGGGAACACAGGGACCTAGATATAAGACTAGAAAGGGGGGGGCACAAAAAAGACCATGGGAAAAACCAGAAGAGGAAAGAGAGCTGGGAAACAACTACGGAAGAGAGAAAAGAGAGAGGAGATAGTCCCCTCTAAAGGTATATTTAACTTGAGTGATAGGATATTAACGAGAACGGAGATCAGTGTCCTTAACAAAGGTTTAAAATTTGCCCCCACGAACCATATAGACAAGTTCGGAGTTTATATCGACCTACAAAGGTTTAAGCGCAAATTGAGTTTGAAAAAATATTTTTTAAAAACACCAGTAGAAAGCAGTATTTCTCACAATTCCACTTCTAATGTACATACAAAACTGCGAAATAAGTCTAAGTTCTTTCCACGCCATATGATCTCTGATGAGATGAAAACATTTGAAACCCTAGTTATGAGGGACGTTGACAAGCTATCTACCAAAATAGATCATTACAATCTCACAAAGGAAGAGAATCTAGCGTTAAAAAATCTCCAAAAGGACCCCACTATAGTTATAAAGCCCGCCGACAAGGGCGGCGGGACTGTCATTTTGTCTAAAGAGATATATCAAGAAGAGGTTAATCGCATTTTAAATGATGATTCCACGTATGGCAAATTAAAAACAGATCCGATCAAAGAGATAAGACAGCAATTAGAACTACTCCTTCAAGAGGGCCATGATAAAGGCATTTTAAATAAATCAGAATTTGAATATTTGTCTGTGAAATTCACTAAGACACCGTATTTTTATATTCTTCCTAAAATTCACAAAAACCCGATTAGACCCCCAGGCAGACCTATAGTGGCTGGTATAGAGTCCATAACCAGCCACTTATCAGAATATGTGGACATAGTCCTTCAACCCATTGTACGTACCATCCCGTCTTACTTAAAGGATACTCTAAATATGCTTCAGGCGATAAACGATAATGAGTGTCAGAAAGGTGACATTCTAGTAACGTGCGATGTCAACGCGCTATACAGTAATATACCACGTATTTTGGGATTGTTAAAATTGGAAGAAGAAATATCTAAATCTAATATGATTAGTGAGGAACAAATGTCCTTTATTCTGGAGAGTGTTAAGTTTATACTTAATAATAATTATTTTAAATTCGAAGAGGATTTCTTTATACAACGAAGGGGTATTACAATGGGTACCAAGTTCGCGCCCAGCTACGCGAACCTGTACATGGCGGCGTGGGAAACCATGTTCGTGTATGGCTCGCGTAGCTGGGCGCTAGGCAACATCCGGGTGTACAAACGATACATAGATGATATTTTCTTCATCTGGAGAGGGGAGGAAGAAGATCTAATAGTGTTTCTGGAGAGCCTTAATGATGTAGAGTGGGGCATTAAATTAGAGAATAACTGGAGTGCCCATAAGATCAATTTTCTCGATTTGGAAATCTACATAGAGGGAGACTGTATTAAATCTAAAACCTTTTTTAAAGAAGTCGATACGAATACATATATTGATTATACTAGCTGCCATCACTCCACCTGGCTTAAAGGCGTCCCTAAGGGACAGTTCATCCGACTGAGACGGAATTGTACAGATACAGAGACCTTCAAAGAACAGGCTAATATACTCAAGAGAGATTTTGTTGAGAAAGGGTACAGAGCGACATATTTAGATGAGACGATCTCCAGCATTATGCATAAAGATCGGGGTGATTTGTTGAAATACAAGCCTAGGACCCAAGAAGATGGGGAGGAGATTCGATTTATATGTGATTTTAACAGCAAAGCAAATAATATTAAAAAGATTTTTAAGAGACATTGGTATATTTTAAGAAATTATAGTGATTTAGTGAACTATATAGGAACGACACCTAAAGTAGTATTTAGAGGCTCTAGGAACATAAAATCCAAATTAGTCCACAGTAAAACTAAAAAACCAAATAATATCGAAAATCACTTTGGACTTAAGGAGGGTTTTTATCACTGTGGCCTTTGTTTGGCATGTAGACACACTGGTAATAAGAGGATGCATACAGGTACCTATTTTAACCATAAACAGAACAGAACAGTTAAAATAGATGGCATTTTAAAATGTTGTTCTAAAAACGTTATATATATGTTACAATGTCCATGTGGCCTTTGTTATATAGGGCGAACCAAGAGGGCCTTTAATGTTAGAGTAGCTGAACATGTTAGAAACATTAGAAATGCCTTTGAAAAGCACTCAGTGTCCCTACATTTTAAAAACCACCACAACAGTTCCCCTGTAGGCCTACAATTCTGGGCAATAAAACAAATTAGAAAAATGGAGGTTGAAGAAGATATGATTAAAAAATTAGGAAAGGAAGAAATGAAACTTATTTTTGATAATGGTACTTTAACCCCTCATGGTTTAAATGATGATTTTGAAATTATCCACTTTCTATAATAATTTGTTTAGGGTTTTGGGGATTATCTATCTCCCTCAACTGTACACTATTGGGGTGATCTCCACATTCAACATTAGTTATTGATCCTTTAAATAATATTCAATAGCATTTTGACCTCGATATTAGATTATATATAGCACATAGCACTTTTAAGATCAATTAGATGGAAGGTCACATTTTTACTATATAAATCTTAGTACATTTCCGCGTTCTACTATTCTTCATTTTCATCTTCACGTCAATCATTATCTTCTATTTACCCATCATTACATATTAGTATAGTTTTATACCTCACTCTATCTGCGTGGTAAAACACTATAGTTCACACTATCTAGTGAAATTTAGCACTTTAGTCTACACTTGCACTTTATGGTTTATCCATTACCATAAAGGAATTTCATAATCACGTTCCATTTATCTACATCATATACCAGTTTAGTCCTACATCACAATTTACCTGTGTGAATATTATAGTTTACAATTGCACTTTATGGCTCATCTATTATCATAAAGGAATTTTACATTTATCACTGACACTAACAGTCAAAATTAAAAATTCAATAAAAACTTAATTAGTATATATTCCCACGTTTTATTATTCCTCATTCCTATTTTTACGTCAACTATCATCTATTATTAACTTACAGATCCTTTTATTTACATATTAGCATAGTTTTATATCTCACTCCATCTGTGAGATAAAACACTTTAGTTCACACAATCTAGTGAATTTTAGCACTTTAGTTCACACTCGCACTTTATGTCTTATCCATTACCGTAAAGGAATTTCATAATCACATTATTTAAGATAGGGTAACATGGGGCATTTTAAATATTAGAGGGTCCTCAACATTACACTATATATATTGCGGTTTAGACTACGCACAATTATACATATATTATTTTATCTTTTTTCAGGATTTAGAATATTGGTCCCCAACGTAGGGATATTGATACACTTTAGTAGGAATTCTCCATATTGCACTTATTGACTATATATATATATATTGACTTAGTTATTTTATAATGCACTTTAACTAATTTTAGCGATACTATGATATTAGGTGCTTTAAACACATAATCACTGTACTTCAGATGGGTTTTATAATGTAACGTTTTATATTCCAATATAATCCCTATGTGAGGGTTAATCACTTGTTCACTTTATATATAATTATTAATGCACTTTAGTCTTTACACGTTCAATAGGGTATATGATACCTTTGATTGCACAATTGTTAATATATATCAGTACCACATAGATTGGTAATAGTGTACACGATAAATTCATATCAGTTTGCGATCATTAGACATGTACATAGTCTATTTCCCACTTATGTATATACATCCCCCGAATGGTGTACAATTGGGGAGGATCAGGGGCTCTATGTACATTGGTGACACATTATTCATATTATTCTCCCTCTATGGGGTCTTCTGCACTATCCGGCTGCTGCGGAGGAATCAAGTAACTGCACCACCGGAAGCTAACCGCCGGAACCACAGTGAAACGCACGATACATCCGGTCCAGCGGTTTGACCCGCACAGTGGAACGCATGGAGGGAGAGCGGCGCATACGCAAGATGGCGGCGCCCGCCGCAGATCCGAGATAACTGGGTTTTGAGGCGTGGAACGCACGCCTAATTGATAATCAAGGACAGATGGGGACAATTTAAGACAGTATATGAACTCACACAGTGGTTCAGCCTGTAAACCAGCTGATGAAGCCAGTTGATCTGGCGAAACGCGTTCTGGCTACTAGGCAGTGCCAATGGTATTGTTCTTTATGTTTTAAATAAATTTCTTTTAAATTTTATTCATTTTATCCCCGTTTCTTTGGAAGTCCAGGGAGCTTCAAAGGTTTTTTGGACTCAACCTACAATAAGTCCATACGCGCGCATACCTCGAGCTTGGTCCTTAAGCTCCAACGCATGTGAGTTGGCAATTTATATATCTTTACATGCTATCACATTCACGAGATCTGCACGAGAAAGTTTCTCTTGTCTTTTGCTCTTTTTTGGGCTGCATGTGAGAAGAATCTCCTTCCATGAATGAATATGGGTTACCTTCTCAAGCAAAGAACCTGTAATACCCGAATGCGTTGATCCACTTAGAGCCAGTGTTCGGGCTCCATACTTGTGAGTGCAATACTATATAACCTGTTCTTGGAACCTATACAAACATCCTGCACGATTATTTGTTCTGTTTTTTTGCATATGATCCATGTGGACAAGTGAACTAAGAGAACCACCGGTTACCCTTAGGCGGTTTCCATCGCGCCACCAGATACGTACTGTATTGTTATCCATTTACTGGTTTGGGGAAAACCACTGAATTTCTGGTGGGCTTGGGTTAACTGGTGGCAGTATAGGTTTGGGCGCCGTCCACTCTTGCTTGTTTGTGTTGTTGGAAAAGAAGGGAAACATCGCCCTCTATTTGACCATAGGCTTTCAACCCCAGAGCCAGGTTCTGTTGTGGCTCTGGAAAATGTGAGTTGCCTGCAACAAAAGAACCTTAAGTACTGTTTATATATTCATTTTAAACAGTATTGCACTATCATATTTTTCTGTTTTTATCTTTGAGGATTTGTCGCCACGGATACCGAAATTTGGATACCAATAAGGCTAGGGTCAGACTAACGCAGTATTAACGTGCGTTTATACGCACAAAATCACGGCCGTGCTAGCAGCAAATGACGTCCAATTCCGGGGAACACACAAAGTATGGCCGCACGAAAGTTCGGCCGCGCAACGCAAGTGGCAAACGAATGCATTTTTTCTAGAATGTCAAACCTCTAGTACGGACGTACAGAGTGCGCTGCGTCCGCTAGAGGCGTGTGTGCGTGATTGGGAGACGTCAGACGCTGCTAATGTCCGGCCAACATAACGTCCAGACACAAAAAGTGTTTTATTGATGATCCGTACAAAATCACGGACAAAAAAGCGCATCGTATGACCGCTATCGCGTACTCCGTGAAAAAATGCGTCCATTCGTTCAAACGCACTTTTTCACAGACAACGCGAAAATGCGTTCGTCTGACCCTAGCCTAAGAATATAAGTACCATATTCTATTTTTTGCATGTGTGTTGCACAAGAGCACGGTCACTTTATTTGTGAATTCGGATATATATGGGTTTTTTTCATGCGTAAATTGCACCGTGGAGTATATTTCTTTTTGTCTAAACTTTTACATACTATAATACAGTATATATATATTGGCCTTCTTTCATCACAGTTGTGCTTAATGAGCTCTCACAGCATTGTCTCTTTAACTCTTTCTCTCCAAGCACAGCTTTGTCTTAATCAGTGTAACCTTTCCATGACCTTGCGTGCCCCATATATTAGAGTGTGGCGACATAGAACATTTATTACTTACAAACTGAAAATAATCACAGACCATTCATGTTCATATTATTATCATGAACCATTAAGGCTAGGGTCAGATGAGCGCATTTTGTACGGACTGTGCGTCCGTGCAGTACGGACGTACTTTCTGACTGACGACAAGGTAGTGGTCACACAGTCCGTTTTTTCACTGACGTATTTTTTGACTGATGTAGCAGGGAAAATAAATTACAATGAAAAAACATTCTGTCCGTCAAAAATGCTGGACGTATAAATGCAGTCCGTCTGACCACGTTCCATCACTCACACACAAAGCTATGCGGACGTTGCGGACGTGGCGCACTCTTCACGTCCGTTCTAGCAGGATTACGTTCTTGCCTAACCTGCGTCCGTTTGCAGCGTCCGTCAGCCTCCACACTTCTGTGCGGACGTACTTCGTGTGTGGGGCTCCATTTAACACAATTGTATGCTATCACGGACGTACTTATGTGCGGGCAACACGGACGTTAACACTGCGCTCGTCTGACCCCAGCCTTAATCGAAGCACCTGAAAAGTATAGATGGGGACCTAAATGATAGACAAGTAGGACCAATGCATCCATCAGGCAGCAAATCTGTGCAAGGAATAGTGCTTCCACCTAAATAATATGTCAGGTAAGCTGCTAAGAACCGTATATTGCCCATGTTGAGTCTTCCCATCAATTTGCAGCCACTATCTCAGAAGATTTAGCTACATTTTCTATCATCATCTGTACATTTACTGGTGATATCGCCAATGCAGTGTACACGGTGAGTCAAGAGAATAATGGAAATACCTAAAAGGCGTTTAATGTTAGATGACTCACATGGTGGTTTCCAACTTTTGAAATGCCCTGCTTATCTAAACAAAGGTGACTTCATCGCCACATGTTCATCACCGATATAAAAATAGTTTTGTCGCCGGATATTTCCGGTTCACTCTCTTTTCGCATAGAACGTCGATAGATGGCAGTGACATTTTTGCATCAGATCAACATTTGTCATTCTTCACAGAAGGTTTGCCAGACACTTTGAAGAGTTAATTTATTTTCATAACTCAAGCCGGATTCTTAATTTCGCAATCTCCTAATTTAGATTTTTAACAAATTAAAAAGTGTAGGAAGTGTAAATGTTTTGTTCGTCAGCTGACAAATCAAGATGGAGCAACAGTTACAACTCAAGCTAGCATAGCAGGGCAGCCGTTAACAGGAATAAGTCGACGTATCACTTGTTTAGATCAATAGCCCCAATCGAGTAGGTCTTAGTTCTCCTGCATTTTCCCTCCTGAAGTATATGACTTATACCTCCTGCAGGGCAGCACAAGAAGAAATGGGTCCCATTCCATTGTTGGTGTTCAATGACATATGCTAATGGAAAAAAACCTGAGCATCTGCCATTTTTCTATTACTGTCTGCAATTTAACATCTTGATTATGATTGAGCTGATTTGACAGCAGCTCCAATCTCCATCCCGCCGAGATGCTAAATGATAACAACATTTTCTGTTATTACCCCTAGGAATCCATAGGACTCCATAATGACAGATGCAAGCTTGCCGAGTAAGAGCTGATGGGGATGGTGGAGGGATACTGTTAGTTCTTAGTTTTCATTTGTCTGCGGAAAAAGGGGTTTGCGCCGCTCTCTCCACCAAAGGATCTGAGGTGAGTATTGGATTTAATAGTGGGGCCAACTCAGGCCCTTATTACATTCTTCGCGCAATTTTGTTTGCGCAGCGCAAATTGTTTTGCACGCATCATCCATTGTTGTCGCGCGAAAATTAATGTGGTATACCGATCCAAACGCATTTTCTCATCCGTCAAAAATAACGTTCGTAAAAACGACACGCAAAACGAAGTGTAATACGCGCGCAGTAACGTTACGCACGTAAATCAGTGTGCAGACTGTTTTTTTCACGGGATTCAGTCAATCAGAATTAAGAACCTTAATTGACATCAATTTAAATATACACGAATTCACAATTTTATTGTTTGGGTATGTGTAGAATGTGTAACTATACTGAGCTGTATTTTTTTTTTCGTGCTGGTGTTCTTCATTTCGGCCAGAACGTTCTGATTTGCAGTTACCACCAGCTTTTCAAACACGTTAAAATTATGCGCGCAAACGTCGTTCGTAAAAAGATGCGCATCGATTCTAAAACCACCTGCATACCAGCGCACGAATGAATTTGTGCTCACAATGTTAAGTATAGGAGGTGCACAGTTCATCACGCTCGCGCAAGTCCATCTGCGTTAAACGATAACGTGCATCGTTTGCGCAAACTTTGTAATACGACGTTCAGCGCAAAGGGTTTTGCCCCTCGCGCAACTGTGCATTTGCGCACACAAAACACACTGCACGAAGAATGTAATAGGGGCCTCAATGTGTTAAGTGATTTCACTTCAGCACAATCACCTAACACTAGGGTTTGAAGGCAGTTATTTTTAGCATACCACCAGACGCAGATGCAGAATGAGCTGGTTGGAATAGCTTTTTCTTCATCTGCTAGGGGTACATTAACATCTCTCATACAAAGCATAGGAGGTGTTAGTGTTAAGCAAGCTGGCACAACATCTGAGACCCATGTTGAGCTTGCATCTCAGACCGAATATGCCATGAAGAATGTAAGCACAAAGCTGGAGCCGTATCGATATACAGCTTGAGCGTTGTGCAAAGCCGCAACAAGTGAAGAGGGCCCAATGTGTGTACATGGTCGATATGACAATCCTAGCTGCACGTATAAAACACATACAAGAACCTGTTGGTCATACTGTTTCTGTGACAAATTCAGAGATGACCAATCATAACATATTTGCAGAACAGTTTCAACATAAAACGGTGATTATTTAATGGTGACCCTTGAATGATAATCCAACCCTCTTGTTCCTAAAGTATGCTTTCTCAAAAGGCTCCAGTATGATTCTTGCATGCAACTCATATGTTCACTCCAGTTGGAGGTCCATAGACTGAATGTAACTCAATCCTTTCTTTGTGGTTCCCAATATGTCTGGGAAGTGCATTAATTTTACAATAACAGAATTGCTTTACCACAATCCAGTACCTCAGCCTAAGAATCCAGATGTATGCTCTTATACCCATTCTTTGACCCTATGACTCAATAAGATTTGTTTTTGTGCAATCATGCTGAGCCTCAACAAGTGAGTAAGCTTGGCTACATCTTATCAGCACGCCCTGGTAGTCTATAGGGGTCAGGCTCTGCACCGAATTCTGAAAGCAACTGACTCTTATTTAAAAGGAGAACAACTGAGATTTAAGGTAATTAACCTAAGATTTTACAAAGGAGTATTGTTTCCATTTAAGCTTTCACAGTTTGTAATGAGTGCCTCACTAGGAAAGCTAAGTGTCCTACAACCCCCCACTGATCCTGGAATGAATCAATATGAATCATCATTTAACAGGGTAATTCCACTCCAATTTGGGAAACCGTACTCCAATTTTTGTTTTCTTTTGACATCTTAATAAGACTATTTCTATTGCGAACCCTTGGTATATCCACCATTGTATCTGGAAATCCTCCAATCTGAATGCCGTCTTTTCTTTATAGTTTGTTTGTATTGTGCATACTGACCAGGGTCAACCTACCAAAAACAATAACTAGGCAGCTGGTGATTAGCACTCCATACATGTAGCTGTAGAGCAGAGGTCAGCAACTTTGGCGCGTTAGATGTATTGGAATTATATCTCCCCTGTTGCTTAGATTCTCATTAGATAAGCAGAGCCTCAAGGGAAATGTAGTTCCAAAACGTCTGGGGGGACATGGTTGCACCCCCCCCCCCGATGTAGAACAACAAGTGCTAAGTGAGTGCTAACGTTAGCGTTAAGAATGTAATATTGCCCTTAGACTTTAAGGTTTTGGCATTAACTGCCAGTGTTTGTCAAAAGTTGCAAAAAAGGAAAAGGTGGTGCAATTCCAATAAATGTTGGCGTCGAATCCATAAGAGCAGCGAAATAGTGCAAGAAGCAAGTATCTGTAAAGCTTCAAAGCGAGAATGTGGCTGCCATCCCTGTCAGACGGAGAAATCGGAAAATCCCAAGTTTCCCTAAATCAAGAGAAGTCTAAATTTTATTTATGACACAGAGGTGAAGATTAGGCTTACTTTCATACCCTAAACGCTCAGCAGCAAAGACACAATAAGCTTAATGAGACGGAGTTGAACAAATAAGTGAACATTAATCAACAGTTTAACCAATAAAGATAAAAAGGGATAAAAAGCAGCAATGTTTCCGCTAACTTGACAAATACTACTTGTTAAAGGCTTGATAAAGGTTGCTGCGTTTCAACTCATAAATCTTTGCCTCACAAATCCACAGCGGAGGAGGGACATTTCCATTTTTTCCTTCATCTGTACTATTCCAGGGTCATCCTCAGAGGTGACTGACAAATTTTCCAGATATGTGTTGCCATATTTTCCATGATTTATTTAGATACAGTGGCAAGAAAAAGTATGTGAACCCTTTGGGATTACGTTGAGTTTTGCACGAATTGGTCATAAAATGTGCTCTGATCTTCATCTTAGGCTGGGGTCAGACGAACGCAGTGTTAACGTCCGTGTTGCCGCACATAAGTACGTCCGTAATAGCATACAATTGTGTTAAATGGAGCCCCACACACGAAGTACGTGCGCACAGAAGTGCGGGGGCTGACGGACGCTGCAAACGGACGCAGGTTAGGCAAGAACGTAATACTGCTAGAACGGACGTGCGGAGTGCGCCACGACCACAACGTCTGCATAGCTTTGTGTGTGAGTGATGGAGCGTGGTCAGACGGACTGCATTTATACGTCCAGCATTTTTGACGGACAGAATGTTTTTTCATTGTAATTTATTTTTCCCTCCTACATCCGTCAAAAAATAACTTCAGTGAAAAAACGGACTGTGTGACCACTACTGCGTCATCCGTACTGACGATGTCCGTACTGCACGGACGTACAGTCCGTAGAAATCACGCTCGTCTGACCCTAGCCTAAGTCACAACAATTTGAAAAACACAGTCTGCTTAAAATAATACAACACAAACATTATATGTTTTCATGTGTTTATTGAACATAACATGTAAACATTCACAGTGCAGGGTGGAAAAAGTATGAGAACCTTTGGACTTAATAACTGGTTGACCCTCCTTTGGCAGCAATAACCTCAACCAAACGTTTCCTGTAGTTGCAGATCAGACCTGCACAACGATCTGGAGTAATTTTGGACCACTCCTCTTCACAAAACTGTTTCAGTGTAGCAATATTCTTGGGATGTCTGGTGTGAATCGCTCTCTTAACGTCATGCCACAGCATTTCAATCGGGTTGAGGTCAGGACTCTGACTGGGCCACTCCAGAAGGCGTATTTTGTTTTGAAGCCATTCTTTTGTTGAATTACTTGTATGCTTTGGGTCATTGTCATCGCTGCGGAATATGCTGGCGCTTTATAAATAAAGAATAATAATAAAGAATAATAATTGTCCTGTTGCATCACCCATCCTCTGCGGAGCTTCAGTTGGCGGACAGATGGTCTTACGTTTTCCTGCAAAATGTCTTGATAAACTCTGGTATTCATTTTTCCATCAATGACAACAATCCATCCGGGCCCTGAGGCAGCAAAGCATCTCCAAACCATGATGCTCCCTCTGCCATGTTTTACAGTGGGGATGAGGTTTTGATGTTGGTGTGCTGTGCCTTTTTTTCTCCACACATAGTGTTGTGTGTTTTTTCCAAACAACTCAATTTTGGTTTCATCTGTCCACAGAATATTTTGCCAGTAGTGCTGTGGAACATGACCAATTCATGCAAAACTCCACGTAATCCCAAAGGGTTCACATACTTTTTCTTGCTACTGTATATGGAATATATACACATATAAGCAGTGAGTGAAATGCGTTGCCCTGCATTTTGTAGAATCTATATCAGTTATGATTATAATTGTTTTAATCAGGGTGGGATCCCAAATTAACTGCCTTTAACTGAAAAGAGTTCTTTGCTGTCAGATCTTCATGTTGCAGGGCATCACTTTCCCTATGCTCCCTCTCTGCATGATGTATCTGGAAGCCAGGTAAACAGTGCAATGTGTAAGAGTCATGGATCTGTGTTGTTGAGTGTGAAATGTGTAACATAAATATAAGAGTATGAGATTGTGGATTTTTTGAACATTACCTATGTATGAGTACCATATGATTGGCTCAGACCCCAGGAATATTTGATAGTAGTGGTACTAAGGTTGCCACTACAGATCAGCCATGTTTTCTTGGACAAATACTACTATTTCATGCAGAGGGGAGCACAGGGAAAAGTGCTGCCCTGTAGCATGTATAATTCATATTGTGCTGGAAGGAATTCAAGGTGGGTCACATGGGAAATACTCTGATTCCTTGCCTGCTGGATATGGATTTTACTCATTCTTCACGCACTACTCATCAGTATGAATAAATTATGTGTACAGGAAAACATGGAGGATCTGTCAGTTTAAAAGGAGCACAGGTGAAAAAATGACATTTTTAAAAAAAATCCTGAAAAATGCATAAAAGATTCTAAAAAATAAATAAATGAAGAGACTTTTTTCTACAAATGAAAAGAATAAACGGGTGCATAAATATTTAATAAAAGCTGGGATTTTATTTAAATTGAACCCTAACAGGGTAATTCAAAGAGATCCGAATGGCTGCTGAAAGGGAACCGAACGCTAAAAATCAGCGTTCGGTTACCTGTCTTGGCCATTCGGTTATCCAGAGAGCAGGCAATTCGCTAAATCTTGGCAAATTGCCTGCTCATACAGTGCCTGTTCGAGGGCAGTGAAATCCCCATGAAAAGCACTGCTTCAGCTATTCAGAGAACACAAACCAGCAATGAATGGTTCCTGAAATGCCCTGTCATTCGGTGGTTTAATTCGGCAGGTTTATACAGGCGAATCCCATAGGCTTCAATGTTAACAATATTCCCGTTTTAATTCAATATCTAATAAATTGTTGATTAGAATATTCTGCAGTAAAGAGTCTCTTTCATTGTAGATTTTTTAGCATATTTTAAGCATTTTTCAGGATTTTCTTTTTTTAAAACAAATTCAGATTTTTTTTAAAAAAAATTTAACTTATTTTTCTGTAACAGCCTTTTTTATTATCCTTCCCTGGACCTCTTATGTAAATTTCAGACATTTTCGCTCAGTAGTTTCTTTGCAAACAGGGTTTCACTTTTAAAACATTCAAGCGAACTGGTTTTCTAATTTATTCACTGCATTCGTCTGCGGTCTCGACTTTTTCCGGCGGCTGCGCTGTGTGTGGTCGGCTCCTACTCGGGTTTTTCCGGGGTTTTCGGCGGGTTAATCCAGATGTTTTTGCGGGTTTCGGTGTGCGTTCGTCCTCGTTTTGCAGTGAGTTTTCGGTGTGTTTGCGGTGACTTTTCCCTGCAATTCGGGGACCCTGTGGTGCTTGCTGAATACACCGCAGGGTCGCCGAAATGGGATCGCCAAATCGAACCTAATTGAAAAGAACGAAAAGTCACCGAACGTGCGGTGGCTTTTCGATTCTCTTTGAATAACCCTGTATGGGATTCACCTGCTTAAACCAAAAATCAGTTACAAGTATTTATAAATCACTAACAAGTTCCGTAGCGCTGTGTAATAGGTGAGACTGCTTAACAAATATTCAGTAAGTATCTGACAGACAATGGCTGTGTGTTGAGTTATTTCGAGGGGACAGCAAATTTACACTGTTACACAAGTTGTACACTCAATACTTTGCATTGTAGCAAAGTGTAATTTCTTCAGTGTTGTCACAAGAAAAGATGTAATAAAATATTTACAAAAATGTGAGGGGTTACTCACTTCTGTGTGGTACTGTACATACAAGTTAAATACACAGAACAATAGGAGAGAGGTCTTTGCTTGAGAGCTTGCAATCTAAGAGTAGAGGGGTGGCACATTGGTGAGGGTAAATGGAGGCCCTGAAGTAGCGGGCGCATGTGGACTGGGTGGGAAGGTGGTGCAAGAAATGAACAGTGGGGGATCATGGAGTGAGCAGATAGGCTTTTCTAAAGTAATGTGTTTTCAGAGACTTCTTGAAGGACTAGAGAGATGGGGAGAGTCTGATGTTGCGGGGGAGGGAGTTCCATAGAAAGGGGGCAGCTCGGTAGACGTCTTGAAGGTAGGAGTTGGGATGCAGGTACATGGAGCTGATAGTATCAGATCATTGGCAGAGCAACGTGGTCAAGACGGGATGTACCTGCTAATAAGGGAGGAGATGTAGGCAGGGGCATGGAGAGCTTTGTATGTGAGCACCAATATTTTGAATTGGATTCTAAAGGAAACGGGGAGCCAGTGTAGAGATTGACAATGGCACGAGGTGCGAGAGATGCGGGATGTGAGATGTATGAGTCTGGCACAGGCATTAATAACAGACTGAAGAGGGAGAATCTGGGATCTCTTAAGGCCAGAGAGAAGGAGGTTACAGTAGTCAAGGCGGGAGATAATAAGAGCTTTGATGAGCATTTTAGCAGAGTTCTGATTAAGGCAAGGACAGACACGCGCAACGTTTTTTAGGTGAAAGTAGCAGGATTTGGTTAGGGACTGAATGTGAGAGTAAAGGAAAGATCAGAGCCAAAGAGGACCCCGAGGCAACGAGCCAGAGAGGTAGAAGTAATGGTGGCAGGAATATTTATTATTATTCTTTATTTATAAAGCGCCAGCATATTCCGCAGTGCTGTACAATAGGCACAGTATAGACAGGGTTACAACACATTGAACAACATTTGACAAACAGTACAGGAGGAGATGAGGGCCCTATTCCCGTAGTAACTCACAATCTAGAAGGGTTGGGGTTAGAAACAGGAGGAGAGGACTGTAAGGTGAGAGTGATTGATGGTTGCGTCAGTGAGTTGGGTGGTAGGCTTCCCTAAATAGGAACGTTTTAAGGGAGCATTTGAAGGAAGAGAAATTTGGGGAAAGTCTGACCGTACGAGGGAGAGCGTTCCAGAGAATAGGGGCTGCGCGTGAGAAGTCCTGCAGTCTATCATGGTAAGTGGTGATGCGGGGAGAAGCTAGGAGCAGGTCACTGTTTGACCTTAGGGAGCGGGCTGGGGTGTATTTGGTGATTAGTGAGGACAGGTAGTGGGGAGTTGAGTTAGTGAGGGTTTTGTAAGTAAGGTTAAGGATTTTGAACTTAATTCTGCAGTGAATGGGGAGCCAGTGAAGGGACTCGCAGAGCGGAGCAGCAGAGACAGAGCAGCGGGTGAGGTGAATTAGCCTGGTGGAGGCGTTCAGGATGGATTGTAGGGGGGAGAGGCGGGACAGAGGGAGGCCGGATAAGAGATTATTGTAATAGTCAAATCGGGAGATTACCAGGGCATGGATGAGTTGTTTTGTGGTGTCAGCGGTAAGAAATGGCCGAATTCTGGAAATATTACGCAACTGGTATCGGCAGGAGGAGGAAAGAGACTGGATGTGGAGGATGAAGGAAAGAGCAGAGTCAAGTGTAACGCCAAGACAGCGAACCTGGTTTGATGGGGAGATAGTGATACCCTCCACCGTGATGGAAAAGTCAGGAGGTGGGGAGGCATTAGAAGGAGGAATTAGTAGGAGCTCATTTTTAGACATGTTAATCTTTAGGTGGTGAGAGGCCATCCAGGAGGAGATGCCAGATAAACTGTCACTGACTTTGGAAAGGACAGGGGGAGAGAGATCAGGGGTAGAGAGGTAGATCTGAGTGTCATCAGCATAGCGGTGGTAATTGAAGCCAAAGCTATTAATGATTTTGCCCAGGGAGGAGGTGTAGATGGAAAAGAGCAGAGGACCAAGGTCAGAGCCTATTGGTTTTGGAGGGAGGGAAGACGAGAAGTTCAGTTTTGGAGAGGTTAAGCTTTAGGAAATGGGAGGTCATCCAGTCAAAGACAGCCAACAGGCAGGCTGTAACATGGTCCAACACAGGAGGAGAGAGATCAAAGGAGGAAAGGTAGATTTGGGTGTCGTCAGCATAGAGATGATAATTGAAACCATAGGAAGAGATGAGGTTGCTCAGAGAGGCACTATAGATCGAGAAGAGTAGGGGACCTAGAACAGAGACTTGATGTACCCCAACCGAAAGAGGAACTTGAGGTGAAGAGGCACCAGTGAAGGAGACACTGAACAAGGAATGAGAGAAATAGGAAGAGAACCAGGAGAGAACAGTGCCACTGAGGTCAAGTTGATGCAGAATGAGGAACAGGAGAGGGTGGTCAACAGTGTCAAATGCAGCAGAAAGATCAAGAAGAATAAGCAGGGAGAAGTGACCTTTGTTTTTAGCAGCAACTAAATCATTAGTCACCATGGTCAGAGCGGTCTCAGTGGAGTGCTGGGAGCAAAAGTCGGACTGGTGGGGATCAAGTAGACAGTTAGCAGCGAGGAAACCATTGAGCTGGTTATAGACCAGGCGTTCTAAGATTTTGAAGGTAATGGGGAGCAGAGAGATGGGACAGTATTTCGGAAAGGAGGTGGGATCAAGAGATGACTTCTTTAGAATGAGGGTGATCAGAGCATATTCGAATACAGAGGGGAAGAGCCCAGAGGAAAGAGAGGTTGAATGTATGAGTCAAAGCAGGGACAGTGACTGGTAGGACAGACCGAATAAGATGCAAGGGAATGGGGTTAAGCGGACAGGTAGTCAGGCAGGAGGAAATGAGAACTGCTGTGAAATCCTCCTCTGAGACAGGAGAAAAGGAAGACTTGCAAGGTTATTCAGAGAGAGGTGAAAACCAGGAGAATGTCTGGAGAAGTGAAATTTTTAGGTCATAATAGCTAAACCAGAAAAATTCTCCCATTTATCTCACTTTCCAAATCGGCTATTTTGACCTAGAATTTTCACTTCTCCAGTGATTCTCCTGGTTTTCACTCTCTCTGAATAACCCTGATAGTAGAGGAGGGGGCAGGGAGTGATGGAGTGAATGAAGTAGAGTGGTTGGGCTGGGTGGAGTAGAGGTAATGTCAATGCTCTGCATGGAGAGAGCCTGTGGAGTCATGGGTTCAATCCTAGCAAGCAACCTCTCCAGTAAGTGTCCTTGGCAAGACACCTAACGGTACATACTCGCCACACAGGACATACTTGAAAACGAGAGAAATCTCAATGTATCCTTCCTGGTAAAATCCTTTCTCAAAAAAAAAAAATGGAGGAGGGAAGTGAAGAGATTTCTAGTCTACATTTAGTAATCTTATCGGTGATGTAGTCAGCAAAGCAAATCAGGGCATTTCCCCAACTTTTCAGGGCTTTTGGGCATCAAACATTTCTCAGAACAGATTCCTAAAAACTTCTAATAAATAAATAGACTTTTTGCTGGAAATGAAAAGAATAAACGGTTGAATAAATATGTAATAAAAACAGGAATATTTTTTTACATTGAAGCTTACGGGATTGGCCTGATTAAACCTGTCGAATGAAAGCACTGAAAATCAGGGCATTTTACTGACATTTCGATGTTGTTCAGTGAACTGAATAAATTAACAGTTACTTCTCTATGGGGAATTTCACTGCCGCCGAGGTAACAATAGGTAACCATATTTTGCTGGCAATTCGTCAATATTCGGTGAATCGCCAGCTTTTTGAATAGTCAAATGGTCACGAAATTGCACCGTATGGGGAAATTCACAGTTCGGTGCAATTCGATGCTCTTTGAATGGCCCCTTATGTGCGTCCAGAAATCCATGGCAGGCCTGGCAGCCCTAGGTAGTACCATGCTGGGTAGAACAGCCACAGGGGTCGTCAGTGGAATAAATGTAAGTTTTAAACCCTTTCTCAGTTTGTTTAAAAGCATAAATCTGGTCTTTTTAACTTAATAATGACGTAAAATAAAAGGTATATGTTCCTAAGGAATAATTGCTTGGAGGAAAAGGAAAAATAATTATGTGACACAATTTGTTTTTTTATAGTTTTGCACTGAAGATAGAGCATGGAAATAATTGTTTGGTGAGTGTGGGTGCTTAAATGCATATAACGCGTGTTACACATGTGCTGACAATACTTTTTAGATTGTGTTTATCTTTCTGTCTTATGTAGCAACAATATTGTGGATCACGACAGAAGACTGTTACATAACATAAGGATTTCTCTCTGTGTGGTGTGAATACATTCTAATGCATGGTGTGCTTAATCACAATGTTTGCACTGTTTTATTCACTGTTATGTTTTAATTGTACTGTTGTGTTAGGATATATTTGTAGAATTGTTGGTTATTTTTCTCACATTTTATCTATAGTGCAAAACTATAATTTATTTTCTTTTTATATTGTTTTGGCTGATGATTACGTGGACATAAGGTTAGTTTCTGCTGCTGAATATGATATATAGACTGTTCAACTGGTTTTGATATTTCTTGATTTGCTTAGAATTACATGAAAAACCATTTCCATTAAACATATGGCTTTTATCTATATAGTTCAATAAAGTATTTTTGGGGATCACTTCACACTGTATTGACTTATTGTAAGAGTGTGATAGCTGTCAAACCTTTCCTTAAATTCTGTTGTTTTTTTTTCGAATCCCTGATACAATGTCAGACATTCAGATGTTTTTTTGAGCGGTGACTGTTGCTTCACACATTATGTGAAGAAGACGATCTGCAAGCTTGTTATCTGAAAAGCAGCACACAAGATCTCATTGACTGCGGCCTCTCATTCACTTGGCCTCTTTGGATATGGAGTACAATGCATTATTCTGTTCTTTCAGACCTTGGCATGCAATGTATACAATGAATGTGTGTCATTTAGAAAAGCATATTATGGTGCAAAACACTGTTCGCTCTGTATACAGGTAGCCAGTGCCGAATAGGCAGCACACATTTGGTTGAATGCTCTTTTGAGCATGTGCTGTACGCAGCAGGGATTAAATGGGGTTTATTAGCTGTTTGGTAAAACCAGTAATCACTAGAGTGACTTAATTAAGAATGTAAATTGTCAGCGTTCTCAAAAAGATTGATATCATATATAAAAAGATATACAAAGACATTCCGAAAAACGTAGTTACATAGGCTGAAAAAAAGACATGTGTCCATTGAGTTCAGCCATTCCCACATCACCTACTGCTGTTGACAGGGCCATATTTGCATCTCAGGAGCCTGTAGGCACAGAAATATGGAGCGCCCCTTACCCCAACAACTAAAAAAATGCCATAATTACTTTTTAAATTTTCATTTTGGGGTAAACTAATAAAATGTAAAGCAGTTTCTCTCTGCGCTCAAATCAAAAGAGGGGGAAGGATATGTTGCCTTAGTTGAGTTAGTGCTGTGGCATTTTTTGTTTTATATGTAAAAAACATATATTGGCTCGGTCGTAGATCAGAGAAGAAAACTAATTTTGCATTTACTTTTTTTCTATTTTTTATTTTTTACACATTACATGGTCATGTTTGGTATCATTGTAAAGACCAGACTCTGACCTTTCCAATGACACCTCACTTAACCTTGTGAGTTGTACAATTCAGAGATGCGGGTTCTAAAGTCCCCTTGTTGCTCCTCACTGCAGTGCCACGGTCTAGGTTGTCGATGGAACAATGCGTTGCATCTTCAGCTCCACACTTGCTGGCAGTGTGGGAAATGAGAAGGTGAGTTAGCGCAGCATCCCTGTTCATTTTATAATCCTAAACTGAATAATAGTGCTGCGTTAGAAAAAAAAACAGAAAAATATTATTTTGTTATTTTATTTTTGCATAAATCTAACCTAGTTATATTTGGGATCACTGGAAAGGCCATAATCTGGCCTTTCCAATAATACTTCATGTCCCACTAGGGCTTAGAGCTCCAGAGATACAATGGTCTAAATTATTGTTAAAAAAAATTAATTACAGAGCAAGGTGCCCCCTTGTGGCAAACTGTAGGCAAATGCCTATTCTGACTAGTTATAAATCCAGCTCTGGCTGTTTATCCAAAAGAAGGCAAAAACCCAGTCTGAAGCGCTTGCCAATATGCAACATACTGAGGGAAAACACCTTCTTGACCCCAGAAAGGAAGTCAGATTTCTCCTTAAATCCCCTTTATTCAGGTCTGGTTATGTGGTGTGTGTGTGTGTTTTAACTGGTTGTGTACTGGAATTCCTGTGCTGGTGCTGAGCAGCATATGAAGAGTGCTGCCAAGGAACGTTATATTGCAGGCACGGTTCAGTCAGCTGCGGGGAGCCTGACACCTTTCTTCAGGGGTCAGCAACTTTGGCTCCCGGATGTTTTGGGAACTACATCTCCCATGATGCTCAGTCACCCATTATTCTGACTGAGCCACATGGGAAATGTAGTTCCCAAAACATCAGGGAGCCAAGTTTGCTGACCCCTGCCCTAGTTGAACCGTGTCAGTAGAAACATTTATCAGCATGTTACAACTCCTCTCTCTGCACCAGGTGTATTATAAGGCTGGGGTCAGACGAGCGCAGTGTTAACGTCCGTGTTGCCGCACATAAGTACGTCCGTGATAGCATACAATTGTGTTAAATGGAGCCCCACACACGAAGTACGTCCGCACAGAAGTGCGGGGGCTGACGGACGCTGCAAACGGACGCAGGTTAGGCAAGAACGTAATACTGCTAGAACGGACGTGCGGAGTGCGCCACGTCCACAACGTCTGCATAGCTTTGTGTGTGAGTGATGGAGCATGGTCAGACGGACTGCATTTATACGTCCAGCATTTTTGACGGACAGAATGTTTTTTCATTGTAATTTATTTTCCCCTCCTACATCCGTCAAAAAATAACTTCAGTGAAAAAACGGACTGTGTGACCACTACTGCGTCATCCGTACTGACGATGTCCGTACTGCACGGACGTACAGTCCGTACAAAATGCGTTCATCTGACCCTAGCCTTATTGGAGCTTTTAAAAGGATTTGCATTGCAGAGTCTCCCGTGACAAATCTCATAAAGAATAAAAAATTAGCACCAAGTGTTTGTGTTTTTTGGCGCTTATTTCTAAATATACCTAGTTATATAAACAAATAAGTAGATTGTAGTTTATTATTTGTAAATGTTACACTGGTGCATATCCTTACTGACTGATCTGCGTATACATTTGGGGTAGTTCAGTACATACCAGTGCCTGTACATTAAGGGCTATATTACAATCTTCGCGCAAAACGAAAAATTTTGCGCCAAGCCTTAAACTTTTGCGCGTGCAAATCACTGCAGGAATTACAATCCTCGAGTCTTTTTTCTTCCGCCGATCAATTGCGCGCGCAAACAGACGCGCACAAATACAGGCTCAGTGCCGTCTCGCGCAAAAATCTTTGCGCGCGCAGTTTTGTGCACCTATTTAGCCAATCAAAATGAAGAAACACACCTATCAAACGCAACTGAATTGCGTCTGCCAGAGGCATCGGAGACGGGTTCTGCTTCTGTGATGCAAAATGAGCACATATGCTACAGTAATAACACACACACCTGCCATCATCCATTATATTGTTGCTGCGTTCCTTTTTATGGGCTGTTTTTTTTTGGGTCCGGCCAGGTTGTTCAGATTTGCCGTTACCACCAGCTTTTTGCAGTTGCTAAAATTATGCGCGCATAGGCCATGCAGTAATTACTGCTCATAGATTGTAATACTATCCTCGTACCAGCGCACATTCGCATTTGCGATTACAATGTTAAGTATAGGACACGCCAAGTACAGTAAGCTCGCGCAGCGTTCGCGCAGGTTCACCCGCGGTAGACGATTGCGCGCGGTTGTTGCGCTGACTATGTAATATGGGATTCTATGAAAAAGGGTTTTACCCCTCGCGTTAATTGTTTTTTGCGCCGGTGCAAACATTTGCGTGAAGATTGGAATTTAGCCCTAAAAGTGCGTGCTTTACTTCATATTGAAAAAAGTGCATACTTTACCTCATATTGAATAAAGTGCGTGCTTTACTTCATATTGAAAAAAAGTGCGTGCTTTACTTCATATTGAAAAAAAGTGCGTGCTTTACTTCATATTGAAAAAATAGTGCGTGCTTTACTTCATATTGAAAAAATAGTGCATGCTTTACTTCATATTGAAAAAAGTGCGTGCTTTACTTCATATTGAAAAAAGTGCGTGCTTTACTTCACATTGAAGAAAGTGCGTGCTTTACTTCATATTGAAAAAAAAGTGCGTGCTTTACTTCACATTGAAAAAAGTGCGTGCTTTACTTCACATTGAAAAAAGTGCATGCTTTACTTCATATTGAAAAAAAGTGCATACTTTACTTCATATTGAAAAAAAAGTGCGTGCTTTACTTCACATTGAAAAAAAGTGCGTGCTTTAATTCACATTGAAAAAAAGTGCATGCTTTAATTCACATTGAAAAAAAGTGCGTGCTTTACTTCATATTGAAAAAACTGCATACTTTACTTCACATTGAAAAAAAAGTGCGTGCTTTACTTCACATTGAAAAAAAGTGCATGCTTTACTTCACATTGAAAAAATAGTGTGTGCTTTACTTCATATTGAAAAAAGTGCGTGCTTTACTTCACATTGAAAAAGTGCGTGCTTTACTTCATATTGAAAAAAGTGCATGCTTTACTTCATATTGAATAAAGTGCATGCTTTACCTCATATTGAAAAAAGTGCATGCTTTACTTCATATTGAAAAAGTGAATGCTTTACTTCATATTGAAAAAAGTGCATGCTTTACTTCATATTGAAAAAAAGTGTGTGCTTTACTTCATATTGAAAAAATAGTGCGTGCTTTACTTCATATTGAAAAAATAGTGCGTGCTTTACTTCATATTGAAAAAATAGTGCATGCTTTACTTCATATTGAAAAAAAGTGCGTGCTTTACTTCACATTGAAAAAAGTGCGTGCTTTACTTCATATTGAAAAAATAGTGCATGCTTTACTTCATATTGAAAAAAAGTGCGTGCTTTACTTCACATTGAAAAAAGTGCGTGCTTTACTTCACATTGAAAAAAGTGCATGCTTTACTTCACATTGAAAAAAAGTGCGTGCTTTACTTCACATTGAAAAAAGTGCGTGCTTTACTTCACATTGAAAAAAGTGCATGCTTTACTTCACATTGAAAAAAAGTGCGTGCTTTACTTCACATTGAAAAAAGTGCGTGCTTTACTTCACATTGAAAAAAAGTGCGTGCTTTACTTCACATTGAAAAAAAGTGCGTGCTTTACTTCACATTGAAAAAAGTGCGTGCTTTACTTCACATTGAAAAAAGTGCGTGCTTTACTTCACATTGAAAAAAAGTGCGTGCTTTACTTCACATTGAAAAAAGTGCGTGCTTTACTTCACATTGAAAAAAGTGCATGCTTTACTTCATATTGAAAAAATAGTGCATGCTTTACTTCATATTGAAAAAAAGTGCGTGCTTTACTTCACATTGAAAAAAGTGCGTGCTTTACTTCACATTGAAAAAAGTGCATGCTTTACTTCACATTGAAAAAAGTGCGTGCTTTACTTCACATTGAAAAAAGTGCGTGCTTTACTTCACATTGAAAAAAGTGCATGCTTTACTTCACATTGAAAAAAAGTGCGTGCTTTACTTCACATTGAAAAAAAGTGCGTGCTTTACTTCACATTGAAAAAAGTGCATGCTTTACTTCACATTGATAAAAAGTGCGTGCTTTACTTCATATTGAAAAAAAGTGCATACTTTACTTCATATTGAAAAAAAGTGCATGCTTTACTTCACATTGAAAAAAAGTGCATGCTTTACTTCACATTGATAAAAAGTGCGTGCTTTACTTCATATTGAAAAAAAGTGCATACTTTACTTCATATTGAAAAAAAGTGCATGCTTCACTTCACATTGAAAAAAAGTGCATGCTTTACTTCACATTGAAAAAAGTGCATGCTTTACTTCATATTGAAAAAAAGTGCGTGCTTTACTTCATATTGAAAGAAGTGCATACTTTACTTCACATTGAAAAAATAGTGCGTGCTTTACTTCACATTGAAAAAAAGTGCATGCTTTACTTCATATTGAAAAAAAGTGCACGCTTTACTTCACATTGAAAAAAAGTGCATACTTTACTTCACATTGAAAAAATAGTGCGTGCTTTACTTCACATTGAAAAAAAGTGCATGCTTTACTTCATATTGAAAAAAAGTGCATGCTTTACTTCATATTGAAAAAAGTGAATGCTTTACTTCATATTGAAAAAAGTGTGTGCTTTACTTCATATTGAAAAAAGTGCATGCTTTACTTCATATTGAAAAAAAGTGCATGCTTTACTTCATATTGAAAAAAGTGAATGCTTTACTTCATATTGAAAAAAGTGTGTGCTTTACTTCATATTGAAAAAAGTGAGTGCTTTACTTCACATTGAAAAAAGTGCATGCTTTACTTCATATTGAAAAAAAGTGCATGCTTTACTTCACATTGAAAAAAAGTGCATACTTTACTTCATATTGAAAAAAAAGTGCATGCTTTACTTCACATTGAAAAAAAGTGCATGCTTTACTTCACATTGAAAAAAAGTGCATGCTTTACTTCATATTGAAAAAAGTGCGTGCTTTACTTCATATTGAAAGAAGTGCATACTTTACTTCACATTGAAAAAATAGTGCGTGCTTTACTTCACATTGAAAAAAAGTGCATGCTTTACTTCATATTGAAAAAAAGTGCACGCTTTACTTCACATTGAAAAAAAGTGCATACTTTACTTCACATTGAAAAAATAGTGCGTGCTTTACTTCACATTGAAAAAAAGTGCATGCTTTACTTCATATTGAAAAAAAGTGCATGCTTTACTTCATATTGAAAAAAGTGTGTGCTTTACTTCATATTGAAAAAAGTGCATGCTTTACTTCATAATGAAAAAAGTGCATGCTTTACCTCATATTGAAAAAAGTGTGTGCTTTACTTCACATTGAAAAAAAGTGCGTGCTTTACTTCATATTGAAAAAAGTGCATACTTTACTTCATATTGAAAAAAGTGCATGCTTTACCTCATATTGAAAAAAGTGTGTGCTTTACTTCATATTGAAAAAAGTGCATGCTTTACTTCATATTGAAAAAAGTGCATGCTTTACTTCATATTGAAAAAAGTGCATGCTTTACCTCATATTGAAAAAAAGTGCATGCTTTACTTCACATTGAAAAAAGTGCATGCTTTACTTCACATTGAAAAAAAGTGCATGCCTTTACTTAATATTGAAAAAAAGTGCGTGCTTTACTTCATATTGAAAGAAGTGCATACTTTACTTCACATTGAAAAAAAGTGCGTGCTTTACTTCACATTGAAAAAAGTGCATGCTTTACTTCACATTGATAAAAAGTGCGTGCTTTACTTCATATTGAAAAAAAGTGCATACTTTACTTCATATTGAAAAAAAGTGCATGCTTTACTTCACATTGAAAAAAAGTGCATGCTTTACTTCACATTGAAAAAAAGTGCATGCTTTACTTAATATTGAAAAAAAGTGCGTGCTTTACTTCATATTGAAAGAAGTGCATACTTTACTTCACATTGAAAAAATAGTGCGTGCTTTACTTCATATTGAAAAAAGTGCGTGCTTTACTTCACATTGAAAAAAGTGCATGCTTTACTTCACATTGAAAAAATAGTGCGTGCTTTACTTCACATTGAAAAAAAGTGCATGCTTTACTTCATATTGAAAAAAAGTGCACGCTTTACTTCACATTGAAAAAAAGTGCATACTTTACTTCATATTGAAAAAAAAGTGCATGCTTTACTTCACATTGAAAAAAAGTGCATGCTTTACTTCACATTGAAAAAAAGTGCATGCTTTACTTCATATTGAAAAAAGTGCGTGCTTTACTTCATATTGAAAGAAGTGCATACTTTACTTCACATTTAAAAAATAGTGCGTGCTTTACTTCACATTGAAAAAAAGTGCACGCTTTACTTCACATTGAAAAAAAGTGCATACTTTACTTCACATTGAAAAAATAGTGCGTGCTTTACTTCACATTGAAAAAAAGTGCATGCTTTACTTCATATTGAAAAAAGTGTGTGCTTTACTTCATATTGAAAAAAGTGCATGCTTTACTTCATAATGAAAAAAGTGCATGCTTTACCTCATATTGAAAAAATAGTGCGTGCTTTACTTCATATTGAAAAAATAGTGCATGCTTTACTTCATATTGAAAAAAGTGCGTGCTTTACTTCACATTGAAAAAAGTGCGTGCTTTACTTCATATTGAAAAAATAGTGCATGCTTTACTTCATATTGAAAAAAGTGCGTGCTTTACTTCACATTGAAAAAAGTGCATGCTTTACTTCACATTGAAAAAATAGTGCGTGCTTTACTTCATATTGAAAAAATAGTGCATGCTTTATTATTATTATTATTATTCTTTATTTATAAAGCGCCAGCATATTCCGCAGCGCTGTACAATAAGCACAGTATAGACAGGGTTACAATACATTGAACAACATTTGACAAACAGTACAGGAGGAGATGAGGGCCCTATTCCCGTAGGAACTCACAATCTAGGAGGGTTGGGGTTGGAAACAGGAGGAGAGGACTGTAAGGTGAGAGTGATTGATGATTGCGTCAGTGAGTTGGGTGGTAGGCTTCCCTAAATAGGAACGTTTTAAGGGAGCGTTTGAAGGAAGAGAAGTTAGGGGAAAGTCTGACAGTACGAGGGAGAGCGTTCCAGAGAGTGGGGGCTGCGCGTGGAAATCCTGCAGTCTATCATGGGAAGAGGTGATGCGGGGAGAAGCTAGGCGCAGGTCACTGTTTGACCTTAGGGAGCGGGCTGGGGTGTATTTGGTGATTAGTGAGGACAGGTAGTGGGGCGCTGAGTTAGTGAGGGTTTTGTAGGTAAGGATAAGGATTTTGAACTTACTTCTGCAGTGGATGGGGAGCCAGTGAAGGGACTCGCAGAGGGGAGCGGCAGAGACAGAGCGGCGGGTGAGGTGAATTAGTCTGGCGGAGGCGTTCAGGATGGATTGTAGGGGGGAGAGGCGGGACAGAGGGAGGCCAGATAAGAGATTATTGCAATAGTCGAGTCGGGAGATTACCAGGGCATGTATGAGTTGTTTTGTGGCGACAGCGGGAAGAAATGGCCGAATTCTGGAAATATTACGCAGTTGGTATCGGCAGGAGGAGGAAAGAGACTTGATGTGGGGGATGAAGGAAAGAGCAGAGTCAAGTGTAACTCCAAGACAGCGAACTTGGTTTGATGGGGAGATGGTGATACCCTCCACCGTGATAGAGAAGTCAGGAGGTGGGGAGGCATTGGAGGGAGGAATAAGTAGGAGTTCAGTCTTCGGCATGTTGATCTTTAGGTGGTGGGAGGCCATCCAGGAGGAGATGCCAGATAAACAGTCACTGACTTTGGAAAGGACAGGGGGAGAGAGATCGGGGTAGAGAGGTAGATCTGAGTGTCATCAGCGTAGAGGTGGTAATTGAAGCCAAAGCTGTTGATGATTTTGCCCAGGAGGAGGTGTAGATGGAAAAGAGCAGAGGACCAAGGACAGAGCCTTGAGGTACACCAACAGATAGAGGCAATGAAGAGGAGGAGTTACCAGCAAAGGACACACAGAAGGACCTGTTGGATAAATAGGATTCGACCCAAGCGAGTGCAGTGTCACCGAGACCCAGAGAGTTGAGGGTCTGTAGAAGGAGGGGGTGGTCAACAGTGTCAAAAGCAGCCGAGAGGTCAAGCAGGATGAGAATATATAAAATGTTTTTTAGCAGTTAGGAGGTCGTTGGTGACTTTGGTGAGGGCAGTTTCAGTTGAGTGTAGGGGACGGAAGCCAGATTGCAGGGGGTCAAGTAGGGAATTGGAGGACAGGAAGAGGGAGAGGCGGTTGAAGACTAGTTTACTTCATATTGAAAAAAGTGTGTGCTTTACTTCATATTGAAAAAAAGTGCGTACTTTACTTCACATTGAAAAAAAGTGCGTGCTTTACTTCATATTGAAAAAAGTGCATACTTTACTTCACATTGAAAAAAAGTGCGTGCTTTACTTCATATTGAAAAAAGTGCATTCTTTACTTCACATTGAAAAAAGTGCATACTTTACTTCACTTTGAAAAAATAGTGCGTGCTTTACTTCATATTGAAAAAAGTGCGTGCTTTACTTCACATTGAAAAAAAGTGCCTACTTTACTTCACTTTGAAAAAATAGTGCGTGCTTTACTTCATATTGAAAAAAGTGCGTGCTTTACTTCATATTGAAAAAAAGTGCATACTTTACTTCATATTGAAAAAAAGTGTGTGCTTTACTTCATATTGAAAAAAGTGCGTGCTTTACTTCATATTGAAAAAAGTGCGTGCTTTACTTCACATTGAAAAAATAGTGCGTGCTTTACTTCATATTGAAAAAATAGTGCATGCTTTACTTCATATTGAAAAAAGTGCGTGCTTTACTTCATATTGAAAAAAGTGCATACTTTACTTCACATTGAAAAAATAGTGCGTGCTTTACTTCATATTGAAAAAAGTGCGTGCTTTACTTCACATTGAAAAAAGTGCATGCTTTACTTCACATTGAAAAAAGTGCATGCTTTACTTCATATTGAAAAAAGTGCGTGCTTTACTTCATATTGAAAAAAGTGCGTGCTTTACTTCACATTGAAAAAATAGTGCGTGCTTTACTTCATATTGAAAAAAGTGCGTGCTTTACTTCACATTGAAAAAAGTGCGTGCTTTACTTCACATTGAAAAAAGTGCGTGCTTTACTTCACATTGAAAAAAGTGCATGCTTTACTTCACATTGAAAAAATAGTGCGTGCTTTACTTCATATTGAAAAAAGTGGGTGCTTTACTTCACATTGAAAAAAGTGCATGCTTTACTTCACATTGAAAAAATAGTGCGTGCTTTACTTCATATTGAAAAAAGTGCGTGCTTTACTTCATATTGAAAAAAAGTGCATGCTTTACTTCACATTGAAAAAATAGTGCGTGCTTTACTTCACATTGAAAAAATAGTGCGTGCTTTGCCTCTGAAAATCTGCATTGTCTTATATGGTTATTTTCAGACGGTTTCTGCTGTTTTTACCAGTTTTACCAGTGTTTACTCAGGAGCCGGTTGTTTGAAAAGAAAAAAAATTATACATATGAGATTATTCAGAGAGCCGGACTTGCCACCGAATTGCACCGAAAGGTGAATTTCCCCATACGGTGCAATTTTGTGGCCATTCGGTCATTCAAAAAGCTGTCAATTCGTCAAATATTAATGAATTGCCAGCAAAATACTGTGTGAGTCAGCAGCTGTGAAATTCCCCATAGAGAAGTAATGGTTAATCTATTCAGAGAACACCGAGCTGCACCGAAATGTCAGTGAAATGCCCTGATTGTCAGTGGTTCGACAGGTTTAAACAGGCGAATCCCATAGGTTTCAATGAAAAAAAATCCAGTTTTTATTAACTATTTATTCAACCGCTTATTCTTTTCATTCGCAGCAAAAAGTCTCTTTATTTTTTTTATTTTTTTTAGGATATTTTAGTCATTTTTCAGGATATTTTTGATTCCTTTTTTTGACAAGGCTTTTTTTTATTGTGTAACAGACAATATTGTTATTCATAGGACCTTATACAAGTATATTATTTCCATGCATTTTCATGCATTAGTTTTCTTTGAAACTCCTTCTAAAACTTCCCGGGGTTTTTTATGGTTTTTTTTTAACCCTTTTCGGCAGCTGGTCAGCTTTTTTAGCCAGCGGTCATCGACTGCTCGGCTTTTTTCAGTGGTGTTCGGCGGATTGGTGGCTGCGTTCGGCTGTTTGAGACTACATTTGCCAGTTTATCCAAGGCGTTCAGCGACATATCAACGGCGGTCACCTAGTTGTTTATCAACGGCGTTCATCATTTGCGACTGCGTTTGGCAGGTTATCATTGGCGTTCGGCGGATCGATTCAAAGCACTTTGGGGATTACAGCATTCACCACAAGGACTGCGAATTTAGCTAGCCGAAGTGCGTGGAATGAACGAGCACTAAAATTTTGGTGAAATTTCGCTGCTCTTCGAATAACCCCTAAGGCTAGGGTCAGACTAACGCATCTTTCGTGTTGTCCGTGAAAAAGTGCGTTCGAATGAAAGGACGCATTTTTTCACGGAATACGCGATAGCGGTCATACGATGCGCAATTTCGTCCGTGATTTTGTACGGATCATCAATAAAACACTTTTTGTGTCTGGACGTTATGTTGGCCGGACATTAGCAGCGTCTGACGTCTCCTAATCACGCACACACGCCTCTAGCGGACGCAGCGGTTTGACTTTCTCGAAAAAATGCGTTCGTTTGCCACTTGCGTTGCGCGGCCGCACTTTTGTGCAGCCGTTCTTCATATGCAGCCCGGCATTGGACATCATTTGCTGCTAGCACAGCCGTGATTTAGTGCGGTTAAACGCACGTTAAAACTGCTTTCGTCTGACCTTAGCCTTAAGGCTGGGGTCAGACTAACGCATTTTTAACGTGCGTTTAAGCGCACTTAATCACGACCGTTATTGCAGTAAATGACGGGCAATGACGGCCAATATACGAAGTCCAGCCACGCAACGCAAGCGGCAAACGAATGCATTTTTTCGAGAACGTAGAACCGCTAGTACTAACGTACAGATTGCGCTGCGTCCGCATAGTTGCGTGTGTGCGTGATTAGGAGACGTCAGACGCTGCTAATGTCCGGCCAACATAACGTCCAGACGCAAAAAGTGTTTTATTGACGATTCGTAAAAAAAACATGCACGAAAATGCGCATCGTTTGACCGCTTTCGCGTCCACCATAAAAAAATACGCCAATGCGTTCGGATTGCACTTTTTGACGGTCGATGCGAAAAATGCGTTCGTTTGACCCTAGCCTTAGTGGCTTATTCAAGGAGTACACGTGCTCGGCAGAAGTTGCAACCAATGGTGAAAATTTCTGTTGTTTTTTACCAGAGACAAACACCAGCGTTTCACATAAGGGAAATCCAAATAGTGGCAGGAGAAGCTTTAATGTGAAGTTTCTGCTGCCACTGTTTCACTTTTCACTCTTTCACTTTTCAAATACCAGTAAAACAATATACAGTCAGGTCCAGAAATATTGGGACATCGACACAATTCTAACATCTTTGGCTCTATATACCACCACAATGGAGTTGGAATGAAACAAACACCATGTGCTTTAACTGCAGACTGTCAGCTTTAATTTGAGGGTATATACATCCAACTCAGGTGAACGGTGTAGGACTTACAGCAGTTTGCAGATGTGCCTCCCACTTGTTAAGGGACCAAAGATAATGGGACAATTGGCTTCTCAGCTGTTCCATGGCCAGGTGTGTGATATTCCCTCATTACCCCAATTACAATGTGCAGATAAAAGGCCCAGAGTTCATTTCAAGTGTGCTATTTGCATTTGGAATCTGTTGCTGTCAACTCTCAAGATCAGATCCAAAGAGCTGTCACTATCAGTGAAGCAAGCCATCATTAGGCTGAAGAAACAAAACAAACCCATCAGAGAGATAGCAAGAACATTAGGTGTGGCCAAAACAACTGTTTGGAACATTCTCAAAAAAAAGGAACGCAACACTCAGCAACACCAAAAGACCAGGGAGACCACGGAAAACAACTGTGGTGGATGACCGAAGAATTCTTTCCCTGGTGAAGAAAACACCCTTCACAACAGTTGGCCAGATCAAGAACACTCTCCAGGAGGTAGGTGTATGTGTGTCAAAGTCAACAATCAAGAGAAGACTTCACCAGAGTGAATACAGAGGGTTCACCACAAGATGTAAACCATTGGTGAGCTTTAAAAACAGGAAGGCCAGATTAGAGTTTGCCAAACAACACCTAACAAAGCCTTCACAGTTCTGGAACAAGATCCTATGGACAGATGAGACCAAGATCAACTTGTACCAGAGTGATGGGAAGAGAGGAGTATGGAGAAGGAAAGGAACTGCTCATGATCCGAAGCATATCACCTCATCAGTGAAG
This sequence comes from Leptobrachium leishanense, assembly GCA_009667805.1. Taxonomy (NCBI): domain Eukaryota; kingdom Metazoa; phylum Chordata; class Amphibia; order Anura; family Megophryidae; genus Leptobrachium; species Leptobrachium leishanense. The sequence continues at coordinate 392,324,570 of CM019064.1, forward strand.
CATGGTGGTGGTAGTGTCATGGCGTGGGCATGTATGGCTGCCAATGGAACTGGTTCTCTTGTATTTATTGATGTGATTGCTGACAAAAGCAGCAGGATGAATTCTGAAGTGTTTCGGGCAATATTATCTGCTCACATTCAGCCAAATGCTGCAGAACTCATTGGACGGCGCTTCACAGTGCAGATGGACAATGACCCAAAGCATACTGCAAAAGCAACCAAAGAGTTTTTGAAGGGACAGAAGTGGAATGTTATGCAATGGCCAAGTCAATCACCTGACCTGAATCCCATTGAGCATGCATTTCACTTGCTGAAGACAAAACTGAAGGGAAAATGCCCCAAAAACAAGCAGGAACTGAAGACCGTTGCAGTAGAGGCCTGGCAGAGCATCACCAGGAATGAAACCCAGCGTCTGGTGATGTCTATGCGTTCCAGACTTCAGGCTGTGATTGACTGCAAAGGATTTGCAACCAAGTATTAAGAAGGGAAAGTTTGATTTATGATTATTATTCTGTCCCATTACTTTTGGTCCCTTAACAAGTGGGAGGCACATCTGCAAACTGCTGTACGTCCTACACCGTTCACCTCAGGGGCGTACCTAGGGGGGGTGGGGGGCACCGGGTGGCACCACCCCCTAGGGTGACACTAAATTTTTTTATTTTTTTTTACTTTTGCAAAGTATTTTACCAGGAAGGATACATTGAGATTTCACTAATTTTCAAGTATGTCCTGGGTAGGCAGGGCCTAGGCTGGCACTTTCCAAGGGGCAGCAAAAACCTCACCACTAAAGGGGTTACTCACAGAGCACCAAAATTCCGCCAACATTATGGTGTTCTGCAGTTCCCTGCACCTCAGGGAATACAATTTCCCCACCCTGCAGTGAATTCACCATTTACCGCAGGGTCCCCAAAGTGCAGGGAGTCGGCCGCTGAATGCCGCCACCGCAAACCGGTGGCCTGCTGTTTTCAAAAAAACTACTGAACGAAAATGTCTGGAATTTACATATAAGATCCTATGATTGATAATAAAAAGTTCTGTTACAGAAGAGAGAAAAAACGCTATTAAAAAAAGGGGGAAAAATTTTGCCGAAAAAACTTCTGAAAAATTATTTAAAGGTACTAAAAAAAATCAATAAATAAAGACTTTTTACTGCAGATTAAAATAATAAATGGTATATTAGCTATTGCATAAAAACGGGAATATTTTTATCATTGAAACCTATGGGGTTTGCCTGAATAATCCTGCTGATTGAAACCACTGAACATCAGGACATTTCACTGCCATTTCTCTGCTGTTTGGTGTCTCTAAATAGATTAACCATTACTTCTCTATGGGGATTTGAACTGCCTTCGGACAGGCACCGTACTTGCTGGCAGTTCGCCAAAATTTGTGTGTGAGCATATCACGGAGCAGTGGTGTACTTAGGGGAGTGGCGGGGGTGGGTCACTCCAGGTACCAGTGATTATTGGGTTGTCATTAGGGGGTACTAGGAGGTGCCACTGTCACTGTGTGTCAGCTTTGAGCTGTGTTCTCAAACAATGAGCAGCAGAGCAGGGCGTTTGCATTAGGAATAAAATAGAATAGAATAAAAATCCCACTCTCCTCCCTCCATAGCTCCTCGACTGCCCCGCAGCAGCTCTAGGAGAGGGGAGGGGGATGTGATTTGTGTGCAGAGAGAGAAGATGACAGTAGACGGTGGGTAAAGGGGGGGTAGCAGAATATGAAGCCCTGTCTGCTTTCTGCTGTTTAAGGCTGGGGTCAGACCAGCGCACTTTTAACGTGCGTTCTGGCGCACATAATTACGGCCACACTAGCAGCAGATGCCAGGCAATGACGGCCAATATACGATGTACGGCCGCACAAAAGTCCGGCCGTGCAACGCAAGTGGAATTTGAACGCATTTTTCTGAGAACGCTGAACCGCTAGTACTGACGTACTGAGTGCGCAGCTGCGGCATAGCGGCGTGTTTGCGTGATTAGGAGATGTCAGACACTGCTAATGTCCAGCCTACATAACGTCCAGACGCAAAAAAGAGTTTTATTGACGATCCGTACAAAATCACGCCCGAAAATGCGCGTCGTCTGACCGTTTTTGCGCATTCCGTGAAAAAATACGTCAATGCGTTCGGACGCACTTTTTCACGTTCGCGGGGAAAAATGCTTTCGTCTGACCCTAGCCTAAAGTGGAACTTTCCTTAACCAGCACTGCAGTGATAGAAATTTGTCATTGAGCTGCCTGGCTCCTGGTGAGGTCCTGCATAGAGGGGATCAGGCTGCATTCACTGCATCACCAGTGAATAGGCAGCCCAAGGTAAACAGGGACAGGGAAGAGGAAGTCTTAAAAAAGTGGAAAAGTAAAGAAAAAATACCATAGCAGCATCATATACCTACAAAACACACACCCATTCTCTGCTCAGCAACTCCAATCCACAAAACCAGCCACCCAGCACACACACACAACTCCAATCCACAAAACCAGCCACCCAGCACATACACACAACTTCCATCACACAAAAGCAGCCACCCACACACACAATTCCCATCACACAAAAGCAGCCACCCACACAAACAACTCCCATCACACAAAAGCACCCACCCACACACAACTCCCATCACACAAAACCAGTGACCCATGCAACTCAATCACACAAAACCAACCAACCCACAACCCAGCCACCAATACACAACTCCTATCACACAAAACAAGCCACCCCAACACACACACAACTCCCATCAACAAAACAAGCCACATGTGTACTTTTGTTCATAGCATGAGGATTGATATGTTGTGAGTTTGCAAAATCAATTAAAAATAACAATTATTAAAAATAAATCTACACTCGCCTCTAAGGCTAGGGTCAAACGAAAGCATTTGTCCCCGCGAACGTCAAAAAGTGCGTCCGAACGCATTGACGTATTTTTTCACGGAATGCGCAAAAACGGTCAGACGACGCGTATTTTCGTGTGTGATTTATTACGGATAGTCAGTAAAAAACTTTTTTGCGTCTGGACGTTATGTAGGCTGGACATTAGCAGAGTCTGACGTCTCCTAATCACGCACACACGCCGCTATGCCGCCGCAGCGCACTCTGTACGTCAGTACTAGCGGTTCTGCGTTCTCAAGAAAATGCGTTCAAATTCCACTTGCGATGCACGGCCGGACTTTCGTGCGGCAGTACTTCGTATATTGGCTGTCATTCCCCTTCATTTGCTGCTACTGCGGCCGTAATTAAGTGCGCCAGAACGCACGTTAAAAGTGCGCTGGTCTGACCCCAGCCTTATTGCACAGCACAGAGGACACATGATCCACCATCGTCAGATTCATAATATATCATTATTATATGTATACATCATGTCCTGCCAGAATGCTATAACTAAAAATATTTTTGAAAACATTAAAAAAGTGCGTCTGATTTTTTTTTCTATTTTTTATTTTACATTTTAAAGTTGGGGGGGGGTGCCAAATATAGGATCCGCCCCGGGTGCCAAATGTTCTAGGTACGCCCCTGGTTCACCTGAGTTGGATGTACATACCCTCAAATTAAAGCTGACAGTCTGCAGTTAGGCTAGGGTCAAACGAAAGCATTTTTCCCCGCGAACGTCAAAAAGTGCGTCCGAACGCATTGACGTATTTTTTCACGGAATGCGCAAAAACGGTCAGACGACGCGCATTTTCGTGCGTGATTTTTTATGGATCGTCAATAAAACACTTTTTTGCGTCTGGACGTTATGTAGGCTGGACATTAGCAGAGTCTGACGTCTCCTAATCACGCACACACGCCGCTAGCGGACGCAGCGCACTCGGTTCTGCGTTCTCAAAAAAATGCGTTCATTTTCCACTTGCGTTACACGGCCGGACTTTTGTGCGGCCGTACTTCGTATATTGGCCGTCATTGCCCGTCATTTGCTGCTACTGCGGCCGTGATTAAGGCTGGGGTCAGACCAGCGCACTTTTAACGTTCCGTTCTGGCGCACTTAATTACGGCCGCACTAGCAGCAAATGACGGGCAATATACGAAGTACGGTCGCACGAAAGTCCGGCTGCGCAACGCAAGTGGAAAATGAACGCATTTTTTCGAGAACGCAGAACCGCTAGTACTGACGTACAGAGTGCGCTGCGTCCACTAGCGGCGTGTGTGCGTGATTTGGAGACGTCAGACCCTGCTCATGTCCGGCCAACATAACGTCCAGACACCCAGAGTTTCCTGGTTTGGATCCGCAAAAAATCACGCACAAAAATGCGCATCGTATGACCGTTTTCGCGTATTCCGTGGAAAAAATACGTCAATGCGTTCGGTGGCACTTTTTTACGTTCGCGTGTAAAAATGCTCTCGTTTGACCCTAGCCTTAGTGCGCCAGAACGCACGTTAAAAGTGCGCTGGTCTGACCCCAGCCTTAAAGCACATTGTGTTTGTTTCATTCCAACTCCATTGCGGTGGTGTATAGAGCCAAAGATGTTAGAATTGTGTCGATGTCCCAATATTTCTGGACCTGACTGCATATAGAATAGCCACAGTTTAAACTTTTTATGAAGAACAAAGGTTCAGTTCAGCGTTTTTTGCAGGAATTTTGTTCTTATTGGATTTTGCGTCTTTGTTGAGGTTCATAGTAGCTGTATTAACAGTGATATTTCCATAGTGGACATCAATGCTTAGTGAATAATCCCTTTAGCATTATTATTAAACATCTCTTTTTTTTAGCACAAAACAAAGGCTTAGCCTCAGTTGTCTTTAACCCCTTCATGACAATGGTGTATACAATTTCTTTTGTTATCATGACTGCCCTGGAAAATCATATACTCAAAGGCCTGACAGGTCATGATAAATCTAATGAAGTCAATGTGTTCAATTGATTATTATGATTACTTAATCAAAGCCCATTCATTAATTTTGATGAGTATTTTCATTTTACAGATTTAAAAAAACTAACAAAAACTCAAATATGTAGAGTGGGTTTGTGGTTATTATCACTAATAAAATATTTTACTATGAGTTAGCAGTTAGCTGATGTCTGTGGTTAACCCCTTCATGTTACTCATGTTGCTGCTTACACCACAGAGAAGTTATATTCTCTTGAATATTTATTCTTCCTTTTACAGGGTGCAGTCACTCACTATTATATAAAATAACTATCACTATATTATTATATGTTTAGTGTTGTTTGTAGGCAGTATTTTTCATCTTGCTCTGCTATAGATACAAAGTATGTGTAAATATATTTTTTTCTACCACTCTGTAGAGCTCATGTATAGATAATTTCACCTAAGGTGCCTATCATTGCATCTAGATTGTACGTTCCCTCATGTCCAACTGTATCTGCTGGCAGGAATACTGTCCGGCCTCCTGTATGTATTGTAGAATTCTCCTGACTTTACCCATTGCATCTTTTGTACAGAGCTGTGGAATGTGTTGGCGCTTAATAAATTATAATAATGTTACTTTTTTGTCGATATTATAAAAGCAACTTACTACTATTTTATATTACTTTTTTATAATACACAAGTTATGGTCGTGGCTACTACTGTATGTTACTCACATGATACTAGTTACACAAACAGGGTTATTCAAAGAGATCCGAATTGTGGCTGAAAGGTAACCGAACACTGAAATTCCTCGTACGATTACCTTTCCTGGCCATTAGGCTATTCAGAGAGCAGGCAGTTCGCCAAATGTTGGCGAATTGCCTGCACATACGGTGCCTGTTCGTTACCTGTTCGAGGGCAGTGAAATCCCCATAGAGAAGCAATGCTTCGTCTATTCAGAGAACAAAAACCAGCAGTGAAAAGTTGCCGAATTGCCCTGCTGTTCGTGGTTTTATTCGACAGGTTTATTCAGACGAATCCCATAGGCTTCAATGTTAAAAATATTCCCGTTCTAATTCAATATCTAATAAACCGTTCATTATAAAATTCTGCAGTAAGAAGTCTCTTTATTTATAGATTTTTTAGGATCTTTTAGGCATTTTCTGGGATTTTTTAGTGAATAATTGTTTTCGGTATTTTATTTTTTTTAAATGTTTTTTTCTTTTTCTGTAACAGGCCTTTTTATTATCATTCATTGGATCTTACACGTAAATTTCAGACATTTTCGCTCAGTAGTTTATTTGCAAACAGTGTTTCACTTTTCAAACGTACTGTTTTGTGTTTTTTTCACTCCATTCGTCTGCAGTGTCGGCTTTTTCTGGTGGCTGCTCTGCGCTCTGATCGACGGCTGCTCGGGTTTCTCTGGTTCGGCGGGTTTAATTCAGATGTTTTTGCGGGTTTCGGTGAGCGTTCGCCGGGTTTTGCGGTGAGTGTTCATCGGGTTTGCTGCGGATTTTCCCTGCACTACGACGGACCTGTGGTGCTTACTGAATACACCGCAGGGTCGCCGAAATGGGATCGCCAAATCGTGCCGAATTGAAGAGAACGAAAAGTCACCAAACGTGCAGTGACTTTTCGATTCTCTTTGAATAACCCTGTGTATGTTACTCCAATCTTAATTGGCACACCCGACATTACTATCATTGGACATTACTATAAAATTACTCCACTCTTACTCAATACGCTTAATGTAACTGTCATTAACCATCACTACATGTTATTCATATCATACTAGGCTCACCTAATATTACTGTGAGTGGTTATCACTATATGTAACTCAGATCTTACAAGTTACACCTAAAGTTACTGTCAGAGGCCATTACTACTGTTGGTGTCAGTAGCCATCACTATCAGGGTTATTCAGAGAAAGGTGAAACTCTGGAGAGCTTTTGGAGAAGTGCAAACTCTTGGTCAAAATAGCCAGACCAGAAAAATTCTTCCATTTATCTCACTTTCCAAATCAGCTATTTTGACCTAAAATTTTCACTTCTCCAAAAGTTCTCCAGAGTTTCACTTTTCTCTGAATTACCCTCTATATGTTACTCAAACCTTACTCATTAATGTCAGTGGCTAAAACTATATTTTACTCCAATCATACTCAGTACAACAAATAGTGCTGTCAGTGTCAGTGGCCAAAAAAATATGCTACTCAAATCTTATAGTTACACCTGATGTATCATTGCACTAATGTGATTCCAGTCTTGACTTACACCATACACCTAATGTTACTGTCAATGGTCATCATTTTATGCTACTCATATCTTACTCGGTACACCTAATATTACTGTGTTTGGCCATAAAGTTACTCAAGTCTGACTCAGAACTCCTATTGTTACTCTCAGTAACCATCACTATATGCTACTCACATATTTACTATGTACACCTGATGTTGATGACAGAGGCCACCAATATATGTTACTCACATGTTGCCAGATAAGCATAACGTTAATGTTGCTACTTTACATTATCCACATTTTCCTTTTCATATACTTTCCCTACTACAGCCAAAGGAAACATATCTGCTATTACTCACAGAAAAGTAAATCTAGAGCAAGGTTTATTGCTTCTGAAATGGCCCTGGGGCTGTTGTTAACACAGAATGGATATATTTATAAACATCAGTTTGAATAGAAAACGTGAGAATATCTGCTCTGCTCTTTACTTACATTAACCTAATTAACATGCCCTGTCTGCGAAAAATAGGAGTTGTGATCCTCTGGTACAAGTGGCTCTGTTTATGTCCATGAAGGTGACACATAAATGCTAATATATGATTGACCCCCCCCCTCCCTTCTCTGGCCATTCTGCACTAAGGTTCTATTGCTCAGCCTCCAATACCTGCAGATTATCCATGGAGCCAGATGTAATTACTCCATATTTGGTCAATGAGTTCATAGGTCTGTCATTGGCAATAGAAATGACATCATGTCTGCATTTTCTGCAATATCTCTTCAGCATTGAATCACATGAATGGGCAGAGGGGAGGAAAAAATAAAATATCATTATAAACAAAGTGACTGCCAAAAACTCTCCCAGAATAATCTCAGATTTACAAACCAAATATGATATGGCTACACCAGAGCTGCACCAAATGCACGAGTTACGGAGGTATCTATAAAGCGCCAACAAATTCCGTAGCGCTGTACAATGGGTGAGACATCACAAATATACATACAGATTAGAGACACAGAACAGGAGGAGAGAGGACCCTGCTCCATAGCTAACAATCTAAGGAGTAGATCTTCATGAGTTCATAGTGACACTTTGACTGTGCAGGCATCATGGGAGTTGTAGTTCTGTATCAGATGAGGAGCTACCTGTCATTCAGCATATTCTGTGTTCAGATAGGGGTAATATGGATGTGGATGAAGACAGCCCCAATATCTAACCTATATAGTGATCATACACACAGCTATAGCAGAGCTTACAAACACAGCCTGCAAACTACATAAATAAATACATAAATAAAAAAAATCCTGATTTCGTTTCTCGTTTTTGTTCCACATTACTCTGTGGAACAAAGATCATAAGAAAAGAGTGGGCTCCTGTCTTACAATCAGCGTTCGTTAAGACGTATTCTGGTTTTATCTTTTTTTCCCACAGTGATCGACTGAAAATATGAATAAATTCCACATTTATTTATATTATAATATTATAATAAATTCCAAATAAAATAATATAAAACCCATCAGAAATAATGTTTTATGAACCCATGTGTAAAGGCAATCCTGCAGTGCATGCTGGATTTGTTGTCACATATTAAATGAGACTATACAAAAATAAAAAATCTCTATATCCCAAGTATTGATTTCCTAAAATAATAGAATCAAACACACAGAAAGAGGTATTAGTGTATGGTGTGCAAAATAATAACAGACAGCAAATACAACATTGCTACACACACACACACACACACACACACACACAGCATCATGCAACAATCATATTTCTGTGTAATGACTAATCCGAATTCAATACAACTTAATTGGAAATGCAGTGTTTTGCAAATGGATTTCATTTCATTTCTGAATATTTATTTCTTTTTGTTCAGTCCTAAATAAATAATATTCATGTATAACACAAACACTTTATTTATGTGTGCAAAAAAAAAATCATTTTTGTGATTATTGTTGCCAGTGTTATTATTAATAATTATGCTGATGTTTTTTCACTATATTGTTTGTTCTTATTGTTCTATTGTAGTATTTTAGTGTTTTTGTACTGGACTTGAAAGAGAAATATTATCAAAACACAAACTCTAATCGTTCCACTCCCTTTTAGAAATTCTAAGAGACATCTTGCAATATTCTTTTATAAAAGTGAAACCATTTCTAAATGTACGAACCTTCGTCTTGGGGAGAGATACAGATCTCATTGCTCATAGAAATAGTTTTATATGATTATATATATATATAATGTACGTATAACTTATACACAATCTTCAATATAATCAATAAAATAATACCATATATACGATTTAAATATCTAATCAATAAAACATATATTTCATCGTGTAAGCATTTAATGTGTTGATACACATAACATACATACATTCTGTAACACATAACAATACATTGTTCCCATATTAGAATACACTTGTGTTTGACTCAACAAACCACTATAAAACTAATATTTGTTGTGAAGCTGCTGCAACTGAAACTGTGATCTGCAATAATGTAGATGTATTTTTAAGAAACTGAAGGGAAGTTTTATTTTCGGTTGCACTGTGTTTTATACCCAGTGGCAGTGCCATCCTTCACATGCCAAGCAATGCAGCATGGGGCACCCATACCCTCATCATGAACTGTGTGTGAAAAAGAGTTAGCAAAGCAAAACACCTAGATCTGAGACTGCAAACAGCTCATGTCATTATAGTAACTCTGTTATTGGGCTGCATGCAGAACTGATAAACTAAAAATATATATATATATATATATATATATATATGTAACCCTTTGTTGCCTGAGATATGGAACCTGACAAAATATTCTTCCAGAACCTAAACATACAGTTTGGACGAATTATAATGCTGATCTCATTAAAATGAATCAACAGTCTGCTAATTCTTTCAACATTTCACCTTCAGCATAGAGTGGGTCCACGATTTGTGTCTACATGCTAAGGAATTACTTAGAAACGTAACCAATATAAGAAATATTAATTGTAACGATATAGGGTAGATCTCTTTCTCTCTCTCTCTAAATATATATATATTGTGGGGAATGCAGCACATGAGCTCTGTGAAGCAGTTCTCTGAATTGCTGGGATGTGTAAATGACTTCAGCAATAATAAACTTTATTATATAATATATATATATATATATATAAAATGGATGCATATGCTAGTACATATATATATATATCTCACAGGATCCTCCACAGCAGACACAAATATAGCAAATACATTTGTAAATTAAACTTCTTACTGCTTATTTGTATTAATTTTAGCAAGATAGGTCACATGAGATTATAGACAGACATCTCATTACTAAATCATTTGTTTAGAATGAGGAAATGAATTTCCTATAATAAAAAGACTGCAATTTACAAACACAGTTTTATTTATAAATTTCAAATTACCCTTTACATACACACCTGCCTATATATATATATATATATATATATATATATATATATAGTATGCAATTCTTTGAATTGCTGTGATGTGCAGTGGATTCTGCAATAATATATATATATAATTATTTATTAATAAAGGATTTTACCAGGAAGGATACGTTGAGATTTCTCTCGTTTTCAGGTATGTCCTGGGTTCAAGAACATTGAATTGTTACAGTGTACATAAATACAAAGTAGTAAAAGACATATATATGTATATAGTATATTTATTATTGCAGAAGCCACTTGCACATCATAGCAATACAAAGAATTGCATCCCAGAGCTCCTGTACCACATTCCCCATATGCAGCAAGGAACTATGGGTAGGATATATATCCAACCCAAACAATGAAATCAAGAAAAATAAGGTCATTTCGAGACTTCTTCGGCTGAAAAGATAGATAGATATGAGATAGATAGATAAGATAGATAGATAGATAGATAGATAGATAGATAGATAGATAGATAGATAGATAGATAGATAGATAGATATAGATAGATAGATATGAGATAGATAGATATGAGATAGATAGATAGATGATAGATAGATAGATAGATAGATAGATAGATAGATAGATAGATAGATAGATAGGATAGATAGATAGATAGATGATAGATAGATATGAGATAGATAGATATGAGATAGATAGATATGGGATAGATAGATATGGGATAGATAGATAGATAGATTAGATAGATAGATAGATAGATAGATAGAATAGATAGATAGATAGATATGGATAGATAGATAGATAGATATGGATAGATGGATAGATATGGATAGATGGATAGATGGATAGATAGATAGATAGATAGATAGATAGATAGATAGGATAGATAGATAGATAGATGGATAGATATGAGATAGATAGATATGAGATAGATATGGGATAGATATGGATAGATGGATAGATAGATAGATAGAGATAGATAGATAGATAGATAGATAGATAGATAGATAGATAGATAGATATGGATAGATAGATAGATAGGATAGATAGATAGATAGATAGATAGATAGATAGATAGATAGATAGATATGAGATAGATAGATGGATAGATGGATGGATAGATAGATAGATAGATAGATAGATAGATAGATAGATAGATAGATAGATAGATAGATAGATAGATAGATAGATAGATATAGATAGATAGATAGATAGATAGATAGATATGGATAGATGGATGGATAGATGGATGGATAGATAGATAGATAGATATGGATAGATAGATGGATGGATAGATAGATGGATGATAGATAGATAGATAGATAGATAGATAGATAGATAGATAGATAGATAGATAGATAGATAGATAGATATGGATAGATGGATAGATATGGGATAGATATATAGATAGATAGATATGAGATAGATAGATATGGGATAGATAGATAGATAGATAGATAGATAGATAGATAGATAGATAGATAGATAGATAGATAGATAGATATGGGATAGATAGATAGATATGGGATAGATAGATAGATATGGATAGATAGATATGGGATAGATAGATAGAGGAGATAGATAGATAGATAGATAGATAGATAGATAGATAGATAGATAGATAGATAGATAGATAGATAGATAGATTAGATAGATAGATATGGGATAGATAGATATGGGATAGATAGATATGAGATAGATAGATATGGGATAGATAGATAGATAGATAGATAGATAGATAGATAGATAGATAGATATGATAGATAGATAGATATGGGATAGATAGATAGATAGATAGATATGAGATAGATAGATATGAGATAGATAGATATGGATAGATAGATAGAATAGATAGATAGATAGATAGATAGATAGATAGATAGATAGATAGATAGATAGAATAGATAGATAGATAGATAGAGGAGATAGATATTAGATAGATATGAGATAGATAGATATGGGATAGATAGATATGGGATAGATAGATAGATAGATAGATAGATAGATAGATAGATAGATAGATAGATAGATAGATAGATAGATAGATAGATAGATAGACACCATCTGCCCTGGCTATTCGCCTCTCCCTGTCTCCTCTGTACTGGATGAGATGCCTCTAGCTGACAGATCTTTATTTTTAGGCTCTCAGTTCTGTTTTCAATGCTCTCTTGTTTCCTTTGCTCAGACTTGGCAGGGGACAGTGGACCTTACAATGTGACTCCCCTTTTATGCAAGGCACTGGGAATGACATGCAGCCAGCACAGCCCATTAAAGAGTTAACCAATTGACTTTCCAATATATCTGCGAGGTATTTAATGCTCATTATCACCACGTTAGTGATGTACATGGACATCACTCCAACTGGAGCTTACTACAATGCCCATCATGCTCAGCAACCGTAATGACTGTCTGGGCATCACAAAGCTGCCAAACCCTTCTACATGACTGGAGTTATTGCAACTCTAAGGTCTTATGTACGTGTGTGTGTGTGTGTGTGTGTGTGTGTGTGTCTGTGTGTATATAAAAATATTATATGTATGTGTATGTTTGTACACTTTATATTTATTGATTTATATATTTTATATTTTATAATTTTATATTTATTGAGAAATCTCAATGTATCCTTCCCGGTAAAATCCTTTATAAATAAATAAATAAATAAATATATATATATATATAAAATGTGTTTATAGTGGAGGCCTTTTTATCTCACTTTTTGTCCTCCACCACAACCCATATATATATATATATATAGAATATATTAGAAGTGATCTGGTGATGCATGTTTACTTTAAGGTCTCTCGCAGCATTTTGAAGAGTGAAAAAATCATTTTCCACTCAGGACCCATTTCTCTCAATAATCATTGGACTTTATTTGCATGAGTAAAATACTTTATAAATAAATAATCCCACGATTTGTAAAAACCCTGTAATGAAACATTACTATTCTATCTGCTTGAAAAAACACCATTTTTTTGTTAGCACAGGACATAAAACTGATACTTGACGACAAATCTGAAGTTTTTCTCTATATATGCTTGTGATACCTGAATGATGTGGAAAGTGTTTTAATGATTAAAATAATCAATAACATGTGACACGTATTAACACATGCTTTAGGAGAAAGATCCAATCCACAGCAATGAATACAGACCACATTATAATATATCTAGCTAATGAAAAAACCCATGCAAGCAGCTCTGAGAGCTTAAATGCCACGAAAACTCTGCAGCTTTGTCTACAAGGAATAAAATCTGTCAACCCCCTTCTTTCTGACAGACGTTTCCAACGTCCCAGTGAAAATCACCTGAGGCTAGAACACTCTCATCTAAAATAACAAGGGGATTATCCACTAAACAGCAGGTGAAAATACAAAATAGCCAGAAATTGCCTGTAATTTTTTTTTATGAATACAGTTCACTGTTTAGTGAATAAGCCCCATAAATAGGTTCATGATATCGTGTATGGCTACTTGAACATGAAGACCTATGCAGGATTCAACTAATCTAAAGCAGGCTCCCTGTGAATCCCATGAACATACCATGTTACATTTCCTATCATGTATATTTATATTTAGTATACATTGTAACAAGCTGGTAATCCCCTTCACAATGTGACTAATCGTCTGCAAGCTCTGCTGAGGAAATCAGGCCAGGGGGGGGGGGGGTGGCTACAGTACTGAAGCAGACCTTCAAATATGTAGGACCCAAACTCAAAAAAGTAGTATTTATTACTATTATTATTATTTCTTTTATTTAATAGTTTATCTAGCTCACGTTGTGCTTCTGCATCCCATCATATATAAGAAATTGGGAGTTTAACTCATTTAGTCCTGGCAGTAATGATGATCTCGTTGTATGAATGAGCAGATTATTACGTATTGACGGTATATTACGTCATTTCGTTTTAATACTAAAAGCCTCCAGCTGTAACAGCAACATTTTAGATGGGTTTGTGAGCTCTATGTGCAATACAGATGACTAAATTCATTGTGATTTCCTTTTTTGACAGACACAGGGCAGACCTTGACTGACTGCAATCCCTGGGATCAGAAGATAAATCCTCTGGAAGGGGAAAATTCGGTTATTTCAAGGTGTGTGGAGCATATGCTGTCATGGCAGACACAGCATGGAGTGCATGACAGCTATCACCCAGCCTTGCAGCGATGATCACATATCATATGTGCATGAGCAAAGGATGACACATAAATCCCAAAGCCAGTCCTGACTGTGGGATCTTACCAGGTCTGGACAGCTGTGATCTGGGTCATCCCCCTATAGATCTCAAAAGCAGCACAGAGAACAAAACATCCACACATGGGTAAGAAAGACTTCTGCATTGCAAATTACTAAACAGTAGCATTTTTTTTCTAATTATGTTGGTGGCTCATGTCCAATAACTATCATGACTCTCAGCCAGTCAGAGGAGTTGCCTGTGGTGAGAGGGTTGTGATAGTGTCAGGCTAAACAGCACACAAACACTCTGTGTTATATATATTCATGTACATTTTACATTTGATTCTGTCTTAAACCAGAGAAATTATGTAAACCTTGAGGGAATTGATATTTTCTCCTCTTTATGTGTTAATCCATGCCTCTGTTCATTGGAAAATTAAGAATGAGAATCCATTGGCAGTGTTGTACAATGAAGAACTTGTGTTACTTCCCTGTGTTACATTAGAATTAGAATGTTATATAAAAGGTTTATTTTCTAAACAGTGGGTGGAAGCAAAACTGCATAATTTTGTATAACTTCCCCTGCTGTGCTATGGAGACTATTTTGTTTTATTTTCTTTTTTTGTCAAATTTTTATTTCATGACACTGTTTAGTGAATAAACCCCTTGCATTAAGGTTAAAGTGGGTCTCCTCCCAGGACCCATGGGTGCCTATCACGCAAGTGTATGGTGTATTTGCCTTTTTTGTATGACTGTGTGTGGTTCCACAGAATATTGGTGCTACATGTATCAATAATGCATGATACTTTGTTGTGTTGTTTACATACAACAACATGTAAACAATGCCTGGTGCTGCTAGCAGCATGAGCTACCGGGGATCATCACTGCCCCCTATCTCTTATGTGTTTTATTGGCTTACTAGCAAGTCTCTCAGATGGCGGATGACTTCTTCTTGCCAAGCAGACAGAAAAGTAAAAAAATTATTGGACAATAAGAGCTTTAATCCATGGGAGAAGAAAGCATTGTTGTCCTTTGGAGGGATCTCTGAAAGCTGTCTGGGAGATAACTGAGAGACAGCTAAGGGCTAAACACTGAGAAAGAAAAAAAGTAACAAGAAGCATGGGATTTGGATTTATTTATGCTACACGAATCCGGCAACTGTGTCTTCTAAAACATCCAATGGCAGCAGAAATGTAATGCAGCACAAACTCCCTTAAACCTTTCAAGGTCATGCTAACACCTACCTTTTGTTTTATGTACTTTTTATATATTCTGTCTGTAAATATAAATATTTGATGTTCCTTCAGGGTTCACTAGGGTGAGATGCAAAGTGAGCAAATACATAAATAAATATAGGCTGGCTGAGAAGGTGGTGGTATGTTATCCCTTAATACTTCCACCAGCAAGTAGAGGTTTATTTCGATGCATAATAATAATAATAATTAAAACAATGATAATAATAAATTTCTGTACACTCAAGGAAATCTAGAATAGCAATCAGTGTATACCATAATAACTGTTCCCTAAACAAGATACACCACTTAAATAACTCTAATATAAATGGCTGTGATGTGTGTGTATTGAAATGCTTACTATATATGTGTATATATATATATCTTATTAAAGAGACACAATTGGTAGAGCAATTTATTATTGCACAAGTTACAACATGTTGGATAATGGTCCCTCTAAGCCTAGTTGTGAGTGTCCCCAGTCCTGGCAGTCTATGCAGTTGCAATAAGCAGCTCTTGAATTCTGCATTGTCCAGTCTATGCTGCATAAATATTTTTTCTTAGAGGGGACACTGCTGAAGTGTGGAATAAGAACAGAAATCGTCACGTTAACTTAGCAAATTCAAAGGAATGAACTCCTTAAGGCTGCCCTATCGCCCCATGTAAATGCTACCGAGAGACCGCCGAATATCTGTGTGTATTTGGGATGTTGCTGCTTTTCCTGTGTTTAAATAAGTGCTGTTTATTTCTAACTAATATATATATATATATTTAGTGTGTGTGTGTGTTTGTTTCCATTGATGGTGAGCTGTAATAGAAGATTATTGTGTGTTTACTAACACATTCGCTCATCTACATGAATATAAATACACTTCAGGGTTATTCAGAGAAAGGTGAGAACCAGGAGAATGGCAGGAGAAGAGCACTATCTAGACCAAATAGCTGATTTGGAGAGTGAGATAAATGGGAGAATTTTTCTGGTTTGGCTATTTTGACCTAGAATTTTCGCTTCTCCAGTCATTCTCCTGGTTTTCACCTCTCTCTGAATAACCCTGACTGTGTAAATGTGTGCTTTGAAATATGTTTATGTGTTTACATACATACATGTGTGTATATAATTTACACTGTGACTCCTCCCAGCTGGTTCTGTTGGGTTCTCTGTGCCTCTCTCCTGGGGTATACTGGCACTGACCTGCTGAGCTGTAATTATAAGTCAGTGATTTTAATAAGTAAAACTCATCAGTCACTTATTCTGTCATGTAAAACAAGTGTTTTCATTTCCAGGGGGCCTGTCCTGTTATTTATTGCAACACTCAGCAGTCCTTTCAAAGTCTTACCTATCAATGCATGATCATTTCTAGCCAGAATATACACTGTAGGGAATAACCAAATGTCCCTGTACATGTGAGACCTCCAGAGGAAGGCAATATCTGCATCTGATGCCTCTGATCGGTTTACTTTATGCTGTCTGCTTGTCTCGCCATAAGTAAAATGCTTTGCAGCTTACACTGGAGGTAAAAAATAAATAATAATAATAGACTACTGGCAACGTCCAAAATTTCTGAAGTGATTTATAGACTTGATATGGTCGCAGATTACTCCAGGTTTCACTGAATTTTGCTCTGTTTTTGTTTTCTCTTTTAATACAAACTTTAAGAGTGCAACTCTCATACCAGCCTCTGATTGCCCACATTCACTTAGACTGAGTGCAACTCTCATACCAGCCTCTGATTGCCTACATTCACTTAGACTGAGTGCAACTCTTATACCAGCCTCTGATTGATTGCCCACATTCACTTAGACTGAGTGCAACTCTTATACCAGCCTCTGATTGCCCACATTCACTCACACTTACTTTTGGTCAGAATTTCCTTCAACCCTATGCCTTGTGAAGAATAGAAGAACACGAAAGAACACCATTGAAAGTATCAAGTCTCAGATTGTACTTAAATATTTGAATATATATATTACTATATTCTAGGAATCCTGCATTGTTCATTGCTGATGTGTGATCTATAAAATGTATTATCATTGTCGTTATATATATATATATATATATATATTTTTTTTTTTAAAAAAATAATTTAGAAAGCGTTTTACCAGGAAGGATACATTGAAATTTCTCTCGTTTTCAAGTAGGTCCTGGGTGGCGAGTATGTACCATTAGATGTCTTGCCCAAGGACACTTACTGGAGAGGGGCTCTTGCTTGGATCGATCCTGTGTCTCCACAGTCTCTCTCCACACACAGCAGTGATATTACCTCTACGCCACTTTTTGCTATATAATTATATTTTGGGAATCCTGTTCATTCCTGGGGTGTGATATATAATACATATTATTATTTTTAGCTTTACTGTTATATACTATTATATAATGGGAATCCTGTTCAATACTGGCGTCTGATATGTAATCTTCTACTTCTTCTTCTGTTTGATATATAATATTTATCAATATTATTATTATTACATATTTTGGGAATCCTGTCTATTGCTGGTGTGTGATAATATATACATTATTTTTTTATTATTAGTGTTATATATTATTAACATGTTGGGAATCCTGTCTATTGCTGGTGTATGATAATATATACATTATTTTTTTATATATATTATTAATAACATTTTGGGAATCCTTTTCATTCCTGGTGCCTGATATACAATAGATAGCATTTTTGAATGTTTATTTTTACATTTATCATTTAATTTTGGAAATCCTGTCCATATGTTATGTTAGATATATATATTGTTATATAATATTATTATGTTTGGGGACTCCTGTCCAATGGTTATGTTAGATATAATATTTTTTATTATTATTGTTATATATTTGGGAGTCCTTTGCAATCCTAGTGTTCGATGTGTATATATATATATATATATATTAAGTATTGTTATATTTTGGGAATTCTGTTATTGCTGGTGTGTGATATATAATATATATTATTTCTATTATTGTTATATATTATCATATTTGGAGAATCCTGAGCATTCCTGTTGTGTGATTTGTTTCTGTTCTCCTAAAACAATGGTCACAAATGTATTTTAAAGGTTTTTCAAATGCCACACATATTCCTGTTTCAGAAGACTAAACCCTGGCATCATGGACCATGTCGTTACCATATACAAATATCTGCAGTGCCAAAGCTTGCCAAGATTGGCTGTGAGTGCCCATTTTCACAATGCTTTTGTTTTATTTTCCCCCACAAGCTCCTGTTTGTGTGCTCAGATCCAGGCCTCTCTTCCTCTGTCCAGCCTTACAGTATCTAGAACTTATTAGCTTCCACAAAGACTTTGGCTGAGCTGTGAATATAAAGGGGGATGAGGTAACTTTTCTCTGGGCAGCAGATTTTTTTTCTTCTTTCAATCTTTGAAACAGCTCAAGCTACCAGTTTACCAAATGAATGGCCCCATGCCAGCAGTGTGCTTGGTTTCAATTCCAGCAGGACCCCCTCCTGTAATGTGTCTTACTGTAGCAGACTAGAAGTCTTGCACATCTGTAGCAAGGAACTCTAAGAAATCATTTCTCTTTATAGGATGACCAGGGATTTCCTTCAGGTGTGTGGGGGGGGGGGGGCTCTAACCAAACAGCACTTTGAGGCCTAGGAGGTAGGTACCCAGAAATGGGTTAGGGGATTGCATCATGCAGACACATATCTAGTGGCAGTACTGTCTGTGTTATTCATATGTGGGGTCGATGCACTAAACAGTGAACATATAGCAATTTTAATAACAAAAATCAGATTATTAAAAATAAATGAAAAAAGAAAATCCTTCCTCAAATATAGAGCATGAGTGTCAAACCTCGCCCCCCAGGTGTCTAAAGGCCTACAATTCCCAGAATTCTTTTAAATGCAATAAATGGCCAGAGAATCATTGGAAATGTCAGAATTGTTTGGGGGCCGGAGTTTGAGAACCCTACCATAGACAAAACAAAGCTATTCTGCCTTAATTCTGAAAAAACTCACTATTCAATTATCAGTTTACTTAATAAATTTTATAGTGCATTTGTAGTTTTTTATTAACTTTTTAGCAGCGTAAAATGTGAATTAAAGGGATTCGCGTTGGACCTTTAGCCTTGAAAATGGGCTTTAATGTTGATAAAGACTGCTGAGTGTGTTTTATATATGATCTGTATATATAATATTTATATACACCTCCTGGTGTATATATATATATATATATCCATGTACATATTCACATGTATATATTTAAAAACACATATGGACGCACTCAGGGACTTCATAAAAAACATCAGGGTTATTCAGAGAGAGTTGAAAACCTGGAGAATTGCCAGGAGAATGAACAATCTAGACCAAATAGCCGATTTGGAAAGTGAGATAAAATGGGAGAATTTTTCTGGTTTGGCTATTTTGACCTAGAATTTTCACTTCTCCAGTCATTCTCCTGGTTTTCACCTCTCTCTGAATAATCCTGCATAACTTTTATTTCAATTAATTAAAAATCCTACATTTCGGCTCAAACAATAGCCTTTTTTTTTCAAGGTCCAAATACCTTGTATGAGCCGAAACGTCAGATTTTTTTAATGGCTTGGAATAAAAATGATGTTTTTTTATGAAGTCCCATATCTATTGCTCTGTACACGAGAGGACTTTATGCAGCAAGGCAGAACT